>OY776280.1:69467879-70126629 GCA_963675445.1 Linnaemya vulpina | reverse complement strand
AAAATATGTTAATTTAATAAAATAGTTTTATTAACTTACATTAACATACAAAATAAAATTATACATTTTCCAGCTCTGGAATTGCCTGTTTGGCTTTTATTGCTTTTATTTGCAATAAACGTTTTACAAAAATATCGAAATATGTTTGATTTATAAAAAGAAAAAGAAAACCTAATTTAATTTGGGTTAGTTTTATATATAAAAAATCAACTGTCCAGCCCTGGAAACTCAATATCGATTTTGTTTGATTTGTAAAGCCAGTTCAATGATTTTTGAAGTATAAACTGAGTTTAATAACCAACACAAACAAAAAAACTAAAATTTAGTTTCAGTTGTTTACTTTTCTTTAACCAAAATTAGTTTAAGCTCTCCAGCTCTGGAATGGTATTTTGATTTCTTTTATTTTCAATGCCAATTAATCAAGCAGCGTTTCCAATAAAGGCACTTTTCAACATTCTTTTAAAGACCATAAAATTATATGTTTATTTTTCACAAGATTTCTATCTTTAAGAAAATTTGTAGAGCACACTTCCCATCCCTGGCCTTCTTACATGATGCTCTCAGATTGTTTCGTTTATTTGATTGTTCACTTTATTTGATTGTTTGCTTGTTTGGTTAAACGCTAAGGGAATTGACTTATTATATTAGCAGCTCATGATGATGTCAACATATTTTTTCCCCCCAACACAAACACACACAAACACACACACACACACACACACATATTTATACAACACTGGCATTAAGCAGAGAAGACTAATAAAAAAGTATTTGCGGAAAGAAATAAGAAATAAAAATGTTACAAGAAATTTCAAACCACAGCAAAAATTGCTAGATTTACGATGATACACACACACACGCTTACATATTTACTTGTAACCATGCGGAGTATATCATAACAAGAGGCGAAAGTTCGCTTAACGAAACTCACTCGCAGTCACATACGGATCAAACTTAATAACGATGCAGGGATTTGATAAAAGACTTACTTCCGCAATTTGGGTTTAAAGTTTATTTTAAAAGCAAAAGTTGCCAACTACAGTTTTCCCTACAACAAAAACACAAGTTAATATATTGCGAAATAAGTTTGTTGTGTTGCCAAGTAAAACGTTAACGGCACATGAAATAAATTTCTATGTTACAAAACTCTTTGTGTTGTTAACTGGAGATTGAAATAAAGAAAAATGCTTCTTCTAGGCAATTAACAATTTAAAAAAATTATATATAAATAAATTGTTTTGCAACGTCTTTTTAAAATTAATTAAATTTCATACAAACTGTGACGTGGGTGCGCGGAGGGGGCACGTGTTAAATTAATGATTTGCCAACTACTGGCATGATGTTACCTGAATACTTGCATAATTAATTTGAAGTTTTTTTTTGTTGTTTTGTTTTTAACCGAAATTGTAAAATGACTTGAAAATGTGTATTCATAATCTAAACATTTGCATCTTGTGTGTCTCTGCTTGGGCAACATGAGCCAGGCAGCGTCTAAGGCCAAAGTGTTCATTTATTTATAAGACTGTCAAACGTTTATAAAGTCTCTATTGAGTTTTAGTTCAAAGAACAAAAATTAATAAATAGGGTGGCGCAAAAAATTCAAAAATTTTTTTTCTGTTTATTGTTTCTACAACTTCAAAGAACAGTTTTGAAAGAAACTTTTAAACAGACGCTCTAAATTGTTAGATATATCAAAAATCGTCTAAAACTCGGTTTTGAACTTTTTTCTTCTCGTTACGGCATAATTTTTCAAATCAAAAAATTATAAACTACCAAAAGTCTTAGTTTTTGAATTTGGAGAAGGCGTTCATAAATTTAACCACCAAAATAAAAAATTTCCAAAAATTTTAGTTTTAAATTTGAATTTTGCAAAGGAGTTCATATTTTTAACCACCCGCTTGGAAAATTTAATATTTAACAAAATAGGGAAGCCCTGAACTTTGCTCTGTTTAACAAAAAGAAAAAAAACGAGTTTCGAGGACCCAGGAAACTTTCCCAATTAGTACTGAGTGCCTAATAGGAAGTTATGTTGGTAAAAAAACGCTTGAAAAATTTTTTTAAACCACCCCTCGTATCCTTTTATATATCATAGCTTCATTTAATTAGTTCTTACTCGAAAACATTCCTTAATATTGTCATTTCGAAGTAGAATATTAATGACGGTTCTAGACCACATAACATATTATTGATTTCCCTTATTAAGACCTGGGGGTGCAATCCATAAGTCGCAAACACAAACTAAATGGTGCTGCTGGCTTAAAATTTGACGAATTTACATATAATGAACTTTTTTCTCGTTCCGGTATAAATTTGTAGACCAACAAATTATAAATTTCCAAAAATTTTAGTTCTAAATTTGAATTTTGAAAATTCTTTCATATTTTTAACCACCCACTAGGAAAATTTGATACATTAAAAATAGGGAGGCTGTTTGATACCGACATTTGGAGGTCCCTAGAAGCTTCCGCAACTAGTACTGAGTGCCTAACAGAAAGTTATGTTGATAAGAAACGCTTCAAAATTTTTTTGAAAACAGCCCTCGTATATTTTTTATATAAGAGGCTTTAATTTAATTTTTTTCACAGGAAATCATTTATTAATATTGTCATTACAAAGTAAAATGTTAATGAGGGTTCTAGACCACACAACATATTATTAATTTCCCTTAACCATTTATTTTTAAATGCCTGGGGGTGCTATTCATAACTCGCAAACACAAACTAAATGGTATTGCTGGCTCAAAATTTGACGAATTTTAATATAATGAATTTTTTTCTCATTCCGGTATAATTTTATAAATCAAAAAATTATAAATTTCCAAAAATTTTAGCTTTAAATTTGAATTTTGAAAATTCTTTCATATTTTTAACCACCCGCTAGAAAAATTTAATATATAAAAATATTTATTTAAAAACAAAATCCAGTTCTAACCAGATCCCCATATTTGGTGGTCCCTGGAAGCTTCCCCAACTATTACTGAGAGCCTAAAAGAAAATTATGCTGATAAAAAAACGTTTGAAACATTTTTTTAAAACAGCCCTCGTATATTTTTTATATAAGATGCTTTCATTTCATTTTTTTCACAGGAAATCATTCATTAATATTGTCATTACAAAGTAAAATGTTAATGAGGGTTCTAGACCACACAACATATTAATAAGTTCCCTTAACCATCTCTCTATTAATACCTGGGGGTGCTATTCATAACTCGCAAACACAAACTTAATGACGGTTGCTGCCTTAAAACTTGACTTCAGCGCTGAAAGAAATTCTAATTATTTATCAAACGGCCCTCGTATATTTTATATGTAATATACCAGCTTTATAGTATGTACTAGTAGCGCTGTAAAACGGGCAACAATAATTGCTTCCAAAAATAACCTCAAAATATGCTACACAAAAGCATGACATGAAATAAACGAAGTCAACAACACACGGCTGGTCATATTAAAGTTAAAAAGCAAATATCAGAAATATATATATTTTTTATTTTTTATTGTAACTACAACATGTAAAATGTAAAGAGCAGCAACAAGAACAACAAAAAAAAAACGAAAAACAAAAAAAGAATTGTCAATTTGAGTCAATTGTGCCACTGGCAAACCGTATTCACTTTATTCAGTGTATCATGTCCTTTTTATTATTTTATTGTCTCTGTTATTTGTGTGCTGTATTGTGATGATGGTGCTTGCTGTTGTTGTTGTTGTTGTTGTAAATGCCTTTCAATATCCTTGCCAGCAAATAAATAGGTAACGGTGTTACTTGAACTGAAAGTGAAATATGTTGTGTACGAGGGAATATGTTTGTTTGAATCACATGAAACTTGTGTGTGCTGTATGCAAAATATGTATTGATATATTGTGCAACTCCAAAAAAGGTGACCAGGCTGGTGTGTTTTCATAAAAACTTTATTTAACAATGAAAGGAAAATGGCTTGAGTATCAGCAACTTTTATTTATTGCTGTAGTCACTGTCCTCTGGTCACCTCTTGACCATGTTAGTTGTGTTGTTGTTGTTGTTGTTTTTGTTTTTCTGTGAGTTTTTAGAGCGTTTTTATTGAGTTGGTAATAATTTGTTTATGGCACAAACAAGCACAGCAACAAATACTTGCCGTTGGCTGTCAGCCTGCCAACGCTGTACAATACAAAGAGGAAAATTGTAATAAAAAAACTTTAGTTTTTGATAAAAAAAATTTATATAAATTTTTTTGTTGTATCAAAAACATATTTTATTATTAAAACAATCTTGTCTTTAGTCCCATATGCATGATATGCATGTTTATAGTTTTTATGTTTTTAATTATCACGGAAAATTTTTGCTGCACAAACCAACAAAAAAATTTCAAAAAAAAATTAAAAAAAAAACTTATCAAAGCATCAGTGTTTGGCACGTTTTTGTAGTTATTTTTTCTTTTTGATAAAAAAATTTAAAAGAGGACTATAATTCAATGAAGCACACAATAGACAAGAGCCAAAAATGAAATGAAAAGTGTGGGCCCATTATAAAAATGTGTTATATTTTGCTGGCCAAATTTTAAGCATTTAAAATTACAAGTCAAATACAGAGTTTTATTCAGGAATTAATGGCAAAGTGGTGTTTCAAAGGCAGCAAAGGAAATGAATTGTTCAGAATTTGGAGTTGGGAAAAATTTCAAAATCAGTTTTCTTATTAATCCTCAAATTTTATTATGAGGACAGAGCAGAATGAGGGCGTATTTTTATATTTTTAAAAATATTTAAAAAATTAAATTTGAATAAAAAAGAGGTCTCTGTTTGTCAAATCAATAAATTAAGACTGAAGTCCTCAGAGAGCTCTGACAGCATTTTGATTTAAAGATGTAGAGCACAAAAAAAAATCGACTTGAAAACTCTGGCAGCGTTAAATTTCCTTCTGATAAAAATGTATCAGAGCTGGAGGTTAATGGTTGGGTCTCCAGTTCAATATTGGAATATAATAATTTTTTTCCATGAATTTCTTGTTTTATTAACCCAACTCAATTTTTCTTTTAAAAAAATTGTACACAAACAAATTGTAAACAAAAAAAATTTATTCAAAACACTCTTTTTTTGTATATTATGAAGGCAGCTGAAAATGAGGGCAAATGTTTAATTAATAAAAATAACAAAAAAAAAAATTAAGAAGGAGTCCTTGGGGCGCTCTGACAGCATTTTGATTTAAAGATGTCGAGCACAAAAAAAATCGACTTGAAAACTCTGGCAGCATTAAATATCCTTCTGATAAAAATTTATCAGAACTGCAGGTTAATGGTTGGGTCTCAAGTTCAATACTGGAAAATAATAAATTTTTTTCCATGAATTTCTTGTTTTATTAACCCAAATCAAAATTTCTTTAAAAAAATTTCAAAACTTTCTTACAAATAAAAAATTAATAGTCACCACTAAAATAATATCAAGTTGCCAAATAGTTAAAACACACATTTTTTCATTACTCGCAGCTGAAAGTGAGCCCAAATTTTTAATTATTAAAAATAGGAAAAAAAAAGACAGTTGGCTTGTGAGATCAATATATTAAAAATGGAGTCCTCAAGGCGCTCGGACAGTATTTTAATTTACACATGTCGAGCAAAAAAATAGAAGGAGGTAAAAACTCTGGCATGTAACAAGTAAGGCAACCTTGAAGCTTCTGCTAGTAAAGACAGAAATTTATATAAACAGAAAATCTCTGGCTGGGTCTCAAGTTCAATACCGGAATATAAAAATTTACTTTGCATCGAATTTCTTTTGTTTAACCCAAATCAATTTTTTTAAGTAATTTTCAAAATTTACCGTAAAAAAGAATCTGTTTTGTCACCACCGGAATTCTGTCGAGTTTCTGAGAATGCAAACAAAATTTCATAAAAAATTCCATTACCGATAGAATTTGAAATTTTCAAAAATAGAATAAATAAGTATAGTTCTTAAGCAGAAAATTTTGTTCTTGGAAATATCGGTGCATCGGGTGTTTTTTATAGAGTGATACCAGTTTAAATCATAACAAAACATAGTGATATATTTTTGATATCAGTGGATAGAAAATTTAATAACATTAATGTTTAAATATGATTTTGGTCGTGTGGCCGCCACGGCTGGCGCGTATAAGGCACAATCTGGAACACCAATTTTCACAAACAGTAACATTCTGACCATCATCGTTTTTGCAGACGTATGGGCCAATGACTCCGCCCAAAACGGTGTTTCGACAAAAGCTTGTAGATTCTCCTCACTCCAAATGCGACAATTCTGTTTATTTACGTACCCATTCAACAAAAAATGGGCTTCATTGGAAAATAAAATTTTGAATGGACGAAGTGCACGATAAGTTTTACGAACAGAACCATTATTTTGATTAAAAATTTCCACAATGTGCTCGCGTTGCTCTGGTGTAAGTCGATCCATAATAAAATGTCACAGTAAAACTAAACAAAAACCAACTATCAGCCCCAGTGGTTTCTGCTGACTCTAAGGTAACAAATAGCCAAGACCTCAAGAGAAATCTATTAAAATCCTGGTACGGTTAAAGGGAGCCTAATAGCTTAAATTGCCTATTTTTTGTACATAAAAAATATTTTAATATGTTTAATATGTGTTTGATGTCCTCAGCACTCCGTGAGGAACTTGAAAACGCTGTGAGGAACATTTAAATTTAACATTTTGCTGCGGTAACTCCTTAGGAAAGGGTTCAGTTTGTCGCTTTTTGGAAAGCAAATAGCCCCCCGCATTAAAAAGAATAATAATATTCTACTAAAAACCCTGTTAAAAAGCCTGTTCCAAATTCGGCCATCAAGCTCCCAAACTGAAGTTCAAAAATCTCAAACGAATCAAAACTTCGTCAATTATTTCGGATTCGAGGCCTTGAGTTCCTGGGGGAATTCTCCTAAAATATGCAAGAAAGCGTACCAGAGAATAGAAATATTTTTGCTAAAACTCATTCATTTATTTTAATATTTTCTCTGTGAGGAACTTGAAAACGCTGTGAGGAACATTTAAATTTAAGATTTTGTTCTGGTAACTCCTCACGAAACGAGTCAATTTGTCGTTTACTGGAAAGGAAACAGTGTAACCATGCTGAAATTAATTATTAAATCCTTTTGAAATGTCTGCGAAAAATAGTTTTTCTTTATATAAAATTCAGCCATAATTCACTCAATTATCAAAAGTTCAAAATCGCCAAAAATTTTAATTGTTCAATGACTTCGGATTCGAGGCTTTGAGTTCCAGGGGAACTTTTTTTTTTTCAAATTTACGAGAAAATGTCTCAGGGTATATAAATATTTTTGCTAAACCTCATTCATTTGACTACTTCCTCAAATGAGGAATCACTAAAAACAACTATTTAAATTGCTTAATTAATGATTTAATTAAGACACTTTACAAAATTGATTTCTTTAAACAGAAATAAGACCACAAAATCATACCCAACAATGAACACTTCCTACTTTCAAAATGAAGCAGCGATTATAAATTTTTAATTTTTTTTTTTTTTTTTTTGTTGTTTTTATTTTGTCCCGCACAGTTTTGCTTAGGCAAATTTATGGCCCGTTGCAGGCAAAACATCTTCATTTCTGTTTACGTTAAACTGCTATTTTTGCCAACAAAATAAAGTCTCAAAAGTTATGCAACTCTTCAACAGTTATTAATGTTTCTTGTGGCTGCTAATCAATACAATTTACACAAAATAATACAACATCAACAACAACAACAAGAACAAATAAATAAATAAATAAAATATGGTATCCAAAAAAATCACTGTGCAAATAACACACAAAAAGCCAACTGCCAAAAGTGGCGAGATGAAAAAAAAAAATTAAATAATTTGCATGATTTAACACCAACAGCCAAACAGTGAACAAATAAAAGAAGGAGAAAAATTACTTTAAAAGAAAAACTCCAAATTTGGGGGGCAAAATATCAACATTAACTTTCAAACAATACAAAAGCGTTGGCTTTAGCCTGTTTCGCACCCCTCCGCTTTGGAATATTTAAGCGAAGTAAATCAAGAAAATATATTTTGAATGAAATACTGAAGACTTCAGCCAACAAGTGGCACAATTGGCAGAAGAAATACGCCAATTTAATTTCAATATGAGTTCAGCCATTCCAGCGTGTCGGGCCATATGCCCGTGTGAATTCCCAATAAATCTGAGTGGTAAAAAGAATTTGTAGAATTCAAGCTGACCCAATTCTCTGCGTTTGCAAATCTTCTTCGTAGCACGAGTTTTATATCTGTTTTATTTATTTATTTAATTTCTTTTTTTTTTTAATGACAAAAATTTTATTTTTACTTTTAAGACTCGCTAATAAATAATCCTTTCGAGTCAAGTCAAAAGACCAGCGTCCAATGCTGTTTGATGTGGATTTTGGGCATAATTATAAACCGCCAGTGTTATAGGCCCTTGACTACCCACTGCTTGAGGTATTTGCTGATAGTTTTCTCCCGGCATATGGGAAAGCTGGAAACATTTCATGTGGCATCTCTTTGCCCACTTTAATTGTACGTATGAGTTGAATTAAAAGTACTTCAGTACAGCCTCAAAATTACAACAAATAACTGTTCACCGCCAGTCTTCTCAACCAAACAAAAAAAAAAAGAACAAAAAAAGGAAGAAGAAAAAGCTAAATGAACTGCATGAATGCGAAATGTGCAATTTGATTTTTGTTTAATATATTCTCTCTCTCTCTCTCTCTGTCTCATTCACTTAAATGGTTGTTACACTGAGCGCCCGATAATTTCGAGTTACACTTGCTTATGTCATTTAATGGTTTTTGAGCAAAAAATAAAAATCATGGTACTCATGCTAAATATCGAACGATTAAATAAAATTGCTGCTGGTAAAGCAAGTAAAAAAAAAAATACAAAAAGAGAGATTTCAAATAAATGTGAACAGTATTTAGCGCAGCATTTTTGGGCAAATGATTTGAATAAAAAAAAATTCGCTTGCTAAACATGGACTTTTGCTATTTTTGGTAAGAGAAGGTAATAATTGTTGCATTTATTTGTTTCACTAGACATTATTTAACCGGACTAATTTGGCTATGAAACAATTACAAAACAGAGACTTTATAAAAGGAGTGCGTGATAACAGTATAACGAAAATCGTATATATGAAGGAAACATTCATGTAGTTGTGGTACACTTTTCAATATGCTATTATGCACCGATATTAAAGATTTTTATGTTTTTCGAAAGGTACTTTCGTGTAGAAGAGCATAATTAAAATAGATGCTTACTAGATATTATATATCGCCATTTGAAATAGAAAAGATTGTAAGTAGTAAGACTAGATATTGAAGATAGAAAAATTATAGCATTTTATTGTATTATTTTTACAGAGGCCGTGAGCTGCGCAAGATTTAATCTAGAATATAGATGTTGAAGGCTTTTCCAGCGATAGAAAAATGTTTGTGAGAAAAACTCGTTTTGGATTGTAGAGTGGCCGTGGTCGTGGTTGATGGTATTAATTTTTCAAATTTTATTTTTAATTCAGTCTGTGCCAATTTTCAAAGATCTAAAGGAACTACAACTTTTTCTTTTTTTTCGAAAATTTATAAAACCTTTTCTCTCTCTCTCTCTCTCTCTCTCCCTCTCTATCTCTCTCTATATATCTCTCTCTCTCTATTTAATGGATTTTGTAGTTCAGGTAACACTATATTTGCATATAAGTTTTCAAAGTTCCAGATATTTTTTGTTCAAATCTTTCATACTCCTTTTTTATATATGTATTCTGTCTATAAGAATTTAAGTCAGCCCAACCTTCTCCATTAAGCTGTATACCACATTTGTAGTCCTGCTTCTGCTGCTGCTGCACAATGTGGCTTCCATTCATTGACCTTCAGTGCCAAGTAAATCTCTGGGATTTACGCTTTAATATTTCTCTTTATCTTTAAATATTAACGTTGTTGTTATTCATAAATGGTTGCTAAAGTTAGTGTAGGCTTTAAATTTAATAACAGTTGATGAATAACAGCGTAAAATTTTATAGGCTGTTTTTTATAGAGTGATACAACTTTGTGTTGGCATCACTGCTTTATTTGGCCACCCATTTAACAGCTGATAGTTGCTTTTTGTTTACTTTGCTTTGACATTTTATTATGGATCGACTTACACCAGAGCAATGCGTGCGAATTGTGGAATTTTTTAATCAAAATAATGGTTCTCTTCGTCAAACTTATCGTGCACTTCGTCCATTCAAAATTTTATTTTCCAATGAAGCCCATTTTTGTTTCAATGGCTACGTAAATAAACAGAAAACCGAATTACTGTTCGGTGCACTTTATGGCTTGGCGGAGTCATTGGTCCATACGTCTTCAAAAACGATGATGGTCAGAATGTTACTGTTTGCGAAAATTGGTGTTCCAGATTCCGCCTTGCACTCACCAGCCGTGGCGGCCACATGGCCGAAATCATATTTAAACATTAATGTCATAAAATTTTCTATCCAAAAAAGATCGTTTCATTGATATCAAAAATATATTTCTCTGTGTTATTATGATTTAAACTTGTATCACTCTATAAAAAACACCCTTTATTATTCTGGTTCTTTTGACTTTCGCCATCGTTGAAAACTTTTATATAATTTTATTAAAATTTTAGAAACCGTATGAAGTAATTCAGACTCCAGGTGTTATTTATTTATAAAAACAAATTAAATAAATAAATAAATAAAAACAAAAATTGATTGTTATTCAAAAATCTTTTGATAACTTTTGGCTCCCTGCTGCTTTTACCATGATTATTGATTTACTCTCACTAAAATCTGTGTTTATTCTGTCGTTAAAGGACATGGAAATTTATTTAGAAAAAACAATAACGAAATTATTAAATGAAAACATCAACTGGAGTGTCATAATAATCATTAACTAATTATTTTGATGTCTTATTAATTTCTATTATCGCACGTATTATTTACAGCATTTGATCTCAATAACTCAATTCCTTAATTATAATTTAATAACCTCATTTTCGATTTGCACTAAAATTTTCGTGAAAACTTTTCACACAAACACACACACACACAATCACCTTAATACATGAACGTACTTGTAACTGGCTGCAAGCGGAAAACAATTAGCTCACACGCGTTTATATCGCGCCGTTTGAAATATTAATGGGGAATTAATTGGAAGATTAAATGATTTACTAATACCCGTGCAGTCATTTAACTGGATTAGGATGATGGAAATTTGATAGCAACTTTAATGGTTTTTTTGTTTGTTTTGCTTTAGGGCTCAAATTGCAAGTGTACAAAAGAGTATTTCAAAAGAAATGTAAAAAGAAACCTTCTTAATTATATCGTTATGGCCATGATATTTGTCAATACATTTTGGGTAGTTCCCTCTGAGAAACTGGGAGTAGAATTGATTTCATTTTCAATATAATTATTCATAATTAGACTGGCGTTGAAACCACAGCGCGCATTATCACTTAACATTAATTAATGGAAAAACTTTGTCGACATGCTGGTGGTGCTTAACCAACATTTGACCACTTTATTTAGCAGGCTTTAAACTTGACCATAAATGCCGCTAAACATACACAATTTAACTAAACATTTAGTCGAAAGTATTTCGTTAATAATAAGTAATTAAGTGCAACAGATTTATTGTTTAATAAAAAAGAAAAATGCCTAAAAATAATTAAAATTGTGGGGAATATTTTTCCCAGCAAAAAAATATTCATAAAAATATTCATGTTGCTGCCACTACAAAACCATAAAAGGAGCCACAACTCTGGCTACCAAATGCTGGCTGTAGTGCATGTTGCAACATGTTTGAACTGGAAATTATTTGCTGCTATATCGGGACAGTTGCTTGAATCTCTAATAAAACTAAAAAAAAAATTCAAAATTTAAATAAAATGTGGGCAAGAATTTAAGGAAAATTCATGGTAAGTGTTTTCACTCACTATTCACCTCCTTCAGTTTGAGGTCCTCAATGTTAGAGGTCCTCAATGTTATGAGTCCTCCTTTTCCGTGTTGAGGACAGAAGAGGAGGACTTATATTTTTTATGAACGCAAAAAAACTGCAAAATGTGCAAAACTAAACAGAAAGAAGTTGCCATAACTGCTGTGCCCTGGTTTGGTCTTTCCCTCCTCCTCCTTCTCTTGAGGAAATTATTAGTGAGGATCTCTTAAATTCCCAAATCAAAGTCTTTGTGATAAAGAATTGGTAACTTGAATTTCTAACATCAACCATTTAATTATTTAATTTTTTTTTTTTAATAAGAATAAAATTTTGAGGCAGGTGATTCCCCTAAATCAAGCGAATCCTAAAGAATCTCAAGTAACTCCTTTCTTTAATTTTCTTTTTATTCATCAAAGTCAATATAAAAAAAATTTCCTCCGTTCATCTCCTTTATAAAGTTACGTTAAATTAAACAACGCCAAATACAACTCTGGGCATAATTACTGACATAACAGGCCATTAAATGTGACATCTAAAAGTCGCCTAATTAATTGGCTTGCCAAAGCGGTTAAATAAACAAACAAACAAAAAAAACAAAAGTATGATAAAATGTTTCCAACGTTGGACTCAAAACAACACCACGATTAAATTTAAAATGTTTTCCATTCATTGACCGTAACACGCTTTAGTGTTTTGCCAAAGTTGTTTGTCTTGCACTTGGCCAAGTATTTTAAATTCGTATTTAAATAGATTCAGTTGCTTCGCTTTAAAAAAAAAATAAAATAAAATAAAATACAAAAAAAAAAAAATTGATTGAAGCGGTCATCTTGTGGAATTGACAATGAACTTCACTGTAAAAATTTTGGTTCACGGCAGTGGACAGAAAATAAAATCATGCGAACTCAAACTCAATTCAATATCTATATTTCGGAAAGAAAATCAGTTTAATGAAAATTCTTTTTAACCCCAATAACTACATATAAAAATATAGTGAAAACCATTAACCCTAAAGACCATTCCTGCAACTTCAAATCAACCGATTCCTATGTGATACTATAAAAAAATTAGGAACATTAATTGATCAATTGAAATGGTTCGAAGTTTAAAAAGAAAAAAATCACTTTTTTCGAATTTTTTTCGCTCAGGATATCCCACCTACAGATTAACCGATTTTGGCCCGGTTCACAAAGATCCACTTGGTTTTTAAAGGTCAACAGTTGATGGAATCGATGGGTGAGGCCATTTTAAAGTAATTCTAAAAAAATAACTTTCAAAAGTGCCTTTTGTCTAACAGTTTTTGATATATAAACTCGCCTATTCGAATCGGTTCAAAATCACAAGAAAACTAAAATCAAGAACACTGATCTACCGATTTTCATAAGAAGATCTAAAAAATAACTGATCAATTAAATAATTTCGGAGTTTAATAAAAATTAATATATTAAAATTTTTCGTTCACGAACGTATTAACCGATTTCGACCCGGTTCACGAAGATCCACTTGGTTTTTAAAGGTCAATAGCTGATGGAATTGGTCGATGAAGAAGTTTGAAATTTAATTAAAAAAACACTGTGAAAATTGCCTTTTTCTAAGTTTTTCTTAGATATAAAATCACTTATTCGAATCGGTTCAAAATCACTAGAAAACTAAAATCGGGAACACTGATCTACCGATTTTCATAAAAGGATAACTGATCAATCAAATAATTTTTAACTTTTCGAAAAAGCATCCTCCTTCGAATTTTTTCGTTCCTGTTATAACACGAACGGATTAACCGATTTTGAGCCGGTTCACGGCGATCGATTTGGTTTTGAAAGGTCAAGAGGTAATGGAATCGGTCGGTGAAGCCGTTTCAAAGTTCTTAGATATCCTCTTTTGAAAAGTACTTTGTTTATAAGTGGTTTTGAGATATCTTGGAATTCACCGGTTCGAATCGGTTCAAATTCATGGGACAACTAAAATCAGGAACGCTGCTCTCTTGATTATCATAAAAGAATCGAGAATGCGAACTGTTCAGTTAAATAAATTCGGAGTTAAAAAAGAAAATCACTTGTTTTGAATTTATTCTTTCGTTCGCGATATCTCCCGAAAGGTTTAACCGATTTTGACACGACCGAGGGTGATCGACGTGGCTTCTGAATATCAAAAGCTGATTAGGAATCGATCGTTGATTAAGGAAGCTCATTCTATCCCTGGAATTTTGAGGGAGTTTCTTTTATTGCTGCAGATCGGCCGTATGTTACGGGTAACACGGAAAGAGAGGGACCGTTTTAATTGATGATCGTTGCTCAGTAAGAACCAAAAATATTCCACTCTTAATAAAACTGAGAATTTAAACCGGCGAAATAAAAAGTAAAAATGGTTACAATAAAAATCTTTATCATGTCATCAGTCCTCCCTTTCCCCTTCCCCTCTTTCTAGTTCGAACATGTAGGGGTCATTTCATGACTGCTACTGCAAAACAAAAAACAAACTATTTATAAAAATAAATTGCCGATTAGATCTGATCATTTTATAACTATTTATATATTTCTTCTTCTTCTTTTATTTCAGAAATCTTTTCCACCACATGGCTGCAACTAAACGTACTATTTATATATTTCTTCTCCTTCTTTTATTTCAGAAATCTTTTCCACCACATGGCTGCAACTAAACGTACTCAGTTGTCGGTTCGCCAGGTTCATCATGGGGGTGGGGTAAGTGAATATATTTTATTAAACATGTTTAACGGAAACTCAATTAAATTTTTTTATTTTATTTATTTTTTTATTAAATAAATTATCGATACTTTTAAATGTCCAATCCACTTCGCCGCTCTCCTTCATTTTTGTTGTTTAAAACATTCAAATTTTCAAATATTTATCTGTAAATATTTCGTTTGCCATCACAGACGCGTGTTTAAGTCGTTATTAAAATTTTTTAAGACAAGTTTTTTTCCACTTGTAAATGCGTTTCTTTTAAAGTGTAACAAAATTATTGAAATTCAAACAAGAAGTTAATTGAGCTCAATGACTTCGTTAAGCCGCAAGTGTTGACAATTGCAAATTGTGTTTGGAAAAACGCCACAATAAAATAAAATTTCAAAATGAATTTTCAAAGAAATTTATAAAAAAAATAATAACGCTCATAAGGTAACATATTGGCCGCCTTAAAAGCCGACTCCAGCTTAAATGCTGGCGCTGCAACAGTCTCACCCTTCTGAGTTAAATACTGGAGTTGGCACCACTGCAATTGCAAATCCATTTGAAATGCAACTCCATTCGTTTCGAATGATAAATTGCCTCTTTAAAATTTGCTGGTTGCTGCTGGTTTGTTTATTTGTATCTGTTTATCTTTATTTTATATTTGCTTTCGTTTGCTTTTCACTTTCAAAAATATAAATAATTTTTCAAACAACCAGCATAACAGATAATAATAATAATCACTGGATTTGGGAAACACGAAACTGTAACAGTTTTTGATCAACTTAAATGTCGAAACTGCGCTTAAATCGTTTAAACCACTTGCAGGCAGCAAAAGCACAAAATTGTACGGCGGCGTAGAAAATGTGCACGCTACTGACCAAATTGTTCGTGTTGTCAATTAAAGTTGTTGTTTGTCATCGTATTAAAGTGCGATTAAATAATTTTATTGAAAAAATTATTTCCTCGTTCATATAAAATAATGTTGATTTCTTTTCTAGAAAATAATGCAACATTTTTCACACTTTTTAACAAACCGCCACTTTTTAGAAAATAAGGGAAAAAATTTTACATGTTTTCCAGAAAAGAAGACGCCATAAGAATCTATTATATATCTTTTCCTTATTAAAATTTAAATTTCTTAAAGCCAAATTATTTTCGTACCATAATTAATGTCATAATCAACTTAATGTAAAAGTTTGTTTAACGTTTTTATGTGGTTCTTATGAAATTTTTATTTCAAACGTCAGCCGAAAAAAGTATTCTTTTGAGGGATATAGTCTACCAATTATCCTGAAGGTAAATTTCCTGTGACTGGTGAAATTGTGAGGAACACAAAAAAATCCCTTTTCGCCAGGTAAATATTTACCGCTGCATCTCTTATAAAATTTCTCAACTCCAAGGGGTTGTAAATAAAGAGAACCGCTCACGTGAAGTGTACTAAAACATGTCCTTTTTATTCTAGGAAATTTCTTTCTAAAATACCTCCTCGCAAAACTATATACTTTTTTAAACTATATATTTTATGAAAACAAACTTTGAAACTTATTTAAAAAGCAAGTTTTTTTACAAATAATATTATTTGTGAAAGCACCTTTTGTAAAGAGTACCTTATGTTTAAAAGTTAATTCGAAAGTAAACTTATTTAAAAAGTTAGTTTATTTCTTGCAACAAGTACCACATGTGAAAAGTACCTTTTTTAAAACGTACTTTATATGAAAACTTAATTAAAAAATTAAACTTATTTAAAAAGTAAGTTTTTTTATTGCATAAAGTTAATTTTATAATAAGTACCTTTTGTAAAAAGTAACTTTTGAAAAAAGTACCTTATGTAAAAACTTAATTAAAAAAATTAAACTTATTCAAAAAGTAAGTTTTTTTGCAACAAGTACTATTTGTGGAAAATACATGTTATGAAAAGTACCTTTTGTAATAAGTACCTTTTGTAAAAAGTACCTTATGTAAAAATTTATTTAAAAAATTTATTTAAAAAGAAAGTTTTTTTGCAGCAAGTACTATTTTTTAAAAGTACCTTTTGTGAAAAGTACCTTAGGTAAAAACTTAATTAAAAAATTAAACTTATTTAAAAAGTAAATTTTTTTTGCATAAAGTACATTTTGTAATAAGTACCTTTTGTAAAAAGTACCTTATGTAAAAATTTATTTAAAAAGAAAATTTTTTTGCAGCAAGTACTATTTTTTAAAAGTACCTTTTGTGAAAAGTACCTTATGTAAAAACTTAGTTAAAAAGTTTAACTTATTTAAAAAGTAAATTTTTTTGCATAAAGTACATTTTGTAATAAGTACCTTTTTGTAAAAAGTACCTTATGTAAAAACTTAATTAAAAAAATTAAATTTATTTTAAAAGTAAGTTTTTTTGCAACAAGTACCATTTTTTAAAAGTACCTTTTGTGAAAAGTACCCTATGTAAAAACTCAATTTAAAAAGTTAATCTTATCTAAAAAATAGGTTTTTTGCACAAAATACCTTTTGTAATAAGTACCTTTTGTGAAAAGTACCATTTGTAAAAAGTAACTTTTGTAAAATATCATATTGCGTAGAAAAACATTTTGTAAAAAGTTTTTTTTTCCACAAAAGCTGCCTTTTGTAAAAAGTACTTTTTTAAAAAGTATCTTACAGAAAAAAGTACATTTTTGTAGCAACTATTTCTTTGTAGAAAGTATATTTTTGTGAAAAACTAATTTATGAGAAAAGTATCTCTTTGCAAAAACTCCCTTTTTGTAGAAGTACTGAATTTCAAAAGTATATTTTATGTTAAAATTAATTTTCTTAAAAAGTACTTTTTTTCAATAAGTAACTTTTTATAAAAACACGTTTAAAAAAAAATTTTTTTGTCGTTCTCTAATAAGTGCCGATTATTATTGATTGTCGATGATTTTTGTTCAAAGTCCCGCTTGTTATAAAGTACCAACATTTAAAAAGGACTATTATTGTAAAAAGTACTATCTCGTAGTAAGTATCTCTTTTAGAAAGTACGAAATACTTTTCTGTAAAAAGTACTTGGGTGTCAAAAGGGCATGTTCTTAATGAGTAACTTTTTGTAAAAATACTTTTTCTGAAACATAACCTGTTTGCAAAATGTACCACCTTTGTAAAAAGTACTTTTTTTTAATTTCTTTGTAAAATCAGCAATTTTTAAATATTTCTTATTTGTTAAGAATTGTTTTTTTTTTTGCCCTATATATTTCTGTAAAAAGTACTATTTCTTGTAAACAGTACCAATTTGTAACAGTAGTCGATTTTAAAAATTTAAGTTACTGTAAAATACCTATTCGTAATAAGTACTTTTTACTTAAAATGTACCTTTTTGTAATAGGAGCTGTTTTTGTAAAAAGTACTTTTTTGTAAAAGGAACTTTTTTTTACAAAAAGTACTTTATTTTCTAAAAATTGATTTGTGTTTTAAAAAATATATTTTTATAATCCTATACATTTTGTAATAAGTGCCTGTTTTCTAAAAAGTACCTGTTTGTGGATAGTACGAAAATATCTTTTTATTAAAAATTTCATTGTATTATAATAATTACATCTTTTAAAAAGTATGTATTTTAACAAGAACCTTTTTTTAAAGTACTAGACCAGCCTTTTAGAAGAAATGAAATACTCGTACTCAAACCAACCTTCCAACACATCACACCTCCTGTTTTGCAATAGAGTACATTATTTTAAAACACACACACACACACTCACATACACTCTTCTATATTTTACAAATGCCACTGAAAACTTCATGTTCAAAAATTTGAACACGACTTTGGCGGCTTTTAAATTACACCGCCATTCATGGATGTATTTGACAGAATTCGAAGGCTCTTTAGCAAAATGAAATAAATTTCCTTTCGACGAACAGACAGACACTCTGCTGCATGTTGGCTTATCTACTGCAATTTCCATGTACACAATTTACAAGATACGGACTCGTATTTATAACGGAATCTATTTAAATGCTGTAAATTATTTCAGCTGACAATGACCGCTAATTTCACTGTCTAAAACTAAAAGTAGTTTTATTTAAATGCGATAGTATTTGTTGTTTATTTTGCTGGGAGTGCTTTTGTATTACAAACAATTTCTGTTGGTAAGAGAAACACAAACGGGATTTTTCTCTATTACCAGTTTGATTTGTTCGGATTTTCATCCAACAGGTCAGGATTATGGTTGACTGAATTATAAGCAGACGGATGGCGGCAACAAATTAAATAAAAGTTGCTTAATTAATTTATAAAATAGTTGTTTCAGTTTTAACGAAATTTAAAGTCAAAGCCCCAGTAGTCATGGAAAAGGTACATACCTCAGGGTCGTTCTTGAGGCACTCAACGTGTTTCCTACTCAGGCCTCTCTATTCAAATTCTCTTTTATCGGTTGCAGCAGGTAGCGTTTTGTAAAGAAAAAACCTGCAAGTTAACCGATTTGTTAGTGTGAAACCCAGAGTTTCCATCGAGTACCGAACCCAATGCAATTGGACTGATAGACTAGCGTTGCACCTCTTATTTTTAAAAGTACCCCTTTCTTATAAAGTCCCCTTTTTTAAAAGTATCCCTTTTTAAAAAGTAGAATTTTTTTTAATTATCTCTGTTTTTCAAAAGTATCTTTTTTTTCCCAAAAGTATCCCTTTTTTATAAAACCCCTTTCTTAAAAGTACCTGTCTTAAAACGTATCCTTTTTTTAAGGATCTTTTTTTTCAAAAGTACTCTTTTTAAAGATAAATATTTTTTAAAACGTATCCTTTACTTAAAAAGTACCTCTGTTCTTAAAAAGTACTCTACTTCAAAAGGAGAGGTACTTTTACAAAGTAACCTTTTTCAAAAGTACTTGTTTTATATAAAGTACCCTTTTTTTCAAAAGTACCTCTTGTTTCAAACGTGTCTTTTTTTAAAAAGAACTATATTTTTGTACAGCACCTCTCTTTTTTTAAAGTTGTTTTTGCATAAAAGTACCTTCTGTTTGCGTTAAAATGTCTATATGTTCTTAAAACCCTCTGCTTTTAGAAAAGTATCTCTTTAAAAAGTTGCTGTTTTAAAAATAAGTAATTTTTTATTAAAAAAGTACCTCTTTTAGTACGTCCTTAATAAAAAGTACATGTTTTCAAAAGTACCTCTTTTTTCAAAAGTACCTCTTATTTTCAAAAGTACGTCTTTTTTAAAGAGTACTGTATCTTTGTAAAGCACCTCTCTTTTTAAAAGTATTTT
This sequence comes from Linnaemya vulpina, assembly GCA_963675445.1. NCBI lineage: Eukaryota > Metazoa > Arthropoda > Insecta > Diptera > Tachinidae > Linnaemya > Linnaemya vulpina. The sequence goes on along the minus strand of OY776280.1, from coordinate 70,106,840 downwards.
TTGCATAAAAGTACCTTCTGTTTGTGTTAAAAAGTACCTCTTGAAAAAGTTGCTGTTTTAAAAATTAGTGCTGTTTTATTGAAAAAACTTATTTAATTTCTAGTAAAAAATTTCTTTAATAGTATCTTTTATATCAACATTATTGTCTTATTTAAAAAAAAGTACTATATTTTCAATAAAGTACCTTCTTTTTTTTAAATATTATTCAACGAAAAGTAGTTCTTTTCCTTTTGTCAAAATACTTACGATCTCTTGAAGTACTATTTTTGTTTGAAAAAAAGTATTTCTATTTTAGAAAAAAATCACTTTAAAAAACTGAACTAATTTTCTTTAGAAAAAGGTATCTCTTGACTTGAGTATACCTTTTTCTTAAAAAAAAGTTCCTATTATTTTGAAAGTACCTTTTATTTGATTTAAAAATTTTTTAAGTGCTGCTTTTTACAGAAGGTACTTATATTTTAAAATCTTTGTAAGTTTTCGCCTCATCCAATAAGAGGATTTTTTAAGGAGAGACTTTTTCAAAAATTTCTGTTTGTATTTTTTTAATTTAATTAAATTTTTTTTTTCTGAAAAACATGTACTGGAAAATTTTATATGCCACAAAAGTACCTCTTGTTTTAAAAGTAACTCTTATATTAAAAGCCCTTTTTTAAAAAATAGTTTCTGTCAGAAGTACTTTTCCAAAGTAGTTTCAAAAAGTAGTTTCAAAAAGTGCTTTTTTAAAAGTGTCCCGTTTTTAAAATGACCGTTTGTTTTTGTACTTTTGAAAAGTACCCCCTCTTTTCAAAAGTACGTCCTTTTTTAAGTATCTCTTTTTATAGAAATTTTTTTAAATGTCTTTTTTTTTAATACCGGTTTTATTTTGAATCATGCTTTTTTTCAAAGTATCTGTATTATTCTCAATATCTCATTATCTTGAAAAAGTACCTTTTTGAGGGTTTTTTTGTTGGCTGAAGTGGTGGACACAAGACTGTGAAGTCTAAGATCCCGAGTTCGACCCCGCTTTCAGTCGAAATATGGTGTAGAATTTTCCTCACTTGTGTTAATGCAAGATTGGGTTAGTAATTGTCGGCAAAGCCGTACTTACGGGTCACTAAAAATTACCAGTAGATATTGACACCGTCATGTACTAAAAAGAAGAATACGACAGCCTTTTTCGTCGTTACCTGAAGCGAAAAATGCATCGCCGAAATGATAAGCTAAAATAGCTCTAGAAAATAAAATGTTCTATCTTTTAATCAGCCTTTTTTATTCTCTTAACACTATCCTCTTTTTTCTAAGTCTGGCAACATGCCCTGCATGTGTAGGGGACTTCCCCTGAGTGTTGGTTAAACACAAAAAATATCCCTTTTTAAAGCTTTTTTCAGCAAATGCTCTTTTCAAAATAGTGCATCAATTCTTTTAAGTAACTCTTTTAGAAAAAAAGTACGTCTACTTATTAAAAGTACTTTAAAAAAAAAAGTACATTTTATTAAAGTACCTCTTTTATTTTAAAGTAGCTTTTTATTTAAAAAAGTATCTCTTTCAAAAATGTACCTTTTTAACGAAAAATACTTGGCCATACTTTCAAATATTTTTATAATTCTAAATTCCTCTTCCCCCAACTGCCCAAATAAAAGGGTGTCATTATGAAGAACTCACTGATACGGCAGATGGATGATGTCGTTGATGATGATGCATGATTATGCATGATGATGCATGGTTGATGTCGTATCATCAATAGTTGTCAGTCTAGCGCTAACAACTTTTAAACACATTCTATGGGCATGTGTACACTATCCAACGATATTCGATTTGCAGTTGGCTGGTCAGAACTAATTTGCACAACACTGAAAATAAAAACACTTGAAACTGAAAGCACGTAACACCAGGCAGCAGCAATAAGGAAATTATTATTAATTTTATTATGATGATGATGATGACAGCGTTTGTATGCAGTGTAAGTGTGTGTGTGTGTGTGTGTGTGTGTGTGTGTGTGTGTGTGTGTGTGTGTGTGTGTGTGTGTTTTAGTAATTATTCAAACTAACTTGTATTGTACAAGAACGTACACAGGTTTCTACTTATTTAGTTGAAAACACTAAGAGAAATGAGTACACTGTGAAAATGAAAAGAAAGAAACTTTTCAATTGTTGTTTAACCTTTGGGCAATACTTTTTTGTTTCAGTGTTTATCTATATTTTTTCAGTGTTTATCTATATTTTTTGTTTGATTTATTTAAAAAACAATTTATTTTGTTTGTCGCATAATTTAGTTGGTCACGTTTCTCTTCTAATAAATATTAATTAGTAATTGTTGTCGTTTGGTCGCTGTTTTTTGTACAAGAGTTTTTTTTTTCTTGTTTGCTAAAAGGTTTAACAAATTTAATTATTTTAAATGACTTGTTAACATAAAACAATTTAAATTATTAAATAATTATTGTTTAAATATATCAAAAATAGAACAATTTTATTTCACTCGTTTAAGAGGGAGGAAGGGAAGCATTCGAACATGACATGGAAATTTAATTTGGAATTGCACTGAAATGATTGTCAGTAAAAAGACAAGACACTCAACTATAATTAATTGCAAAGGCCTTGAAATCAGGTCTGATATAAGATCTTATGAAATATATTGTTCGCTTAACCCTGGAGGGTTACTCTTCATTTTTGTGCATTAATATTACTCTTTGTTGAATCTAGGAACAATTAAAAATTTTTAAATATAATTCTAAGGAAACAATTTTTAAATTTAAATATAAGGAAACATATTTTTAGTTAAAAAATAAAATATATATTACCAAAAGCTTTTTCTTCTCTCTTTAAATTCGATGCAAATTTAAGCAAAATAAAAGAGTTATTTGATGAAGAGTTCTACGAACAGTAACCTGCCAGGGTTAAGTGGCAAAAAACATTCCGGTAAGGGAAAAATGAGAGGCATACTCTCTCTCTCTCTCTCACTGTTCCTCTTGGCATCCTATCGTCAACTTGCAATTGAGAGCTTTAAAATTTCTTATTCTCTCAAACTGAAAAAATTTGCTAACGATAAGACCAGGACTTTTTTCCCCGTGTAGGGTTTTTCCTCAATTCTGTGGATAAATACTTTTGCATTCATAGAGAGATCAATAAATATCATTTTCAGTTTTAAATTCATTTTATATTCTACAAAATTTTGTACGCTACTGCGTTGGCCAACAAAAATGCATGATTCATTAGTTCGGAATCGGAAAAAAGAAGAACTTCTGTTTGTTATTCATGTTAAATTGTGAGCCGAGTCATACAGTCAGTTTAACGTGTAAAATAAATAAATAAATGAATGAATAATAAATTGAATAAATTGATAAATTTCACTTAAATAATATGCAAATGAAATGTGGAACAAAATTTCCGAAAAATACTAACACAATAACGCGGTTTATAATTGAAAAAAAGCTCGTGTGCATTAAACACGACAAATAAAGTGGAGTTCAGTTTCGCACGGCAAATAAAGTGGAGTTCAAGCCTTTCAAATTTAATTAAATCGCGCTACTTTTTCTTTATTCCAAATTTGAAAAACGTTCAAAATTATTGTTTTATAAAATAAAAACTGAAATTGAAAATTTTACAAGGGGTACGAATTGCAAAAAAGAAAATCGAGTTTTAAAAACTTGACAAGTATTTTCCAAAAATAAATCCTTTGGAAAAGTATAAAAACTTATTTTTCATTTTATAAAATCAAAGCTAAAGTTGGTTAACTTCCCGATCATGTCACTGGGGATAGTGAAAATCATCTGGGAATCCACTTAAAAGAATAAAATATCAAAACGACAACGTTGTTGAGGAAAAACTCTTTATTTTTAATACTGCTATTTAAAAAAAAAATTACCCCTTAAAGAAAAAGCACCCTTTTTTTAAAAAGTAAATAGGTAAAAAAACTTCTTATAAAAGTACCTCGATCACTTCGGTTTTTGCCGACTTATCGAAGCTGACGACAAGGACAGACGATATGTTATTTACTTTGTTGTTTGCGCAAATAAGTATTAAAAATAAACACTTTAGCAACCAGAGCGTACAAACAAAGCAGAGTAACCTACCCTATTCTGAAAGTCGTGTCAAGTCAATATCAAAATTAAAACGCTTCTGTACTGTGTTTCTTCTCAAAATGACAAGTTGTAATATACTCTTCTCTCTTACGGCCTTAAAGAGTAGCCCAGAGCTGCCAGATTATTACTTTAAACGACTTTTTCTTACTTCCCGCTAAGAAAATTTAAAATTTTTAAAAATCGAAAAGCTATTCGTTTGATAAATATTAAAAATAAACACTTTAACAACCAGAGTGTAAAATCAAAGCAGAGTAATCACCCCTATTCTGATAGTCGTGTCAAGACAATACCACAATTAAAACACTTCTGTACCGCCTTTCTTCACAAAATCACAAGTTCTAATATTTTCTTCCTTCTTACGGCCTTAAAGAGTAGCCAGAAGCTGCCAGAAGTAGTTTACAAGGAGTAGGGAATCGGATAAATGATTGATTTTTACCTTAATCGACTATTTTTTACTTCCCGCTAAGAAAATTGAAAATTTTCAAAATCCAAAAATGTATTCGTTATACACCGTTTTGAAAATAAGCCAGTTATCATCAGATCTGTCCGTTTTGAAGTCCCAGGAAGCTTCCCCTGGCTATTTATCAGCATGTCTTCGCCAATCACCGCTTGTCACGTGGAAGACGGTTGATTTGAAAGTTAAAATAAAAGTGTTTCAGTTTTTCACAAAAATTAATGTTGATAAGCGAATAAATTAAATAATTCTGAGAGCATTTGTAGGTCTTTACAATAAAAACGTCAAAGTACAAGAGTCAAAAACGTCAAATTGAAGTAAAATCGTCACATCTGCCAACCCTGCCTACAACAGTAGTTGTTACAAATCCTAACATTTTTGTTAGTGATCTGGAATTTAGTGCACTTTTAGTGAGCACAAAAATTTATTTTTATTCCCTCCCTGAAATTTAATAGTTTAATTAATTCCCATTTTCGGTATTCAAAATCCCCCCAAAAAAACAAACATTTTAATTTAGCAATACAAGACGACAAATGGGAATATTAAAAACACATGAACACTCATGAGGACTTTACAAACTCACTGCGACTGATCATGACGTTTGCAAAGTGGTGGGTGGCTGAACTAATTAGCACATTCTTGACTCATTCAAATTAACTCATGTGTAACTTTTTTGTAATAAACTTACAAACTTTATTGTTAAGTTAATAACAGTTAATAAATAGAGGTTAAATAAATGAAAAAATTTCCAGTTACTCGTTTCAAAATATTTCCATTCACAATAACTTCGCACATTATTTTCATAACTCTGTCTCTCCCTAAAGAGTGAAGTGCACAAAAGCTTAAGATCTCTAAAGAATTTCTTACAATACAGAGAAAGTTATTAAACAATAAATTTAAAAATATATTGTTAAAATAAACAAAAATAAAAATAAGCAAAATGATCCCACAAAATTTCCTTAACAAAGACAACATCTCTTTCCTTATGGGCCCGCACTCGCTGGGAAATAAGCGAGGTCCATTTTTTCAACATCATTTTAGCCGTTAAACGTTTAAGGTTGACCTCAATAAGAAAAATTATTTTTTTAAAGAATTTATTTTTAATATTTTGCTTTACATTTTATTCAACAGTTAAAAAATTAAGTTGTTTTTATATGGTTATAAAGGCAATTTTTTATAATATTTTTATTTATTTAATTTTATTTTTATTCAACAAATTTCTCGTTTTGTGTAATTTATTAACAATTAAACTCACGTTTCGCCATTTCACATGGGCAGGCAAATAAAAAAAGAACCAACCGGTTAATCAAACACATTCGCTTTCGTTGATATTTTCAGAAAAAAAGTATAAAACGTGTGGCAAATAAAGGGTGTTTTTATAAAGTGATACAACTTTGAGTTGGCATCACTTGTTTATTTGACCACCCATTTAACAGCTGATAGTTGCTTTTTGTTTACTTTGCTTTGACATTTCATTATGGATCGACTTACACCAGAGCAAAGCGGGCGAATTGTGGAATTTTTTAATCAAAATAATGGGTCTGTTCGTCAAACTTATCCTGCAGTTCGTCCATTCAAAATTTTATTTTCCGATGAAGCCCATTTTTTGTTGAATGGCTACGTAAATAAACAGGAAATTACTGTTCGGTGCGCTTTATGGGCTGGCGGAGTCATTGGCCCATATGTCTTCAAAAACGATGATGGTCAGAATGCCACTGTTTGTGAAAATTGGTGTTCCAGATTGCGCCTTGTACGCGCCAAACGTGGCGGCCACATGGCCGAAATCATATTTAAACATTAATGTCATAAAATCGTCTATCCAATAAAGACCGTTTCATTGATATCAAAAATATATTTCTCTGTTTTATTATGATTTAAACTTGTATCACTCTATAAAAATACATCCCTTATATCAATTTATTTGCAACCGATTTTAATAGCTTTAAAAATAATACATACAAGCAGATCAACTTTGTTTTAATGTCATCATGATCTCAGTTTGATATCTCGCAGCATTAATTTTGAGCGCAATCCGCCAGCTTCATCTCTGAACAGAAAGGGCCACTTTCTTAACCGATGAAAAATTTCAATAGTAAAATTCAATCATCTACAAAAATCTATCGTTTGCAACACGATTCCCGGTTAAATCATAAACCGAACAGGGGACGAATTATGGCCATCGATAACGATCGAAATTTCCATTTAAATTTTATTGAAATTTCGTTCGATATCGAATGCGTTACTTTGACGCCACAACATGTTACGCGAAATCAGCTAATGTGGCGAAAACAGTGTTGCCAAAGAGAAAATTACTACAAAATCTTTCTCTGTTAGTTGCTATCGGCCTGTTTCCTCAATGAAGGCAGGGCGCTAGCCGTTGAATATCAGGTGCCAAAGAGGTCATCACATTGCCTAGAGCCAATTGCCTCTTTGGCAACACTTTTTTCGGCATATCAGCTGATTTCGTGAAATTTCAATAAAATTGGAATGGAAATTTCGATCTTTATCGCTAGCTAACATCAGCTGGGTTCATGTCTTTGATGACGGTTCAACTATAAAAATTATATTAAAAGGCTTGACTATCAGGAATCACAAATATTGCCTTCAAAGTACACATTCACTTCGACACAAATGCAATTTAATTGATATAAAAGCAAAATAGAAATATGGGAATTAATAATGAAACCGACTTGCTAGGGGCCAATGTCCGCCCCTAGTATGTCGGTAGAGGACCCATCTTTATCAAAATAGTTTCGCTTATTTTGTCAAGGCAGTGCCGAACTTCATCCTTCAGAGCGGCAGTTGCTTGTGGTTTGTTCAGGTAAACCTGATCTATTAAATAATGCCAAAGAATATTATTCACAAAAACGAGACGGCCCATTGTCATCGCCAAATCGGGAAATTTCTCATGCAGTAACTGGATTGTTTGTTGGCACCGTCTTGCTGAAACGTTAGCCAGTTGTGGCCATAAAAAAAATCACTTATCATGGTTGGGTAACGCAAAGAATTTGTTATAGTGGTCTGGCAGCACAGAAAAGTCATGGTGACGATGTTTCCTCGCTCATTTTCGAAAAATGTATGGGCCGATAATGGCGCTTGACTATAAACCGCACCATACGGTTACTTCTTTGGGTGTAATAAATTTTCGAGGTGTGCTTTTGGGTTTTGTAATTCTCATGTGCGACAGTTCTGTCTGTTTACATAATCGCCTAATTGAAAGTGTAACGGCTTTTCACTTAAACTGATTTATTTTAAGAGTTATTTTCGCCAATTTTTTTCAAATCGCCAATTAATAAACGCCGGCCTTAATTATTGAACATGTTGAGCTTTACAAGCGTGCCCCAAGTTCATTTGGAGATGCCCAATTGTTGCGACGAGTCGAGGTTACAGGATCCATCTCAACACTTTGCAGAACGGCCACCATGATTTTATTTTCTTGGCCTGTGGTCTGCAAAACTCGAATCAAGCGATTTAATTACGCTTAATGATCTCCGAATGAGACCGGCTACAGGGAAGGAAATCTGCTCGAATTTTACAAATTTTTCACTATTAAAATTTTCTACACTTTAATAGTGAATTTTAAAAATTTAAATTGTTTGTTAAAGAGTTTAGCGTTCCACGATTACAATTTCCGAATTTTTTTACTAAAAAAACCTCAAAGAATGACAACCCAAGTTTTGAAATTTAATCATGTGACAGCTGATTTGCTTTCTAACCTCAAATTTGTCCTCAAGAAGACTTTAAAACTGTTGAACGCGCTTATAGATCCCGGGAGCTGCTTAAAATATTTACTTCAGCTTTCACCTCCATCACTTTGATATCTCCTACTTCCCAACTCTCGTTTAGTTGTCACACTGAATATCCCAAAAAGAGCTTTGGTCAATGTATCGATATCACGAATATGCCCATTGACTCCTTGCCGTTCCTCTTTGCCGATTAACTTTGACATCTGAGCTGTTGATCTTTTCCTAATTCAATTTCGGTTCTTTTGTTTTATTAGTTTCAAGCACGTTTAAGCCGTTAAATGGCTTTTTAAACGCCCTTTTCCTTATCCCGTTGTTCGTTGTCTGTAGTTTTTGTCACATTTAAATACTCTATTTTATGGCTGTCATTCTGACACGTTATTTAAATAAATTATATGAGATTAAATATTGTCTCTGTGATTTTTTTTTTTGCTGTCGCTTTCGTGCTTTGCCTTGTTCGGCGTGGTCACTGGTGGAATGCTGCAGCCACAAATTATATTTGTAAGTGTGTTTACAAGACCATTTTGTCACAGTTTCTTCTTTGGTTCTGGCAAAGCACACACTCACACACACACACACATACACACACATTGTGAAGTCTATAAATACACATACAAAGAATGCCACACAAAATTTTTTTTTTATTAAAGAAAACACAAATTTGAAAAGAGCAAAAAAAAAAGCAAAAAGAACAGCCACGCACCACACCTCTGGCTGACCACAATACAAGCGATTTGCAAGGAAAAAGCTGTTTTAAGTTGATTTCAGCATTTGCGCCTCCTTCAAACAACACTTTGCCTGGCTTAACCCCAACAAAAGCAACCAAGTTTTATGTTGTGCATCACGAAATGTGTTTGAAAGAGATTTTGTGTGTGCATGCTTGTGCACGTCTGCTGGGTTGGTCATACACTCCATGTACGGTTTCTTGAAACCACAATGTGTCACGTATTGTTGGAATGGATAATTGTAAGTAACACGGTGTGTTGTGGGTCAGTTTAAGATAAAACAGGAAATATGTTCTATAATTTTTATTTTCTATTTTGCTGCTCGTTGTGCGGTGACCGTTGTCCGTCTCTGTGCTATTTGCTTTCAGCATGAAGCATAGAAATAATAAAAATAATAATAAGAAAAAAATAAAATAAAAAGAAGCAGATAGATAATAAATGTTACACACAACCATAAGTTAATATGTTTTTGGCTTATGGAATAGGAACCCAGGGATTTGTTTTTGTTGGCTGCTGCATGTATTCTTCCATGTATGTTTCCGCTGTCGTACGAACAACTACAAAATGCTCAGATTTATCATAAACAGAAAACAATTTTTTTCCCCCTCTCTTCTTCTACTCCTCTTTCTGCTTCTTTTGTGATGGTTTTATTTCCATTATTATTTGTTTAATGTTTAATTTTATTTTTTTATTTTTTATTTTGCGTCATGATGACCCTGTTTTTTTAAGCAGAAAAACATGAAAAGGATTTTACTACAGAGATGCACAAGTTATCTTATGGAAATTTAATTGGAAAGGGATTAAATAAAATATAAAACGTTTGTTTATTGTTAAAAACAAAGTTGAAGAGAATTAATGAAGAAAGTAAAAATGCTGGAGTTGTTGCAATTTTTCTAATCTAAGGGGTGTTTCTTATAGAGTGATACAACTTTGTGTTGGCATCACTGCTTTATTTGACCACCCATTTAACAGCTGATAGTTGCTTTTTGTTAAGTTTGCTTTGACATTTCATTATGGATCGACTTACACCAGAGCAACGCGTGAAAATTGTGGAAATTTTTAATCAAAATAATGGTTCAAACATCGTCCACTTCGTCTATTCAAAATTTTATTTTCCGATAAAGCCCATTTTTGCTTGAATGGGTACGTAAATAAGCAGGATTGTCGCATTTGGAGAGAGGAGAATCCACAAGCTTTTGTCGAAACACCATTTTGGGCGGAGTCGTTGGCCCGTATGTCTTCAAAAACGATGATGGTTAGAATGTTACTGTTTGTGAAAATTGGTGTTCCAGATTGCGCCTTGTACGCGCCAACCGTGGCGGCCACATGGCCGAAATCATATTTAAACATTAATGTCATAACATTTTCTACCCAATAAAGACCGTTTTGTTGACATAAAAAATATATCACGTTTTATTGTGATTTAAACTTGTATCACTCTATAAAAAACACCCTATATTCCTGGTCTCTTTGCAATTAAAGCTGCTGATAGTGGAATAGAATCCGTGATAGTTTCTTAGTAAAATCGTAATCTAATCCCATTCTATTAACCCTGTATGGTTACTATACATTGAAATTCATTTGCTCTTCATCATATAACTTTTTTATATGGACTGGAAATCGTATAGAGAAATAAGTTTTAATTTTTTATATATTTTTGAGCAAAAGAGCTAGCCACTTTATTTTTTTTATAAAAATATTATAAAATTCTTATTTCTCTTTATTTTATAATAAGTTTTATATAAAAAATAAAGCAGATCTTTTAGTAAAAAATGTTAAAACGTATAAAAATTTGTTTTGAAAAAAATAAAGTAAATCTTTTGCTAAAAAAATTTTTTAAATTTATAAAAGAAAATTTCTAAAAGTATAGAGTGGCTCTTTTGCTAAAAAGAGTATCAAAAAATAAAAATACAATAACAAGATCGAAGATATTAAAAGAATAAGAGAAAAAAGTTGTTGATATATTTTTTAAAATATTTTTCTTTACAAACTATTTAACTAAAATATATTTTGATAAATTTTAACTTTAAAAATTTTTCCACTAGAAGTATTTTTAAAAAACACTCATCGATTCAACGCAACTTATATGTACAAAAAGTGAAAAGTAGCCAACCAGGGTTAATTTATGAATCATTAGCTGCAGTAATTAACGTTTTGACCACGAAGACGAATATTTTAGCTTCGATGCTGTACTCGGTGATGACTGTGGGATCAGCAAACTTCGTCAGCACTGTCATGACTTAGTGGGAAATAGACCCCTAGGAAAATCCTAATAATTTAGAGGCAGGTAAAAAATTAATTTTTTTTTAAATAATTTGAGTTGATACATTCTTGTTGATTATGTACGTGCATTAAGACCGAGTAAAGCTTCTCCTATGAAAAGTATCAGCTGGTACTACGCCTTCTAGTCATGGTCTTATTCTGGTAATAAGTCCAATATGGTGGAGACCCAGGGAACTGAAGGTGCGGTAATAACCCGTGGTCATTTAGCTCGTTTCGGAATTCCATTTATTTTGAAAGGCCCAGCGGAGAATATCACAACTGAGTCATGTTGAAGTCACGATTTTATGACATCATTCTCTATTCTTAATATCGTTCTGAAGATAAAGTTATTAAGATTCAGATATGCTGGAGATCCAGGGAACTGAAGACCTGGTAATAGCACCGTGGTTATTTAGCTCGTTTCGGAATTCCATTTATTTTGAAAGGCCCAGCAGAGAATATCACAACTGAGTCATGTTGAAGTCACGATTTTATGACGTCATTCTCTATTCTTAATATCGTTCTGAAGATAAAGTTATTAAAATTCAGATATGCTGGAGATCCAGGGAACTGAAGGCCTGGTAATACTACCGTGGCCATTTATATCGATTCGGAATTCCATTTATTTTGAAAGGCCCAGCAGCGAATATCACAACTGAGTCATGTTGAAGTCACGATTTTATGACATCATTCTCTATTCTTAATATCGTTCTGAAGATAAAGTTATTAAAATTCAGATATGCTGGAGATCCAGGGAACTGAAGGCGCGGTTATAGCACCGTGGTTATTTAGCTCGTTTCGGAATTCCATTTATTTTGAAAGGCCCAGCAGAGAATATCACAACTGAGTCATGTTGAAGTCACGATTTTATGACGTCATTCTCTATTCTTAATATCGTTCTGAAGATAAAGTTATTAAGATTCAGATATGCTGGAGATCCAGGGAACTGAAGACCTGGTAATAGCACCGTGGTTATTTAGCTCGTTTCGGAATTCCATTTATTTTGAAAGGCCCAGCAGAGAATATCACAACTGAGTCATGTTGAAGTCACGATTTTATGACGTCATTCTCTATTCTTAATATCGTTCTGAAGATAAAGTTATTAAGATTCAGATATGCTGGAGATCCAGGGAACTGAAGACCTGGTAATAGCACCGTGGTTATTTAGCTCGTTTCGGAATTCCATTTATTTTGAAAGGCCCAGCAGAGAATATCACAACTGAGTCATGTTGAAGTCACGATTTTATGACGTCATTCTCTATTCTTAATATCGTTCTGAAGATAAAGTTATTAAAATTCAGATATGCTGGAGATCCAGGGAACTGAAGGCGCGGTAATAACCCGTGGTCATTTAGCTCGTTTCGGAATTTCATTTATTTTGAAAGGCCCAGCAGCGAATATCACAACTGAGTCATGTTGAAGTCACGATTTTATGACATCATTCTCTATTCTTAATATCGTTCTGAAGATAAAGTTATTAAAATTCAGATATGCTGGAGATCCAGGGAACTGAAGGCGCGGTTATAGCACCGTGGTTATTTAGCTCGTTTCGGAATTCCATTTATTTTGAAAGGCCCAGCAGAGAATATCACAACTGAGTCATGTTGAAGTCACGATTTTATGACGTCATTCTCTATTCTTAATATCGTTCTGAAGATAAAGTTATTAAGATTCAGATATGCTGGAGATCTAGGGAACTGAAGACCTGGTAATAGCACCGTGGTTATTTAGCTCGTTTCGGAATTCCATTTATTTTGAAAGGCCCAGCAGAGAATATCACAACTGAGTCATGTTGAAGTCACGATTTTATGACGTCATTCTCTATTCTTAATATCGTTCTGAAGATAAAGTTATTAAAATTCAGATATGCTGGAGATCCAGGGAACTGAAGGCCTGGTAATACTACCGTGGCCATTTATATCGATTCGGAATTCCATTTATTTTGAAAGGCCCAGCAGCGAATATCACAACTGAGTCATGTTGAAGTCACGATTTTATGACATCATTCTCTATTCTTAATGTCGTTCTGAAGATAAAGTTATTAAAATTCAGATATGCTGGAGATCCAGGGAACTGAAGGCGCGGTAATAACCCGTGGTCATTTAGCTCGTTTCGGAATTTCATTTATTTTGAAAGGCCCAGCAGCGAATATCACAACTGAGTCATGTTGAAGTCACGATTTTATGACATCATTCTCTATTCTTAATATCGTTCTGAAGATAAAGTTATTAAAATTCAGATATGCTGGAGATCCAGGGAACTGAAGGCCTGGTAATACTACCGTGGCCATTTATATCGATTCGGAATTCCATTTATTTTGAAAGGCCCAGCAGCGAATATCACAACTGAGTCATGTTGAAGTCACGATTTTATGACATCATTCTCTATTCTTAATATCGTTCTGAAGATAAAGTTATTAAAACTCAGATATGCTGGAGATCCAGGGAACTGAAGGCGCGGTTATAGCACCGTGGCCATTTATATCGATTCGGAATTTCATTTATTTTGAAAGGCCCAGCAGCGAATATCACAACTGAGTCATGTTGAAGTCACGATTTTATGACATCATTCTCTATTCTTAATATCGTTCTGAAGATAAAGTTATTAAAATTCAGATATGCTGGAGATCCAGGGAACTGAAGGCCTGGTAGTACTTCCGTGGCCATTTATCTCGTTTTAGGATTTCATTTTCTTTCACGTTGAAGTCACGATTTTATGACATCACGCTCTATTCTTAATGTCGTTCTGAAGATAAAGTTATTAAAATTCAGATATGCTGGAGATCCAGGGAACTGAAGACCTGGTAATAGCACCGTGGTCATTTAGCTCGATTCGGGATTTCATTTATTTTGAAAGGCCCAGCAGAGAATATCACAACTGAGTCACGTTGAAGTCACGATTTTATTTTATATATTAATTTTCAATGGCACTTACGTGTCGGCTAAAACCCTTCACAAGTTTCAATTTGCTGATTAAGAGCTCCCTGCCACAGATAGAGTTTTGCAATAACTCACCCATTGACTTGGAAATTTGTTTGGTTCTTCAAATGCATATTCAGTTAATTATTGTTGCAAGAAAGAATTCTTAAAAAAAATTAATAACAAAACCCTGACACACTCAAATTGCAAAAATTTATAATGCAGAAGATTAAAAGATGCTGCAGCTTCTTAAAAAACTATCGAATTTATTTTTGCAAATCTGTGTCGATTTATTTTAATGTGTTTGACCTGTAAAGCGATGAACTTCGTCATCGCATGGACTATTATGTCATCTAATGAATTGTTATAAAATTTAAATTCTTAATTAATTTTCATTGGCAAAATGTCCAAGGACACTGCAAGTTTTCAAATCTAGTCAGCATTTTATTGTGAAACTGCTGCTCGGACGGATGACAAAAAGCTAATGAATGATATTCATGACACGAAAATCATGTTCTTAAATCAATAATTGAAATATTTTGTAAAATTGAAATGCTGAAAATTAATATTAATGTAAATTTTGTTAGTTCACTACGAATATCAAGAAGAATATTTTATTATTTTAAATGAAATATTTATGAAAACTCTGCACTGTAAGACGACCCTGATTGGACAAGTTTATTTTCGTATTAAAAGCATTAAAATAATAATTACGAACGCGGATATATGGCAACGGAAAATGACCACCCCCGCCACCTTCTCCACAACTCCGTTAAAATTACTTTAATATTAAATTAATATAGGGTGTTTTTTATAGATTGCTACAAGTTTAAATAAAACATAGTCATATATTTTTGACATCAATGAAGCGGTCTTTATTGGATAGAAAATTATATGACATTAATGTTTAAATATGATTTCGGCCATGTGGCCGCCACGGTTGGCGCGTACAAGGCGCAATCTGGAACACCAATTTTCACAAACAGTAACATTCTGACCATCATCGTTTTTGCACACATATGGGCCAATGCTCCGCCCAAAATGGTGTTTCGACAAAAGTTTGTGGATTCTCCTCACTCCGAATGCCATAATTCTGTACCCATTCAACCAAAAATGGGCTTCAACGGAAAATAAAATTTTGAATGGGCGAAGTGCACGATAAGTTTGACGAAGAGAACCATTATTTTGATTAAAAATGTTCACAATTTGCACGCGTTGCTCTGGTGTAAGTTGATCCATAATGAAACGTCAAAGCAAGCTAATCAAAAAGCAACTATCAGCTGTTAAATGGGTGGTCAAATAAAGCAGTGATGCCAACTCAAAGTTGTATCACTCTATAAAATATTTATATCCAATTAAACAAAAATTTTATTTATTCAATAAAATTGAATGTAAAACTTAAATTTTCCCAACAATTTTATACATCCTTTTTAAAGCATCTTTTCATAGAATTTTTTAAACACATCAACTGCTTGAAAGTAACTGAAAGTAATTTGCTAAAAACAAACTGCAAGTGTCAATTTTATAACTCCCAATTGTAGATAATTTTATATTCTACATATTTGCTGTCATTAAAAGACACCAATTAAGTTTTACTATTTGCTGCTGCCAAAGCAACTGTCTAACAGTTTTAACTTCATTTTTGCCTAAACAAAAAAAAAACAAGTGTTATTTCTATTCAATTGGCTTAATTTGCTAGAAAAATATGTCCCACACGCACACGCACCCGTGGAGTCACCAGATAGAACTCATTCATTGAACAAGTTTTATGCAAAATAATAAAACTATTTCAAATTAATTTTCACATGCAACAACGACTGCAAAGAGAAAGAGTGAGAGTGTAAGACAGAGAGGGAGGGAGAGAGAGTGCGGGGTATTAAAGGAAATCCATTAAAAAGTTTCCTTAAAAACTATTTATATAGACAGATAATCAAGCGAATGCGAGTAAAGTTGCAACAAACCGCAACTGCTTTAGCTGCTACCCAAAGATCTGAGGAAAATAGTTGGTTGCAGCTAATACAGGATGCGAAGCAACTAAAATTGACTTCTTGTCTTTGGATTTTTTGTTCTTGTTGCTGTTGCTGTAAATTTAAACTTGTTTGTCAGTTCAGTGAGTTTCCGTTGATGTGCAGCAGAAGTTTAGCTCTAAAGAACCATCATAAGCTGAAAAGCAAATAAATAAAATACTCCAGTAGAGCAGAGAGCATATTATTTGCATATTGTAAGAAGTTTTTAATAATTCTCCAGCGAAATTGGAGCATTTTCCTTGTCTTTTTTTTGTTTTTTTTTTTTTTTTCTTTTTAAAGGGTATAATTGAAACAATAACTGAGTTTAATAAGAGTTTCCTGTTTAGAACTTTCAACTAGTTTTGCGGTGAAAGTTTCACACGTTTCTTTCATTTTACTTAAGAGTAAAAGGAGGGAAAATAATTAGAGAAATCAGATCGCAGTTTCCTGGTCTAGAAAATTGGCTGAAATAACTATCGGGATTTAGTTTGAGACGATTGTCTTAGTTTTTATGCATAACAAAATTGTTAATATCTGAACAAGTCATCTGGCCAAGTTTGGAGGGATTCCATACCACTCCTTCTCTAAACGATATGGCAACACTAACAGGTCGTAGGAATGTGCGTACTGAAGAGAATATCGCCGCTGTAAACGCAAGTGTAATAGAAGTAAAGCGCGTTTTTTATAGAGTGATACAACTTTGAGTTGGCATCACTGCCTTATTTGACCACCCATTTGACAGCTGATTAATTCTTTTTGTCAAGTTTGCTCAGACATTTCATTATGCAACAACTTACACCAGAACAACGCGTGCAAATTATGGATTTTTAATCAAAATAATGGTTCTGTTCGTCAAACTTATCGTGCACTTCGTCCATTCAAAATTTTATTTTCCGTTGAAGGCCATTTTTGGTTGAATGGGTACAGAATTATCGCATTCGGAATGAGGAGAATCCACAAACTTTTGTCGAAACTCCATTTTGGGCGGTGCCGTTGGCCCATACGTCATTGGCCCAAAAACAATGATGGTCAGAATATTACTGTTTGTGAAAATCGGGGTTCCAGATTGGGCCTTGTACGCGCCAGCCGTGGCGGCCACATGGCCAAAATCATATTTAAACATTAATGTCATAAGATTTTCTATCCAATAAAGACCATTTTGTTGACATAAAAAATATATTACTATGTTATTGTGATTTGAACTTTTATCACTCTATAAAAAACACCCTTTTTTTACGCACTTGACAGTATAACAAAAGCCATTCGGGTATTCCACAGGAAAATTTGTATTTTTTGTAAAATATGTATATCTCTATTATAAATGTTTTTAAGCGAGTTTTTTTTTTTAATAAAAAACTTCACGTAACATTTATTTAGCATGCAATAGATTTTGTCCAGAGTCAGAAATTGTAAAGATATAATAAAAAACTTAAGTTTAAATTAAAAACCAATAAAATGACAATTCGGCAAACTTTAATGTAATAAAATATACATCTGAACGGTAAATGTATGTGTTATATTGCGTGGTGTATGACAAACATCAAGCGGAACTGACAAAAAAAAAAAACACAAACAAAGAACCGCTTCATTCAAATTTGTGCTAAAGAAAAACGCTTGAGCTAAAGCTTGACCTTTTACATCATAAATTGATTTATAATTGTTTTGAAGTTTAACAACAAAAACACAACAAAATACACATTCGATGTTATATTTCCTTAACCCCAACTAAACAACAAACAGTTATTTCTCTTAATGAAATTAAACAAACAATTAAACCTGTTGAATTTTAAGTACACAAAACAGGTACTTTAGGCTTCAGCTGCCAAATTAGTCTAAAGCCACTTACGACTGCTGTTATTATTATTATTATTATTATTAAAGACAGTAAATGAGTGAGTCAGTTAGCAACAATTTCGGTTTACAAACACCACCAACCACCACAAATAATTTCCACCTCCAGTAAGTAACACTGCAATTAGATCATAGAGACGTTAGATACCGGCATGTCTTAGATATCAAAATAACTCACATACATTTCAAATCATATAATTTAATTCTTCTATTTTTTTTTCTTTTCAATGTTAATGTCAAGTGCAAGGCATACGAATATGTACAAGTTACGGTCTTGCCACAGAGTGTACAAAGATGGTGGTGGGTAAATGTTGACGAAGAAAAAAATAAAAGAAAAAAAAAACCAACAAATAAAACAAACTCGCACACACTCTGTGAAAGCCAGCCAAACAGTCAGTCAGTCAGTTAGTCAGTCAGCCATCCGGTGCGTAGTTAGTTTGTATATGAACTGAACAAACAACACACTTTATGAATTAAAAACAACATGTAGAAGACCAAACAATAAATAACATACATGCGGCACTCATTTAACGGCCTTGGAGGAACTAAAAATAGATCCATGGTTCGCCTCCGCTCTCAGTCATGAATAAGGAATTTTTCGGTTCTGTTCATTGTTGTCGACCTGGACGCTCAACATTAACGATAGCGTTTAACGTCGCCAAGTGTTAAAAGAGCGGAGTGCAGCAGTGCCCTCCTTCGTAGGTAACGGCGAAGTTAAAAGTCAAAATGGTTACAAAAATTTGTGTGCATTTGTACTCCGCTCCTTTTTAGTACTGGCACAATAAACTGGGGATCATCCCCTGAGCGCGGGTCCAAGACAAAAAAAACTTATATACAAAGTCAATACTGAAATTGATTTCTTTTCTAGGAAAAAAGGCAACATTTTTCGCACTTTTTAATAAAAAATGGCAACGATCTGTTATTTGGAAATAAAGATTTTATTGGAAGTTAAAACAGCATCCCCTAAAAAAATTATATTAATTTTAAAACACCTCAATTTTGTCACTTGATTTCTTTTCTAGAAAATAGTGCAACATTTTGTACACTTTTCCATAGAAAATGGCAACATTCTTATTCGTTTGAAAATAAATAACTTATTGGGAATTAACATCTCCTAAAAATATATAATATCTATTCTAAAACACCTCCATTTTCTCACTTGATTTCTTTTCTAGAAAATAGTGCAACATTTTGTACACTTTTCCATAGAAAATAACAACATTCTTGTTCATTTGAAAATAAATAACTTATTACAAATTAACATCTCCTAAAAAAAATATAATATCTATTCTAAAACACCTCCAAGCTGTCACTTGATTTCTTTTCTAGAAAATAGTGCAACATTTTGTACACTTTTCCATAGAAAATGGCAGCATTCTTGTTCTTTTGAAAATAAATAATTTATTACAAATTAACATCTCCTAAAAAAATATAATATCTATTCTAAAACACCTCCAAACTGGCACTTGATTTCTTTTCTCGAAAATAGTGCAACATTTTGTACACTTTTCCATAGAAAATTGCAACATTCTTGTTCGTTTGAAAATAAATAACTTATTACAAATTAACATCTCCCAAAAAAACAAAATATATTGTCACTTGATCTCTTTTCTAGAAAATAGTGCAACATTTTGTACACTTTTCCATAGAAAATGACAACATTCTTGTTCTTTTGAAAAGAAATAATTTATTACAAATTAAGATCTCCTAAAAAAAATATAATATCTATTCTAAAACACCTCCATTTTGTCACTTGATTTCTCTTCTAGAAAATAGTGCAACATTTTGTACACTTTTCCATAGAAAATGACAACATTCTTGTTCTTTTGAAAATAAATAACTTATTAGAAATTAACATATCCTAAAAAAATATAATATCTATTCTAAAACACCTCCAAACTGTCACTTGATTTCTTTTCTAGAAAATAGTGCAACATTTTGTACACTTTTCCATAGAAAATGACAACATTCTGTCATTTAAAAATAAATAACTTATTGGAAATTAATTCAACATTCTTTACCAAAAAAGAATTTTAATTTTAATATCCTTCAAAACTGCCTTTAAATTAGAAAAGATGTGAAAAAAAATTTTACACATTTTCCAAAAAAAGAAAACACCTTTAAAAATAAGGGCGGAAATGTTACATATTTTGTCTTCCTTAAAATCAAATAGAAAAAGGGCAACCGATTTAGAAGAATTTCCTTTTGTTTTAAAATGAAAAAGTGCTTTCTTGCTGAGCTATCACTTGTAAATATGTCACATACATATTTGTGGTACCATTTAAAGGTTATTATTCTGCCCCAGTATTAATGTAAAATATTAAATTTGAAAGGTCTTTTTGCGTAGATATGCACAATGTTAATGAATTTCCTAACGTTTTTCAATAAAAGTTTTAAAAGAGTAGTCAAAACTTGTTTAAAATTGAACCACATCTTTCTATGTCTTATTAGATTTGTTCTGGCAAACACCCACTAAAAAACGTCTAAAAATTTTTTACGGAAAGTATGAACTGCTAAACTTTTTTTTATCCATAAAAAATATTAGAACAGGCCCCGGTGTGAAATACAAGTTGATGGTAGTTGTCGGCGAGACAATTCAAATTGTACAGGAGACCCCGTCAAGTAGAAAAATCCACTTGTGTGAGGAAAAACAAAATACCAAACGGTTCTCCAGTTGTTTGAAACGCAAAAACAAACAAGAAATAATACGCAACTGCTTGTAGATCTAACGAATTTATTTCATCTGGTCATTTGTAAACAAATCACTGGAACGCGTTAAGTTTCAAATGAAAATGGTTTCTAAAATGCAATTTAAATGTAACGACATTTAGGGCGCTGCTCGCTGCTCGCTGCTTTAATTGAAGGTATCATTAAGACATTAAAAGGTTTTGTAAATGTTTTTGCAGTTAATTTGGCGTAACTACAAGAACAACTGCACGCGATAACACAGAAGACAGTGTTACGGCCAACGAAAACTACAGTGTTTTGTTGCTTTAACTGACAGCAGTGAATTGATTAGCTTTTTAGCGTCATAGAAATCAAATATTATTTTGAGTTGAATATAAAAATTCGGAAGAGTTTCAAACTACAGGGAAATTACTGCTGGTGGTGGCATAAAATCAACTCAATCATGGGAAAGGCGGCTGAAAGAGCAGCTCTTAATTTTTAATATGGAAGGGAAGTAACCACGTTCTTAATTCAAATTTTATTTTAAATATTTTTTAATTTTTAATATCTCTTTTTTATAAACAAAAAGCAACAAGAATATTATCTAAGCAAATAATTTAAAGCTACAACAACAACAACAACAAAAATGTATTAATATGATATCTTCTCAAGTCCAAAAAATCTTTAATGGGTTTTAAAATAAGCAGAAGTTGCCTACAACACACATCAATATTTCTACACTATTTTTAATTATTTCTACACAACGACTTAAGCAACAGCGAACACATAAAATTGAAGAAAATGAAAGAAAGAAAAAAAATATTATAACAATTAAATAAAAATTTAATTATCAAAAGTCATGTTCAGCAGCTTTCATGTTTGTGGCTGTTTAAAGTTAACGACCCATGCAAGGGCCCTCTTGAAACGAGCATAGGGATTTGTCTTAAGCTGCGTTTAGACTGTGCTAATATTTGTGCAAAACTACAAAAATTTTGTTTGTCCTAGTGTAAACACTCGAATTTGTTAGCCACCAAATATTTTTCGACTGTTTGTTGGCTAAAAAAATCTTTGTTTGTGAATAAAACTTTGCGTAGTGTAAACACTTTGTCAGCTGGTCGTAACAAATATTTGGCTCGATATTTTGTTTGTTCTCACAATATTTTTGACGGAACAAATAGCGACAAATAATTGTAGATATGTGGGTTACCAACAGTTATTTTTGACAGTGCTTAACATATAAAAAATTAAATAAGTTGAAATGGCAATACTGGTGAATTCGTTTGACAGATTGGTAAGTAAAAAGCGCTTTTTTGTAATTTTTTAATATAAAACATATTTTCTAAAAGAAAATGGAAAACATCAATGCAGCAATTGAATCGCCACCATCTGCCAAAAAAACAAAAAGGAAGAGGATGACGCACGAATGGAGCGAAGAAAACATATTTAAATTGATCCGCGAAGTGGAATGCCATCCTTGCATTTGGAATGCATCAAGTGCTGACTACCACAAAAAACCCATGCGGGATAGCGCATGGACTGAAATTGGCGATATGTTCAATGTTACAGCGGAGTTTCCACAAAATGGTCGAATTTGAGGATTCAGTACCGGGGCTACCTTAACAAAAAAAAGAAATCTGGACAAGGTGCAGACAATACACCAAAGTGCAAGTATTTTGATTCCATGGCTTTTGTTGGACGTGCGGAGGCTAGCCAGCGGCAAGCAACAACAACAAATTTAAATATTTTATCTGAAAGCGAAGGTAAACTAATGAGAATGCATTCATTAATTGTTAATATTGTTGTCATCAGAAAACCTTTTTTTTACAGAATCAGTCCTATCATCTGCGCCTTTGTCGAACAACACAACGACAAATGTCATGGCAACATTTTGTGATGTTGCGAAGGTTCTTCAGAACGTAGTTCCTTTAGAAGTTTTTGGCAACATCCTTCCATTTTACGACGCTGCACCCAAGCTCGAACCCACATTCTTCTGGATCTTCTTTTTTTCTTTTTGCTGGGTTTCTGAAACTGCTATAGCTCCAGCAGTTATTAATAATAAGTCTTCAATGTCACTGTCACTAAACATTTTAACTTTTCACGTTGCTTCACAAACACAATTTGATACTATTTAGCAGATGAATTTCATAAACATAACAACAACATTATTTGACAGATGTTTGTCATACATACCGGACAAATAAAATTATTAGTGCAGTGTAAAGGGGTATACAAATATTTGTACCAAACATGGCTGACACAAAATCTTCTGTTATTTGTGCAAATAAAATTTAAACAAATATTAGTGCAATCTAAACGCATGCCCAAACATTAGTCACAAACCATACTATTAGCCCAAACCATTATTTGTTGTGTTTGGACAAATATTAGCATAGTCTAAACGAAGCTTTAGAGATCAAGCAACGGGCGCAAAGATAAAACTCTTTAAAGGCGAATGTGAATGTGTAGCATGTAAAAAAGTATGTACATTCTCGCTTGTGTATTTAGTTAATTTTATTGTCGTTGCCATTGTGTTTGTGTAAAAAAAAATACTGCCGATATGGCTTGGCCACCCGTGGCTATGGGTGCGGATCGCTGCTTAAGGTGATTATAACGATATTTCTTTCTTGTATTAAACTTAAAGATGCTTGAAAGCGTTTGTGCTCAAGTTGAGTGTAAATCACACTACAAATACAATAAAAGCGAGTCATTAAGAAAAGATTAGGGTGGCCCTGTTTTAAGATACTTTTGCTATAAATATATTAAAAATTAAAATAAAATAACATTCTCAGAAAAAGTCTTAAGTATTACAACAACATCAAGTATATGAATTCACGTTTGAGGAAGTATTTTTCTTAACTCCAAGTTTATTTTACAATTTTGTAATCGAATAATTTTGATAAAAGTGTTAAATTAATGTGGATAAAATAGTTTCTTTTCAATAAACTCATAAGCAATTTTCGCTGGCTTATTAAAAAAAATTTATCAATTATTCTACTTTTAATAAAAAAAAAATTAACTTAAGGCGAATGAAAATTATTTGTAAATTTTCTAATGTAATCTTAAGCCTGGCTAATTATAAAATTATCGGTAAAGCTCGAATTATAACACACATTATGGCATAAAAATTATGTCATAATATTAAAAATACTGCAAAAATTTTATGTCATTAGTATTATTCGAATAATTTTAATCGAATAACATGCAACTTATGTCGTAATATTAAAAATTATATATAAATTTTATTTGAGTACCATTAATCGAATAATTTTAATAGAATAATAATATTACCCGCCAAGTTCGAACAATAATCGAATAATTTTAATCGAATAATTTTAATCGAATAGTTTTAATCGAATAATAGTTGAATCTGTAAAGCTTGAACTATAATGTATGCTATGACCTGCAATTTATGCCACAATATTAAAAATTATTCACAAAATTTATATGAGTACCATTAATCGAATAATTTTAATCGAATAATAATTGTACCCATCAAGTTCGAACTATAATGCACACTATGACCTGCAAGTTATATCATAATATTAAAAATTATACATAAATTTCATCTGACTACCATTATTCGAATAATTTTAATCGAATAATATTTTTAACCGTAAATTTCTAATTATAGTGCACACCATGTCCTGCAGTATTTCATAATATTAAAAATTGTCATTAGCTTTTATTTTAGTACGATTAATCGAATAATTTTAATCGAATAACATGCAACTTATGTCGTAATATTAAAAATTATATATAAATTTTATTTGAGTACCATTAATCGAATAATTTTAATCGAATAATAATATTACCCGCCATTTAAATCGAACAATAATCGAATAATTTTAATCGAATAATAGTTGAATCTGTAAAGCTTTAACTATAATGCATACTATGACCTGCAATTTATGCCATAATATTAAAAATTATTCACAAGTTTTATATGAGTACCATTAATCGAATAATTTTAATCGAATAATAATTCTACCCATCAAGTTCGAACTATAATGCACACTATGACCTGCAAGTTATATCATAATATTAAAAATTATACATAAATTTCATCTAACTACCATTATTCGAATAATTTTAATCGAATAATATTTTTAACCGTAAATTTCAAACTATAGTGCACACCATGTCCTGCAGTATTTCATAATATTAAAAATTATCATTAACTTTTATTTTAGTACGATTAATCGAATAATTTTAATCGAATAATCATTTTACCCATCAAGTTCGAACTATAAGGCACACTATGACCTGCAATTTATATAATAATATTAAATTTTATAACAGTGCCATTAATCGAACAAAAGTATAATCTGTAAAGCTTGAACTATAATGCATACTATGACCTGCAATTTGTATCAGTATTTCAAAAATTATCAATAAATTCCATTGGAGTACCATTTTTCGAATTACTTTAATCGAATAATAATATTACCCGTCAAGTTCAAACTATAATGCACACTATGTCCTGCAATTTAAATCATAATGTTAAAAATTATACATGCATTTCATTTGAGTACCATTATTCGAATAATTTTAATCGAATAATAATAATACCCGTCAAGTTCTAACTATAATGCACTCTATGACCTGCAAGTTATATCATAATATTAAAAATTATACATAAATTTCATCTAACTACCATTATTCGAATAATTTTAATCGAATAATATTTTTAACCGTAAATTTCAAACTATAGTGCACACCATGTCCTGCAGTATTTCATAATATTAAAAATTATCATTAACTTTTATTTTAGTACGATTAATCGAATAATTTTAATCGAATAATCATTTTACCCATCAAGTTCGAACTATAAGGCACACTATGACCTGCAATTTATATAATAATATTAAATTTTATAACAGTACCATTAATCGAATAAAAGTATAATCTGTAAAGCTTGAACTATAATGCATACTATGACCTGCAATTTGTATCAGTATTTCAAAAATTATCAATAAATTCCATTGGAGTACCATTTTTCGAATTACTTTAATCGAATAATAATATTACCCGTCAAGTTCAAACTATAATGCACACTATGTCCTGCAATTTAAATCACAATGTTAAAAATTATACATGCATTTCATTTGAGTACCATTATTCGAATAATTTTAATCGAATAATAATAATACCCGTCAAGCTCGAACTATAATGCACACTATGACCTCCTTTTTATGCCATAATATTATAAATAATTTAACAAATTTTATTTGACCGCTATTATTCGAATAATTTTGGTTGAATTTATTAATCGAATAATTTTATTCGAATATTAGACTGAAAACTTTGATACGAAACAACGAATTGTTGAAAAACTAATTACACAGTCATCCATTATTATTCATACATTTTATAAGGGAATAAATATATTCTAATATTTCCCACGGATATATTATATTCGAAAATTAAAAAAAAAAATTAACGAATTATTAAATATTAAGATACAAGGATAAATTAGTGATCTGGTATAATATATATGAAATAACCGAATTCGGATACACTAGCAGAGACGTTTTATTCGGCTATTTAATTCGAACAATTTTTACTTGATATATTATTCGAATATTGTTATTTAAATATCATCAGTTAAACATTTCAAAGAATAATTGTATTCGCTTCATTTTATTCGGTTATTTTGAAAGAATAATTTTAATGTGAAAACCGATAATTTTAAATCAAAATTTAAATATTATTCATCGATACGTCGACAGCCCAAGAATACATTGAAGATACCGATTAATTTTCATTTTAATCGGATATTTTGGCCGAATAATTTTAATGTGAAAACCGATAATTTTAAATCAAAATTTAAATATTATTCATCGATACGCCGACGCTCAAAGAATCCATTGAAGATACCGATTAATATATTTTCCATTAATTTTTTTTCGAAAGTTGAAAAATTAGTGGACTAACGTTATTTGAATATATTCAGTTGTACATTTTAAGCGACTGTTTATATTCGATTAATTTTAAGCGATTATTATGGACGAATATTCTTATATACATATTATTGCTCATCTCGTTTTATAGCAACAACTTTCGAAGTTGTTGTATAAACTTGGCTTAAATGTCGGCTTAAGCAACTGATACAGTCAAGTTAAATGGAATTCTTTATTTAAATTTTATTTAAAATTTATTCAAAAGTTCCCGTGTTCTTTTTAATGGTTTTTTAATTGTTCCCTTTCATTTCTTCTTTTGAAAAATCATCCAGACCTCTTTTCTAACTTTTGTTAAAGACTTCAGGCTTTTGTATGTTTTAACTTGAATCTTAATGAATAAAAACAAAACCGATATAATATTTTTATGCATTTAATAATTTAAATGCATTTAATAATTAAAAAAGTTATTGTTAGTTTTATATCGCTTTAATGTAATTGGAATAGCCAACAAAAATATGTTTAAATAAAAAACGAATATAAAATAATGCACATGTTGTATGAGCTTAAAAAAATATTTTAAATATCTTACAATATATAAAATACCTATAAATAGAACAAGTATTTTTCTCGCCGTGTATCTGCAAAGAAATTCAACATTATTTTGTATTCAGTGAAATTGAAATTCCCTGCATATAAATTGACTTAAATTATATTTTATATTTGGATCGTTAATACATCAACTAAAGAAATTTTGTCAAATAATACATGCGGTAGGTTAGGGGTTTGCCCACAAAAAGCATCTAATAACAAACAAAAGCAACAACAAACAAGTTGTCTATTTTTGTCGCCAAAAAATCAGCCCACATATACCAACTGATACTCGTGCATTCACAATTGCGGTAGTCGGGGCGAAATACATGCAGAAAATATACAATAACAAAACATACACGGTAAATGTTCAATAACATTTTGTTTTGTACTTGAAAATAGTGTGACCAGCTCTGAAAAAAGTGTGCAGCAAAATTGACTTGAAAAAAAGAACCTGAAAAGAAACTAATTTTTGGTTTAATTATTGAGATAAATTATTTAGCTAAAATGTAATTTCTTTTAAATTGTTGTTTTGTTGCAAGATGTTCATTTTTATATCCCTTGAATAAAGGAAAATTTCTTTCAAAAAATCAAAAGGTAAAGCCGTCGTGTTGGAACTCAATATCGGAATTAAGCTGAAAGATTTGTAGAAGCCAAAATTCGCTAAATGTGGCTCGATAGCATCCGTCATTCGCGGTAACGTTAGCTCCCTGCTTCTTTGATAATAATAAAAAAAACGAGGATCAATGAAGCCTGTAATATGCGTCAAACAAGTTTTAGCGGATGTGATTCATTAATGGCTTGAAAAATATCTCCGCTCCAAATAGTGCAATTTTGCTGATTGTCGCTCATATTATGAATGACAACATCGATGTCAATGCAACAGGATAGAAAACAATTGTCACTTAAATAGTCTTTGTCGACAAAAATTGACTCCTGGTGACGTGCTCTATTAATACCATACGCCTTAGAGAATACCAAAAGATTGTTAATAATAATTAATTATTATCGACATTTAGATGACCACTGGCAACTTGTTCCCCGGGTAAAACAATTGTACTCGCAAGAATAAAAATTATTCCGGATAGAAAAACAAAAAGAATATATTAAATATTCAACTAGTTTCCCAAGATATATTTTAAGGATTTAAAATAAGAAATTATTAAGGAAATGTACATCTGGTCACAAGTTATAATATAAATTTGATGGCGAAATTTATTAACACCAGAAATATACCCGATTTGCTGAAGGGAGATACACAGCAACCTTAATAATTGTGGCTTCTAAAGTAGAGGGGAGAATGTCTTAATTCAGTAGGCCCCGCATATTTAATACCACGGAATAAAAGAAGCTAACTGCAAGCCCATAAGCGAATAATAACAATTAATTGAATTAAATAGTTTAAATTTGGGATGTGGATCCACAAAAAGTTTAAAGCAGCCCAGAAATCGCAACATAAGACGGTCACAGATGTAATGCAAAGCGAAAAATAAAAGTTCCGCTCAACCTTCATTGAAATATATATTGTACATGGGAATCCCTGGTTAACAGTATAGCAGATAACTACTTCAACTACTTCAGCAACACTCCTGTAATTTTCGTTTTCAAAATTGTAAATAACATTCGCCTCTGCTACAGGAAAAAACTTTCGCATAATTGCACAGTTGTGATACATGGAATAAAAGAAAATGCTGAAAATTCCTTAAATTATATATTCAAAAAGTTCGTAAGATATATATTATTTTCATATAAAAATGCTATAGAATTCGAAGGTATAACATGTAAATACATCCTTGCAAAAATGCTCAGCTGGCCACTCAGTTTCAAACAGGTAAAACTAATTTAGTTGTGGGAGAGAGAGAGAGAGAGAGGAAAGTCTGGTATAATCTGCTAAATATAAGAAATGTTGCATCTTCAGAAATAAACAATTAGTTAACATGTTAACTGTTACTAAAAGTTAGTTAGATTTAACATTCAATCCACATTTAACAGGTTAATAGTTTAACAGTTAACAGGTAAAAAAAAAAACAAACCAAACAAAATTAGAGAGGGAGAGTAACAGGTTTTTGATAACCAGTGACCAGCTTAGCAATCGCTATTAATTATTTTATCATGGAAAATGTATAAAATTATTTGTTGCTGACATAAAATATATTTGAAATAAATAAAACTATTTGCTGTTCAAAAACTAGAAAGTTAATAGATTTACTAAAACGTTTCTTTTCCAACTGTCCCTAATCCTGAAGCTCTTTGGTTTATATATAATTAAGTATTTTGTAGCACGTGATATAATAAATTACGTGAAATTGTGACTCTCGATTTATTTATTCAGATTGCAATTTTTCAAATTATGTAGAGCCATCTATTAATGAGTTACAAATTCCAGGAAATCTCATTTGAAGGCAAATTAATATTGTCGTTCAGTATTCCAACTTCATAGCTTGGGCCACTTTTATATTGGGAATTGAATAATATGTTTCAGATCGATTAATCGAATAACTTTGTTAAAATGTTTTATATATTTGAAAACTGAACATTAGTAAAGGCTTGAATATAATTATAGGGCACTAAATAATTGATCAGCTGATACGATACAATTCTCAAAGGATATATGAACGATACATTATGTTTGAAATCGTTCTATTGAAATATTTTAGTCGATTAATAACACTCTAACACACAAATCTGTATGATTAGTTTTGATCCGAAATC
This sequence comes from Linnaemya vulpina, assembly GCA_963675445.1. Lineage (NCBI taxonomy): Eukaryota > Metazoa > Arthropoda > Insecta > Diptera > Tachinidae > Linnaemya > Linnaemya vulpina. The sequence continues at coordinate 70,076,957 of OY776280.1, read as the reverse complement.
TGAAAAAATAAAAAATGTTCATATAATATTCAATCACTTTCATGGAATAATGTCATATCAATATGTTGTTCAAAGAAGTGAAATCAGCTGCAAGATTAAACAAACCACGTGAAGCATTACAGTTAAGTTGACATATATAACGAATAATTCTATTGCAGTAATCTAAACGAAAGCTGAAAAATTTAATAAAAGATATTATGCATCTATATTTTTAAGAATATTTTACAAATAAAATTTTCGTTCAATATCCCAACTTTTATTTAGACCTCTTTTATACTGGAAAACTTTACTTTGCAAAGCTTTAATTCAGAAAGGCAGAAAAATGTAATATTCTTATGAGCTGAAATAAAATTTTGCAAGATAAATTTTCCTAAAGTAAAAGTGGTCTTATTTTTCCGACATAAAATAGCTTATGGTGTAAAAACGATAGACGAAAACTTAAAATGAAAATTATTATTTATAATAATACCTTTTAATGTGTTATAAAAAGTTTCTAATATCTGAATAACACATTTTCCGAAAATTTCATGAATTAATTTAATATACAGTGTGCTCGGGAAAACGTCAACACACGTTTACGTCAACATTCCAAAATGTCAAACCTTATTTAGCAACAGTTAATATACACCGATTTTTGCACATATACATATATTTTATGAATGTATGTGAAATTAAAAATATGACCTAATTTAAAATGTGTTTTTTTAGTTTTAGTTTGGCTAAAAGCCTTTTCTGTTTCTTTTTTGGATTTGTTTATGTTTGGCTTAAGTTTTTGGCCAATAAAAACGTTTTAAAGCACAATATTTATACAAATTTTTAAATTCATAAACGTCAAGAATTTTTTAAACGTCAACACCCGCGATTTTAATTGGTTGACGTTTTCCAGAGTGCACTGTATGTTTGAAAATAATAATTTTATCATGTGAAAAGGTTTAAATGTTTCCATAATTGTCTTATCTCTTCTTAATATAGGGATAATTAATTATATATTGCTAGTTAATATATTTAACGTTCGGTTAATCGGATAGCAACTAATTGTTTTACCGATTAATGGCTAATCGATTTATTTATTTACTTATTTTTAGCATCTGGTCACATTTACCGCTGGCAATAACAGCTTGAGCTAACATTTCATATTCCTCTGCCCATAACATTCGTGTGGACTGTAATACTTAACAGAGATGTTATTAACATTCTTATTAATTGTGATTTTGTTAAAGTCATAAATTTTATGTAAAAGAGTAAAAGCCATGTTGAAGTAACGTTAGTTGAACGCCGGCATTTAGATACAAAACAACGTCGAATTCGGGTTACGCGTGTCGTGTGTTATATTTTTCTGTTCTTTTCAGAAATAACAACAACAAAATGTGTTTGTGTAGGAAAAACCTGTAATAGAAGAAAATAACATATTTTGTGTATTAACAACTAATTGCAATCAGTTAAGAAAACAACATGCTTGTGAGCGTAAAATAAAAATATAAACGAAAAGGTACAAAAATGCATTCTTAACCTAACCACACTTTTGTTTAGTGCAATTACATGTACATACAATACAAATATTGTATACATATGGATGTCGGTGCCATGTGTTGATTAATCCTAAAGAATTTAAACGAACTACTTGTAAAAACTATAAACTTTATTACTAAATTACAATTATTCTTGGTAGTTTTCTCTGTTCAAGTCCCTTTCAGGCATTAATAGATTTACATATGTATGTTAAGCCATAGATGTTTGTGTATGGATATATGTATGTATGTACATGCATGTCGATATTATTTGTTGTATGGGTACAAATTTCTTTTATTGTGTTTGCCGAGTTATATATTTTAGTATCTCTATATTAAAAACCGGATTTTGTACAAAAGGAATTATTCAACAGCTTAAATATCATCATCATCATTATTATTGTTATTTTCCTCATCATCATGCATATACAACCATATATGTATATACATACACACATACATTTAAGGCCTGCAGAGCAACAAGACATAATAAGACAGCAACAACAACAAACAACTGTATCACCATTACAGTACAATTGTGCAAAACCAAACACGACCAAGGAAACAACAACGAGTCATGTGTTCAGTAATAGAATTTTTGGATGAATGCAGGCATGTAAGCATGAATATGTGTGTGTGTGTGTGTGTGCGTGAGTGTGTTGAAATGTTTAAAAGAAATTTTTGAACCAAATGAGAAACAAAAACCAATACAACAACAACAACAACAAGAACAGCAAAATAAAGCAAAGCCCTTTTCATTGTGCAAACACAAATCAATTAAAAAACAAAAATAATCGTATGATAAAACAACAACAACAATAACAGCATAAGCATGATTTGCTAATAAAGTGTGCACAATAACACAAAAACTATTAAACAGCTTGAAAGAAAACAAAAACAATTAAGATGAAAATAAAATTCTCGAGAGAAAGGGAAAAAAGCTTAAACAACAAAAAACTGCAAAAATTCTATTGTAACAGCTCAAAAAAAATGAAAAGAACAAACGAATCTTTAAAACAGAAGAAGATTTTTTAAAGCACTTAAAATTTATTTGATTAACAAATTTAAAAAAAAAACAGTTAAAAGGAAAATAATTAATATTAACAAGAAGTTATACTTAGAAGCGTAATTAAATTGTTTAAAATGAAAAAGTTTTCAACAAACTAAAAAAAATTGAATTAAAATTATTGAAGTTGTCGCACAGAGAAATAATTTTACATGTTTGGAGCACTTGAAAAGTATTTTGTTAAAAATCAAAGAAAGAAAACAAGTTACCGCCGATTTCTCTCTGTCGAAAGGATACTATCTTTCGTACAATTGCATTTGTAGCAACAACAATTTATGAAATTTGGTTAATATTTCAAAATTTGTCTGTACAAAAAAAAAAAGGAATTCTTTCCTGAAATCGGCTGTTTCTTTTTTTTTGTAATTTAAATAAAAATTTTCTTCTGGAATTTTATTTTGAAATCTGAGTTGTTGTTATTATTGTTTCAATATAAATTCCCCAACGCCACTGTTTATTTAATTTGCCGAAAAAGGGCAGTAAAACTATTTTTGACAAACAAAATAGTTTTCCCTTATTCTCTATCCCTTTATCAATGTCACTTCAATACAACAATGGAATCCAGTTGACAGCCTCTGATAAATTTTTTAACGCCCAGAGAATACAAAAGGCTGATAAAAGCAGTCAACTGTTAGAGAAAAGGAATGCGTTAGTGGGGCCAGTTTTGATATTGTCTTGATGTGACGTTAACAAATAGTTGCAGAATAACGGGGAATGTACAATAAATTAAATAAAAAGCCTGTAAACCTCTACGATGCTATACCTAAAATTATTTTTACAAAATAAAACGATTTAAGCTTTTAAAAAATATATATGTATGTAAATAGTTATCAACAATATATACATAAATATTATTAACTTATGAAAATAAATTCAACAAGCAAAAGTAGACAAAATCTTTTCAACAGTTAAATAAAAAAAAAAATTACAACAACGCCCATTGAAAGTGGCCCATTATATTTAAAAGACAATATCCCTCGATCAAAAGACATACAAAACAATAACAACATGTTCAAATATGTTTTTGTTTGAAATGTAAATTAAACGAATTAAATTTTATATCGAAAATTAAAAAATGTTGGTGTTTTTCAATGTTTCGGACCTTCAGAAATTATTTAAAAAGTATTGTTATCAGTATTGAGGGGCAATATCAGAATTTCGTGGAAACATCAGCAATTTAGTGCAGTATATTCTTGATAGTTGAAAACCATACAGTGTGTGAAATAGCAAAATGTGCGAACTTTGGAAACAAGAGGAAATTATATATACTACGACCGACCGTGTTGGTCCAAAACATATTTCAGTCAATAGAAAAAATTAATTTGAGTTCCTTGGACGTTTACATATCTGTGTAAAGAACAGAAGGAATGTTGGAGATTTTTAAGGAAATTCGGTTTTATTTTTTATAAATTCTTGGCTGCTAGATTAAAAAAATTTTTGCATATATTGTTCTTATCTACACAAGAATACCTTTCGAAAAATATATACTTAACCAATATTTGATAATGGTGAGATAAGTAATAGTGTACCACAAAAATGTGTGTCGCTAATTTGTAAGCATAAAAGGGGCCTGGGGATTTTATTTTATTTTTTTTCAAATGAAAGCTCGACAGTTATACTCATCATAAATGTCGTTCTCTACCCGATTGGACTCTACAGTAGCAGCAATTTGTATAAATCGGCGATTGAAACAATTTCTCTTCTTTTATTGTATCGAAAATGTTAAATTTAGATAAAACAACGAATATTTGAGTAACTTTTTTTTTGTTGAAGAAATATTCTTAGTGTATATATATATATATATATATATATATATATATGATGGTATTTATATATAAAGTATATTGGGAAAAAGCCTATCAAACTTTAATTAACAAATAATATATTATTGCAATTTATTACATAATTATTAACTAACCAAAATTTAGGTTTCAATATTATATATCTGATAGTTTTTAAATGTTATTTTCTTATTTTAATTTCAGATAAACGAATTTTCGAAATTCCTTCATTCACAATGATATTCAAAGAAACCCCTCTGAACTGAATATCAATGAAATACTAAACAAAAATAAATGTAAAATAAACCAAAATCGGATAAATGTGTTTAAATAAAAAAAGTTTCAAATCAATAAAAACTCAAAATAACAAAATATTAAATATAGATTTAAAAAAAAAAACTAACGAAAAATAAAGACAAACAAAAAAGAATTAGTTAGAAAATGAATAAAAACCACATAAAACAAGTGCAAAAAGTGAAATGAGAAAAGTGTACTGAGAATGTAGAAAGTAAGAAGTTTAACATCTTTGAAAACCTTAACCAGATATTGAAAACTAAAATAAACAACTAAAAAAAAGTGTCAAAGTAATTGTTAAAAGTTCTAGTGCAGTTTTAATCAAAAAAATATTTATAAAAATGCATGCAGCTAATTAATTTAATAGACAAAATAATCCTTTAATAATATCACGACGCCATTGCTTAGCCAAAAAGGTAAACACATTTTCATATATATAATTATAAATAATATCTTTTATTTATTTCTTGCTATAGATTGATAGGCTAATGCTCGTAAATTGTTTTTTATTCGCAAAGACATGATAAATATTCCAAGGCACAGGAAAAACTCAGCTTTAATATAATTATTCAATTTATACAGCATAGCAGAACAGCTGTTTTAGAAAGCCACTGCACTTTCATCATCACTACTCATGTGTATTATTTTCCTTATCTAAATGGCGACTTAGTTCAATGTGATAACAATTCTTTTTTATACACGCCTTTACTACCAAATAGAATTCGAGGATAATATTGCTCACAATCTTGTGTTAACTAATTTCTTCAAGTGTGAATTTTTTAATATCTACATGTTTTAGTTGAATTACTAAAATTAAGCTTAGATTTCAAGAGTAGTTTAATGTTGTATATTCAACACCATCTCGTAAAGTTCGTATATCAATTTATACTTACAAAAAGTTTATACTTAGTTTAAGATGACAACTTAAAAATAGTTGCCTATTTTTTGATAATGTTCCGACATACATTGAATGCTTTGGTCGACATCAGTCATGTGGCCTCATCCCAATTCGCCGCAACAACTCTACTGAACTGTTAAAATTATTTAATATATTTATATATTAAAAACATTCATTGTTACTTAAGCATTTTGACCAGCTTGACAAAGAATTAGTCGCAATATAGTCTGATGGTTTGTCGGTCTGTATTGTTGTGCTTTTCAATTACATCAAATTGTTAATAATAAAACCCCCGAATGCCAACATGTAAACAAATAAAAATCTTCGATAATCCAGGTGTGAATATGATTGGAACAATTATTAATTCGATTTTTTATTATTGACGGCTCAATCAAATTTCCAAACAACATGAGACTATTTGACTTAGTACCAAAATAATTTTATCCAAACTACTGCTGGCATCTGTGCGTCAAGTCACACCGCCGCCAATATTTATATTAAAGTTATTGAAAGTCCAATAGACCATAAAATGAAATTTTCGAATTTAAAATAATCATGTGATACACAAAATCGTACATATAATTTTCATTTTTAATAGGCCAATAAATCTTACACATTTTGATTAACACGCCTAAAACACAACTACTCACCTAATTTTAATAATACAAAAATGCACTTTACTGATACATTTTATTAAAAACAAAAAATATATAATAATGAAATTTTTTGAAATTATAAATGTGTTAATTTAATTAACAAATTATTTTTTTTATATATTTTTTCCACAGAATTTAACTCCAGGCAATACGAATCAGTCGGTATAAAAGCAGCCACACAACATAACAACTGAATTGCATGCAACGCAAGCCTCAATAGCAATTAAATTACTCTGCACGATAATAAAACAATCAATCGGATTACTAAATATTGAATTTGCAGCATTTTATTTTCAATAGCAGCGCCACAGCAAACTAATAAATTTTAAATTGAATAAATAACTGTGTTAAGGTAAGTTTGTTTTATCAATTATAATTTAGTTGGAAATACATTTACGAGTGATTGAAATGAAAACTTTAATTAACAAGGGAATTAGAAACGAGCGTAAGGGAATTAGAAACGAGCGTAACTTTAAAAGGTGTTTGCGGGAATTTCTAATTTTTAACAAAAATTAAATAACATTAATTTTTTATGTAGGAGTTTAATGTTATTGACAGGTTTTTATTTTTAATAAATTGAGTATATCATTTATTATCGGGCTGATAGCGGTAATCAGATACTAAATTAACTTTTGGTAGTGTGTGTTTTTTTTATGATATCTACTTAATTAAATGTAACGCAATTGTACAAAAATTAGTTACCGTCAATCTAACTTAATATTTATCGGTCATTTTATTTCTGCTTCACATTCGATTAGCATTTTTGAAGGTTGCCAATTTTCACTAAAGAATTTTGCATCAAACTGCTGCTGCCGTCTATAAGGCAAGTCGGCCCTAAACGCTTTTTTTTTAATATTTAAGCGGAATATCTTTTTTATGACTTTTCACTTATTTCAAGCTCAATAGAGAGGTTTCCTTCTCTCACACGTTATGTCAACTGGAGCATAAATGAAAATAATTATTTAAATATGTAAAATCTTTAAGATCCTCTTAACATTTTAATAATATAAAACTAATTTAACAAACACCAACAGTAGACGTGCTGAAATTTAATTGACAATTGAAATAACTTGAAAAGCTTAAATATTTAATAAACACCCAAATCGTCATGACACAAAAAAAAACAATTGACTTGTTATCTTTTGCCTGGTGGTAACAAAGAAATTTTTATTGCTTTGATTTAATATTAATTATCTCGAGTTATATATTTTGCTTTTAGGCAAAACAAAACAGCCAAAGTCCATACGAAATACTATAGACAAATTTATGTTGTAATATTTGCCTTCTTTAGCATTGGAAGAAAAGAAGAAAGAAAAAACAAAATAGAGACACTTTAAGCCAAAAGTCCAGCAAGATAAAACGAATTTTTTTCTGAAATAACGTACTAAAAGATATAATAGAGATGAAGCACTAAAATAAGGAGACGATAAAACAAATTGCTTTTTGCGACATAAAAATCTGACATAAAGATTAAAGTTTATTACAAACTTAAATAATTAAAATCACGATTGTCTGCCAAAATGATAAGTCAATCATCTGGGAATGAATCCATTCACACATTTGCTGAGTAAATTAATTGTTTGCAGTCAAAGATCATAATGATGAATGCTTTAAGTGACAATTTCCGTTATAAAAGTTGTATGATTTTATGACTTGTTAGCCATATTATAATAACCAGCAATAAAAAACAAACTTGCGGTTTAGGAAATTGCAACTGCTATACAAAAGTGTTATTGAATATATTTCACAAAATGTCAGTTACAATAATGGTAGATTTTATTAATAACCCGTACATCGGAAATTTGATTAAGGAATTGCAATAAATTTGACTTTTTATTGATAAATATTCTTAATAAAGGTTGATCCAACCATAATGCACGTTGCTGATTGTAAATAAAACAAGTAAAAGTATTATAATCAGCTGTGGCGTACGCCTTCTTCCTGAAGCTTAAAATGGGTTTAGTAAATTAAAAAATTAAATTCTGTTCTAGAATGCTAATTTTAGATAACAAAAACAAGCTTAAAATGTTCCAGCTCTAGAACTGTATTTTGAATTTTACTGAGTTTCAATTGCAAACTGTTTAGGACTACATATTTCCAATATATCTATCCAAAAAAAAAAAAAAAAAAAAAACATAAATTGTCCAACTGTGATTTCATATTCTTTATATCGTTTGATATGTAAAATGTGTGTGATTACAAAAAAAAAAAATATTCCATTGAGTTACTTTTTGCTTTTTTTGATGTCTAGTACCAATAAATATCTCTCAAATATATCAAATAAGTTTGATGTGCAACGAAAAAGGATTTAAAAAAATCAATTATCCAACCCTGCAATAGAATTTTTAGACTTGTTTGTTTGATTTTTAGTATCTATTGAAATTTCTTATGTTTGAGCTTTATTAATACATATTTCAAAATAAGTTCAGGCTTTCCAGCTCTGGAACTGGCTTATCAGATTTTCTGATATCTTATTCCCCTAAATGCCTGCCAAATATATCAAATAAATTTAATGTACAAAGAAGAGAAAAACATTTTATTTAGTTTGTTGCTTTTATGTAACAAAAAATAAATCACTTATCCAGCCCTGCAATCCAGTTTTCTGTTATATACCTATTACTTTTCGTACCTAAACTTCCTCGTGTGAACCTGGACTTATATAACATTAAACCTTTGAACATATTTTACCACACTTCACTAGCTAAATTTATTTGGCAAATAGATCTTTAATTCCCACTAATTCCAAAAAAAAATTAAATAATAAATAAATTTATCTTTTAATTAATTTTTGTTGGATTTGAAAATCTGCTTAAAAACAGGGTATTCGCTTTGAGTGTTTATTTTAAATTAAAACAACAAAAATAAAAAATATTGTACAATTTGTATTTATTATTTCTTTTTTTCTCTTTTACAGCCAGATTATTTAAAATTTTATTAGGAAATATAATATTTATTTGAATGAAACTTTAATATGTGGCAAGAACGACTGGCTGTTATTTTAATCGAATTATGTCATGGTGTTGCATTAAATGTTGCAAAAACGGTGTTGCTGATTTTAAACAACCTGTTTTTCTGCACTTCATTCAAAGTTTTAAATTAAAAGGATAGAAAAAGCTGATACTAGAATTATTTAATTGAACAAAATTATTAGGGGTATTCCCTTTGACTTTATGATAATCACAAGCCAGAGATTTTTTATTTATATATATTTTCTTAAGCCGTGGGGCATTTCAGTCTTCTACACTTTTCTGAAGCCTTTCAATCGTGTTTTTGGTAGATTTAGCTTTTTACGATTTTCTTTGTTCATGAATGCATATCCACTGAATCGATGAGGCTTACTGAGTCCTTAGGTTCTCAAACTGTGCCCTTTTGGTCCTCAATATCGTCTAAGGCTTAGTTTCTATGCCTTTCTTAGACTTTGGACGAACCCTAATGGAATTTGTGTGGATTACCGGGTCTTTGGGCTCTCAAGCTGTTTCTAGATAAGGACTATAGGGCTTTGATTTTCTCAAACCGCTTTTAAATTTAGAGTTTACACTTTTCTTAGGCCTTGAGCAGATCGACCCTAAATCTGATAGTGTCAATAGGTCTCTAGACCCTCAAGATGCTTCTAGACATATTCATAGATTTGGACTAAATTGATGAGGATTGCTGGGTCCTGACGTTGCTTCTAGAGCTACGCTTTACGCTTGTTTTACGACGTTAGGATCCAACTTATCTTGCTGCCAAAATAAGAACAATGGAAGAAAGTGACTGAAAAAAAGTTTGTCGTTTAATATGAGGGATCTTAGGAAATCAGACTTTGCAACCGCCTATTTACATCAAGAGTGTGGTAACTCCAAAAATCTAGTTAGAAAAAACCTTTAAAATTCTAAATGATTTAATTAATTTCTCTCAGGAGAAAAGTATTTCAGATATTGAAATAACATTTTTTTCCCAATAACAAAAACGATTTGTTGAAAATTTCTGCATCATTGACTACAAAAATGAATTTTTTTTGAGATGTCACAGTATTGCAGTAAATGAGCGATATCAATTACAATAGTTGGCCGTAATTCTTAGTAGTTGTGATCGCTAATATTTCAGGGGAAGGTTTCTTACCTCTTCCTTTTTCTTATACATATCCTGGCTGCCAGAAGAAAATTTTAATTAAAAATATATCTCTTTTACTTATTTCTTAAAAGACTTTTCAGATTTTGTGTTGAAAATACGCACAGTTATTTCACATTTCACTTTTCAATATCTGCAACAGCAACATGAAACCTTTTTCTTTCGGTTGTGAAGATGAGAGGAATTTATAAAATTTTTTTTTTCTTTTTTTATTTGTTTCAACATTAATTTCTCAATGAAGTAACTGCTGGCTGACAGCAAGAGTTAATATTACGCCGTTTGAATGGCAGGCAAGCTGCCTGACTAAAGTCACTCAACCATTTCAAGATTGTTGTAAATCTTAATACCATAAAACGTTTTCCAAAAGCAGAGCAAAACAAAACAGAAATAAAAAAAGAGTTTGAATATAAAGTTCATAGCAAATACCACGACTACGAACAGTATTTCAAAAGTTCACAGTTTATATATTTTTTTTACCGATTATTCATATGGATTTTTTTTTCTTCTTAAATCTTGAAAAACATATTTTGTTGTTAAATAATTTATAAATATTATGTGCTGGTCAGTTTGATTGCAGTTTATTGGTTATTATGCTCTACATGATGAATTAAGTGATTCGACTGTCCGCTCATAGTCACGTCTTATGTTTGACATTTAAAAGTCATATTATTGAATAAATTTTTAGTTTGTAAATTTTAAACAATTCAACACCAAAATAGAATGTTTTTGCGCCAGCGTTTTTTTTTCAATCCTCGAAGCAGTTCTCCCAATGGTTTGACTTTTAGCTCCTCATTCGCCGAAAAATTAGCTGAATCGCTCATTTTAATTTTGAAAATAGTTTTAAAAACTCTGGGAGCCAAAGCTGGTCATCATGGTTATCCAGGCTGTTGTTTTTGTCCAAAAATTTACTACTTTTTTTTGCTATTTCTCGCTTGGAAAAAATTGAGATCTTCACGCTTTGAGATCCTAGGAAACTTCCCTAACTTATTCTGAGGGCCCGTCACTACGTCTGTATGTGTGTGTGTGTGTGTGTTTGGGTAAGTGTGTGACTCGCTTATAACTTTTGAATGCCTGAAGCGAATCAAGCTGAACTGCTAGCGTTCTGAAGAACATTCTAATTTTGAGATTTCTCGTTAACTCGAACCGATTCGCAACGACAAATTTCAAAATATCTCAGAAACACTTACAAAGGGAACACTTCAATATGTTTCTTTAAATAGTCTTGTTTTTTAAATGGCCTTATCGATCGGTTCTGAAAATCAATAACATTTAAAAATCATGTCGATCATCGTAAACCGAATTTAAATTGGCTACTCTGCTCGTGGGATAACGTGAATAAAAAAAATGCGGAATAGTTTTTTTAAACCCCGAAATTATATATCTGATCAGTTAGTGTTCTCGATGCTTTTTCAGTAATCGAAAATTACTCCAATAAAATTTTATTACGTGATTGTTTCGGCTCAAGGAGCTGAAAAGCATAGTGTGGCACAAAAACCATGTTACAATAGCCTTGCGATAAATATTACCGGGGATTTATAATTTTTCTAATTGAGAAATTTTGAAACAAACTTAAATGCCGTATTATTTATGCCCAAATTAAAAAACAAAAATCGCCTGTGAGAAGAGGCAACCGATATGGCGAGATCCTGGGTCTAATTCTCGTATAGTGGATTCGAGGATTCTTAACACTAATTTTATTCCATCGATTGTTGATGTGGGGCATTCAAAATGAGTCACAACTCATCCGCCCTTTTTTGAAGCACCGGTTTTAAAAATGTTGCTGTACTATTAAGCTTTTTTCTTAGATGTTATGCAAATGCTCTGATCCTTTTTTTTCCTAAAACTGAAAACAGTTGACTTTCACAAATAAACTTGAACGGGTTAAAGAAGTGGAACAGTGAACAACATCCAGTGGGCCAACATTAGAAAGAGAAAAGCTTATCAATAATAAGTGGAATTATGAAAATTCTTTTTTTTATTTGAGCAGCAGACCTCATGTCGGTTATATAGATTTATATTTTATATTATTCAAATTTTAATCTTCTTGGCAAATTTACAGTATTTAATTCGTTTCATTTCTTGCTTCTGTAAAATATGTTGTTTTTCTTTAATATATAATATTTTTTTTTCACTGAAATATCAAACCAAATAATTTTTCATTTACTGTGAATATATTTTTTCAATTTTCTTTATCATGTTGAGTTTAGTTTAAAATTGAATAAAATAAACAACATAATAAAATTATTGTTTAGGTAAATATTTGATATGAATATTTATTTGCTGGTTTGTTAATTTAAAAATTTATATACGTATTTATTTTGTAGTAAAATAAAACTTCCTAAAATTGCCTGAATAATATATCATTTCAAATATGCATTTAAAGTGAATTCAGTTTTATTTATTCATATTTGATATTTCTCGTTTTCTTGCAATCTATCAAATTGTTTAAACGAATTTTTAAAAGTATTTTATCTGGGTTAAGCCAATGAAGTTTTGTGGTAAATAACCTAAATAAATATATAAACTTCAGTTCTAAAATCATGCATTTATTCAGGTTTGATAATTTTACTAGCCGTAACTAATTTCTAAAATATTAAACCAAAAATCTCACTCCTACCAAAATAATCACAATAGACGAATAGTACATTAAAGAAAGAGGTGTCCGGCAGACACCCACTAATTAGAGTCATCAAAAAACAGGGATTAAAAAATTATGTTAAAAAAATAATACTTGCAAGAAAACCAGCAACAAAAAAAACGGTAATAAAATATTAAAAACATGTTGACAGTGGCTGTAGACAATAAAAATGTTTGAAAAAAAAATTGTTTGCTGTGTGAAGGGGAGTTTGCAAGGCAACTCAAAAAAGTCAACAGCCAGCACAACAATTTTTGGCATGATATTGTACAACAATAACAAAAAATAAGTGTACATATGCCACAAGTTGAAAGAGAACGGTAAAAATTTTGCTGCCAGAAGAGACATTTTAAAGGCATCAACAAAAAAAAAAAATAATAATAATAAATAAAAAGAAGCAACGCATTTTGTGGCATCTATACGAAAAATAGGGTAAAGATAATTGACGAAAATGTTCATGATACCACCGCCACAATATTATAGTCGTATGGAAATAATAATAATGTCGGTTAAATTTTGGTGCTTTTGAAATGTTGTCAAACTTGCCTCAGTTTGACAGTTTTTATTTAAATTTGGAATGATTTTCCGTCATTTTTAACTAAATCATATCGGATGCCCCCATCTATTCTCCCAAAAATTAAATTTCGGGCATGGCATGTGCCATTTAATATCTACTAGATTAGAAAAATTCGGCAACGTATATATCCCTGACTGCGGATTTGAACACGGGGTCTAAGGCCTCGTAGTCTTAGTTTTTATGATTATTATAGCTGTTAGTATCTTGTATATAAGTAGGCCATTAATTTTGTGGTACACTTTTTAGCATCTTAACGTATTTTAATGTAAATGAAACACATAATATGATTTTAAAGGTATTTTTATAAAGTTGTAAACAATATTATTATTTTTTTTCCAAATTCGTGTTATAAAGGTGTTGTAGCTTCAAAAGCAACAACATTATATTTTTTATTTCGTTCTGTACTTACAAGCATATAGACATAATTGTAAGCTACATATGCAGTGCATTGTGTCAGAACTAGAAAGGTGGAGATAGTTCCTCCCTTTATTAATTGACTTTGCCGGTGAATATTTTGCTACAGATACCGACAAAAGGGAATGCTGTATTATGCTTTTTAGTACATGGCGGCGTTAATCACTGTCAGGGACCTGTTCTTGTCTTGGAGACAAGCTGAAAAGAATTAATATAATTTGGCACTAAGGCAAATTAGAAAATACGTCATCATACTCACTCGACTAATTAAGAAGTCGACTCGGGATCTAAGGCATCGAACATTATTTAATCCATTCACTATTTTTATAAATGTGTATGAAGATAAATATGCCGATTTAAATATATTTGACGTAAGAGCTTACGTCGTGACATATTTAGCTCAAAGTTAAATATGTTTTTAAGTGCCATCACTGAGATATTTACCTATACGACATATATTTTTTAGATAATATTACATTAAAGAGCCTACGCTAACTGAAAATACAAGTACTTTTTCTAAATTGTATTTGTGAAATTTTTTATAAAACTATCAAAATTGACTAAGTGATTTTTTCGCTCATCTTGGATAAATTTTGGCCATTTTTGCCATTTTTGCCAAATCCTTCCTTGTCACTCATATTCAACTTATTTCGTTTTTAGCTATGGACCTACGCTACCCTAAAATACAAGTGCTATGTCTCAATTGTATATGTGAAATTTTTTATAAAACTATCAAAATTCACTTAAGTGATCTTTTCGCTCATCTTGGATAGATTTTGGCCATTTTTGCCAAATCCTTCCTTGTCACTCATAATCAACTTATTTCGTTTTTAGCTATGGACCTACGCTACCCGAAAATACAAGTGCTATGTCTCAATTGTATATGTGAAATTTTTTATAAAACTATCAAAATTGACTTAAGTGATCTTTTCGCTCATCTTGGATAGATTTTGGCCATTTTTGGCCAAATCCTTCCTTGTCACTCATAATCAACTTATTTCGTTTTTAGCTATGGACCTACGCTACCCGAAAATACAAGTGCTATGTCTCAATTGTATTTGTGGAATTTTTTATAAAACTATCAAAATTTACCTAAGTGATCTTTTCGCTCATCTTGGATAGATTTTGGCCAATAAGCCGTAAGATTGATTAATTCCTTAGAATGTCGTGGTATCGATAAATTCTCAGCCGGATACATATTTTCTAATAGAAGCGATATTGTAAAACATTGTTGATGTGACTGACATGGATGTCGTCATTCATTATGAATAATGTTATTAAAATATTATTTTAATATATAAAAGGCCGCATTAAAAAAGAAAAATTTATGGTTATAAGCTGCTTATAAAGCAAATTTTATATACAAAATTTGCTTATAAGCAAATTATTAAGCTCTTTAGATCCTTAGGACTCCCATAACTTATATTTTTCTTTCAGAATAACGACCCTTCTCAACAGGCTAGACGTTTAATGTTGCCTATTTATTATTTTTATTTACTAGATATTTCAGCTGTCTGTCCTTAATCTTTGTTACAATAATAATTGAGTTCCAATATATATTTGTTTTACAATATTTTCTAGTGCTGCCTCTTAAAGCAAATCTCTTAAATAAATATAACAAAACGATAGCAAAATTCTGCAATTGAGTTATAACATTCTTAATTGTTTATCTTTTACTTAAAAATCTTAAATATTTTTATCTTTTTGCTGCCTTTCTTATGGCAACAAGTTCGTTAGGGAAACATATTCTACATAAATGAAAGTGAATTCAAGGGACTTTATAATGAATAGCAGGCAGCTATTGAGTGTTTTAACATCTAAGCAAACTATGATAATATCCAAATAAAATATCATATTTATGTATTTATTTAAAAGAAAAGAAGAAGAAGAAATAATAATAATAATAAAAGTACTGAAAAGGAACAATAAAAAGAAGCAACAACAAGTTGAATACAAATTCAATACGACGACGGCTGACTATGTTGCTTCATCATTATGGAGCACATGTTGCACATGTCTAAAATGTGTAGAGTGTGTTGCAAAAATATACAAAATAAGATGAGTAGTCGTATATGAACACGCACTACAGTGCCTAACGCTACACAACACCATGCAGAGTGTGAAAAGTGTGAGATCACGTTATTAAATATAATTAATCAAAATTTAGTATGAACGTTAAAAAAAAAAATAAATTGAATCACTGAAATAAAATAGAAACATTAATTAGAGAACAAACGCATCTGATTCGAATCCCTGTGAAGAAATAAAATAGCAAACTTACCAAAGGAATAAACCAGATTTAAATTAGTGTGAATAGGGTCAAATACAGTGAAGGTATATTCAGAGCTTTTCAGGCCATACAAGAAATTTTATATGACGGTAAAATAAAAATTTTCATATTCTGCTCTCTGAGTTATGTCTTTCAGAAGATTGAAGTTTATCACTTGATCACTTCAATTTAGAAAAAAAAAAAAAATATATATATATATATATATATATATATATGTATATATATATATATATATATATATATATGTATATATATATATATATATATATATATATATATATGTATATATATATATATATATATATATATATATATATATGTATATATATATATATATATATATATATATATGTATATATATATATATATATATATATATATATATATATATGTATATATATATATATATATATATATATATATATTTTACTTATGTTCACGAAAATATCTATTCAATCATATAACTTTCATCAATTTTAATGGCTGATATGCTACCGAAAAGTGTTCCACAAATAAAATAAAATACTAAAATCGTGGTTACTTATAAACGTTTTGTATATATTTCTGACAAAAGGTTTTTTGTTAACAAAGTAATTAATTTTAGTGGCAAGAACTTTTAATTTTTTTCTATTAAATTTGAAAACTGATTATGCCATTGTCAGTTTAAAAAGTAAATTTAGATAACACACACATAAACCTATGATTTCATTGAAACTATTTTTTTTTTTGTCAATTTAATGCTAAACTGTTGTCTTTAGACAAGACAAGGCGAATTACGCCATCTTGGTGGCCACTAATTGATGCCTCCTAAACATGAAATCATACACTGGAAATTCTCATGCCATAAAGCCAAAATTGGTTGTGGTGTGTGGCTTGCGGTACCGTCTTGTTGAAACTACATATCCCAGATTTCAGGGGGAAAAATAATAACTTTCATACGGCCATAGCGGGCTGAGGTGCTGCTAATAGTTCTACCGGCGTCATATATGAAAAAAAGATAATTCGCATCAAATAAACACTATTTTCAGATGCAATGGAGTTTCTGCGTTCTCCCACCGCTGTATGAGAAAAACTTTCTCTTTGACATTACTAACGAGAGAGATAGAGAGGGAGGATAAATGAGATAAATTCAATTCTCATCCACACTGTCACTAATTGAAGTGCATATTGCACTAATACTCGAGCCTAATCAAATCTTTAATACTTCCAGTCTTTACTTTTTTTTTACAATATAACTATTTTTACAATAAGTAACTTTTAACAATTGCTTCGCTCCCATTTTGTTAATTGTATACATTTCAGTAAATAAGCAAATAACACTCCTAATAGCACATATTTTTCAGCTGATAGTCTTGCCAGACTTTTGGTCTTGAAACCACTAATTGGATATGAAATATTATGCTGCAGTCCTGTAAAGATTTAATTCTTTTGCATCTACTTTTAAATAAAATAAAAAATCCTCATGCTGTAGTAGTTGCAGAATTTTTTTTTTTTTTTTTAGAAAAAAAAAACAAAATAAATAAAAATTAAAAATATACTCAAGTAACTTTATAGCAGAGTGAATGTCTTGTCTTCTTGCCTTCTAAAACATTAAACATGTTAACATTTGAAATAAAATAAACAAAACTACAAACATTATATTAGGGGGGCCCCTATATATAGCAAAGTCTGCAAATTCAAAAGTGTGGTAAAAATTAAATTAAAAAGAGGATTATGTTAGGGACCAGCCAAATGTGGCCGTTGAAGTTTAACTTCAGGAATGCTCTGCAGTTTGCTTTGATTCGGTTAAGCCGTTTAAAACTTAGAAGGGTACCACATACACACACACACATACACATATATGCATACAGAATTGAAGAGGAATGCTTTCTGTGACCTCAAAACGTGCAGATCTGAAATTTTCTTAGCGGAAAATTAACATACAAAATCAGTATGATTTTTGATGGTAAAATAAAACAGCACTTTTTTTCTTTTGGTATTAAATAAAATATATTTTTTATGAAAGTTTTTTAGACGAAAGAATAAAACTCCTCAAAAGAGTTTTATTCAATAGGAAGGAAAGTTAAAACTCAGCTTTTAATCGTTTCATCTGAACTTGTATTTTTTTCTTTGATAAATAATAATTGATTGTTGATACTTGAGACCACATTTTAAGGTAACCATAGATTCTGGTAGAGCAGGTCTGTACGGGTCTCTGACCCACATTGCCCTAAAGAAAATCATTGATTGAGTGTGAAATAGTATAAGTTGTTCAACAATAATAACACTGCAAGCCAATACCATGATCATGCGAGAGTTGAGAAAATATTAAACTGCCTACTATTGGTTAAATTAACCATCTATTAAAGTAATTCCTAATTATTTTCTAATCCTGTAGACATGAATACATAAATAAGTAAACAATTTAGTATTACATCCTTTTCGCCCTACAAAACAGGGGCTTCCTAATATTCTCTTACATAGATTCGAGTGTGATCAGGCATGTATGTACATATATGTAAGTATATACAGATATATATAAAAGCATGTAGATAAATTTATAATTTTTCTCAACATTCTATGTACGAGTACATGATTTTACACACTTGCACACATGTTGTTGGCATTTGCACATTCAGACAACTGGCTGCTGAGCTGCCAGTTGAAAATAAAAGAATTAAAAAAAAAACAATAAATACAAAAATTTTTTCTTCATTCTTTTCTATACATACATATAAACATGTGTAGTCGCCTCATGTACGGAAGGATGTGCATGTGTGCGTTTCTCATTTTGTAAATGCACAGTTTTTGTTGTTTTTCTTCTTCTGCCGGGCCTGAACTCTTGAGTTATTTGAAATGGCTGTGCATTCAAAGCAAAATGCATGTGTTACAATTCAATTCAATTTAAGTGTTAAGTGTTGTGTATATATTTCAAATTCTTTTTTTTTTCTCTTAAGTAATTGTTGGCTAGAACTCCTCAAGAAATAAAAGGGCAATAAAAAAGGAGACTCAAAAAAGAGCAAAAAAAAAGCATTTAAATACATAAGTAAAAGTATTTGAAGTGCCAGAAGACAAATACCCTTTAAGTCACAATAAAAATAAAATATACAAACGACTTTAGTTTCAAATGTTTTGAGATATATTTTTCTCTTTGAATTCCATTTCCTTTTGAATGCTTGCGAAAACCAACCTCTTTCTTCGTTTCTAAGCATTTAGTTGCAAGTTGTTGTAAAAATGTTTTAACGAAATTCCATCTAATCTGAAATTTTGTAAAGGAAGTTGTTAAATACGTGTGACATTTGAAAATTATTGAACTTTCTCATTCAAGCAATTTAAAAAAAATCGCTGCGCATGGTAAAAGCTTTTAGCAGGTACTTTCAAGAATTTTCTAATTGAAAATTGTTTTTGGAAAAAAATCCACATAAATAAAACAGAAAGTTTTTTTTTATCGTGGACCAGCCCTCAGACGATGATCCACCTCTAATATGGAGTGCATTGTGAGCTAAAAAAAAGAAGACAAGTTTTTAAGAGGGCAGATGAAGACGGATTAGAAGATAGAGAATTTTATTGTTCATATTTTCACTTGGTCGGTAAAGATTTTGAGTCGACACTTGTCGTAAGCGCCGAGGCGTATTTCTATTTAAGAGAATAGTAAGAAGGTTTTACTGCCGGAATTGAATACACGGGGCTTGAAGGACATGTGGTATCAACAAGGCATTGTAAGCGCACATGAAGCTGGAGAGCAAGTTCCATAAATTTTAACATACGAGACTTTTTTTCTTTAGGTCTACTTGAGTCCATTCGAAAATCCATAGATAGTCGGTCACACCCCTTGGGGAATATTATTCGAAAGGAAAGCTGGCATGACCTCCAAGATCCATCGATTTCACTATGCCAGACTTTTTTCTGTAGTTCTACTGGAGTCAATAAGCTATAGATAATCAGTCACACCCCCCGGTATATTACTCGAAAGGAAAACGGAAACTATCACCAGACTTTTAGCAGAACGTCGTGGCAAATGTAATAAAATGGGCGGAAATAATTGTGTAGCAACACTGGCGGACATTAAGCGGCAAGATCAAAATAAAAAGAGAAAATAACACTATTGACATGGTTTGCAGCAACTTTTCCGGTATCTCTGCGATAACGACTGTAAAGCGAATTCGAGTCGATTGTTAATTGAATCTATTGTTGGAGGGGCATAACAGGTTTTGTACGTTTCTGTTTATGATTGTTATTGACATACGAACGGCGTTTAATTTTCGTTTGATCTCTTTAAATAAATTCAAATAAATCATCGTTGTGTTAACACTTTAGATATGCTAACGTTTCACCAATTAAAAATAAATTCCTACGAAATGTTGTTGGACCAGACTCTTTGCTGTTCATCTCACACATTCCAACTCTCTTTTTCCACGTTTAATGCTGCTGATTAAAAACTGTCGATGATATTGTGGCATTTTTATGTAAATTTTATTTATTTTATTTTTTAACATGCTTTCTTGCATTTTACTCTTTAAAACTATAATTTTTAACAAACAACAATAACAACAACGATAAGTCTAAAAGCATCTTTGTCATCATCATTAACATAAAACATAAGTTATAGTGATCTCTTCTACATATTCCTCGACATAAATGCAACAACAAAAGCAAAACCATCAGAAAAACACCAAAAAGAAAAACCCACAAGAATCTTCCAGAAAAAAAAATATATATATAAGATAAAATAAATAACCACTCACAACTTGTTTTCTGCATATTATGATGGTGGCTAACGTTTCCCGGCAACTTACAATGGGAACTGTTGGCGACACAACACTGCAACACCCAGAACAACACATTCAAAGTAATTCATTAAGCGATTTATCCCCCTAAAATGTTACCACATTTTGTAAATTATGCCCAAACAGTCGCAGTAAAAAGTAACACGATCTCGAGTAGCAGGCTGCAGTGTACAGGGGTGGCCAACTTAACAGCACACTTGTTTTTAAATTTACGCGTGAAGAAAGTAAAAATGGAGTTAGTTTTTTCAATTATTCGAAAGTACGCCTAGGCCCACAATATGACCTGCAATAGCATAGAACAATAAAAAAAACTCCAAAAACGGGGCGACTTTCGGCGCAGCACATCTTTACAGATTTTACATGACTCTGATATTGACATCAGGCCATTTTCATGGGTTATGATGGCGTTAAAGATCACTATTGTTCGCGTCTATTTCGCACACACCTAACACTGACAAAATTTCGAAAATATAATTCTAACGGTGCCAAATCGCACGACCATGCCCTCAAATCACTTGAGCAGAATGTTCAATGTGCCATGCAGTGCCGTCATATTGGAAAAATATTTAGTTGATGTGCAGAATTTAAAGCAAAATCATCGACTTTTAGGATCGCCGTAGTCGGCTATGGCCTGGCCAACGTTTTCGGCTATAATGCACACTCGCACGGACAGTGTTGATGTTTTCTAGCAAATCGTGGGTCTCGTTGACGTTTGAATTTTGGTCGAACGTTTACTGAACCAGTGGTTTAAAATTTAGCCACCACATTGTGATTAGTCCTCTGGGTGTGGAACGATTATGACGGCTGTAACCTGGAAGAAGCTTACGGAACGTTGTTTGCACAGAACATCCATTTTGATAAAACTGATCTTTACCAACTGTCAAACCCTTGAAGTGCTTGTTGGAAACTCATATGGTGCCTATATTCCTATTGTGCGTTTGTGGACAAAATCACCTTTCAAACGATTAAAGATTCGCCAATTTCGATGCATTATAAGAGGC
This sequence comes from Linnaemya vulpina, assembly GCA_963675445.1. Lineage (NCBI taxonomy): Eukaryota > Metazoa > Arthropoda > Insecta > Diptera > Tachinidae > Linnaemya > Linnaemya vulpina. Next base: position 70,054,964 of record OY776280.1, on the reverse strand, counting down.
TCAAAACAGTACCACAAAAAAAGTGTATCCAAAAAGCAATTTTATCTGTTACATTTTCTGACAAATTTTATAATTATTTACGGCCCTTCACTTTAATACATAAAAATACCCGTATAATTATACGATACGTTAAGTAACGCATATTCATATTGTCTTAACGAAAGAAATTATGGATCATTAATGTTAATCAACTATTTGATAAAACGCCATGTCGCCAAAAAATGTTATGAAATCGCCACGTTTGGCAAGAAATTGCCACATCTGACAACCCTGTTGTTGGTTGTTGGTGTTAATAATAATAATAATAATAGCAATGATAACAGAGATGCTGATGAGCAATGAATAATAACAACAACTCATCTCTTGCACTCACTCACTACAAGAACACCCAACTGAACCGCAATAGTGGCCCCCAGTGCATAAATTACAGAACACACACACATACACTTCCATATTCACATGCACAAACATCCAACAAAATCTTTAATGGGGTGGACTGTGCATAACATGTTTGGTTAAATATTTCTTTTATTGTTTGTTGCTTTTGTTTATGTTGTTGTACTTGTTTGTGCTTGGTTTACCATATTTTTTACGCTTGCATCCATACAGATGTTATATGGTTGTGTGTATGTGTATGCGCATGTGTGTCTTGAAAGGACTGAGTGTTTTATGAATAATAATGATAATACAAGAAAAGAGTTGTTTTTTTTTTTTTTTTTGGTTTTTGTGAAAGATAATCTGGCATTTTTATTATAAATAAGATGAAGAGGATGATGGTAGAGAAAAATTAAAGAAAATGAAAACAAAAATAAGCTGCTGATGAAGTGTGTTTGTTTGGGTGTGTGTGTGTGTGCGCCTGATTATGAGTGTTTGCTTGGTTAATGGCTGGTGTTGTTAGAAATGGAGAAGTTGCTCAACAAAAAAGGTACCTCTTGCTTGCTGGTTTTTTGTTGTTGTTTGGGAAACAAGAAAATCCAAATAAAAAATGCACATTTAAAATAAAAAACTATGGAAGAAAGCAAAAAGTTCCATTTGATATTGTTGCCGTCAAAACAGATACGAAGTAAGAAATATTGTCATCAAAGAAGATGGTGTTTTGGAAAGGATGACATAAAACTGATTTGAATTCAAAGACAATGGGGCCGTAATTGCAGTCACATTCTAAAGTTGGTTTGTTTTACAAAATAGTTAAAATTTAAAACCTGTTATTAATCATTTTGTTACCAACGTGACAAATTAAGACTTGAGTTGGAGACACTTGTTTGTCATCTGTTATGAGTACTTTAAGCAGAAGCGTTAATAATATAACAATTGAATGATTAAATTTGTTAACTTTCTGCTACGAAAATTGAAAATGTTAAAAAATCATGAATTTATTGGTTTTACGCCGTTTTGGTCAAATCGAGTTCTCATCAGATCTGAACGTATTGAGGTCCTAGAAAACGTCACTATCTCTGTATGTGTGTGTGTGTGTGTGTGTGTGTGTGTGAGTGGGGGGGGGGGGGCAAGTGTGTGCCCGCTTATAACTTTGGGACGGCTTGACCATTTTCAACCAAACTGATGGCGTTTAAAAGGATTAACTTAGATTTCCTGTGATTTTAAATCGATTGGAACCGGTAGATTTCAAGATTAATTTTTTAAAGTGATATTTTAAACGGCTTTACCGATCGATTCCAGAAACTAATCAGCTCTCAAAATGAAAAAAAAAACCCGTCGGCGTTTGCAAATCGGTTCAAAATCTATTAATCTGTTCGTGAGATATCGTAAACAAAAAATATTCAAAAACAGTGATTTTTGTAAAGAAAATCCGAAATTATTTATGTGATCAATTAGTGTTCTCAATTGGTTTATAGAACGTGAAAAACTTTGCTCCTTGAATCGCTACCTGAAACGCTCGAATCACAATTCACTATATACAACAGTTTGAAATCGAATCAATTTATTAAACTCTCATTAGACTTTTGAGCTCGAAGACCCCAATGGCAAGCTGAAATTGGATGAGTTAAGCGAAGAAATGTTGCGAAATATGGTTAAATATTTTGTGTAAACAGCGCACGTATGCCGACATACAAGAGGTTGACATGTGCCCAACATAATATTTTATTATTAATTTCAATTTTCATACATTTCATCGGTATCAAAAGAAAAGTGTGTCTTTAAGTCAATTTACTTTCTAACCTCGAATTTGCCCACTATTTTCATGATAGTAACAGTTTCTGGATAGAATAATTAGTATGTCTCTAGTCTAAAATGTATTTCAGATAACAAATTAAATGAAAATCTTTTTTTCTAACCATAATCATTATTAAAATATCCCCTGTTATATCCCTGTTCTAAGACATTTTATAGAATTTATTTCTGTGTACATGATTGTGCATGCTAAATATGTACTAAAAAAATTGCTTAACGATTCTTATTTGTATTACTGGACTAACACATACGCAAACGCCTTGTCTAATACTTTAATTACTATTCACTTAGTGTGCAAAGCAGGCGGTCGGTTTTTTTCACTATAGACATCGCAAATTGTAAAAGTAGTTTCTAATATTTACGTTTCGTTAAACTGGTTTTTCCGGCTTTATTTTTGTGTTTAATTTTTTTCTTCATTATATATATTATAATTATTGTTGGCTGTTTAGAAATTTTATGAGATCTAATTTGCAATTATTATTCATTTGACTAATATTTAGTTGTTTTAACAATTTCCGTTTAAAAATTGCGTTAAATAAATATTTCTTCTGTTATATTAAATATTTAGAGACAGCATTCTCCAAACAGTTGGTTAAATATTTGTGCAATAGAAAAGAAAAAGTATGGGATTCATTCCCATACTATTCCAACAAATCCACGGATTTTTATGTAAATTTATACACTTTCTGTGTTGATATTTTAGTAAAAAAAATTTAACCTTAAACATTTTAATTAATACGCCTAATTTATTTAATAAGTTGCGTAAAAAATAATCATCTACTATATTTAATTAGGTAATTTCAATAAGATGTTCTCGTTGCCCGAACGACAGACACTCCTTTTGCCACTGGTAGTGGACACTCCTATTATTTTATAATTAAACATGTTTGATCAACCAGTTGCGTTTTTTTTTTCTGATGTAAATTATTTTATTATAATTTTGTAGAAATTATTACCTGAGCTAATCATATTCTGTTTTTCTAAATTCACCCACATTTTCCAGCAATTTTATTATAAATTTTCTTTTATATTCATAAACTTGTGTGCAAATGTTTTGTTGTTGTTGGTTTAGAAATCTGAAAGCAAAAATCTATTACACTTTAACTATAATAACCTTCAGTAAAAGTTTACTTCGGCCATTAACTGACTTTGTTGCTCTGTGACTGACTGGCTGACTGACTGACTGTTGGCCTTTACATTCAGCGGCGAAAAGAAAGTGAAATAAATATTATGTTTTACAAGGTCGTTAAAAACGAAACAACGCCAACAAATTTAGCAAAAAAAAACAAAAACAAAAACAAACAAAAAATACAAATAAAGCAGAAGTTATTGAAACAAGTTTATATGCTAAAATTTTGTTTTAGAAATTTTTGCTTTTAACAACTTTTATGATTATTGCGGGTTAGACAAAAAAAAAAAAAACCAGCAGCACCAGACCACATTGAAATTTAATAACTATATAATAAATATGAAATCAGAAGTGTAATTAAATACAGAGAATTCCTCCGAAATAAATCAGTTGAATTTATGTTGAAAGTTTTTTAAAAAAAAAAACTTGTTTAATTTTAAATACAATTTTAAATAATAATAATATGTAATCATAATAACAAAAACAATGATACATTTCATTGGCGCTTTTTACCAAATCGTCAGTAGACTTCAGCCACAGCTTTGAAAAGTTTCAAACTTCTCAACTTATTAAAAGACTTTTATAAACCATCTTTAACCACCCAACAAATAAATTTCATATTATAATAGTACAATGACAGACAGTATGTCATATAGATAATTTGTTAATATGTAATAATAATAATAAATATAATAATAATAATAAATATAATAATAATAATAATAATAATAATAATAATAATAATAATAATAATAAATATAATAATAATAATAATAATAATAATAATAATAATAATAATAATAATAATAATAATAATAATTATAAATAAATAAGTTAATAAATAAACAAAAAGTTAATAAAAAAGTAATAAAAAAAATTTCAAAAATTTTTAAATGAGTATCGAACCCGGTCCTATAACGAACACTCGCCTGCGAATTAAAATAAATTACATAAAAAGTTTTAAACAAATTCTCTATCTTCTCATCTCTCTTCGTCTGTCTCCTCCACACTATTCCCTGCTCACACTGCCCATCCCAATGTACTGCATTGATGGAGTTGATAACATGAGGCGTGGTCCAAACAACATTTAATGGATTATCCGTCTGGTGATGCACAATGGGAACGACAGCTACATCCGCAAAATGCTCTACACAATGACCTGTCCAAAAACATCGAATTTATTATTATTAATCTACTCCACTTTTTGTTCCTATTATTATGAAATATTTCCTAAAAGAGATATTCAACAGCCAGGGTGACCGTAGCAGGGAAAACCTGTTTTCCCATTATTTTTAACGACTATATATATTCTGAATAGGCTAATAAAATATGACCATAAAATTGATGTTCTAGGACTATGAAAAAGTTCTACTGAAATAATGGCCAAACAAATTTCTCATACAATTATTCAGCCAATGTGACCGTAGTAGCCTACTAAAAAACTATTTTATATCAGCCAGAGAAAAAAAGTCAAAATACAAAAAGCTCTTCAGTCTTAAATTTTTTTCATTTAAATAGAAAAATCTAATATAAAGCCGGTAACATTATAAAAGAATAAGATTTATGGAGAAAAAACCAGCTCGATATTATAATTAAAGACTGAGAGAGGGAGGAAGTGTTGCCAAAGTTTTTGGCAGGCCTGTTTTTCAGTGCCTCATTTTAATTGTAAATTAATATCAATGATTTTATCAGTGGGTTTTTATTTTGGCACTTTAAAAAATAAGAAATCAAAATAATTTTATAATTTTTTTTTTCAACTGACAGATTATGAAGTTGTGTTAGACGTAGTGGTCCTGCATACTCCCCTCTTTGGATATATTCCATTATCATTATTATATTTTATATTAAATATTTTTCTATTTGCATATCACTTTTGGATATCTCTTTAACTGGTCTGCTTTTGAATATTAATTTTCAATTTTAATTTGAATATAATTTATATTTAATATTCTATATCTTTTATTATTGAAACTAATTGTTTATTTTTAAATTTCTTTTATTTCAGACTTCCTTGTACTGAATAGCGAACTATATCCGTTCGATATAGTTGCTGCAAAAACATTAAAGGTAAGTTAATATATGACATTAAGAGCTAATTCTATAAATCACTTTGCGTTAGTGAATTTTATACGAATAGGAAAACAAAATTTCAAAAATTTTTGCTCTCTTTACTTTCTTTCACTGAATGTTCTTTTAGTTTTAAAATATTTTGATAGTTTTTTTTAAAGAAATTCGGTTTTGCTGCATAAATTTTATTAAAATTTTTAAATATTTAAAGCCGGAAAATTTTTATAAAAAATAAATTTTCCCCATTTTGTTGTAAAGTAAAGCTCTAGAATAATATAATAATATTTAATAATAGAGTATTTATATTATTTTTATAGAAACCACAATAACGCAATAATCAAAAAAGTAAACAAATTAAAAAAATATATACTGAAAATCCCATTTGGGAGATTTTTGAAATATGTGTGGGAATCAAGGGGATCTTAATATTATTTAGCTTAAATTAATTTTTTCTAGAGTTTTCTTTTATACCCTCTTGCGTTAATATATCTGGCCATAATTCTGTCATAAAACGGATCACTGCTGATCGTTAATGGCTAATTAAGAAATTCAATTGGAAAAGTTCAATAAAAAACAAAAACAGTTTTAGATCTCAGCAAACGATGGCCCTGGAAAAATAAACACAAAAAAAATTCAATATATTATTAAAAATCATTTGTGAATTCGGGGATTTGAACTTGAGCCTGAATAATAATACTTAAGTTAATAAATAAAATTTTGAATTGTACGGATTGTTTTTTTTTCCGAAATGTTAAAATACAAAAGGATTATTATTTCATTAATAATTATTATATTAAACTGGACTTTATTTTAAATGTACAACAATACTGAAAATTCTAGTTGGGAGATTTTTAAATACTCATATGGGAATGAAAGGGCTATGAATTTGTTTTTAGGGTTACCACAGTCAAACAGTTAAAATACAATTTTTTTCTTTAATGGGAATAACATTTTTGCAAATTATCTCGTAAATATAATATAATTTTTAATAATTGTTTTCATAGGAAGTGTTGTAACAAAATAATAAGAAAAATTCTTTCCACATTGCGATTTTGAGTCATTTAGGAGCATTTCGAAGTGTTCACAACTATTTTTAATGTAAATAAAAAAATATGTTGGCCCTTAAAATTTTTTTAAACCCGGTTAAGGCCTTAAATATTGCAAAAATATTAATGATTTCATATGGCTGAGAAAAAATTTTGAAAAACTTAGCATATATACTGAAAATCCCAATCAGGGGATTTTTCAAAATTTTTTGGGAATCGCAGGAATCTTAAAAAAAAATTCTTGTTCACACAATTTTTAGCCAAAAATATTAGGGTTATTCACACCGGCCTTGTTAATTCGTTAGTCGTTATTCGATAGTTTTTAACGTGTATTTTGTTTTTGTAAAATTAACAAATTATCGAACTGCCGAGTAACAAAGTACCAGTCTGACAAGCTTGGTAATTTTCTTGTTACTCGGTAACAAAAAACGAATAAAAAAAAAGAAAAAAAATTTCAATTAAATTTTTTACTATTTTTGTTTTTGCACTTTCTCGAGGCATTTTTGCTTTTTAATAAATTTAAATCATCTGTTTTGTAGCAAAAGTTACCGCACTACTGAAATAGAACAAAAAGTGTGTTCACAGTAAAGTGTTTCAACAAATTACCAACTAACAAATTACCGGATTAACAGACTCGGTGTGAATACCCCTATTATTAAATAAAACTAGTACCGATTCAAATTGTTGGAAATGTGTTTGTGAACCGGCCATTGATGGCAACTCTTTATCTTCAACTGCCTGAAGTTGCCAGATGGGCAACTGAAAGAATTGTGAGATATAAAATTTATAAAATTGTGGCAAATGAAATATGAAAAATAGTTTTGTTTGCTTTTTTGAAAGTTCGGCGACCGCATGCGATATCCAGCGAAATTTCAATGCAATTTAAATGGAAACTTCGAATGATTTAAAATACTGATTTCTTTTTAATAAATTTTTTGAAATAAATTTTTATAATAAACTTTTTAAAATTAATTTTTATATTAAATCAATGTTTTAAATATATTTATGAAGCTTTTGGTGAATTCTTTATTAACCCAAGAAGTTGAATAGTATCTTTTGCTAATCTTCGATAAATAATAATTTAAAATTTATATGCTGAAATGCAGTGATTTAGAAATACTGATTTCTTTTTAATAAATTTTTTGAAACTAATTTTTATAGTAAATCAATATTTCAAATTTTTTTATCTTGCTTTTGTTGAATTCTATATCAACCCAGGAAGTTAAATAATATCTTTTGATAATATCCGATGAATAATAATTTAAAGCAGCCCACCCATTTCGTATGTATTATCAAGTCCTCTACTAATTAGACATGAAAGAAGAGCAAAACCAAAATAATTTTTTTCTTACGCTTAAATTTAATTGCACAAGAAAATCAAATATTTAATTGCAATTTCCCCCCGAGCTTTTAAATATCAATTAGACAAAAGAAAATCACCTGATTATAGTGCAGCTGTTTAAGCAAATAATTTATCTTATGAAATATCTTATCAGAAATTTTAAATTTCAATTATAATCGTATCGTATCAGTTTTCAAGGAAGATAATAAAGTGGAGGCATATGAAACCAACAGCAGCAGCAGCAGCAGGTGGCTGAATGCATATTCGACTCCCATCCATCGCACCACGCACGTCATCAGCTTGAACGTTGTTATCTGGTCGTGTATTCATTTAGGGAGCGTAAATCATCATTTTATTTTTAAACAATAAAAAGAAAGAAAATAACACGCAAAAATACAATCTTCATAATCCGTTAAGTTTACCTTGTGCTCAAAACAATCTTATATTTCATAGATTGTTTTGCAAAAGTATCTATAACATTTCGCTTTGTTGTTGTTGTTGTTTATTGTGTTTAAATGCAAGCAGTCATCTGACTGCTAAAGTTTTTGTTTTGCCATTTCTTTTCAAAGTGATGAAAGTTATAAATAACATTGTTAAGTTATACGAGCTATTAAGAGAAAAACAACAGCAACAACAACAACAACATGGCTAGAAAAAAGTTATTCATTTTAAAATTTAAAATATCGGCTTGTGGAAGCAAAAAGTGTTAAAAGATTCAAGAATCTGCTCAATTGAAGTAAAAAATCGCAGTTAAATTTGTGGATTTGGGAATTACGGTTGAGCTTTTCAATTTTGAATATTAATTTAAAAAAAAAAACTTATTTTTTTAATTCACTTATATATTAATATTTAGAGAAAAAAATATTTGCACAATTAAAATTAAAAATTTTATATATTAACCCAAGAATTATTATCCCGGCTCAAGTTTCATAAATTATTTTTAATATAAAATTCAAAATCATTTTTAAATTCTGAAAAATATTAAGATCTCTTTGATTACCAAATATTTATTTAAAAATCTCCTAATTGGGATTTTTCAGTATATATGCGGAATTTTTTTTTTATTTCTTCTTAATAATTCCCGGGGCCATCGTTTGCTGAGATCTAAAACTGTTTTTGGTTTTTATTGAACTTTCAATTGAATTTCTTAATCATCAACTAACGATCAGCAGTGATCCGTTTTCTGACAGATTTAAGACAAGAGCTATTATTAAAAGAAGATATAAAAGAAAACTCTAGAAAAAATATAATTTAAGCTAAACAATATTAAGATCCCTTTGATTCCCAAATATTTGTTCAAAAATCTCCTAATTGGCATATTTCAGTATTTTTTGCGGAATTTTTTTTATATATTGTTTTCTCTTTATTTTTCCCGGGGCCATCGTTTGCTGCGATCTAAAACTTTTTTTTGGTTTTTATTGAACTTTTTCAATTGAATTTCTTAATTAGCAATTATCAATCAGCAGTGATCGGTATTATGACAGAATTATGGCCAGAGCTTTTAACAAAAGAGGGGGATAAAAGAAAACTCTAGAAAAAAATAAACTAAAAATATTAAGATCCCTCTGATTCCCAAATATGTATTTGAAAATCTCCTTCATGGGATTTTTCAGTATTTTTGCGGAATTTCTTAAAATATTTTTTAAATCTTATTGGTTATTGCTTCCTCTTATTTTATATACTAAATAATTGTTTTAAAAAATATACATTTTCCAATTTCTATGATTTCAAAATCATGAAAAAATTATTTCTTTTAATTTTTTCTAAAAACTTAATAGTTTAACAATTTATATAAAAACAGAAATATGTTACAAAGCTACTGCTAGTAAAGAATTGCAATATTCTAGTCTCAGTTGTAAAAATATTCTTTATTTATTTTCTTTTCAAATGTAATTTGCCACTTAAAATATTTTTCCTGATCTCTCGTGTCATTCGTTTCATTAATTATATATTCTGTACAATGAAGCGCTGTAATTAAAATTGTTTTCAAAAGTATTTATCATTTAATAACCCAGCGAATAGTATAAAATATTACTTAAAGTAATTTCCCTTTAATACTTAATCGTATATTTAAAAGAGCAATTTAAGCGCAGTTTGATTGTTGCCACATAATTATGATTAAAATCACTGTAGACATGCTATTCATTGTTTGTATGTAATTAAGCAGCAATAACAACAGCAATCACAACAACAATCAGCAACAAAAACAATAATGCCAGCAACAGCAAAATCAACGGCAGCCTTAAAACAAAACATGTTGTTCATAAAAACAGCCTTGCAATGACGCATAGAATTAAGCAGCCAATACACACGCGCGCACAAACACACACACACACACACACACTGCTATTAACTCTTAGAAAATTAATTACAAGTTTATAAAGTGAACTTTAAGTACCAGCAACAAAAGAACCATAAAAAGATATTTTGTATAATTCTAATGCTGAACTAGATCGGCCGCTTTAGCTTTTTAGAGGAGGGATTTTGAATTAATGAAAAGTTTTTTTCATAATTGAGGCCGCTTAGAAAAATATTATGTATTATGAAACATTTTTAGAGTTAAAAAGTTTTGAAAAAATGGAAAAACTACTGTGGAACATTGAAAATATTGTTTTACAACTTGAACAGCAATAAAGTGCAGTTTTTTTTGCAAAAAAAGGCATTAAATGTTGCCCTTTTTCTGGCCTTTGGCCAGTTCGAATTACTTGCTCTCTCATTTCTGCCAGTTTTTATGCTCTCTTTTCTCAAATAAATTTAATTAAATTTAATTCTAAATAATAAAATCAAATCTTATGAGGTTTTTATTGTGAATTCACTTTAAAAATGCGCTAAAAAGGTAGAGGTCATGGATGTTCTCATTTATATATAACGTCTGTGTTGTCATTCACGAAACGTTAGATTGTTTTGATACGATTTAAGTAAAAATCTAGAAAAATCTATTAATGCCGAAGCGACACAAACATTTTCCAACAAATTGTTTTGCTTTCTAAAAAAACATGTAACATATTTGCCTTTTTCTCGAACAGCATACATTTTGTTGTTGTTTTAAAACTATTCGTGAACTTGAAATGAACGTAAATTTTTTAAAATTATTTTCGAATGACATATTATTGACATTTTTCCCTAAAATGTGCAAAAAAGTTTGCCTGCTGTTCTAGAAAAGAACATAATATTTTTTTTTACTAACTTATAAAATAAAAGCCTGCCTTCTTATTAAGAAGCAAATCTATTAACAAGCGATTCCGTGAAACACACACATTTTCTAACAAATTGATTTGCTTTTTAGAAAATATGTAACATATTTGCCTCTTTCTTGAACAGCATCCATATTTTGTTTGTGTTTCAAAACTGTTTGGAACTTGAAATGAAAGTAATTTTTTTAAACGGATAGAAGGGTAATTCCCTGTTTTCAGATGGCATATTAATGACATTTTTCCCTAAAAAGTGCAAAAAAGTTTGCCTGCTGTTCTAGAAAAGAACATAGTATTTTCCTATAAACTTATCAAATAAAAACATCCCTTCTCATTAACAGCATATAAAAACGGTGTATACCAAAATTTAGTTTAAAAAAAATCTTTAACATACAAAAAGGTGCCGCAGGCCTCTTGACTATTGTTCGTTCTTGTTTTGTCGGCCATAAAAATAATTCCAAGAATTAAAGGCATTTTCCTCTGTATTTATTTTCGTGTTGTGTTGCATTTCGAGGCAACAAACTAGGAAAGACTTGCAACAAGAAGAAGCCCTATAAAAATTAAAAATTATAAAAATAAAAGAAATCGTTGCTGTACCAGTTGCAACAAAAGATTTGGTGCAACATGCAGCTTCACTTATTTTAGCCAACAGCGAACATGTTGGTTTTTGCTGTTGCTGCATATTTGAAAATCCCGCTTTTTGTTAGGTTATTGTATTGGCTCTTGTTCTTGTTGTTGAGAACGGCAAAGGAGTGCGCCAGCAGAAAGAAATTGCACTTAATTTGTATTTTTTATTACATTATTGTTGTTGTTGTTGTTTTGCTGCTTTTCTGTTTGTGTTAAGAAACCTTATAATTTTGCAGTTAATGTTAAGTTGGTTTTAGTAAATTGTTTTTAGTTAAGGGCACTGTGCCCTACCACCACTTACTTACCCCTTTTATTTTTATTACAAAACATTTTAACGGTTTGTATTTTTAATGTACGCTTTTGGCTTTATTTTATGCTCGCATTAAGCCAATTTAAAAAGGCGTTCTATGAACATTATGGGGGGGGGAGTAAAATATATATAAATTTTCTACGGAAAAATGTTATAAAATTTGCCATAAATGCAGTTTGCATCAACTGCAGGGTTGTATTTTAAGTCGTTATGTCGCTCTACATGGGTTAATTGAAAAAAAAAATCCCCATTCATTTATAAAATAGAATTATCTTGGAAAAACATATTAAAAAATAAAATACCATGAGGAAAAATTTGAAAATTACATCCTGGCCTTAAGGGTTTCTGTGGGGATATTGTGAATTATTTTGGGAATAAGTATTTCTGGAAAAAATTTTGTTATATTTGAGGGCCTTTCAAAATACAAATTAAATACAATTTATTTATATTAAAAATTAAAAATAGATTTAAAAAGAAAATCCCAAAATAAAGCTGCTAAATTGTATACATTTAAACGCCACATTTATTTGTGGTACTCTTTTATTCATCCTTTAGTCCTTTAATATTGATGAAACGCATATGGTTGGATAGGCATCTCTGTGAGGATGTGCACAATATACATTTTTTCTCCTGGTTTTAAGATCAAAAGTTTTAAAGTGGGTATAAAACTTTTAAAAATTTAAAAATACAAACTTTTTACTCCATTTTTGTTTTGTACAACTGATTGAAATTCAATTTTGAGTGTTTTCACAATTTAAAGAAGTTTAAATTTTGGTTGAAACTTCACTTGCTTTTTAAAAAAATTAATAAATGAAAATTTTAATTTCGAGCTGTTAAGGAATTCGGGAGATTCTGGAGATCCTGAAGAAGTTAATAGGATTGTATCCTCTTTTTCAACGTTGTTTTAAATTGAAAGAAATTTCAATAAATATTTAAAACAAAACCTGAAAATTTTATAATAAAAAAATGTATTAAACGAAAGAAATTTTGGGCATTTTTAATCAACTTTGGGGATTGTTGCCTTATTTTGCCCAAGTTGCATACATAAACCCTTTGTTTTCTAATGTTATGCTTAAGACTCGTAAAAATTTAGCCACATTAAAAAAATTCGAAAATTTAATATGGCGCTGTAAAGATATTTTGGGTATTTGAACGATAATTTTTGGGAATAGTTATTTTTGAAAGTTTTTTCAACTAAAAATTTTAGGTAGAAATATTAAGCTCCAATATTAAAGACAGCAAGCGACTAAACATGTGCTCAATTTATGTTACGTAGCGTGCGTCACAAAAGCTTAATGACGTAGATAAAAATTTGTGTAAGTGCTAAAAATTTATTTTAGAACTCTATACTTTTAAGGTATTAAATTTTGTGTGCGAAATTCCCTAAAAACTTTTTTACTACATATTTGAATTCAAAGTTACCTCCATTATTGTAGCGTGCGTAACGCAACATTCTGAAATCTTACCAAACAATGTGTATAAGTTGATGTTATCTCATTTTGATAGACCAGAAAGTGTTTATGCCTCGATCTGTAAATAAATAGGGATGTAGCGTGCGTCACAAAAGTTTAATGGCAAATATAAAAATTTTGTGACTGCAAAAAATTTAGTTTAGAACTCTATATTTTTAAGGTATTAAATTGTGTGTGAGAAATTCGCAAATATCCTGTAACATTACACTTCCGAGTTCAAAGTTACCTCCATTATTGTAGCGTGCGTAACGCAACATGCTGAAATCTTACTAAACAATGTGTATAAGTTGAAGTTATCTCATTTTGATAGATCAGAAAGTGTTTATGCCCCGATCTGTAAATAAATAGGGATGTAGCGTGCGTCACAAAAGTTTAATGGCAAATATAAAAATTTTGTGACTGCAAAAAATTTATTTTAGAACTCTATAACTTTAAGATATTAAATATTGTGTGCGAAATTCGCGAAAAACTTTAATATCAAATTTACTTCAATTTTCAAATTTACTTACATTATTGTAGCGTGCGTAACACAACATGCTGCAATTTTATTAAAGCATGTGTTTAAGTTGAAGGTATCTATCTCATCTTGATAGACCAGAAAGCATTTTTGCCTCAATCCTAAAATAAATGTAGCGTGCGTCACAAAAGTAAAGTGGCATTTATAAAAAATGAGCTGCAGGTATCTCTATTTCATAGACTAGGGCCCTTATTATCGCATTCAATACCGATCAAGCTTTCAATACAATTGATATACAAATTTCGATCGATATCGAGTGCCGTATTTATAGGAATGTAGCGTACGTCACGTGGAATTTTTCGAAATATCACAAATAATTCTTAAAATTGCTTATTTAATATTTTGGTCGAACGGTAGATTGTAAATGTTGTTTTAAACATGTTTTGCATTCTGACTATAAACAATTTATTAGATTGTTATAAAACTCTAAACAAATATTTGTACCGTTAGTTTTAGTAACAAATAATTATTCTATTTAATTGTTACTAACAAACAACAGACAATTGTGATGTTACGGAAAATGAAAAAAAAATTATTTAATTTATTTTTAAGGCACAGTGGGTTATAAATGTAGAACACCATTTTCGAAAATAATTGCAAAAGTTTAGATTAAACGGGGAATATCCTAAATGGTGTTGCAATTAGAGTAGAATGTTTTCAAAACGGAATTAAAAATTCCGAATGTTGAGCAGAGTCAAGAGAAGCAGTACTTTTCGAAGTAATATGTGTTTTAAAAATACCCAAAATCCCCAGATATAATTTTCTGGATCGTTTTAATGATATCTTGCGTATATTTTCAAGCACTACCTTTGGTTACTTAAATATCCAAAAATTAATGGATTCCGAATATGTATTTTCACAATACCCAAAATCACCAGATTAATTTTCTAATTAAATTTAATGATTTTGGGCATATATTACTTTGAATAGTATTTTCGGATTTTCGAAAAAATTAAAAAAAATTATATGTAATAAGTATATTCAAAATACCCAAAATCCCAGAAAAGTTTTTTCATATCGTCGGGTTTTCTATTAATACATATGAACCTTGCGAATAATGCCTTCATCTTAGTGTGGTCGATTTATTTATATTAATAGTTTTAATATATAATATCAATTTAAAAAAAATTCTCTTGAAAAGTGTGCTTGGCAGGATTAGTGGCCATTGTGGGAAAATGGGAAATACTACCAATATGAAATTTGGTACAAATTTCGGTTTGTGTCTCGGCTAGTTAAATTTAAATTTATCTTCACACACATTTAGAAATGGGTCCTACATCTCTCACGAAATATATTTTATGTTTGAAAACTTTTCCAAACCTCCACTTTTTAGAAAATAAGTGAAAAAATGTTACAGGATTTTAAAAAAAGAAAACTCTATTAGAATATGTAATTATTGGCATATGGAAATATATCTGGGCAACTAAAATTTACTTCAAATTAGCAGTCAAGTGATGAGAAATATTTCACAATTTAGAAGCGTAGATAAAAAGCTAATTAAAGTGATCGTCATTCGAAGCTTTTGTCCGTAATAAAACTTTCGAACAAACACGGAAAATGAACGGAATATCACCGTTCAGATATAAAACAAAAATTATTGCAGTCGAAGTGGTTATGAAATATTTATTTTAAATGAAATATTTACTTGGGCAAAACCATTTCTTTATATAATTAGCGAGTGCAAATTTATTGCAAATATTATTAACCTATTTAAAATGGATGCAAAACAAGTGTGTTTGTTCTTTTCTTTGAAAAGAAAAAAAAAGATAATTTGCATAAATGAGACAAACTAATTTGAACAAGTGAAATTATCTGTTATTGTTTGGGAATTTCAAGCACAAACACTAACGTAATAGGAAATATGAAACCAGACCAGAACACTTGATTTAAAAACTGTATGACAGTTTATAGTCAACGTGTGGAGTTATTTAACTTTTGGTTTTATTCCCGTTGCACTCTACAACTGTGGGGTATTAATTACAAGGAGTCAGAAAATTGTATTTGGGGATATGGTAGATTTTAGAAATACTTATTAGGAATCCATCCGTCATAAACTTTGGAAAGATACTGCCGAGAAATATTCTAAAAAAAATTTAAAGCTCAAGCCATGTTGCGAGTAACCTATAGATTAATTTTTACGACTGTTTCCATTATTTCTGTTCACACTGTGCGTCCTACTGACTGCATTTGTGAGCTTTTAGTTTTAACAAAAAAAAAATAAATAAAAGAAAAAATTCCTAATTTTGTGAAGGCAAAAATGCAAGTAGTTTAAGGATTTTTCAAACTTTATTAATTGTAAATAAAGAAACTTTCATGTGGAATAAGAAACCGTAACCAGAACTACTTTGAACTTGTGACCACTTTATCTATTGTTTGCCAATAAAAAAAGTTACTTATACCATCACCCACCCGCCCACTTGCTGCCCCAAACCCACTACAATTAGAAATGCATCAATTTTGTTGTTGATGGTGTTGTTGTTGTTGTTTGTAATTAAAATTCAAGCATGTTCAAAAGCTGCAAAATAAAAGTTGGGCAAAACAGCATCATCGTAACAATAGGCTGCAGTAAAGCAAAAACAACAAAAAAAAACCCAAAGTTTCTGCTCTAAATAAATTTCACTCACACACCATGTGTGTTTGTGTGTGTGTGTGTGTGTGTGTGTGTGTGTGTGTGCTTTTGTAAGTTTGGGTATGATTTAATTTGTTTTTGTTTTCACTGGAAAATAGTAAATATCTTTTCGTTTGAAATGAAAATGGAAAAAAGTCTTCAACAAATGGTCGGGCATGTTGCACGCACACACACACACACATACACATACACGCTCAAGAAAAAAGTGAAAATTGCAGTTTAAATAGTAATTTAAAGGTACTCATTTGGAAAATGAAATGAAAAAAAAAAAAAAACTGGTACTCACAGCCAGCGTACAATAATTAATCTCTTGTTGAAATGATCAAGCAGTTAGACACACACACACACACACTGGCAAATTGCAGGCAATGAAATTGAAAACGAAAATAGCAAAAACAACAACAACAAAAAGAAAAACAAATAAAAAATCGTAATCAGCTTTAAAAGTGTATCAATTAGTAATAATGAAAGCGGTGTTGTACGAACATGTTGGAAATTATAATGAAATTTTTCAGCGAAAGCCCGACAAGAAAAAGTGATCCAAAACTTTTGCTTAAGATTAAGCAAAACACTTTAATTTCGAACTGAGAGTTAATGATGTAACACTGGGACGCACAATACAAAAACGATGAAATACTATAGAAATATATTTCAGGGATCGGTCATAAAGTGATATCGTCTGTAAAATATATATATTTTTATTCTATTTATTTTTTTTAAGTCCTACTCATTGGAGAACCAAAATTTCGTTAATTAGACTATGTGATGCACGTTACATTTTCTTCCGATTCGCCATAAAATCAGTTAAAGGGGTGTTTATATAACCTATCTCTGCGTGACGCACGTTACATATTTATGTTATTAAATACATATTTAAATCAGCTTAAAGGGCAAACCTTTTGTGTAATTGAGAATAATGAGTTTATTTGATAATAATATATTTGTGACGCACGCTACATAATACACATAATTTTTAATATTCCGGAATTGAATAATTTTCAAATTAAAATTTTGTCGGTTTTTATAACAAGTTTGAAGACTTTCGTGAGATATGCTACGTGACGCACGTTATCCTCCCTCGCAATTGTCAATCAAATCAGTTTATGATGTATTCATATAACTATGGACTGCTTCTGTAAACTTATCTATGTGTGACGCACGCTACATGCCGCACGTTGCATATGTATGTTATCAAATACATATTTAAATCAGTTATTTGCCCTTTTGTGTGATTGAGAACTATGAGTTTATCAAATAATGTCTTTGTGACGCACGCTACCTAATGTATATTCCGCAATTTAATATTTTCCAAATTAATAAAATGGACTAATATTTTTAAGCTTAAGGTCTTTATTTTTATATTTATTAAATTATAATAATGATATTTCGTATTATGTGTGACGCGCGCTACATGACGCATGTTACATATGTATGTTATCAAATACATATTTAAGTCAGCTATTTGCCCTTACATGTGATTGAGAACTATGACCTTATCTAATAATAATGTGTTTGTGACGCACGCTACCTAATGCACGTTACATATTCCGCAATTGAATACTTTCCGAATTAAAATTTTGTCGGCTTTTATAAAAAGTTTTAAGACTTTCGTGAGATATGCTATGTGACGCTCGTTACAATCTCCCCCAAATCAAGCAAATAATTTCATATAATTTTAGACTGCGTTTATAAACTTATCTCTGTGTGACGCATGTTATATATATTCTTTTCCAACCAAATCAGCTATTTTCCCTTTCGCATGATTATGCACTATACCCTTATACATACACGCTCAAGACGTCTTTGTGACGCACGCTACCTAACAAATGTTTCGTATTTCGTAAGCAAATAATTAAAACAGTTGTTTGCCCTTTCGTGTGATTGAGAACTATGAGTCTATCTACTAGTGTCTCTGTGACGCACGCTGCCCAACACACGTCATATATGATATAAATTTTAAACAAGCCTGCTATTTGTTATTTCGTAGTACTATGAAATATTTGTTTTTTATATAATTTTGATCTTCTGGTATGACGTAGGATTACTTTGTGACGCACGCTACGTAACGTATCATATATTTTCATCTATATTATACTCGAATCAGCTATTCTTTTTTTGTGGGATATAGCACATTACGCTTATCTACATATTCGTTTGTTATGCGCGCTGTGAAACCGCACGTGACATTTGCTTCATTAAATAAACCAGCCTTTGGTTTCTTTATACGATTAAGAGATATGCATTTTTCAACCAATTTTGACCACCTGATATGCTTAAATATTATATTTCAATTTTTTGTGTGCTGTGTGACGCACGCTACATAACATATGCTATGTTTTCTTCAATTCATTTAGCGATTCGCTTATCTACTAATCCCCGTGGGACCATTGGGTCTACTATCCTTTTGTGTTGAGCACTACGTAACGCATGTGACATTTGATATAATTAACTAACCAAAATAGCTATTGGTTACTCAATAAGATTACGAATTATGCGGTTTTTCATAGAGTCTATGTGTTGATATGACTAAGGGTTATGCTTCTATGAAGTAATTACTTTGTGACGCACGCTACATAACATATGCTATATATATTTTTTTCAATATAATATGGAAAGCAGCTATTGGTCCCCTCGTAAGATTACACTATTAAGCATATGTCAAATCATCTCTGTGACGCACGCTACATCATTGTTGTTTACATTATCCCCGAATAAATCATTCATTAATTTAACTATTGGCTTATTTATATTATTAAGAATTATGAGGCTATCCATTTAAACATATCTATGTGACGCACGTTACATATAAATCTTTCATATATTCTCACACCAAAAGTACGTTTCTAATAAAAGTAAACTCTTGAAAGCTTTTACAAATGAGCTATGGGCCATTTTCTTTAATTTCCTTTCTTTAGTTTGTTTTAAATCACATATTTTTGTTGTTGTTAATTTCTTATTTTCTCTTAATTAAGGTCACACATGAGTGTGTATTTGTCAAACATTTCAATCTTCATATTCTAACAACTCAGCCGTCACATTAATAATAACTGTGTCACCGAGTTATTATTTTTTTCCTTTTTATATTTCTTATATATATATATATATATATTTTTTCATTTTCAATGAAATGTTCTACGCCCGAAGGCTGACAGCCTACATTTAAGTGCGTAATTAAGGCAAGAAAGAAGAGAGAGAAAAAAAGTACAGAATTACTTTTATTTACTTTTGCTTTTTGCAAACTTTTTCTTTCTGTTCTGTTATGTTCTTTTAGTTTTTGTTTAATCTCTGTTGCCATTAAAATATTGCACACAAGCTAAAGCGACATTGTAACTTCGTCCCCAGTGTGCAGATCTTTACTTGGCACTCCGCTTATGTACGAAGTCATAAAGCATTTGCCAAACAAACCCAGACATTTAATGTACAACAACAACAACGACAACAAAAGAGGAGAGGTGATTAAGGTTGAGTTGACAAAGAATTAAAACAAAAACTATAATTTTATAAAACACTTACCAGGGGGGACACCACAGGGGCCTCAAACTATCAGGGTCAGGAAATCGAAGAAAATCTTAAGAAAAGCAAATGTGTTGCTCACTTTTGCGGAAAGGCTGCACTAGATTTTTGCACATAAATTTAGAACAACTGATAGACTTTTAAAATGTTAATTTCTTTTTGTCTGCTGCAAATAAGAAAGTGTCTATTATTGAGGCCAAGTGAACTCTTCAGAATATGAAGGGCTGAAATCATAAGCCTTTTCTGATTCATTTTAATTTTGGCTTATTAAGTTTTCCTCCAATTTTAGTTGGCTGCAGCATCTGCATTTAAATTATAATGCCGATTTGCTTTTATAATTATATAATGGCTTTTGCTTCCGCATGTGCTGCATGTGCAAAAATCGTTGTCACTCACGCCTGGCGTCACAGGCCACAGCAACAATGTTTTGCTGTCGCCGCCACATCGTTCCTTTGCCGCTAAACTCGGCTCGTACATAAATTTTCCTTTGATTTCTTTCAAATCCATGTATGTAAAACCGAAAAATTCAATTTAAAGCCATCAACTTTGTAAATGACTTGACATAAAATTTTAACGTTTGCAACGAACAAAAAAAAAAATCGAAAGAAATGAAAAAATACATCCACAATGAACTTTTAATGCCAGACTAAAGGCAGCCGAATAGTTTTAATAACACACATACCAAACTTTTTCAGGCGACTTATATAATCGTTTTTCTTCCTCTTCTTTTTTGTCTTGTGTGCCGTAAAATGCATTAAATTTTTTTATTATTTTTTTTTTTTGTTGCAAAGCGTTCAGTAGAGGAGTGTTGCAAAACTAAATGCTGCTGCAGTCGTCGCCGCCACAAAGTAATAACGACAACTTTTGCTTAATTCAACTAAAAGCTTTAGAAGACAATAAATCGAAGCTGAAATATTTTGAAGAAAAAATATGTGTTTTTTAAATAAAAATAATTCTAAAAATAACTCGTCTTATAAAATATTTTCTTAGAAATGGGAAAATTTTTAATAGAACCCTCTTTTTTGCCACTATTTTTTTAAATCCTTTTTTAAAAGAATCGAAAATTACTTCTCGTTTTATAAAAGAAATTTAAAATTTCATAAATACTTTTTCTTTGAAAAAAATTGACTTTAAAAATTTTCTTTAAAACAGCAAACCTTTTTATAGAACCCCTACTTTTTGCCAGCATATTCCAAAATCAATCATTTTCAAAAGTATAGAAGAATATTTTTCATTTTATAAAACAAAAGCTAAAATTGAAAGTTTCAGAATCTTTGAAAAAAACCGACTTTTTAAAAACTTTCTTCGGAATGGCAAAATATTTTATGGAACCCTAGTTTTCCAGTATATTTTAAAATAAAATATTTTCAGATGTAGAGACGCTTGTTTTTAAAATTATAAAAGCAAAATTAAAATTGAAAATTTCACGATAGTTTTTTTTTTTTTTTTTTTTTTGCAAAAAATCGACTTTTTAAAAAGTTTTTTAGAACTAGCAAAATTTTTTATAGAACCCTTTTTTCGGCCAGTATTTTCCAAAATAAATAATTTTCAAGAATATTGTAGCATATTTTTCATTTTATAAAAGAAAATTTAAAATTGAAAATTTCATAAATATTTCTTTGCAAAAAATCCACTTTTAAAAATTCAAAAAAAAAAAAATAAATAACTGTTAGTATAGAATCATATCTATAATTTTATGAGAGAAAAGTTAAAATCGCACAATTTTTTTCTTTGAAAAAAAAAATTGACTTTTGAAAAATTTTCTCCAAAATGGCAAAATTTTTTATAGAACCCTTCCATTGGCGAGTATTTTCCAAAATAAAATATTTTGAAATGTAGCGAAGCTTATTTTGTAATTTATGAAAAAAGTTATCATTAAAAATTTCATAAATATTTTTCTTAAAAAATTTTCTTCTAAATGGCAAAAAAAAAATTTATAGAACTCTTCTTTTGGCCAATCGTTTCATGCAATTCAGTTCTTAATTGAGCTCAATTTATGGTGCAATAACTACGAGTAAATCAATAAATTGTGCAATTAATATTTAATTGCAGTATTAATTAAGCGAAATTCAAAATGCAACGGGGATTACAGGGTGGCGCCAGCATTTTCGTAATTTCCTAATTTTAACACGGAATTTCGGACAAGCATTCCGCTGTTGAGATGCTAGACTCGTATAGACGGCAGCTGGGAAAGATGTCCTAGAACATACATATCGGCCACACTGTTAATTTTATCGCGGATTTGGCTATAGATGTTGCTGGGAACGAAAAATAAGAAAGTAAATTCAAAATTTTATCAATTTTTTTTTTACAAAAAATCGACTTTTTAAACATTTTTTCTTAGAAATGGCTAAGTTTTTGTAAGCACCGTCCTTTTAGCTAATAGTTTCATGCAATTTAATTTTTAATTGAGCTCAATTTACGATACAATAACTATAAGCAAATCTACAAATTGTGCAATTAATATTTAATTGCTGTATTAATTAAGTGAAATTCAAAATACAGAGGGAATTACAGGGTAATGCCAGCATTTTCCTAATATCCTAATTTTAACACGGCATTTGGGACAAAAATTTCGTTGTTTAGATGCTAGACTCGAATATACGGCAGCAGGGAAAGATGTCCTAGAACATACATTTCGGCCACACTGTTAACTTTATCGCGGATTTGGCTGTAGATGTTGCTGAGCACGAAAAATTTATTAACCAGAACATAATAAGAAGTGCTGTTGCTAAAATAACGCGAATAAATGAGATGGCAATCGCAGTCGAATGTTGCTATTTCACAGCTTTTAAACAATAATTAAAATTCAATTCCTCAATTAATATTAAATTAAGTCAACTAAGACTGCGTGGCTGAATATAAAGATTTTTGTGCACCAATTGTCTCTCAATTTAAAAATTATAAACGCTTCAAAACAAAAATAATACAAGCACTGTAAAGTACCCAACCCTGGATTTGCATTAATTTGACAAGAAACCTTAAAATTTCTAATGGAAATTCGTTTTGCATTTGCTGTGCCAAAATCTGCTTAGAAGCCTTATCAATGTCATACGCAACTGATTCCTAAAACAGCAGACTGTAAAAATTAAGGAAATATAAAAAAAATCCAATTAAAAAAGTATTAATTAAAAGAGAAATAAAACAACACGCTTTTCGATTAGAATATTCACTTTGCCAAACCGTGTCACAGCACACTTTTCCATTAACAGCAACGACTAAAAGTCTTTTCTTGTTTATTATAATTTTTTTCATTTTTTTTCTCATAATCGTTGGAAGTAATTACGTAATTTGTATTGTTTTTGCAACAGCAATTCATTGAGCAAGAAATGCATGTATGGTTTTTTAAATATGAATTTCTCGAACCGACACTGCAGAGCAAAGTGACTGCTCATGCAATTGCGAATTGTGCCGGAAGTAGGGAAAAGAAGGGAGGGCGTTGAGAGGACAGATGGTTAAAATTAGTGATGAGGAAGATAAAGTGTGACTATGACTGTTTTCTTAACCCTTTGAAATATCAATACATTGTAAAAAGTAGGCAATAGTTGTCCTATTTATAAGGAGAGAGGCCGCTGCACAATGGGGTCTTTAAAAGAAAAAGTATATATTATTCTGTAGCTTCTATGAAAGAGTATGGGTATGCAATTTCATAAACCTTGACTACTTTAATAATAGTTGAAACAATAAATTTTTAATTAAAAAAAGTGCATTTTTTTAATTAAAAAGTACCTGTTTAATAATAATTTTTGGTTAAAAACGAGATCGTCATGACAATATAAAATTTTTTTAATTTTTGCGATCGTTCATAATTACTTATTTTTAACAAAAACGAACTTTTAAACCAAAAAGTGCTTTTCTGTCAAAAAACTATTTCATTGAAAAGTACTTATTCGAGAAAAAGTACTTAATTAATTATAATAAAAATAAAGGTTATTTATTTCATTATAAAGCAAAAAGTTTTTCAGACAAAAAATACATCTTTTAGTCAAAAAGTACTTCTTTTAGTCAAAAAGTACGCGTTACGTAAAAAGTAGTTATTTCAATAAAAAAAAGTACTTATACTTAAAGAAGTACTTAATTCATTATAATAAAAATATAAATTCTTTATTTCGATTTAGAGCAAACATTTTTCCGACAAAAAGTACTTCTTTTAGTCAAAAAATACGTTTTACGTCAAAAAGTACTTTTTTAATACAGATTTCTTTTCATTGAAACCTAAAATTTTTATAAAAAAAGCTTAGCCTCCAAGAAATATTTTATATATACTTTATTCTCACGCAAAAATTATTTGTTTTGTCCAAAATTGCATTTTCGTCCCAAATAACTTTTTTCTTTAAGAAATATTTTATGTTCACCAAAGAAGTTTTCTTTATCAAAAAGTACTTCCCTTCAACAGAAATGCTCAATAAAATGTTCAATAAAAATAAAATCACAGAAAATATTTTAATTAGCAAAAAGTATTTGCCTCTTTTAAAAAATAATTTCTTTGTCAAAAAGCTCTTTTTTGACCAAAGAGTACTTTTTTCGTTTAAAAAAAAATTTTCTTGATAAAAAAATGTTTTTTTTTTGTCAAAGAAATTTTCTTTATCAAAAAGTACTTCCCTTCAACAGAAAATATTTTATTTAGCAAAAAGCATTTGCCTCTTTTAAAAAATGATTTCTTTGTCAAAAAGCTCTTTTTTGACCAAAGAGTACTTTTTTCGTTAAAAAAAATGTTCTTCATAAAAAAGTGTTTTTCTTTTTTGTCAAAAAGTAAATTTTTCGGCTAATTAAATTGTTTTCAGCAAAAAATATATTTGTTGCAGTATAAAAAGTACTTTTCTCATTAGAAAGTACCCTCACTAAGTACCTTTAATTAAAAGGTACCATCCTCATGAAAAAGTGTTTTCTTAATCAAAAAGTACCTGCTTCACAAAAAAGTATCTTTTTTCATAAAAAAGAACTTTGATCATCAAAAAGGTACTCTCTGTACCAACAAGCATGTGTTAAATACTTCTTTCTTCTTCAGAAAGTACTTTTTACATTTTAAAGTACTTTATTTGTCAGGAAGTGCTCTCTTTATCAAAAAGTACCTTTTCCATAAAAAAAAAGTACTGTTTTCACGAAAAAAAAACACTTTTTTCCATCCAAAAGTACTGTTTTCAGCAAAAAGTGATGTTATTTTTTTTAATCAAAACGTACTCTTTTTTTTCTGAAGTACCATTTGATTTATGGTCTTAGAAAAGCGCTTTGCTCAGCAAAAATCACTTGTTGAGTTAATGTCGAGCATTTTTGTTAAAAGTTTTGTGAAATCGTTGGCCGGGATGAATAAATTAGAAACAGTTCCTGAGCTCTCAATTATCGGTGTGATACAGTCACATCTCTATGAAAAAGTCACAGAACATGTCATGAAAACAGTCAGAGGCCTATAGTCAGAAGCGTAGGGGGTCGATATAATGGTTTTTTTTTATATTCCAGTATAAAAAATCTCTACTTCATATTTAAAAAAAAAATACAAGATTTTATTTGAAATTGAAAAGTTAATTTTTACTGAGATATATTTTTATATAAAAGTCACTTGTAGTTTTGTGGTACACTTTAAAATATCTTAACCTTTAGGAATATAGAAGGAAGATGTGGAAACGTAAAGGTATTATGGCGTAGATATGCCTAATGCGAGTTGCTATAAAAAAAATTTTTGAATTAAATATTTAAACAAAAAATATAAAATATAAATTTTTTGTTTATAAATTTAAGGTAATTAGAAATTGGTTTATTTGGAGACTGTTTCTAAGCGCATTTTACAGGGTGTGGTGAAATACTTCTTCAAGTGGTCAATTTAGTTTTTTTTTTTAAGATTGATTTGAAATTATTAAGAAAGTGGTTTCATGCTAAATAATTTCTTTCCCGGGGTTATTATATATCTCCAGTGCCACTTATTATTTTTCACGCTTTAATATCTTTCAAACAAAAAAACTAATAATATAGAAATTAATAAAATTGTTTATCTAGAAATTAAAAACTTGTTGGCATTTATTTATTTAAAAAAAACTCTATAAGACTTGTCGATTATCGGTGATAACAAAATTCGATAAAAAGTCAAAAGAGAGTGTGAAAACAAAAAGAGAACAATTTTATTGAACTTCCAACGCTACAAAATTATAAAAATTTTGCACTTTAACGCCCTTATTTAAATAAAAAATTATCTGTTTTTGTAATCTATTTAAAGAAATTTTTATTGAAAATTAATAAAATTTATTTGAAACTAATTTAAAATTTTCTGAATATGCAGGGCAAATGTAATGAAACTAATTTTTTAAATAACCGCTGGGTATCAAACAAAAAGCTCTCACTCAGTTCATTTGCTTTTTTTTCTTCTTTGCTGCCTTAACCTTGACTAATTTCATTTTATATTTTATGGATATCATAATAATAATAATTCAAGGTTAATTGCAAGTTTCGTTTAGGTATTCTTCAACAAATCAAAAAATAAAATGAAATTATAAATAAAAAAATATTAAAATAGTAAATGAATTGCATTGAAAAATATACCCGGTAATAATGGCATTTGTGCGAAGAGAAATAAATTAGCAAATTAATATGCCTCAAGCCAATTGCTTTTGCCTTAAATGGCACAGCCCAAAGAGTTGACATAAAAGTAAAAATTGTGCGGCATATTGACAAATATTTGCAATTGATATTGAAATGAATTATTAATCAAAACAAAACGAATCAACAACAACACAACGAGTCATGCATAATAATAAATAAATCCATTAATTTTTTATTTGTCTTTTTGCCGGCTATTCTTTATGGTGTAGCGCAGAAATATTTTATGGCCAAAAGCACTTGAAAATTATCATATTATTATCGTGGCACTTGAAAGTAAATAAGTGTCGTTTATCAGACGCAAAAAACTCAACTAAAAATTGCACAACAGAACTGTTAAGCAACACGATTAATTTTTAAAAACAGAACCTCTTGAAGAAACACATTTAAAAAAAAATTATTTTAGCAAATACAAAACATTTTTACACTTAATTAAGAAGAAAAAAAAACAGAAGTATTGGCAACAATATTTTGTTGCAAATTACTTCATCATAAAATCTTAAAGTTTCAGAAAGTTTCAATCTTAATTTAATTGAAAAATATGTTTTCAATAAATTCAAATTATTATATAATAGAAAAATCCCCAGACCTTTTTTGTCATGACATCCCTATTGAATTTTCAAATTGTGAGTGAATAAAACATACCTGGATTAAAAACCGTCAACAACTTCAATTTTGACTGCTGCTTTAAAATTTTTAATGAAATTATAAAAAAAAAAATTATTAACATTGTGCACATCTTCGCTAAAAGACCTTTCAAATTCTATATTTTAAATTAATATTGGCGTAGGATTAGAACCTTGAAAGGGTACCACAAAAATATGTGTGACACATTTAGAAATGATGCCTGAGTAGGAGAACATTTTTTCAGCTAAAAATTAAACGACGTAGTTTTTAAGTTAATTTGTATTTTGCTATTAAACGGAAGACAAGTTCGGAATAAATATGCAATAAAATATCCGTCATATACCCCCACGGACCCGATGACCGGTCGTCGTGACTTTTTTTTTTTGAACTCTGCCATGATTTTCGCAGAGATGTGGTTTATAGCATTCATCACAACATTTAATATAATCCTGCACTAAAGCAGATAAAAAAAATTCGATACAACACACATGACTGAGTGCAGAGTCGAATTAGGCAACTAATGCGTTGTAGTCTTATGTTCACTACTTTAGCCAGCAGTAGCGTTGGCATCTATTTTTTACGTTGTGCAAATGAGAACAAAAATACCTTTTAAATAACTTAAGTTTCGTCATTATTCATTAACGAAAAGATGCATAAAAGTGTACCACAAAAAAATGTATGAAGTATCTATTTGATAAAATTAATTTTTCAAAACCTACCAAAAATTACTTTCTAAAATTTTAATTCTTTGATAATAATTCAATACAACACAAATTTATAAGAGAAATTGGATAAACGCATTGAAAATTTTTTTAAAAGTATTTTTTGCTCGTAGAAAAGTACTTTCTTCATTACCAAAACTTATAGTCTTTGCCAAAGAGTACTTTCTGCAATAGAAACTACTTTCCAAATCAATGAGTAATTTTGTCATCATGAAGAATTTTCTAGATCAAAAGCTGTTTTCTCTAAATGAGAGTACTTTCTCTACCATAACGTACATTTCTCATCAGAAAGTACTATTTTAATCAGAAAGTACCTTCTTTATACAAAAAAGACCTCCTCATTAGAAGGTATAATATTTATAAAAAATAATTTTTTCGTCAGGAGGTACTTTCTTTGTAAAAAGTACCTCCTTTTTCAGAAGGTGTTTTGTTCAATAAAAGGTACTTCCCTAATCAAAGAGTAATTTCTTTGTCATGAAGAATTTTCTTGATCCAAAATTATTTGCTCTAACAGAGAGTAATTTCTTTAACATAACGTACTTTTCTTATCAGAAAGTACTTTTTTGATCAGAAAGTACTTTTTTTATACAAAAAAAAAGATGTACTCATGAGAAATTATAATTTTTATAAAAAAGTAATCTCTGCGTCAGAAGGTACTTTACTTGTAAAAAGTACTTTTTTTCATCAGCAGGTACTTTCGTCAATATAAAGTACTTTACAAATTAAAGAGTAATTTCTTCGTTAAGGAAAAGTTTTCTTGACAAAAAAAGTATATACATTCGAACAGAGAGTACTTTCTCTAACATAACGTACTTTTTTCATCAGAAAGTACTTCTTTGATCAGAAAGTACTTTCTTTATAAAAAAACATCAGATAGTATATTTTTATAAAAAAAGTAATTTCTTCGTCCGGGGATACTTTCTTTATAAAAAGTACTTTCGTCATCAGGAGGTACTTTCTTCAGTATAAAGTACTTCCATAATCAAAGGGTAATATCTTTATCATGAAGAATTTTGTTGATAAAAAATTTTTTGCTCCCACCGAGAGTACTTTCTCTAACTTAAGGCACTTTTCTCATCAGAAAGTACTTTCTTTCCACAAGAAAAAGATCTACTCATGAGAAAGTATAATATTTTTGAAAAAAGTAATTTCTTCGTCAGGTGGCACTTCCTTTATAAAAAGTACTTTCTTTAGCAGGAGGTACTTTCTTCAATAGAAATTTCTTTCCTAATCAAAGAATTTTCTCGATCCAAAATTATTTGTTCTAACAGAGAGTACTTTCTTCAACATAACGTACTCTTCTCATCAGAAAGAACTACTTTCTATATAAAAAAAAGACCTCCTCATGAGAAGGTATAATTTTTATAATAAAAGCAATTTTTTCGTCAGGAGGTACTTTCCCTATAAAAAGTTCTTTCTTTAGCTGGAGGTACTTTCTTCAATAGAAAGTACTTTCCTAATCAAGAGTATCATGAAGAGTTTTCTTGATCCAAAACTATTTGTTCTAACAGAGAGTACTTTCTTTAACATAATGTACTTTTCTTATCAGAAAGTACTTTTCTTTTATGAGAAAGTATAACTTTTATACGTAATTTCTTCGTCAGGAGGTACTTTCTGTGTAAAAATTACTTTCTTGCTCAGGACATTCTTTACAAAAAGTACTTTCTTGATCATATTTTCATCATGAAGAATTTTTTTTTATCAAAAATTGTTTTCTCTAACAGAGAGTACTTTCTTTAACATAACGTACTTTTGTCATCAGAAAGAACTATTTCCATCAGAAAGTACTTTCTTTATAAAAAAAAATATCTAGTCATGAGAAAGTATAATTTTTATAAAAAAGTGATTTCTTCATCAGGAGATACTTGCTTTATAAAAAGTACTTTCTCCATCAGGAGGTACTTTTTTTATAAAAGGTACTTTCTCCATAAGAAGGTATATTTCTTATAGAAAGTATCTTCTCCATCAGGAGGTACTTTTTTTATAAAAAGTACTTTCTTCATCAGGAGGTCTCTTCTTTTTGAAAAGTACTTCATAAAAAGTACTTTTGCCCATAAAAAACTAAAATTAACACTCTTCTTGATGCACCCTTTATGTTGAATATATTCAAAGATTTTTCAATTTTTTATTTCAACTGAATATTTTTATTAGATAATTTGATTATATTTAAACTGATTTTGATTATATTTAAACTGATTTGATTTTGTTGTATCTATTAGCGCACTAAATCCTCATTGAATTTGTTATTAAAATTGACATATTTTCTAGCTGCCAATTACTTTTGTTGGAAGTTTTCTATAAAGAAAAAATAAACTTTAAAAATATATTTAACAATTAATATGCTGTGCAGTCAATTCAATGTTTTATGGAAATAAAAAACCATCAGAAAAGAAGAGAACTTGAAAAAAGTTGTTGTTGTTGTTGTTGTTGTTTATTGAAGCACGTTTTTAACAAACATCGTCATATTTCATGGAAAATTGCGCAACGACAATATGTTTAGAGTGTGTGACAGTAGAAAATAAAAATAAAAATGAATAAATGAACAGAAAATTGTTCTATCTGGCTTAACACCAGCCAAACAGACAGACCAGGCTAGGCCAGGCGGAGAGCTGGCAACCTTCTTATGAATACCCAGACAAACGGCCAATCCACCTTTCACACGTTTGCACACATTTTACCGTTGTTTTTTTTTTTTTTTTTTAATATTTTTGTTGTTGTTGCCAATATTCTCGTATTTGTTACTTTCAGTTTAGCTTCACGTTACACGTGTGACAATCACCTCAATTTTAGGTGGAAAAAACTACGTCCATATAAATTCTTTTTTACTATTTATTTATTGTTGTTTTTTTTTTTTTGCTTTTCTCCAAAGTCTGAAAATCTATGATAACAATTCGATTGCTTTATATTAATATGGCATGGCAGCGTGGCAGACCGGTAGCTTTTTTTAAGTACATAGTTTTTTTCAGGCAGCGTATAGTGACATTCCCCATACAGTTGATTTAATACTGCTGCATTCGTTTTCTCAAATATGTACACGGAGTTTTTTCTCTCCTTTTTTGGTGTTATATTACGGTCATATATCATCGTCACAAGATTAAGTTTGCATGAGTAAAAATATATATTAATGCAAGTGCTGCCACATTTTCTTAAGGCAGCAATTCTGCAGTTGCCTCATCAGGGATGTACATCATAATTTAAAGTTTATAAGAAATCTGCAACAAATCTCTTACAAAATAACAACAACAAAAAAAAATTTAATATTTAATTACAACAAACATTTTTTTATTAAACCACAAAACTTCCTGTAACACGTACCACCCTATTCCTGAACAAGCGGAAAATAACAACGTTTGCCAATAAAATTAAAATTCACTTGATTTAAATGTTTGTCGTAGCAAAAAAAAAAAAAAAAAAAGAAAAAAGAAATCAACAACAAACAGCAGTGCGAAATAAAATAAAGAGGCAATAACTTATTGCAGTAAAAAAAAAAAGTACATAAAAATGATTTATGACAGCCGTTTAAAATTGAAAGTGCCGTAATTGAAAACATTAATTGATTGCACTTAATTAAAATGATTATTACAACACTGAATATTTCAACTATGAAAACAACACGTGGATGAGGTTTTTAAGGATAAAGGAAAACAACAACAAGTTTTTAGGAATCCAAACAAGGGCTTTTTAAATGTGTGAAAATTAATTAGAAGTAAAAAAATGTGTGAAAATTACTACTTTAAATGGAAGTAAAAAAAAAAAATAGATGTTGAGTTCTTATCTAAAAAAGAATGCAACATTTTTTACACTTTTTCAAAGAAAATGGCAACTTTCAGTCATTTGAAATTAAGTAATTTATTTGAAATTAATCCAACAACTCTGATGAAAAGTAATTTCTGTTTTAAAATTTTTCCAAGATGCCTGTTAATAAAAAAATAGTAAAAAATGTTACCTATTTTCCAGAAAAGAAAACGCCCTTAATGTTTTATTTTAATCCCCCATCCTTTTATTTCAAAATAAAAAAAATTCGATAGGACGGGTTTTAGCTTCTTTCTATTTGAAACCTCAAATCCACTCTTTACCAAGAAAAAAAAGCTTAAAGAGTACAGGCTGTTGTTCTTTTAATTTATCTAAATTAGCAGGGAAAAATGTCTTAATAATAGAAAGTGTCATGTGCGTTACGTAACGTGCGTCACTAAGGAATTAGCTTACAAACGCTTAGTCCTTAATCATATCCAGGAACTGAGTGGCTAAAGTTAAAAAAGTGACACTTAAGGAATTATGCCAAATGTAACGTGCGTCACAAAAATGTTAGTTGATAAAAGGATATGAAGAAAATATTATGGGCTTTACACAGCGTACGTCGCTAAGTAATTAGTTTATAAACGCAGTATTTAATCGTGTGTAGAAACTCGTATGTTAACTCAGATAATGAATTATACCTAATGTACCGTGCGTCACAAAAATAATAGCTGATAAACGGATATGAAGTAGGAAAAATATAATGTGGATTACACAGCGTACGCTACTAACTAATTTGTTTATAAACTCAGCCCTTAATCGTGTACACAAACTCGTATTCTAACTCAATTAATAAATGATACCTAATGTAACGTGCATCACAAAAATAT
This sequence comes from Linnaemya vulpina, assembly GCA_963675445.1. Taxonomy (NCBI): domain Eukaryota; kingdom Metazoa; phylum Arthropoda; class Insecta; order Diptera; family Tachinidae; genus Linnaemya; species Linnaemya vulpina. The sequence goes on along the minus strand of OY776280.1, from coordinate 70,022,369 downwards.
AAGTTGAAAAACGGATATGAAATATGGTAAATGTACTAAGTTTATTAACATAGCTTGCATAAAGGAAACTTGAAATACAGAGAATATAAGGTGCAATACATAACGTGCGTCACAAACAAAATATAACGTGCATTACGTAGGCTATAGCACTGAGTAAAGAGTTAATAAACGCATAGTTGTTAGCCATATGGAGGAAGCGAATATCTGCTTTAGTTAATGAATTGTGGGCAATGTAGCGTGCGTTACTAACATATTAGCTGATAAACGGATATGAAGTATATAAAATATAACCCGCATTACGCAGCGTAGATCACTAAGTACTAAGTTTATTAACGCATAGTCCTTAATTATATACAGGAAACAATAGCTGATCCTGTTAAAGAAAAACATAAGAACATAACGTGCGTCACAAACAATGTATAACGTGCATTACGTAGCTTAAGCACTGAATACTTAGTTTATAACCGCATAGTTGTTAGTTATGTAGAGGAAGCGAATAGCTGCTTCAGTTAATGAATTGAGGGGAATGTAGCGTGCGTTACAAACGTATTATTTGCAAAAGGGTTCCTAGTTTTACTTATAGTCTCTAGTCTTAAACAAGAAACTAAAGCTAATTTCGTTAAGAAATTTTACAAAATGTAACGTGCGCTACGTGGCGTGCGTCACAAATTAATTAGTTAATTAATATACAGCGTTTAATAATTTGTACGAATCAATAGCTATTCGGTTGGTTACTTGTATAAAATATGACGAGTGCTATGTATCGTGCGTCACAAAAAGATTTGTTGATAAAATCATTGTTCCCAAGTATGTGTATAAACCGAAAGCTGTTTTGGTTAAAGATTTTTGGAAAATGTCACGTGTCATATACATAGCGTGCGTCACAAATGGATAAACTGCTGAACGCATGGTCCCTAGTCATAAATTAATTAACGAAAATATAACTTTTGATTCATAGCGCGTGTTGTTAAGTTATTAGTTTATAAACGTCTTTAGTGAAAGGAGGGTATAAATAATTGATTCAATTAAAGAATTGGAAATTATGTAACGTGCGTCACAGATGGCTTAATAGCTAAATAATGGGCCTTATTCATATGTATCGAACGAAAGTTAATTGTATTAATGAATTCAAGAAAATGTAACGTGCTTTACGTAGCGTGCGTCACAAAGGTCTGCCATGATAAATATATTGTTATTGGTCATATGAAAGAGAACATTCGCTGACTTTATTATAAATAAATTGAAGAACATGGTGGTCCTTATTCATATGCGGTGAACAAAAATGAATTGCATTAATGAATTATGGAAAATGTAACGTGCGTCACAAAGCTCTGCGATGATAAATATATTGTTATTGGCCATGCAAAAGGGATGGTTCGATGATTTTATTATTGAATGAATTGAAGGAAATGTAACTTGCGTTACGTAGTGTGCGTCACAAATGTCTGCCATGATAAATACATAATTATTGGTTATACAAAAGAGAACATTCGCTGATTTTATTATTGATAAATTGAAGGACAGGTGGTCCTTATTCATATGTAGCGAACGAAAATTAATTGTATCAATGAATTAAAGAAAGTGTAACGTGCGTCACAAATTTATGCGATGATAAATATACTGTTAGTGGCCATGCAAAAGGGATGGTTCGATGATTTTATTATTAATGTATTGAAGGAAAGGTAACGTGCTTTACGTAGCGTGCGTCACAAAGGTCTGCCATGATAAATATATTATTAATAAATTGAAGAACATGGTGGTCCTTATTCATATGCGGTGAACAAAAATGAATTGCATTAATGAATTAAGGAAAATGTAACGTGCGTCACAAATTTATGCGATGATAAATATAATGTTAGTGGTCATGCAAAAGAGATGGTTCGATGATTTTATTATTAATGAATTGAAGGAAAGGTAACTCGCGTTACGTAGCGTGCGTCACAAATGTCTGCCATGATAAATACATAATTATTGGTTATACAAAAGAGAACATTCGCTGATTTTATTATTGATAAATTGAAGGACAGGTGGTCCTTCTTCATATGTAGCGAACGAAAATTAATTGTATCAATGAATTAAAGAAAGTGTAACGTGCGTCACAAATTTATGCGATGATAAATATACTGTTAGTGGTCATGCAAAAGAGATGGTTCGATGATTTTATTATTAATGAATTAAAGGAAATGTAACTTGCGTTACGTAGCGTGCGTCACAAAACTTAAACTTTTTGTTGCAAACCAACTATTTGAAAATTATGTTGTCACGATATATCTCTGTTTTTGGAATTGAATTATATGCGGTTCATTATGCATAATTCTATAAAAGCTACGAACCCAGGAATTTATCTTTCCAAAATACTTCCCTGTTTTGTAGACTCGGAAAGACAAGTTTTTGACCACTTATTTCGCAACAAATACCAGAATATTGATGTTTATAATGTTCGAAAGTCAACGAATTGATTTTTAAAAAATTCAACTATTGAAAATTATTTGTGAAAAAAAGAATATTTAAAAATGTCTTCCCGGTTCAATAAACTTTCAAGATACTAGTTTGCAGATACTCGTACTTTTTAAGCCAACAATTAATAATTTAAATTTTATTACATGAATTTTTAACACGAATTTTTCCAAGTTTTTTCTTTTTTTTTCTTCTTAGTATTTTGTTAGACGGAGTACTTCTTTATTTTGAATGTTTAAAATAAATTTTCAAAAAAGAAGCAAAAATTAACTTCTATTTTCACGCTTCAGTTCTAACGTTCTTCAAACAACAAAAAAAAAGCGTAATAAAATCGTTTTGTTCTTCGTTCTGTAAGAAATCAGACACCAACAACGAACTGTTGCTTGAAAGTTGTACTTCCGCTTTGTCTGTGAAGAAGCCAGCGGCGGCAGTAGTTAAAAATAATTATGATTATCATAAAAATTAACAGAGTTAAACAAACAGAGTACAGCAGCAACAACAAAAAGAAAAAATAACAATAATAATACAGAACGTAATAGCCAAACATTAAGCCGTCATTATTATTGTTGGTTATTTCGAATCTTTTAGCTGCAATAATCTTTATGATACAGATCTGGGATAACTATTGAGTTACTGAAAATTTTATATATTTTAAAAAGCCTTCTTGCCACTCAATTTACAATTGTTTTTCTCAAGTGCAAATTATTGTAGCGGGAAATTTTTAAAAACATAATTTTATTTGAAATTAATAAATGGCTCGCTCATCGGTTTTTAATGGTACTAAACAAATTGGTAATTGGTAATTGGCAACTTCTAAATACAGTTCCAGGAATGGAAAACCTAAACTGAAGTTAATATTATTATTGTTATTAAAATTTTTTCTGTCAATCAAACGTACTTAATCCTTTAGGGAAAATTAAATTAGAACTAAAAATCAAACAAAGCCAAATATTGGATCCCAGGGTTGGGTAGTTGAAATATACGTTTTTAGTACCTAAAAGTGATTTTTTTTTAATCTTTATAATTTAAACATATTTGATATCTTAAAAAATCATTATTTTTAGATACCTCATAAGAAAAAGTCATATCCAGAGATGGATAATTTATTTTTAAATGTAGCTAAATAAAACAATTTTTTTGTTGTACTGGAACACGTTTTTTATATAAGTAGAAAATTTAAATTTTTATTAAAGAAATTTTTATGTTTATTGAAAAACAAAAATTCAATTCAGGGATGGGCAATTGAAAGTTTTTTTTTTTGGCACGAAAAAGTAACAAATTCCATTTACCTAAAACTTGATACAGTTGACATTTAAAAAAAACGCAATATATATATAGATACCACATCAGAAAAATGGTCATATCCAGAGCTGGAAATTTAAATATTTTCTTCTGGAATGAAAACGTAACTAAATAAAACTATTCAATTTAAACATATTTGAATATTTGAAAAATTCATTATATATGGATACCAAATAAGGAATAAAAGTCATATCCAGAGCTGGATAATTTTTTTTAAACAAAATATCTAAATAAAACTAGAAATTTTTTTTCTAAAAGACGTTTTGTATATAAGTAAAAAAAATTAATTATTATTGAAAATCAAAAATTTTAAATCAGGGATGGAAAATTGAAGGTTTTTGGGCATGTAAAAGTAACGAATTGTTTTTGTCTATAAATTAAACATAATTGATATTTTTTAATAAAATATATTGTTATTTGAGATCAAAAAAGCCAACAAGACAACTCCAGAGCTGGAGAATTTAAACGAATTTTTGGAATATCAAAGTATTTAATATATATATATATATATATATATATATATATATTTGCACTCAAAATTATATAATTTTTTTTAATAAGAATTTAAATAGTTATTGAAAAACAAAAATTCAATGCCAGGGTTGGGCAATTGAATTTAATTTTTGGTACATCAAAGTGGCGAACTAAAACAAATTGATTCATATTTTTCAGAAGTTGAACATTTAAAATTTTACAAAGAAATTTTTCCAGAGCTGGAAAATAGTATATTTTTTGTTGTATTAAAGTAACCAACTAAGACAAACGACGTGCTATTAAAAATGAAAGGAAATCAAGAAGATAGTACCAGGGGTAGGCAAGTGAAATTTTTTTGTGTGTTTTTTAAATTGTCCTATTGGAAATCAGTACGATCCAAAAAACGGTTCCAGAGGTGGCACATTGAAATTAATATTTGGCATACAAAATTAACCATTCAAAATTAATTAGGGAGAATTAAATTGGCATTCAAAATCAAAGAACATCAAATAGACGATTCCACAGTTGGACTGTTAAAACTTTATTTGGAAACATAAAAGTAACAGACGGTACGTGGGTGAAGGGTATATAAGATTCGTCTTAGCCGACTGTGGCAAATGAAAAATAAATAATAATTTAAATATAAAAATTTTCGTTATCGTTTTGTAATAAAATTATTATTCAACATTTTTGTTTGATTTCCATTTGACTAGTTGATTCTCATGTTACGAACTGCATAACAAATTGAAATTTATTCCATCGTATAGAGCATCATTCCCCAGTGAAAGTAACTGTAGGCCTCATTAAATCAAAAGGTAGAAGATGTTTTCTTTTTTCTAATCGTTTTTGAATATTAAAATTCTTTTTCGTTGAATTTTTAAATTTCTTTTTTTCAATAATAAATTTTTCTTTAAAATCGAACTGCTGTGCTTTTTTTAGTGTATTGAAATCAAAAATACAAATTTATTATTCTGCTTAATAAGTTTTCTGTTGCCGGTTGGTTTTTTTTTCTCAACGCTAAACAAAAGAAATTGTTGAACAAAAAACATGAAGACGTTTTTGTGTGAATATTTTTTTATTTTTATTTTTTTTTGTATTTTCAAATTTAATTAAAAAATATAATTAACGAAAAACAAATCTGATTTGAAATGGCAGAGGCTGGAAGTTATAAAATATTTTTTTCTGTTTAATTTTCTCAGACACAATCAGTGTTAAGCGTTGGACGTTGCCTTATGATTTGCTTAAAATGTTTACTTACAATTATTGGCTTTAGTTAACTATTTATTAACGATTAATTAACAATTTTCCAACGCTTTGCTGGATGTTCGGAGCTCTCTGCTGTATAATTAATGTTGATTAGATAATTATATTTTTTAAACTTCACACGTACGAAGATTAAATTATTGAAATCATAATTTTTTTTATAAATATTTTTTATAAAATATTTTGCTTGTTTGAGAAGCTGTTTAAAGATTTCAATTATGTTATTTATATAACTTCAAACTATTTTTAAATATGGTTTGTGATATCATCGCCTAAAACTTTCATACTAAATATGAGGAGCAAAAAAAAAAAATTATAAAATTAAAAATTATGACGCATAATTAACAAAACAATAGCGTAGAGATAAGAACCCTTAACAATAGTTTTATTATTCTATTGTAATAAATCTTGAACTTGTAGTTATTTAAAGCCTGTAGGCCAATTCTAATTAAAGAAAATGAGAGAAAAACTTGTTCGTAACAATTATTTTCAACCAAATCTTTTGATTTATGTCGGTTTTTCGAAAAACGTATTTTTGGAAAAAGAATAAATAGCAACAGAATTAATCGCCTTAAAATTATGATGTAAATAAATAATATTTCTTTTGTTTGGTTTCCATCTATTTCAGGTTACAAATTATCGGCCGTTGCTTCTTGTCCACCATCATCCTTCATTGAAAAAGGTAAGTTTGAATAAAATCTTATGTTGGGCATAATTTAAAGATAAAAAGTGATAGATAATTCATTGTATTATCTTTTGTAAAAGTTAGTATTTCTAAGACCATAAAAGGGGGTATTATTTAGATGTTATGAGGCAAATGAAAAAAATAAAAAGGTGCACTTTTTCGGTATTGCAGGCATATTTGTGTTCGTTTGTAAAAAAAAAGTGCAACATTTTCAAAATATTTATGATATAAAACCGGTAAATAGGGCAAATAGGGCAAATATGGTAAAAATAAAAAAATGTAAAGCGGTACAAATTTGCATTATTGTAGATTTATCTGTGTTCGTTTGTAAAAAAGGGCAATATTTTCCGAACATTTATGTTTACAAATCATTAAATATCGTCAATGTGATAAAAAAAAAATCTACATATAATCATGATTTCGGAAATATTAATGTTCGTTTGTAAAAAAATGTAACATTTTCAAAATATTTACGTTGCAAAATCCTTCAATATCGTCAATTTAAAAAAAAATGGTATATAAAAAGGTGCTTATAACCATTATTAAGAAAATATTTATGTTCGTTTGTAAAAAAATGCAACATTTTCAAAATATTTATATAGCAAAATCGTTCAATATGGCCAATGTGATAAAAATGATAATAAAAAGGCTTGTTATTTCGGAAATATTCATGTTCTTTTGAAAAAAGTGCAACATTTTCAAAATACTTATATTTCAAAATAATTAAATATGGTCAACTTAATAAAAATTATATTAAAAAAGGTGCTTATAATCATTATTAAGGAAATATTTATGTTCGTTTGTAAAAAAATGCAACATTTTCAAAATATTTATATAGCAAAATCGTTCAATATGGCCAATGTGATAAAAATGATAATAAAAAGGCTTGTTATTTCGGAAATATTCATGTTCTTTTGAAAAAGTGCAACATTTTCAAAATACTTATGTTTCAAAATAATTAAATATGGTCAGCTTAATAAAAATTATATTAAAAAAGGTGCTTATAATCATTATTAAGGAAATATTTATGTTCGTTTGTAAAAAAATGCAACATTTTCAAAATATTTGTATAGCAAAATCGTTCAATATGGCCAATGTGATAAAAATGATAATAAAAAGGCACGTTATTTCGGAAATATTCATGTTCTTTTGAAAAAAGTGCAACATTATCAAAATATATATATTTCAAAATAATTAAATATGGTCAACTTAATAAAAATTATATTAAAAAAGGTGCTTATAATCATTATTAAGGAAATATGCATGTTCTTTTGAAAAAAAGGCACGTTATTTCGGAAATATTCATGTTCTTTTGAAAAAAGTGCAACATTTTCAAAATACTTATGTTTCAAAATAATTAAATATGGTCAGCTTAATAAAAATTATATTAAAAAAGGTGCTTATAATCATTATTGAGGAAATATTTATGTTCGGTTGTAAAAAAATGCAACATTTTCAAAATATTTGTATAGCAAAATCGTTCAATATGGCCAATGTGATAAAAATGATAATAAAAAGGCACGTTATTTCGGAAATATTCATGTTCTTTTGAAAAAAGTGCAACATTATCAAAATATATATATTTCAAAATAATTAAATATGGTCAACTTAATAAAAATTATATTAAAAAAGGTGCTTATAATCATTATTAAGGAAATATGCATGTTCTTTTGAAAAAAAAGGCAAGTTATTTCGGAAATATTCATGTTCTTTTGAAAAAAGTGCAACATTTTCAAAATACTTATGTTTCAAAATAATTAAATATGGTCAGCTTAATAAAAATTATATTAAAAAAGGTGCTTATAATCATTATTGAGGAAATATTTATGTTCGGTTGTAAAAAAATGCAACATTTTCAAAATATTTGTATAGCAAAATCGTTCAATATGGCCAATGTGATAAAAATGATAATAAAAAGGCACGTTATTTCGGAAATATTCATGTTCTTTTGAAAAAAGTGCAACATTATCAAAATATATATATTTCAAAATAATTAAATATGGTCAACTTAATAAAAATTATATTAAAAAAGGTGCTTATAATCATTATTAAGGAAATATGCATGTTCTTTTGAAAAAAAAGGCACGTTATTTCGGAAATATTCATGTTCTTTTGAAAAAAGTGCAACATTTTCAAAATACTTATGTTTCAAAATCATTAAATATGGTCGATTGTATTCAAATAACATTGAAAAAAGGCAAATATAATCATTATTTCGCAGATATTCATGTTCGTTTGTAAAAAAAATGCAGCATTTTCAAAATATTTGTTTCAAAATCTATAAATATGTTGAATTCCTTGCACTTACTTCATCGTAAATCAAGATAGTTGTTTTTAAAAAATTAATATATTTATTTTACAGAAATTTTTGTAAATAATTGCTAAATATTCTATTTGGAGTTGGATAATTAATCATCAATTTGTTTGTATTTTGAAATGAAACAGTGATTTATTACTCGGACTCGCCTTATTTTTATTAAGAGGGCAAATTACTACACTCTATATATATCGTAATTTTTATATAAATTGCATTGGAATTTCGATCAATAACGATTGCGGTAGTTTAGCTCCAGATGTTTTTATATATAAAATCGAAGGGCCTTGAAAAATTCCAAGTTTACGAATCGGAGCAAAAATATGTGACAATTTAATTTTTTTCGAAAATTCTGTGCTATCAAAGTCTTGTGTTAAATCTTACTAAAATTTTATTTGAATACTTAATTTTTTTAATAAAAAATATATATAATTTTTGTGGTACATTTTGAATCATCTTCTCACCTACGAATATTAACGAGACTTGCACCATTTAAAAGGTAATTATGTCTAGATAAGCACAATATATACAATTTGTTGCGTAAGAAAGATATGGCCTCGGGCTTATGCCAATAAAATAGAAGCAAAACTTAAGCTTGAATCCTATTTCAGAAAGTGTCACCTGTGACATGCATCCATATCACTGCGAAAAAGTTTTGGAAATTTTCATAAAAGTACTCAGCGTGGCCTATCATTTGAGCTCTGGCCCAGACCACTTTATTGCATACTCTAATGGAAATTGATTTAATATATTTTTAATACTTAATTGTAACATGGGCTCGCTCCAACATATTAGAAAAATTACAATTAAAAAAAATTGATTGTTTTTATTTTAAAATTAAATAGGTGCGCTCTTGCCATGACATCCTTGGTAAGCCAGCCGCATAATTTGTGGTACACTTTAAAGGGTGCCATCTTCCTCTAATATTAAAGTAACGTATATAATTGTAAAGGTCGTTCTGTGCAGATGTGCACAATATAAATCAACTTTCCGTGTTTTTATAATAAACATTTCCAAAGACCAATTTAAATTTTGCTTGATATTTCGTTGAGGTTATGTTTTTGCAAACGACTTATATTTTTTTTTATTTGTTGCAAGGAATGTCTTCTCTAAGATTCAATAAAAAGAATGACAATAAAAATGCTTTGTTTAATTTTTAAATAAAACTTTTATTTTGAAATGAAAACGTGCACTCGCACCAAGTCATCCACATATATTTTTGTGGGACACTGTGACTCATCGTATTCTCTACTAATATTGATGTAATATTTATTGTTTTAAAGGTTTTTCTGTGCAAATATGCACAATATAAATAACTTTTAGTATATTTTTTTAATAAACTTTTTTAAGAGAACAGTTCAAATTTCGCTTGATAGACAATTACTATTTCGTGTCTATTTCGTTTAAGTTTCAGTCTTCCAAATACTCGGTATATAATCTCTCAAAAATTAATATACCAACATTGATTTGTCATAGTGGATGTTTCTTTTTTTTTAAACTCTATATATAAAATCACAGCTGCCATAAAATTTGTTTTTTTTTAATGTACAAAATGTACACATTTTTGTGGTACACTTTTATGTATCACATCCCCCCACTAATATTGATGTAACATTTACAATTTTAAAGATTTTTCTGTGCAGACATGCACAACATAAATACATTTGTTCCAATTATTTTATTCAAATTGTAAAAGAGTAGACAAAATATGCTTAAATAGCATCCGCATCTTTCTGCTCCGTTTCTGTTTTATTCAATATTTATATTGTAAATATTAAAAAATCATACCGAATTTCGTCTTAAAAATTTAGTAAAAACTTCACAACTATTTTAAAAAATTTGTATTTTTTTTTTAAATTAATTAACTCTTTGACATACTGTCATTGTACTATTATAATATGAAATAAATTTCATATTATAATAGTACAAGACAGTATGTCAAATAGTTAAATTTATTAACTATTAAATTGAGCTTATTATTTTTCATTTTGCCTTATAAATACTTTCATTGTTATCCAAAGGATTTCTAATTGTATAAAGGTGTAGAAAAATACAATAGAGTCATATCGAATGAAAGTTGTTTGTTGGGTTTCGGTTTGCATAAGTTTCATAGCCTACTACACTTATTATAATTGGGGGATTCACACTCTAGTCATAGAGTCATAAGTCATAAAATAATAGCACCAAAAATATGACAAGTGTGAACAACCCGTCATAACTTGGTCTGCTAAATAAAGTTGTATATATAAACTCTAACAGCTGCTACCTTGTTATGAGCTGAAAATGTTTTTTTTTTTTGCGGCGGCATATGGAAAAACGTTTAGTGGCTGCCTGCCAGCTACATAATTTAAACGAGAAAACTTTTTCACTTGAATATATTTAGTTTTTGCGTTTTAGTGCTCCTTTAATATATTTTATGCTATAAAAATGTAATTTAATATGCAGACATATAGATATGAATAATATATTATCCGCTTTTTAGTCGTGAAACATATATAAGTAACGGCGGCAAACATATACTACCGCCGTCTCGCTTAAAGATTTTTAAAGTTCGACTTAGGTCTCTAGAGCTATTTTATGACAACACAAAAACTTACCTGCAAGAGTGCTATTATTTTAAGACTTATTTATATGCAGCACAACAACAACTTTTTTAAACCAGCCTAAAATTGTATGACAATATGACTAAATAGCACGAAGTGTGAATTTATAACTTAATTCTCAGATGGTTTATGAAAGTCTTTTAATAAGTTGACAAGTTTGAAACTTTTCAAAACTGGGGTTGAAGTCTACTGACGATTTGGTAAAAAGCGCCAATGAAATGCTTATAGACATTGTTTAACCACCCAGCAAATAAATTTCATACTATAATTAGTATTTATTTTAAAGTAAAAAGTTCATTCTTGTTGATACTTTTTTGGAATTAATTTTGGTAAAGTAACTTTTTCCCCAATATTTCCAGTCTTTTATACATCCATTTGAATACAATAAACCATCAAAATTAAATTTATTCTTTAGAAGTGAAATAAACACCCATCGAATACACACACACACACACACTTATACATGCTTACACATACATATTTACCTGGAAATATATATCTTTACTTAGATTTTTTTTAAATCCCAAATAATTGACATTTAAGACATGTTCTTAAGGGGGGTAAAAAAAAAAACGTTTGAAAATCTGTTTTTACAGTAAAGCAACGCTGAGCAAACAATTTGCAAATACGAACGCACAGATATGAGTTACTTTCAGAAGATTTATTGGTTTTTGGAATGATGCTGCTCTTATTACAAATTCTACGTGAGAATAAAAATCTTCTCAATACGTTTTTCATTTGAATGGAACAACTTAACTTGAGCCAGCGAAAGCAATTGACTTAAATGGAGGCTCATTAAATAAAGGAATGGAATTTAAAGGAATTTAAACGAATATATTTAATTCTTTATATGTTATACGTGTTAAGTGTGTTTATATGCCTGCTCTGCTCCTTAGCTGGGAAATCAAGTCAGTGAGACTTCAATCTCATGCCAAAAACATATACAACAACTTTCAATCTACTGATTGTTACAATACAGTGAATTATTGCTTTTATTTAAATCCCCTTCCTACGAAAGCACACCCGTTAAATGCTCTAGATACATGAATAATGATATTCCAAATCGGTCTGTTTACTAAAATAAATGCCGTGGGAAGAAAAATAAAATGGGACGCCAAACTTCAACTCTTTGAGGACTGACCAGATGCCTTATTTAACCATAAATGAACAGGGTTGCATTTTGCGTATTCTTTTTTTATTGAAAAAGAACTCACGAATATCGCCTTTTTACATGTTCGTGTATAGGAAAATCGTCGAAGCCATAACAAGAAACCCTTCAGGCAGTAAATTAATTATGTCAATTAAGGGGTTAATTGACTTAATTAATGACGGCAATAACTCCTAAAAGCTCCTGGTCTATCTCATGTAAAATTGCGCAATTCGAATAAGTGTAGATGAAAAAACCCTTCAGCCAGTAAATTAATTATGTCAATTAAGGGGTTAATTGACTTAATTAATGACAACAATAACTCCTAAAAGTTTCTGGTCTATCTCATGTAAAATTGCGCAATTCGAATAAGTGTAGATGAAAAAACCCTTCAGCCAGTAAATTAATTATGTCAATTAAGGGGTTAATTGACTTAATTAATGACGGCAATAACTTCTAAAAGTTCCTGGTCTATTTCATATAAAATTGCGCAATTCGAATAAGTGTAGATGAAAAAACCCTTCAGCCAGTAAATTAATTATGTCAATTAAGGGGTTAATTGACTTAATTAATGACGGAAATACCTTCTAAAAGTTCCTGGTCTATCTCATATAAAATTGCGCAGTTCGAATAAGTGTAGATGAAAAAACCCTTCAGCCAGTAGATTAATTATGCCAATTAAGGGGTTAATTGACTTAATTAATGACGGCAATAACTTCTAAAACTTCCTGGTCTATATCATATAAAATTGCGCAGTTCGAATAAGTGTAGATGAAAAAACCCTTCAGCCAGTAGATTAATTATGCCAATTAAGGGGTTAATTGACTTAATTAATGACGGCAATAACTTCTAAAACTTCCTGGTCTATATCATATAAAATTGCGCAATTCGAATAAGTGCAGATGAAAAAACCCTTCAGCCAGTAAATTAATTATGTCAATTAAGGGGTTAATTGACTTAATGAATGACGGCAATAACTTCTAAAAGTTCCTGGTCTATTTCATATAAAATTGCGCAATTCGAATAAGTGTAAATGAAAAACCCTTCAGCCAGTAAATTAATTATGTCAATTAGGGGGTTAATTGACATAATTAATGATGTTAACCCTTTGTAAAAGTTGCTGGTCTTTTTCATATAAAATTTCTTTTTCGTATAAAGTTGAGTTTCTAGCTCCAAGGAAACAGTCATCCCTCTTTGGACAGGTTATATCCGTTCGATAGTATTTTTTGTTATTTTATTTTTAAAATTAAAAAAATTTTTTTTTATATTAATTCTTCAAACTTGATTTTCTTTTCATTAAAATAAATATGGAACACGGTTGGGTTACCATAAAAGAATCAAGAGAATCTAACTGATCAGATATATAATTCCGAGATTTAAAAAAAAAATGATTTAAAAAATTTTTTTACGATATCCCACGAACAGTTGAACCGATTAACGATTCGGGTCACAATGATCGATAAATGGAAAATTTCTTTGCAAAAAAAAAATCACTTATTAAACATTTTTCTTTTTGCTAGTATTTTCCAACATCAATCATTTTTAAAAAAAGGTTTTTTTTTCATTTTATAAAATAATAACTGAAATCTAAAATTTCAGAGGGGGTACCTCTTTGCAAAAAAAAAAATAAATAAATCGACTTTTGACAAATTTTCTTAGAAATTAAAAAATTTTTGTTGGCACCCTTCTCTTTGCCAGTATTTTCCAAAATTAATAACTTTTAAAAGTGTAGAAGCACATATTTATTTCAATTCATAAAATGATAACTGAAATTTAAAATTCCAGAAATTTCTTAGAAAAAAAAAATCGATTTTCTTAAAATATTCTTAGAAACGTCTAAATTTTTATTGGCACCTTCCGTTTTGCCAGTATTTTCCAAATTGGATCATTTTTACAAGTAAAGAAGCATATTTTTGATTTTATAAAACAAAAGCTAAAACTGGACATTTCAGAAGGGGTTAATTCTTTGCAAAAGAAATCGACGTTTTAAAAATTTTCTTGGAAATGGCTTCGGTGGAGCGGTTCAAAAGTCATTCCAAAAAACCACTTTGAAAAATTCTATTTTTCTAAGTTTTTTTTTCTTCTGATATTTTGAAATCCACCAGTTCGAATCGGTTTATATTTACGGAAACGTTTTTCAGAACTTTTTGATTTGTTGCAGCTGTTGAAAAGCTCTGAGCGGGTCACATACTTACACATCCACGCATACATAAATTCAGACATAGTGAAGGGCTGTCAGAACTTATCAGGGATGCTGTAAATGTGGAGATCTGATGAGAACTAGATTTTTTCAAAACGGGGTAAAACCAATAACTTAACGGTTTTCTTTTTTAATTTCAAATTTCCTAGCGGGAAATTAAAAATATTTAAAATTTATTTTTGCTCCTTATATATCGCCATGTCTTTAGGAGGTTTCTTTAAAAAATTGCAAAGAAGAAGATAAAATAAAATATTGGCAAAAAAAAACTATAGGGTATTTTTTATAGAGTGATACAACTTTGAGTTGGCATCACTGTTTTATTTGACCACCCATTTAACAGCTAATAGTTGCTTTTTGTTTAGTTTGCTTTGACATTTCATTATGGATCGACTTACACCAGAGCAACGCGTGCAAATTGTGGAAATTTTTAATCAAAATAATGTTTCTGTTCGTCAAACTTATCGTGCACTTCGTCCATTCAAAATTTCATTTTCCGATGAAGCCCATTTTTTTGTTGAGTGTCGAAACACTATTACATCCACAGAAAATTACTGTTTGGTGCGCTTTAAGGGCTGGCGCAGTCATTGGCCCACCTGTTTTCAAAAACGATGATGGTCAGAATGCTACTGTTTGTGAAAATGGGTGTTCCAGATTGTGCCTTGTACGTGCCAGCCGTGGCGGCCACATGGCCGAAATCATATTTAAACATTAATGTCATAAAATTTTCTATTCAATAAAGACCGTTTCATTGATTAAAAAAAATATATTACTATGGTTTATTATGATTTAAACTTGTATCAGTCTATAAAAAACATTTTATATACAGTGAAAGCTCTCATAGGCGGACTCCCTCCGTCGACGAAGATTTTGTCCGCGAGGTGGAGAAGTTCGGTAATTTGGAACGAAATAAAAAACAATTATATATAAAATTTTATAAAATCGGTTGTGAAGATTTAAGAATTGTCCGTTTTAAAGAAATGTCCGCTTATTAGAGCTGTCCGCAAAGAGAGCTTTCACTGCATGTAGAAATTTTTTATTTCTTATTATAAAAATATCAAAATGTCAAGAATAACTAGAAATCAATAATTTAGAAAAATTGTTTTTGTTTAAATTCAATTTTTTATATAAAAAATGTTATCGTTAAATTTTTTAGAACATCTTTTTCTCTCAAATATTTCTATTTTTAAAAATATTTCAGGCACGTATTGACTGTTTTAAACATCTTTTATTTTATTTTAATTGTTTTACTTCAAGTCATACAATAAATTTTCAGTTCATTTTGTTGTTGTTGTTTTTTGTACAACTTTTGCTTTATAACACAATTAATGTGTTAAAAAAAAAATTTAAAAAAAAGCTGTTGAAGTCGGCCTTAAGATCTCAGCGGCGAGATCTCGTTACATTATGATGATGTCTATAATGAGCTTTTATGTATTTTTAATTTAAGTTGCATGTTTTTGATAGTGATCTCTTCTTGATCAGTTGCTGGATAGACAGTTTTTTGTTTTAACAATTTTAATGGTCTTACCTTTCCACAATGAAATGTGGGTCAAATTTTGTTCCAATTTGAATGAAGATTGGATTTGTTTTTGTTTTTTTTTTTTCGTAAAAAATCTACGATCTTTTGTTTTCCGTTTTATTGTTATAAAATCGTTATATATTCAGGTGTGTATAATCGGTTGGATGTGGTTGAAGCAAACAAATTTAAAGAGACACACTATTAAATTCAATAATAGAAAGATATCATTTGCTGTTGTTGTTGTTGTTGTATATTGAAATTCTGAATGTTTTAGAAAGTTTTCTTTTATATCTGTTTTATTCAAAATTGTGTTCTTTTGTGGGTTTGTCTTTTTTGTCTTTCTGTTTCTGTTTCTGATTATTAACGAGTTTTGAATAATAATTGTAAATTTTTTGAATAGTTAATTCTGTTGTGTTTCTTATCGATTTCGAGTCAAGTGTGTGGGGAGATGGTTTTGTTATTGTTTTTCTTGTTATTAAAGAGTGGCATCAATGCAAAGAATCAGTTCAAAGTTCATTAAACCCTGAAACAGGAAATTTTATAATCGGCTGCATTTAATAAAACCGAAATAATTTAAACTGTCAATTTCTAAATGGCAGATGGGAAAAAATTCATTTAAATCTTTAAAGAATTTCTTATAACAATACGAATTCGGCCATTCATTTGATAACCAGTTTGCTGATCATAAAAATTTGATGGAATGCTAAAAATAAACGGTACAGATTTTTTTATAATTTTTGATACAAAAATGTGAAAGGGTGTATTTAGGTTTGTCATTCCGTGTGTAATATCTTCGATATCAATATGCGACCCCGTAAAGTATATATATTCTGGATCCTTATGAATAGCGATGACGATTGAGCGATGTCCGTCTGTGCGTCTGTCTGTACGGTTTTCCCAAGCCCCCCGAAGAGCTACAGAGACTTCATTCTTGGACTGATCAATTGGAAGTGAGCTAACTTAGAGTGGTATCAGAAAAATCGGAAGGACGGTTCCACAGTTGGGGAGCTTACACCTATTTCTCGACGCAAAATTAACACCAACAACCGAATATTTTTTTGATTATTTGAAAATTAAACCTTTTTCATGCTTTGGGACTCCTCAATTGTCCATTTAAAACTTAAAAAAAAAAAAAATTCCAGGGATGGGAAATAAAATTTTTTTTTGCACATTCGGTATTTTGTGGTACATATAATAACTAAAATTTTTTAAAATTTTAAGTTTTTCTTAAATAAAACCGTCTTTGGTGTATTGAAGATTTGCTTAGATGGAAAAACAAAAATATTTAAATTGAAGGTTCCCATCCAGGGTTAGGAAATTTAAATTTTTTTTATACAATAAGCTAACCAAAAATCAACTGACGTCTCTTTCTAAAGGCAAGTTTTGAAGTACAAAAAAAATATTTTTTATAAAGATACTTTTCATAAAAAAGTACTTGTTTCAAAAAGTACTCTTCTAAAGCAGTATTTTCAAAAAGCAACTTAAGGTACTTTTTAAGAAATGTGAGTTGCTTAAAAAAATATTTTTTCAAATTGTACCTTTTTCAAAATACAATTTTTAAGTACTCTTTTTGAAACGCTGCTATTTTCAAATTACTTATTTTGCTAAAAAGGGATTTTAAAAATTCCTTTTCTCTAAAAGCAAGTTTTGAAGTACAAACAAAATATTTTTTCAAAGTACTTTTTATAACGGTACTATTTCTCAAAAAGTACTTGTCTTAAAATGTACCCTCTTAAAGCACGTTTTTCACAACGCAACTTAAGCACTTCAAAAAAAAAAAAAACTAATTTCAGAGTACTTTTTAAGAAAAGCATGTTTCTTAAAAAAGTATTTAATATTAATATTTCTTAAAAAAGTACGTTTTCCAAAAAGCAACTTAGGCACTTAAGAAACTACTTTCAAGGTACCATTTAAGAAAAGTATGTTACCTAAAAAAGTATTTATATCAAAAAGTAGCTTTTTTAAATGCAATTTTCTTAGCAAATAACCATTTTTAAAATTACGTGTGAAACAGTTCTCTTATTAAAAGGATATTCAGCAAAAGTTTTCGTGTCCCTAGAGCACATCTTCGAAAATTCTATTTTCTTTAATTATGTTTTTAAGAATTACACTTTCCAAAAAGTACCATATCCAAAGAAAGCAATTTTCCCATCAAAATATTTTTATTCAAAATTTTATTGAATTTTTAAGGTAAACGATTGTTGTTATTCTTCTCTCCAAACACTGCTAACTATACAACAACAACAACAACAACAACATCAACATCTTGATTTAAATATAAATTCCCTTAACGTTATGAAATAGAAGACGGAATTCTTGCCAACAAGACTCTCGTGTGAGGTATTGTATGACATTGTTCACATACTCGTTCATTGTGCAGCACCACCACCAACAACAACAACAAACAGCACATACAATGCTAAGCAATTCTGAAGGCAGCAGGCAGTTGGAACGTGAGATTCATTTTAAAA
This sequence comes from Linnaemya vulpina, assembly GCA_963675445.1. Taxonomy (NCBI): domain Eukaryota; kingdom Metazoa; phylum Arthropoda; class Insecta; order Diptera; family Tachinidae; genus Linnaemya; species Linnaemya vulpina. The sequence goes on along the minus strand of OY776280.1, from coordinate 70,003,937 downwards.
TCAAAGCGAGTATTTCTCTAAAGAAAAAATTATATAAAATTATATGAAAAATTCTTGTACGTTGTGTGTTTTTGATTTCTGTGCAATTCCATAAACGGTTCGTTCGTTCGGTTTGTCAATTTTGTTCTAATGCTTCCTGGTTCAATATTTCAATGAAATATGATTATCGATGTGACAGAAAAAGCAATTGATAGGATTTATGCAAACAAACAAAAAATATTTATTTTAAAATTCAGACATGTTTTGAAGTGACATCTTAAGGTGGCAGAATATGGAATTTTAAAAAGTTTCTACACGGCTAATGGCAACTGTTCAAATTATTCTAATCGGGTAATGGTTTTTCTATTTTTTTTTTTTTATGTTTCTATTTCATGGCAAGGCGATTATTTTGTGAAAATATATTAAACACGGACTACTTGACGAACGTTAAATGCTGTTAAAGCGATTTTTAATGTTGCATAAAAATTCAAATCAAATATGTTTGGTTTTCTAAAATGGAGTGCACAGGGACAATTTTTTTTAAAATATATAATTTAAATTCTAAAATAACATTGAAAATTAATATCGGAAGGTATGGAATGGGAGAACGCGGATACAACGAACTCTATGACCAACCTGTTCCCGGACGGGTCGAAAATTGGCGACCGATCGAGAGGCGGTTTCTATCACATGGGTCGTAACTATCGCAAATACTTCCATCTACCGGATCATAACACAGTATCTCAAAGTGAGATCGCGGCTATTACGGAAGGGATAAAATGGCTAAAGGAAATCGATAACAGACTACCGGTTCGTATATTCACGGATAGTAGGGAAGTTATCGAGGCCCTAAGGAATCATGTGGTTCAATCTCGGTGTGTACTACAATGCAAGGATGAGATTAACTCATACACACGAGCATGGAGCATAGAGATAATATGAATTCCAGGACATCAGGGAATACCTGGAAATATTGTGGCAGATAGGCTAGCAAAGATGGGAGCATTAATGGCACTGAAACAATTGGCCATAGAATTGCATACAAGGGATTGGCAGCACTCTACCGTAGGTAGGGTGACCCGAATTCTATTTGGGGGGGGACCCAGATGGTAATAGGACAAAAGAGATCCTAACACTGAGTAGGCCAGTACTACGGAGACTGGTTCATTTAATAACAGGACATACAGAGTTGAGGACTCACCTGGCACGGATGGGTATCGTTGACATGCAGAGCCTGTCAGGAGGAGGACGAAACACTGGAGCACTACTTGTGCCACTGTCCAGCTTTTAGCCAGGTCAAAAGACAGACATTTAATCAGGGGATTATACAGGAGATGGAATTTCTTAGGGGCTCTAACTGGAGGGACTTAAGAAGTTACATTGAGGAGACTAGATTCTTGATGTAATCAAATTCTAAGGTTTTTTTTTGGAAGGTACGAAGGTCCCATAGTATGGTGACTCCTACTTTAGAGCGCACAACAGGCCTATTGCGGCCTAAGTGTAATCCTTGAGAGGATTGGCATGACTTATGCCCCTCTTTTCAACCTAACCTAACCTAACATTGAAAATTTTGAGTGCGTAATTTACAAGTTTTTTCTCTTGCAAAGAGGGGTACCCCTTGTGAAATTTTCAATTTTAGCTTTTGTATTATAAAATAAAAAATATTCTTTTGTACTTTTTACAATATTTAATTGTAGAAAATACTCTCAAAAAGGAGGGTGCTAACAAAAATTTTGCTTTTACGAAGAACATTTTTGAAAAGTCTATTTATTTTTACATATAAATTTTCTGTAAAATTTCTAATTTTAGAAAAATATTTCAAGCTCTTTTTTTAAAGTATGCATATCTAAGCAAATTTACCTTTTATATTATATACGCTTCATGTATATTGCGCGATGTTAAAATATTTTGAAATGTACCACAAAAAAATGTGACTGTATATTTTTCGTATTTGTGTACTTTGAAATACTTAAAAGAGTACCAAAAGAAACTCAGCGGAGTATTTATACAATAAAATATGAACAAATTATTTATGTTTATATGTAAATAAACAAAAAAACTTTTTAACACCTTTTTGTTGACAATTTTTTTTTAAATTACATGATATAAAGAAACTATATTTGTCAAGAAGTACTTTTCGTAAAAAGTAATAAAAGTACTTACTGGACGAAAGTAATTTTTCATAAAGTACCCTTTTGAAAGACAAATTTTTAAAATCATTTAAATTTTTGTTTTGTTCCAATTGCCTGTCAAGAACTACTTTTCGTAAAAAATACCTTTCCCTAACATCAAGTTTTAAAGTACTCATTTTTGAAAATTGTTTTTTCAAGTACTTATGAAGTACTTTTCCCTAAAAAGCGGACATAAAGCAAATATTTAAGGACATAAAAGTATTTGTCTCTAAAGTACCTTTTTAAAAAGGTACTTTGCTGAAAAAAATTCTTATATCATAAAGTACATTTTAAAAGTAAAATTTTTAAGTAAATAAAAATTTATTTTCTTTCAAAGTGCATTATAAAAAGAAAGTACTATTGTCAAAAAGTACTTTTCTTAAAAATTACTTATTTCCGAAAAGCAATTATTTAAGTACATAAAAGTATTTGTTTCTAAATAACATTTTTAAAAAGGTACTTTGACGAAAAAAAGTACTTATATCATTAAGTACATTTTAAAAGTCAAACTTTTAAGTAAATAAATATATTTTTTCTTTCAAAGTGAAAGTACTATTGTCAAAAAGTACTTTTCTTAAAAATTACTTTTTTCCGAAAACCAAGTATTTAAGTACATAAAAGTATTTGTCTCTAAAGTACCTTTTAAAAAAGGTACTTTGCTGAAAAAGTACTTATACCATAAAGTACATTTTAAAAGCAAAATTTTTAAGTAAATAAAAATGTAGTTTTCTTTCAAAGTGCATATTGAGAAGAAGGTACTTCAAAGTACATTTTCCGAACGGCTTATTTATACAATGAAATATGAACAAATTATTAATGCTTATATATAAACACAAAAACTTTTTAACACTTTATTGTCAATGAATTTACAAATGTTTTATAGTGTGTATATCTACACAGAAATATCTTTTAAATTATATGAGATTGATTAATATTTGTGGACTCTAAGATATATTAAAATGTACCACAAATAAATGTGTGGCGTGTTGTTGTAAAAGAAAACAGGAAAAATGTATTGACTTATATTTGACAAGAATAGCTTTTTAACACTTTTATAAAAAAAGCTTAACATGTTTTATAGGTAGCTTATTAAGGCAATAACATCGCTTCAATTATATAAGTTGGACACACACAAAAAATATAGTAATAATAATAATAATAATAACAATAATAACAATAATAATAATAATAAATTATTTCATATTTTTATAAAAAATTTTATGCCTGTAGATATTTTGATATATAATAACTATTTTGACTTCTTTCCAAAAATTTCCAAGAAGTTTTATGGTGTGCATATCTAGACAAAAATATCTCTTAGATAATGTAAGTCTAATCAATATATCTGGACGTCAAGATAATTATACATATACCACAAATAAATATGTGGCGTGGTTATTTAAAAGATTATAAAAAACATATGTACTTTTTCTGAAGTATAAAAGTCTCTTTGACATTTTTCTGAAAAAAATTTTATAGTGTGCATATTTACACAAAAATACCTTTTGAATAATATAAGTTGGGACAATATCTGCGCCCATTAAGATACTTAAAAATGTACCACAAATTGTGGCATCTTTATTTATGGTACAATCAAAAAAATTTATGAACTTGTTTTAAAACAGAACATTAATTTTTAACTGTTTAGTAAAAGAAAAATTATTTTGTTTTATGGTGGGCTTGTCTACATAAAAATACCTTTTGAATTATATAAATTTGATCAAATTATGTGTACGTTCAAATAATTAAATACGTACCACAAGATAAGGGACAGCTCATATTTATATGAGAGTACAAAAAATATGAGTGCTTATTTTGAAACGCAACAGCTTTTTCTAACTCTTTTGTGATGAAAATTAAATTATAGGGTGCATATCTAGACAAAAATACCTTTTGAATTATATAAATTTCATAAATTTTTTTGGACATTAAGATACTTGAAAATGTACCACATTTATGGGGCGTGTTAATAAAAAAAATTTATGTCTGCTTGTCTTGAAATTTACAATCTTTTCCTGGGAGCTCTTATATTATCTCCTAAAATGCTGGTATTTCAATTAAAAACGTAGGAAACCCTGGAGTGTCATGAATTAGTTTTTCACTATCATCAAATCCTAACCGCCGTATTCATAAAAATTTTAAGAATCTAATAACAGCATAATAAAACAAAATTTCATATATGTAATTTCCTCTATTACTCTTATAAGCCTCTCTTATAAGCCTCTCATAATTTTTATGAATAAAGGGGAAAGATTTTAATTTTTGAAATGTCTTCCTTAAATTAAGTTTCTTGTCTTAAATTTATTTCTACTGCAAACATTTTCCGTTTGAAGAATTCAATTTAATTTGGACAAAAAGAAGAAAAAAACATTTCAATAGAATTCAAGGCAACCCCTATAATTATAAAATAATTTGAATAATATATGCAAAAAGTTTATAATAATTAAGGCTAAAGGAAAAAAAAAAGAACGAAATACATATCAAACGAACAGAAAGAGAGAGAGGGAGAAGAAAAGAAAAATGCCAGCAACTCTACACTCCGGAGTCATAAATTAAAATGCAAAAATAAGTGCGTTTTTATTTCGAAAATACTGCAAAATAAGACTAAAAAGTGAAACGTGCAAAAGCAGGATAAAATTTGTATTAAGTATTTTTTTTTTTTTTTGCAACAGCAGCAATTAATATTTATAAAATAAGGGTTTCTTTAAAGAAAATAATTGCAAATTCAGGCAGGCGGCAGGCAGGCAGGAGTGGAGTTGTATGTGCGAATAAACGGTTTGATATTTGAGTTGTTAAATCAACTGGCGAAAGGGCAGTAGACATTAAATTGCTACAACTTCCTGTGTTGTCCTTTAGTCAGTCATCCTTTTGTAAAGCTGATGCTGATGCTGATGCTGCTACTGTTGCCTGGCGGATGTCATGTCGCGTTGCTTTTATGGCAGACATGAGACCCAGTAGCGTCAGAGTCTGGGATAATGATGATTAAAAATTTAATGAAAAGCCATAAAAATAAAAAACAATAGCGTCTGTTAAATTTTTGCAACATCAACCCCAATTTGATTTTCATGTTTCATATTTTTTTTCCCTACTGCTTTAGAGCACTTTAGAGAGACAATGGCAACAGTGAACATGTACCGCCATGGTTGGGATATTTTCATATCGAAAGTCTGTGGATAGTAAAAGTGTAATCAAAATTGTATCGCTGTCATTGTCATTGTCATCATTATCCTAAGACGTATAATAATGACAAACGGCTGGCATTATAATGTGTACCCTCTCTCGTAGTAAATTTTTGTTCTTTGAACAACAGAAAATGTTTTAGCGAAATTACGCATTTCATTTTGAAATAAATATTGAATAAATAGTCCAGACAACATGTTGTTTATCAGGTTTTATGTAAAATTTCAAGTGGCCCTGAACAACAACAGCAGCAGCAGGCAGACAACACAACCCAGCAAACCGTTGGAGATAATATTGCCTAAAAATGATTTTTAGTTTAGCTGGAAATTAATTTGTGATATTTAACAGTAAAGAAGAGGCAGTTTTACTTGGCAGCACTTTGAAAATAATATTTAAATAAATTTGTTTTTAAATTCAAAGCTGACAAAAAAGACCCCCAGTTGTATAAATCAAATTTGATGGAAAAATGCATTTTCATACTAAATCAAACTAAAAAGTGAAACATAATTCTCATTATAGAAATTTATTTCTTTTTTTTTTCGAAACTGTATAAATTTTGTAATATAATTTTCGAACCTGGCTGGAAGAATTGAACAATTTAAACGAAATTGTATGAATTTTCGATTAAATTGGTGATAAAACGTGATATTTAGCCAAGGCATGTCACACACGAAACAATTTAGTGAAGACAGAAACCCGTTTAGGGTTCCCAAAACTCTTGTCGGTTTCCCCCGAATTCTATAAGCTCCCCGGCACTTCTTTAGGAATAAGGAAGGCATCTTTTTATTAATTCAAAATCCACAACGACAGAAATTCTATGCCACTTCCCGGGAAAACCAATGGCAACACTTTTCTTTTTAAATCCTCCACGGCAACGCTGACAAAACTTGTTAAAATATCTTATTGTCAACAGTTCTTTTAGGTCTGCAAAATTTGATATAAATTTGATCCTACAAAATGGGTCGAAGTCGGGGCTAAAGAAGTTGGTTATAAATACAAGAGGAGCTATGAAAGCTAAAAACTTTCGATTGAAATCTCTATGAAACGCGAGCGAAGAGACGCCACTTAGCAGGATCGACAGTCAGTTAGTGAAGACACAATCCATATATCGATTTCCAATAAAAGCGGTGAATATCCCCAAAATCCCAGAAACTTTTTGCTTTTCTTCACACAAAAAAAAAACAGCAACATTAGATTTCTCAAAAGTGCAGCACGTTAGAAGCTTTGCATCGCCTTCCCAGAACAAAATAACGGCAACACTTTGTTTCTTAAAAATCCAGCACGTCAGCAGGTTAGCAACATTTCCTCCGAAAAACAACGGCAACACTCAGCTTTTTAAGAATACAGCACGGCAACGCGAAATATTATTTCACTTTGTGACATCGCAAGCCAACGCCATAGTGCGCGCTAAAGGCAACGTTTGTCCTGGCCGCCTTCCAAATTGTAAATTTTGGGCCACAATCGCGCTTAAAAGAAGACGGTTACAGGGCCCACAAACATCAGGTGAAGTTACTGAAAGTTACTTAAAAAGCGTCACACTGACATCGGACAGCTGCTAGTTTTCAATAATTTCCATTTCTGCAGTTTTCACTACGAAATGTTTGCTGGTTTATGGCAATTTTTTTCTATATGTTTTTCCCCTCTCCTGACAGCGGACAGCTGCTAGTTTTCAATAATTTCCCTTTCAACAGTTTGCACTACGAAATGTTTGTTGGCTTATGGCAATATGTTGTTCCCCTCTCTATTCTTTTTTTTTTCTCAAATTGTATTTCCAAGTCATAATTTTAAGGTGTTTCATGACATAAATCCTTGTCACAATATCTTATTGTAGAACGCAACACGATCCAACTCCAAAGGCAGCTTTTCACTTTTTCTCTTATATTTTTTTTTTGTGTAACTCGAACCACCCTCTTCAGTTTAGTTTTGTTCGATACTCACCAGCCTTCAGCAGAAAATTCAAACAAATTGTTTTATTCCATCATAAATATTTCATCCTGTTTGTCAAACATCCTTTTTTTTTTTTTTTTTTTTTTTTTTTTTTTGTTAAGCCATTGTGTTCTATTGTTTTATGTTTTACCTTTAAAAGCAAAAATTTATGAAACACAAAAAAAATACAATTCAAACTCGAACTCAGTTAGCAGCAGCAGCAACAGCAGTTGATATCAAAATGATTAAAATGTTGCAGACACGCAGCATGTGTTTCAGTGACTACTGGCAAAACAAAAGGATAACAAACTGTCAGAAGGTCTATATAGTGTTGGCATGAGGGAAATGCCATTTCCAAAACTACAGGCCACGTGAGTTTTCTTTCGTTATGGTTTGAGGGTTTTATTTCAAACATTCGCTTGCCGCTTACAACGTGTTTTTTTTGGAGGGGGGTTTCTTCCATTACAGTCAAAGTAAAATACCTTAAAGCCCCCTTTACCTGCTCTTCCTCCCATTCTTAGCTGCCATAATTATTAAATCATAGTTTCTTGAGAACATTTCGGTAGCTGCTGCTACCAAAACAGTTGGTGTTGGTTTGTGGCCAATTAGAAATTATTCAAACAATCCATCATCGTTTCTCTGATGCCGTTGCTGGGATAGTGTAACCTATTTTGCTGCTGCTGCTTGTTATATTTTGGTAATTAATTTAATGTTTTCCATTAGATTACTTGGCAGAAATGATGTTTTTCCTTTCGCTTGTTCTTTCAATTTTCAATGAAAAACTCTCAGATGCTGACGCAGCATTTGCTGGAGTTGTACTTTTAATGTCGGTTTAATTACAAGATGAAAAAGTTTTTAATCAATTTACAAAATTCGCTAAAGTAATAATTTTAAAGTGTGAGATACTGTTACCTGCAGGTGTGTTACATAAATGTAAAATGCAAAAAAAAAACAGGTTTAAAAAAAGCCTTAAAATTATTGTGTTTTCTAAACTAAAAACAAACAAGTAAAAGAGCTGTTCTGCTCTGCTGTGTAAGTTGAATAAAACTGATGTTGACTTCCTTTGTGTCTAGGAATATTTATCATCATGTCTTTCTGAGATTTTAACTAAGTTAGAACAATTAGCCTATAAAAATATTAATATAGTTTTATTTAATTAATTACCTTAATATTTCAAAACAAATTTAAATTTTCCATCTCTGGGGTCGTCTTTTCGGTTCTTCTGATCTTTAATGCCAATAAATTTCTTTCAAAAATATCATATATCATGAATTTATAAAAAAGAAAAATTTTATTTGATTACCTTCATGTATCGGAAAAAAAGTTTAATTGTCCAACCCTGCAAACGAATTATAACCGGAGTGACGATTCAAGTTAAAAACAAACAAAAATCCCCTTTTAAAATTGGCCAATATATCGTGCCACCTTGTCTAATATAACATCCTTTTCAAGGAGATATGATATGAAAAATGTCACAATTATCTGTGTGTGTGTGTGTGTGTAGGAAATTTATTTTTCAAAAAACACTCCGAGTTCGTACAGGAAACATGTCACCTTTTTGTTGCCTCCATAAATAAATATCCACGATTGTAGAATATGTAACCGATGAGGAAATTTATATCAGTTTAATGTTGATAAAACAAAAGGTGAGAATAAATGCAATCATTTAAGTGATCACATACGCACGCACACTTGTGCTGTACGCATCTGAAAGAAGTGAGAAGCCTGAAGTACACGTCACGTAAATACAAACACACACACACAACATCATACTGCCAGTACGTTTTATATACATATATATATTTATTTCACCGTTATTTTCTGTATCGTTGCTATTGTATGATTTTGACAAAGTCTGTCCATTTATGTGTGTGTGTGTGTGTGGGTTAAAAATAAAATGCTTATCACCCCGTATTTCGTGTTAATGTTGCTAAAGTTGTTATATTTGTTGTTCAAAACACGTGTCAAAATAACATTGTTTTTCATACACAAACAGCAACAGCAACAACTACTACAACAACAAAGAAGTTATTTGCATAAAATTAAATGAATCTGTGTGCGCACGAATGTGTATGAAATATGCAAATTCAATATTTTGCAACAACATCTGTTAAATAAGTTTTATGAAATAGAGAGAAACAAACAAACGAAAAAAAAAAATATAAATGAAAAAATAAAAAATAGAATCACAAGCAAACATTTAATTATGTTAAGCGTTTATTTTTTCTCAATATCTTGATGTGGTTGGTGTTAAAGTTAAATTTTTTAAATTTAAATTATGCCATAAAATATTTAAGTTTAAATTAAATAAGTGGCATGGAAAAATAGAAAATGATTTAGCAAATTGGGAATTTAAAAAATTGAAAATGTGAAATAAAAGCAATAAACCGCTGGTTTTAGATACAATATTCAATTAACCTTGGATGGTTACTGGTTCATCTTCGAAGCGATGGGGCGGCGCATTTACTCCTTATCATTTAAGGCTTTTATTTTGATCAAAATCGTATGGAATTTTGAGAGAGAAAAAAGTTTTTTATTATTCTATTTTTTAATTATATATATTTATTAAAATGCTTAACTAAAAATATTTTTGTTTATTTTTTACTTTAAAAATTGTTCTTCTAAAACAATTTTTTTCTTAAATTCAACGAAGAGTTAACATGCCTTAATTTACAAAAATTAAGGGTTGCAAAAAAATAACTTTTTCAATTAAATAATTAAAGTTTTTGAGGTTAGTTTTTATTGTGACTTTTTCTTTTTAATTAACCAAATTGTTAGATGAAGTGTCCTAAGGGATATCTTTTTTCCTATCATGGGCATGGCTCTGCCCACTTTTATAATCAAAAAACTTTTTCATTCTAATAATTACAATTTTAGAGGTTAATAATTTTGTGGCGTCATTCAGTATTCTGTGACTTTTTTTAGTTAAAATAGATGGCTGCTATCAACTGTTTAGCAGTTCCTCAGGGAGCACTTTTTTCTTAGCACTAACATGGCTCTGCCCACTTTTATTAAAAAAAAACTTTTTTTATTCAATTGTTAAAGTTTTTGAGGTAAATTTTTTTGTTTAGTGTTATTCAGTATTCTGTGACGTTTTATTTTTAATTCAAAAAGATGGCTGCTGTCAGCTATTTGGCAGTTTCTCTGGAGAATTTTTTGCCTAGCATGGGCATGGCTCTGCCCACTTTAATAATCAAAAAACTATGTCATTTTAATAAATAAAATTTTAGAGATAAATTTTTTATGTCTTATTCAGTATTCTGTGACTTTTTCTTTTTAATTAACTAACTTGATAGATGAAATGTCAAAAAGATAGATTCTATCAGCTGTTTGAAAGTTCGTAAGTTTCTGTGAGATATGTTTTTGTCTATCATGGGCATGGCTCTGCCCACTTTTATAATCAAAATACATTTTCCTTTAAATAATTAAAGTTTTAGAGCTTAATTTTTATTATTTTTTTTGTGGCCTTATTCAGTATTCTGTGACTTTTCTTTTTAATTAACCAAATTGTTAGGCGAAGTGTCAAAAAGATGGCTGCTGTCAGCTGTCAGCTGTTTGGTAGTTGGTAAGTTCCTAAGGGAGATCTTTTTTCCTATCATGGGCATGGCTCTGCCCACTTTTATAATCAAACAACTTTTTTATTTTGATTATTAAAATTTTAGATGTTAAATTTTTGGATTTTATTCAGTATTCTGTGACGTTTTATTTTTAAGTCAAAAAGACGGCTGCTGTCAGCTTTTTGATAGTTGGTAAGTTTCTGTGGGAATACTTTTTGCTTAGCATGGGCACGGCTCTGCCCACTTTTGTAATCAAAAAACATTTTTATTTTATTAATTAAAATTTTAGAGTTTATTTTTTGTGGTGTTATTCAGTGTTTTGAGACTTTTTATTTGTAATTCAAAATGATGGCTGCTGTCAGCTGTTTGGAAGTTGGGAAGTTCCTCTGGGAGATCTTTTTGCTTTAACATGGGCATGGCCCTGCCCGCCCATGCAAATTAAATATGTGTGGGCAAATTGTTATAAGTAAAAGTGATGATGTCTTAAATTAGCTACCTTAGGGGCGTGAGATCGCCCATAAATATGAATTTAAAATAAAGATTGAAATAAAATATTCCTTCTTTTTAACTTGAATATATTTATTTATTCAACGTTTTCTTGTCATGTCACATTTCAAAAATTTTTTTTAATAATTAAAATCAAATATTTTCTTTAATGAAGTTTTCAGTTGTAAATTGAAATATTTATTAGTTATTTTATGTAGTTTCTGTCTATTTAAAGAAATTATATTAGGAAAAGAAAACCATTTTAGCTGTTTAAATTCATAAGGAATTTTGTTTCAAATATTTTAAATTGCTTTAGTAATTAAACACAGAAATAAAACAGGCAACTATCACATAAATTTATTATATTCAAAGCAAAACTTCGCCGTAAGAAAAAGAAAAAATAACAACAAAAATCATTGTGTGGGGATTGTAGAGGTGTAAAATGATTTAACGCTCTCTTAAGAAAAATGTGTGTCTGCCTGTAAAATACCAAGAGCTTTTTTTAATTGATGCTCTGTGGGCGTTTAGTTATTCGAACCTAATGATTTTATTACAACTATAAATTTTCTTTCTAATTATTTCCACATACGATTTGTAGTCTGTGCCTTCACACAAATTACTTTTCCTGTTCTCTCTGCGTAAATCCATTTTTAAACGTTTCCAAGTGTGGAAAGAAAAAAAAAAACATTTATTGTGTGTATGATTGTGGAACGAGTTTAAAATATATGCATTTTGTAATTAAATACGTATCTTCAAAGGAAAATAATTAGATGCATGTGTGCAAACAGAGAGAGGGCCATATAAGTATGTCTCGCAGTAAGGGCGCGTTCAGACGAGGCAAAACTATTTCTTTGTAAATAATACTTTTTTGTGCAGATGCTATTAATGAAGCACAGAAGTATGTGGTGTTAATTTGTGAGATGAGAAAGCTTAAATGCATTAAAAAATTTCTTAAATTCATAAAATCATTATATTTCTGGTGAAAATATTCGATTTGAACGCATAATTTAGCGTAAAAATAAATGGAAAAGTATTCGTGCCAAAATGGATTATATGAATTCAAATATTTTATTTTGAAAATATATGAAAAATACTTTAGGGTACTCGAGAAAGTCCGCATCAATTAAATTATCCAATTAACAAACTTACATAGCAAAGAAGAAGAGCTGTTTTCGAAGGCCGCTGCCATTTCTTCTCCAATACTCAAGTGTGAGTTAGCTGCATGTGACAAAAGGTAAAGCAGCTAGTGTAAAGATCAGCAGACTTATTTTAAAAATCACATTTTAATAATTATTTTTATTTTGCGCTTAAGAAATAAAAGTTATTTTCTGAGTTCTATTCATTCTCCAGGAAATAAAAGTTATATCGTGATTTTTTGCACCCGAAAATAAAAGTTATTTCTTGTTTATAATTTTTATTTGATTAATTAAATTTTTTTTAATAATTTTTTTTTGTTTGCTCAGAAAATGAAATATTTTTTTTAAGTTGAAAATATAGGATGTTTTTTATAGAGGCATAAAACCTCTACTTGGCAACACTTTTTTAACTGGCGGTCATTATGCCAGCGCATGTTCAGTTTGGTTGGGCATTTCAAAGTGAGTGGACTAAAAACTGGACCGAAAATTTCCAAATTTTTAAAATTTATTTTGAAAACTGCCACATTCGGGGTGTTAATAATTATCTCAGATATGAATTAATATATGATATGGTCTATGGGCTGGTGGAATTACTGGTCCGTACTTCTTCCAAAATTATCCTTTTTGAAATTCAACAGTCAATTATAACCGCTACATCCATGGCGGATCCATGGTTAATGACGTTTTAATATTTTAATTGAACCACGACGATGATGTGCAGGAGCTGCGATTTCTGAAGACTAAATTAAAATCAGAAATAATCGGTGAAGTTAAAGTTATTACTGAAATTCGAAGAAATGAAAATTACTGCATCTTAGGATGGACCAGGTAACAGGGATTAACTTTAGTGTACTGCTTGTGCTCGTAACACTTCTCATTTAGTTTAATATTTTTTAGTATGAAATTGAAAGAATTAAAAAAAGGGTAGATTTTTCCTTGCATTTTTTGTAAATAAAAATTCAATTAACGTTGCTAATTTTTAATTATATATATTTCATTTAATATGTAATTCAATTTTATTAGGAAATAGTATACGAGAATTGCAGCAATTTAACAAGATGGTTACACATTTTAAATGACCGTGTTGTCGTTTGATTATTTTCTTTTTTTCCCCCCCATTTTCGGAATATTTGCTGCTTCTTTATAAGTTTATTATACATTTTCTGAATTGTGTTTTTTTTTATGCAATTTCTATATAATTTTTTGCTGGTTACTCTAATCGTTAGCTGCAATTTTGTTTCAAGCCATATATTTCCTTCTCTTTTTCTGTTTCTTGTTTTTCTCTCTTCAGCAATTTAATGACTCATTATAGTCAACTTAAAACAGAAATGAAGTTTAGTTTTGCGTGGGGTTATTTAAACACTGCAAAATTGAAATTAACTATAAAAAGTTGAAGAAACTTTTCAAACCAGAAGTGTCGCAAAATAAGCAACCATTTATTTATAATAATTTTTTTTCTTTGGTATAAATTATAAATGGAAATGCATCGCAGATGCAAAAAAAAAAAAAAATTAAAAGCCGGCTTAAAAAAAGAAAAAATACATAAATAATATGAAAATGAAAAGATAATGTTTTCTATTTTAATATATATTGTTATCCTTCAAAGCATAATCCGCTCTTAGTTCAGAGTACAAAAGTTGTTAGTATTATAATTTGAATAGACAGATTGTTTCATGTAAATTTACAATATATTTGCAAAATAAAAATTAATTGTTAACTTTTTCTTAATCTTCTTCAGAAAAATGAAGTCTCACACAATTTATGAAATATTATGAAATACGTACTGTCATTTATTGTATCATCACGGAAGGATTTAGTGAAGCGAAATAGAAAACGGACATTATTGAATGCAAGTTACCGCTTGTATACGAACTGTGGTGGCCTCTGAAAATGGCATGTTTGAAAATTTTAATTTTGTTGGTTGCAATTCAGCCTTAAGATTATTCAACAAATTGTTATTATTATTATTATTATTGTTACTTCAAAACGAACTGTGGTGGCCCCTGAAAACGCCATGTGTAATTTATTTTAATTAAACAATAATATAATTGCCTTGTAATTAATACATTAAATAAAGGCCCCGATTTCCATTATAGAACACTTTTGAAACAATTTTATCGCTTATTTTTCAAATATAAATTGTTTTTCAAGATGATCATGCCTTGTCCTTGATATCAGAGATGGCCTTTTTGTTCAAAATTATTATTTAATCAACACGAGAAACTAAATTTTGAAAATTTCTCTTCAAATTAACCAGGTTTAGTGGCTATTAAACACACACTAAACAGGATACAGGATGCTCTTGATTTAATAGTCCATCAATAATTTCTCAATAGATGGCGCCAGCAGTCTTGCATTTAAAATAACAACGAACGAAATTAAAAAAAAAGCCATGGAGTTATACAACATCCCGTATCATATTAGTATTAAATTCAATATGTCAGTCACTCTATTATTCTAATTCTAATTCTTTTACTTTTGCTTCATATTTAAGTTTAGAAAAGCACACGCTCTCCATATTAACTTTTGTTTTCTTCTTCTTCTTTATTTCTAGCATCAATCGGAAAATTTTTCGTAAGGACTCAACAATAAATTAAAGGTAAGTCTTTTTTTTAATTTATTTCTTATTTTATGTGGAGGCAGACGTCGTGTACAGTCGGTTACAGTAGCATTTAATCGGGTTAAAAACTTCCCCGGCATATATTCAAGAAATCTCCCCTTTTGATTTGTGCAAAAAAAACTTTGCAAATTAAATTGTTTAAATATATTGGAAATAAATAAAAAAAAATATTTTTTTATAGCCATTTCGAATTAAGTTTTATAAAAAAAAGTCTGAAACACCTGAAACTATATTTTAGTAAAACTAAACAAAGAGGTTGGTTTGGTTGTTTAACCAAAATATATAATAATAATAATAATAATAATAATAATAATAATAATAATAATAACAATAATAATCACAATAATAATAATAATAACTGACATTGATTTCTCCACTGATCCTTCGAATCTCGATCATGTCCTCCGAGCACTAGTCTATTAAATATAATTCAACTTGATAAAATAAAAAAATTATCGATATAAATTCCTAACAAATTACAAAAAGAAATACCATCGACGTCACAGAAATTACCTGCGTATGATCGGTCGGCTGTTGTAAAATCACTGATCCTCTAATACACAAGTTTACTTGTAGTGTTTTCACTCATCATTTAAAAAATCATTTTTAAAAGTGCAGCAGCCTCCATTTTCATTTTATAAAACAAAAGCTAAAATTTACAATCTTAGAAAAAAAAATCTACTTTTCAAAAATTTCCTTAGAAATGTCAAAATTTTTATTGGTACCCTCCTTTTTGTCAGTATTTTCCAAATCAAATAATTTTCAAAAGCATAGAAAACTATTTTTCATTTTATAATATAAAAGGTAAAATTGGAAATTTCAGAAGGGATACCTCTTTGCAAAAAAAAAAAAAACAACTTCTTAAAAATTTTTTGAGTCCCCTACTTTTTGCCAGTATTTTCCAAAGTCAATCATTTTTAAAAGTATAGAAAATTACTTTCCATTTTATAACACAAAAGCTAAAATTTAAAATTTTAGAAGGGGTACCTCTTTGCAAAAAACTCTAACTTTTTTAAAATCGAAAAATATTTTTAAAGATGGCAAATTTTTTTTAGCACCCTCCATTTTGCCAGTATTTTCCAAAGTCAATCATTTTTAAAAGTATAGAAAATTACTTTCCATTTTATAACACAAAAGCTAAAATTTAAAATTTTAGAAAGGGTACCTCTTTGCAAAAAACTCTAACTTTTTTAAAATCGAAAAATATTTTTAAAGATGGCAAATTTTTTTTAGCACCCTCCATTTTGCCAGTATTTCGCACACAAGTTTTCCATTAAATTTAATCACAGTAAATGAAATTTCTCAAAGAAATAAATAAATTTTTTGTTGTTTTCTTCCTCTCATTTTATAACACTTAATGCACACACTGTACTGCAGCTGTTATTTTCTTTGTAGACAAAAAAAAATAAGAATCGTTTTACTGAACTCTGAAATAGAAATTCTATTATATTTTGCAAATGAAAATATTTTAAATAAATGCTTTTGAAATCATTTGATTCCATATCAAAATCACGCGAATTGTGAGGATTTTTGTGTGCATTCTTGGAAAATTGTCAGCTGTTTCCTATACACAACTTGGCAGCACTCGACTTAGCACAAGCAAAAACATGCAAAAACAAGATTGTATTTCGTGAAACCTACTCAAAACCGATTGAAAAGTAATTTAAAATCGGTTTTAACAAAAAAAAATTTTGCATAATAAAAACAGGCTCTAACAGCTGATTTGAACGTTAATATCTAGGGGTCATTCCCTGTACGCTGATCCTACTGAAAGAAAAGAAGAAAATTTTAGCTATTTTTTTTTTAAATAAATTTAACTAAAATGTGACTTACAAATGGCTGTCGCCTATTAAATTTAAAAAAAGGTGTTGAAAAACGCTAATTTTATTAACAATAATCGCCAACAATTGCAGACACAAGTCGTACGTTTATGTTAATAACTTTATAGTACTTTTTATAATGACTGGCTTAAGTAAATATTTGCAAAATCATTGAAAGACGATGTTGGCATAAAAATAATAAAAAAAAAAATAAATAAATAAAAAATAAGTAAATAATAACTGAAAATAACTATTCATGCAAAAGAGGCATCGCAATAAATTACTTGAGAAAAAAAAAAAATAGACGTAAAAATAAATCTCGCAGGTATCATCGCGTCTGTAAATATTTATTTAACTAATAATTTCTATTTATTTCTAAAGTTGAAAACGTTTATTTATTTATCGCTTGAAATAAATACTTTGGAAGGCTTTTTTTTAAATTAATTTAAGCTTGACCATGACAGCCATTAAAATAAATTTATATATTCACATGATCATGATGATGATGATGATGATCATTATCATGATCATGATTGAGGTTTTAACTTGACTTTGGGTTTGGCTTGACGCATGTTTGGACGCCAATTAAATTTTGAAAGATTTATGTTTAAGAAGAAAACTGAAATTTTCTTAATGCTATTAAAACTTCAGATGTTGTAGAAAAAATGCCTGAAAAGCTGCCGAGTTGTTTTAAAATTGTTTTGATTTTGTAAAGAAAATTGAATATTAAAATTAATAGAAAACAATTTTGTTGTGTTCTGTCATGTAGTTAAAAGTTAATGGGCTTTTTGGCATTAATAAAAAAAATATAATAACAATCACTTATGGCAAACGCCATAAAAAAGTGCAACATTTTTTACACTTTTTAACAGAAAATGGCAACAGTCCGATATATGAAATTAAGAACTTAATTAGAAATTAATCAATCCAACATCATTTACGACAAGTAGTTTCTGTTTTTTCTTTTCTGGAAAACATGTAATATTTTTTCATTTATTTTCTAAAAAAGAGGGCAGTTTGGAGGAGTTTTTAAACAGCAACTACTTTTCGCAAATGATGTGGGATTAATTTCTAATTAAATCCTTAATTTCATATAGCGTAATGTTAAAAAGTGTAAAAAATGTTGCACTCTTTTCTAGAAAAGAAATCAACATTAGAGTTTTCAAAGAGCGCCGCGTTGTCTTATCAAGGAAATTCGTTCCCAACTCGAAAGTTTTACTTATATCGAGTTGAGCTCGACAGCAATTCTTGTCCACTATCAGTGCACTCCCATCTTGTAGCTGGAATAAAATCGTCAAATATAAAAGTGCCGCGAATCCGGAAATTGTGTTTGATATTGTGAGATGCCCTTAAAACGAGAGTACAGTTGTCAAAAAAAATGGGCGCTCGGCTGAGCCCGATTTTAATTTAAAACAAGATGTTTTAAATTAAAACGTCTCGTGTGATCTATTTATAGTCAAGAGCCACTATTTGGGATTAAAATATTCCGGTTAATTTCGTTAGTACTAGAAGAAGAAGCTTGAAAGATAAATTTTTTAAGAAAAAAAAATCCGCAGAGACTTTCTTTGCAAACGGTGCCCATATGGAATATAGATTTGATGGTCTATCGATTGTTAATGAGTGGGTACTCAATTTATTTTTTTAAATAGAACTGGCTTTTAGAGGCTCACCCCTGTTCATGCCCTGTATAGTGTCGGAACTATGACAAAGAAAAAAATAACGTGGAAGGACATGTAGAAAAAGTTGTGAAAAGAACTTTTTCGCAACCTTCAGCCTGAGATTATTATTAGCGCCCCCTCGTATAATTCCTTATCTTCTTTGCTGTTGAATTATTTTGTTAAAATTTATATATTTTAAGTCTTTCAATTTATATATTTTTTCTTCTTCTTTTCTCTTAAAATTGTAAGATTTTTTTTACTTATTTTTTGATAAACTAATTTTTTTATTTTAACCACAAGACAAAAAGATTAACAACACACTAAAAATAAATAAAGTAAAAAACATTTCAACTCGTTAGGTAAAGATTAGATTAAAAAAATTGCCTGTGAATTACAAAATGACGCATTTGATAAAATTCCACAACGGTTTTGAGGTTAAAGAGATAAAATTTTAGCTGATTAGAAAGTAATTAAAATGCAGGTACAATAAAAGATAATAACAGTTTGTTGCAAATTCTTAACTTTTCTTTCTATTGAATTTTTATTTAGTTCTTTATTATGGAAAAATTAAAACAAAGGGAACAACATGTTTGAATTAATCAGCCATGCTAGGAATATTAGTCAGTCCTGTCATAAATATTAATAAGCACTGTCATGAATATAGTGCTTTTACAGCACGAAAATTTTCATAATCAAAACTTTGTTCGATAGTGTAACGGTCCACGGTAACAATTTAGATCAGGTATTGATATTTCACCGTTAGGCAGTCAATTTATTTCCCGACCTCAAAAACAATATATATTTATTGTCAACTTTTTTTATAGGGTTTCACAGACAGTCTTTTAATTATTTGCATTTTTAATTATTTACATTTTTAATAATGATTTTTCTTTAATATTTTGTTATATAGGGTGTTTTTTATAGAGTGATACAACTTTGAGTTGGCATCACTGCTTTATTTGACCACCCATTTAACAGCTGATAGTTGTTTTTTTGTTAAATTTCCTTTGACTTTTCATAATGGATCGACTTACACCAGAGCAACGCGTGCAAATTGTGGAAATTTTTAATCAAAATAATGATTCTGTTCGTCAAACTTATCGTGCACTTTGTCCTTTCAAAATTTTGTTTTCCGAGGAAGCTAATTTCTGGTAGAATGGGTACGTAAATAAGCAGAACTGTCGCATTTGGAGTGAGGCGAATCTACAAGCTTTTATCGAAAATTACTGTTTGGTGCGCTTTATGGGCTGGCGGACTCATTGGCCCATATGTCTTCAAAAACGATAATGGTCAGAATGTTACTGTTTGTGAAAATTGGTGTTCCAGATTGCGCCTTTTGCGCGCCAGCCGTGGCGGCCACATGGCCGCAAGCATATTTAAACATTAATGTTATAAAATTTTCTATCCAATAAAGACCGTTTCATTGATATCAAAAATAGATCACTATGTTTTATTATGATTTAAACTTGTATCACTCCATAAAAAACACCCGATATATCAATTTTTGTTGAGTATTTTGCTTTTTGCAAAATAAACAATCAAAATTCAATTTAAAATATTCAAGCTTTTGAAGAGTACTAAATGTAAAGACTTGTACTTTTCTAATAAAAAATTCTACATTTCTTACACTTTTTAATTTAAAAAAAGGCTGCCTTTTATGTTATATGAAAATAAGAAATTTATTAGAAATCAATTCAACATCTCTTATGAAAAATTATTTCTGTTTTTAAAACTCGAGCAAACCGCCAATTTTTAGCAAAGAACTGCAAAAATGTTGCACTCTTCTTTGGGAAAAGAATGTGTTTTAAGAAAGTTTTACTGGTTGAAGCGGTTGGAGTAACTCTTATCACTCTTTTTGTTTTTTAAATTAAAATTTTAATATTGAAATTGATATTGATATTTTACTGTATGGAAAAACTAATTTCAACAACATTTTGCTACTGTCAGCTTAATTAAATTTATATATCTTTAAGCCTGCGGCAAATTTAATACGTTTAATTGAAATTCGATTATAAACAAAAAAAATTTATAAAACAGCAAATAAAAATAGGAACTGCCATAAATAAACTTATTTTGCAAAAAAAAAAAAAGCCCACCACCTGTTTTAAAATCGGCAAAGCCAGTATGACTTTATTTATCTTTTGATATGTTTGCCCAACAACAATAACGACAACTACCCGGGCTAAAATTAATCATAATGAAATTTATACGCACTGACTTCATGTTCATATTTATAAATATATATCTTTTTATTTTCTCCCATGAAATTTAATAGTTTACCACATGGCCAGGGTTTCAATAACGGGCAGCATTGGCTTTGCCAGCCAGCCAGCCAGTCAGTCACTCAGTCAGTCTCACTAAGTTCCATTTATTCATAAGCGCTGGTCGCCAACACATTTTCCTCACTATTGTTGTTGTTGTTGTTATTAATATTTTATTTGATCTACTCTGATTTCGTATTTATTTGCGTTATGCTGCTGTTCTGTTATTTTTGTTATTGTTATTATTATTGTTGTTGTTTTTTTCTTTTGCATGTTTAATTTTGTTTCTACAAAAGAAATTTCAAAACGAGAGTGTGTGATTGAGTGTTTGTGTATAAATTACGGTACAAATGATGCACTTTTAATTATAATCAGGTTTTTATCAATTAGGTTTTTTTTTATAAACAGGCGCGGTGGCAGTGCGCTTAAAAGGAACTGATGATATTCCTTTTAATTGGAGGTCTACTCAAAATTTACTCAGATAATCACACCGTTTGGAAAAATAAGAGGAATGATGGGAAAGATGAAATTATGGAGGAATGAAAGTTTGTGTTCGGTAAATATTCAGAGTTACCTATAACCAGGCCTGGCCGATATTTTAGACCGAAAACATCGAAGCTGTTCATGAGAGTGTAAAGGAAGAGGCTTCACTCACAAGAACTGTTTCTATTACAGGCCCTACTTGGGCCAGCACTCGTACAAAATTTAACTGGCCCACGAACTCAAGGTTAACGACCAAAAACAACGACAACTATTTATGTATTTTTAATCGACAAATCATCTTCGATATTTAGACCCACTTCTGCATCCTTGTCGCATACTTATATCCTTCACCGACTCACGTCTGTTACTTTCATATACCAAAAAAAAGTTAAAAGTATCCATTCCTGGACAAGTCTATTTTTATAAACAAAAATTTTCTAAATAATAATTGGAAACTGTAGCGGCTTACGAAAACAGCTGTCTTTCTCTGTTGTATAAAATTTCAATATTAAATTGTTATTTACTTTTCCTTGTTCTTTGGAATATATTTATTATGTCTTTCTGAATTAAAACACCCTACGAACAATAGAAAATTATTCTTAATTGATATAATTAATGAAATAATAAAATTAATTAAAATTTTAGGAAAAAAAAACTGTTTAATGACGAAGTTGAAAATACAAACAGTTTGTAATTTTTGTTTAATTAAAATGAGCAAAAACAAAAAGAAGTTTTGAAAAAAATAATTTTGAATTCTCTGGATTTCAATTATAAAACTCTGGAATCATGTACTTGATTTCGCTTGAATTTTAATATCAATACTCTCTTTTCTAATACACAAAATATGTGTGATAATCAGAAAGAAAAATAGTTTATTTAAAAAAAAATCAGTTTTCCTGCTCTGGAGCTTTGATATTGTTTAAAAAAATAATAATCTTAAATTTTCCACTTCTGGAATGATATTTTGGGGTTTTCAAACTCTATTTAGGACTACTTCAAATACATCAACGCAAAAAAAAAATTTAAATATGTCCAACCCTGAAACCATCTTAGTTGGATTTTTAAAGTCAACGAATTTTGTTATAAAATATAAAATATATTTAATTTAAAAAAATCTATATAAAGAAAATAATAAAATGAGTTCTAATTCTATAATAATAAAACAGTTCAAATTTCCCATCTCTGATGCCGTTTTTTGGGTTTTGTTAATTTTTGTGCCAAGAAATCGCTTTCAAAAATATCGAATATGTTTAATTTGAAAAGAAAAAGTAACAATTTATTTTAAACGGTTGCTTTTTTATGTACCAAAAATTACTTAATTTGTCCGACCCTGGAATAGAAATCTTGATTTTCATTTATATATCATGCCAATTTTAATATGTTTAAATATTAAATATAAAGTATGTGATTGCTAGAAATAGTTCCAAATAAATATCAATTTGCCAGCTCTGGACCTGTAATCTTAGCCTTTCCGATCTCTAGGAGCAATAAATTTCGTTCAGAAATATCACATATATATATATATATATATGTGTGTGTGTATATATAAATAAATATATATATATATATATATATATATATATATATATATGTGTGTGTGTGAAAGAACTCTATAAAAAATTGTTTGTTGAGTTGACTACTTTTATGGACCAAAACAAAAACTCATATCTCCAACCCTGGAATAGAGTTCTCGAATAGAACTCTTGATTTTGTTTTATATGTCATGCCAATTCCAAAATATTTAAATATAAAGTATGTAATTGCAAAAAACTAGTTCGAAATAAATATCAATTTGCCAGCTCTGGACTTGTCTTGTTAGCCCTTCCGATCTCTCTAGTAGCAATAAATTTCGTTCAGAAATATCATATATATTTGTGAAAGAAATCTATGAAAAAAAAACAGTTTATTTAGTTACTACTTTTATGTACCAAAACAAAAATCATTTCTTTAACCCTGGAATAGCATTGTTCAATAGAATTCTTAATTTTGTTTTATATTAACATGCCAATTCAATTATATTTAAATATAAAATATGTGATTGCAAAAAATATAGTTCCAAATAAGTATCAATTTGCCAGCTCTGGACCTGTGATTTTAGCATTTCTAGTAGCAATAAATTTCGTTCAGAAAATTAAAAGAAAGAAATCTATAAAAGAAAACAGTTTGTTTAGCTGACTACTTTTATGTAGCAAAAACCAATATCATTTCGCCAACCCTGGATAGAATTCTCGATTTCGTTTTTTACATAATGGAAATAATTCTTTTTACGTGTAAACTATGTTTGATTGCAAAAAATAATAAAACATAAGTTTTTATAAAATCTGAAAATTTTTGCAAAATTTGCAACAACAAAAATTGTCTTAGAAATTACTGAATTTTTGTTACCATCCTACATTTTGCCAGTATTTTCCAAAATTAATCATTTTTAAAAGTACAAAAGCAAATTTTTCTTTTTATAAAACAAAAGCTAAAATTTAAAATTTCAGAAGGGGTACCCCCTTGCAAATAAATATCGACTTTTTAAAAATTTTCTTAGAAATGACTTCGGTGGAGCCGTTTTAAAGTTTTTTTTTTTTGATATTTTGAACTTTATCACCGGTTTAAATTTAGAGAAATATTTTTCAAAATGTTGGTCTGTTACAGCCGTTTTAAGCGGGTCATATAAAGGGTGCTTTTTATAGAGTGATGCAAGTTTAAATCATAATAAAACATAGTGATATATTTTTGATATGAATGAAACGGTCTTTATTGGATAGAAAATTTTATGACATTAATGTTTAAATATGATTTCGGCCATGTGGCCGCCACGGCTGGCGCGTACAAGGCGCAATCTGGAACACCAATTTTCACAAACAGTAGCATTCTGACCATCATCGTTTTTGAAGACATGTGGGCCAATGACTGCGCCAGCCCATAAAGCGCACCGAACAGTAATTTCCTGTTTATTTAGGTACACATTCAACCAGAAATGGCCTTCATCGGAAAATTAAATTTTGAATGGACGAAGTGCTCGATAAGTTTGACGAACAGAACCATTATTTTGATTCAAAATTTCCACAATTTGCACGCGTTGCTCTGACGTAAGTCGATCCATAATGAAATGTCAAAGCAAACTAAACAAAAACCAACTATCAGCTGTTAAATGGGTGGTCAAATGAAGCAGTGATGCCAACTCAAAGTTGTATCACTCTATAAAAACACCCTATATAACAAAATATTAAAGAAAAATCATTATGAAAAATGTAAATAATTAAAAATGCAAATAATTAAAAGACTGTCTGTGAAACCCTATAAAAAAAATTGACAATAAATATATATTGATTTTGAGGTCGGGAAATAAATTGACTGCCTAACGGCGAAATATCAATACCTGATCTAAATTGTAACCGTGGACCGTTACACTGTGGTTTTGATTATGAAATGAAAATAAAGCAGTGATGCCAACTCAAAGTTGTATTACGCTATAAAAAACACCTTATACTTATACGCACACTCGCACATATACATGCATCCAGAAATAGTGATGGCCTTGCGGAATTAATCAGGGAAGCTTCCTGATCCCGACCTCAAAGCGTCGAGATCTGATGAGAACAATATTATTTCAAAACTTGCCGATTTTTGGAAATTTTCAATTTCCGTTGCCGGAATTCAAAAAACTATTTCTTCGAATTGTTATAAGACTATAAATATTTTGCCGGAGCATAATTATTATCTGAAAATATTTCTCTATGTATTAAATATTTTTTTTTAAATATTTTTTTAAATATTAAAAGTGATGTATTCATTGAAAAATGTAATTAGTTGCAACACAAATAAAACGCCAAAACGGATGCAATCAAACAATTGATTGAATACGAACATCATCACATTCGTTCGCACAATCAACAACCTCAACATATAAAATTACAAATAAATTGCAAAAAAAAAATTTAATTTAAAAAAATGTATTTTATAACGACGAATTATTTAAGCAGATAATAAAAAAAGGGAACCATAAAGTACGAGTACAATAAATTATTAGTGAATGAATCGAACGAGCGACTGACTGGCTGGCCTGAGTTGAATTGAATGCTAACGAGAATGACGCTGCCTGCTGCTCGCCTGCGTTACGCTTTACTGAAGATACTCTGATGATGATTTTTGATGATGACATTAAAACATGCAATGAAAGTTTCATATTGTGTTTTATGAAACAAAAGTTATTTGGAGTTGTAGCAAAAATATTTTTCATAAACAAAAAAATATATATATTTTTATTTGTTTATCATTAAAATCATGTTGAAGTTGGGTAAAAAAAAAGTACTTTTGCTGATTTGCAATAATGAAATGTTTTTGTTTAAGATTTTCCTTTTATTTATTTATATTTTATAATTGAAATGAGTGAGAGTGCTTCTGTTTGTTGTTGCACTGACTGGAGCAGTGAGGCAGAAGTACGCAAATTGTTAACAGTTTATTGAAACAGGAAATTATACGTTGATATCCAAGGGAATTATTAATTAAGCTCAAGTAAAATACGGTCTTAAGAGTTTTGCCAAGAAATCGAAAAATATCTCCAACACGTTTCAGCTTAAAGTGTTTGAATTATAATTGATTTATTATGTAATAAAAATAATAAAGAAAACAAGTTCTTAATGCATAAAAATATATCTGATGGCTTATAACCCTCTTATAACACCAATTTCCATACAAAACTTCTCAAATAAACATGAATTATAACCTAAAAATATTGACTTATAAATAAATACAAAAAAAAAAGGAAAAATATCAAATGTTAAAAGTTTAAATGGAACAAAAATTCCAAAGAATGGGATATAAAGAAAATAATCAAGCGGCAACACAGGAGTTTTTAAATTGTGTTAATAACAGTTTAGAATTGCCACAGTTCACATCAAGTATTTCCTAATGAAATTTTTACAAATTAAAACTTTCCAAATAATTAGTTGTACTGATGCCAAAAGTGTAGCGGCTTTCGAACACAGCTGTTCTGCTGTGTTGTATAAAATTTGTTTATTAAATTGTTACTAACTTTTTCTTGTTCTTCGGACTATTTTTACTAAGTCTTTCTGAATTTAAACACTTTACGAATAATGAAAAATTTATCTTAATTGATATAATTAATAAACTTAAGTAAAATTTTAGAAAAAAAATTTTTAATTAAGAAGTTGAAAATGCAAACTGCTTGCTAGAGAATTTATTTTAGTTGCCTCAAATTTTCATTGAGGATTTTATCATTCATTTGGAAACCCATTTTGTATATATATATTTTTTTGCAAATAATGAAATGTTTCATATACGAGGTGTGTTGAAAATATTATGGGAATTTTTGTATATTGAAAAAGTATTCAATATTCAACAATTTTTATTCTATCCTCTTCGAATGATTTGTGCACTTTTGACTACCTTTTTTTTTCTCGAATAATATAGTTTAAGCGAATTTATTCGAATAATGGTAATCGATTAATATTTTAAACAATATATTTCCCGAATAAATCTGTAAGTAAATCTCTATTCGAAGTTATATAATCGAATCATGTTTATTTATTTAAAAAAATCTGAAAAATAATTGTATTCCAAAAAGCGAATTCGAAAATTGTATTGGAACAAGGTTATTCGAATAATTTTTACTAAAGCAAACCGAATAATAGCAATCGAATAATAAAAAAAATATGGTTAGAATTGTACTTCTTGAATAAGTTTATGTCTAAAATACTGTTCAAATTGTATAATCGAATAATATTAATCGTTTAAATGAGTTCGAATAATATTATTCCAATTACCGAAAAAATTATATTCAAACGAATGTATTCGATAAATTTTCATCAAAGCAAACCGGATAATAGCAATTGAATAATATTTTAAAAATAATATTGTTGGAATAGTAATTCTACTCGAAGTTATATAATCGAATAATGTTTATTTATTTAAAAAAAATCAAGTAATTGTTTTCGAATAAACGTACTGAAATAACTGTATTCCAAAAAGAGAAGTCAAAGAACTGTATTCGAATAATTTTCATCATAGCAAACCGAATAATAGCAACCGAATAATTTTCTAAAAAAAAAAATATGGTTGGAATAGTAGTTCTCGAATAAGTCTATGCGCAAAATACTGTTCAAAGTTATATAGTCGAATAATTTTAATCGATTAAATAAATTCGAATTATATTATTCGAATAAAGGTATTTGAATAATTGGATCAAAATTACCAAATTCAAAAAATTATACTCAAAAGAATGTATTCGATAAATTTTCACCAAAGCAAACCGGATAATATCAATCGAATATTATTTTAAAAATAATATTGTTGGACTGGTAATTCTCGAATAAACCTGTGAGTTTTAGCAAACCGAATAGTAGCAATCGAATAATTTTCTAAAAAAAATATAGTTGGAATAGTAGTTCTCGAATAAGTCTATGTGCAAAATACTATTCAAAGCTATATAATCGAATAATTTTAATCGATTAAACGAATTCGAATGATTCTATTCGAATAAACGTATTCGTATAATTGGACTCCAAGTACCAAATTCCCTAAAATTGTATTTCAAAAATTTTCATTAAAGCAAACCGCTATTCATTTATCAGTCTCCAAAATTTTAGGAGCCGAAACAAGCTCCAGGGTGTTCAAATCTAGAGACTGAGCCATGATTACGATGTGTTTCTATTTTGATTATTTTTTTTATTTAATTCTAAAATATTTTTGCTCAAAATTAATTAATTTCTTAACAAAGTGTCCCACACATAATGACCGAAATTTTATTCGAATAATATTAATCGTCACGAAATATTCTCTTATTGGTCTCTTCTTCAATCTTGGGAATAGAAAAGAAATTGCCGACATCCTCAGCAAATTTTCTAATAGTGATTGGAAATTCGAAGGTACTCCTCATCGATTTGCTTCAGTTTCTCAAAATTTTTATCAGATAATGATATCGTCACAGTCGTTATTATTCGATTATGGCTTTTTGAAAATTTAATGAGAACGCTTTTCAGAGAATTTAAAAAAAAAATCCATAATTAATTTAGTAATTTCTCTAAAAAAAAAAATTCCGCCTATGGAATATGCGCAGCCCGCGGAATTTTAAATTTTACCTTATATTTAGAACAGACCTCTTGAGTAATTTAATCAGCTTTTATTTCTAATATTTTTTTTTAGTACACATTTTTAAATTGCTGCCAATACCATTCCACTGTGCAATTGTCTACTCTATTTTTTTGCTTTAGTTTAATAGCGTGACAACACTGGCATGAAATTTTGTGAAAAAAAGCCAACAACAACAAAAAAATTAAATAAAATACTTTTAATTTGAATGCATTGCAATTGTCATGAAATATTTATTGCTCGCCGACGATACGAACAAAAAAAAATTCGAAAAAATTTACCAAAAAAAAAGTTGCAATAAAATGTTTTTAAAAGCATCTTCAAATTTAGGTCAATTTTAATGAGAATTTCATTTCAATATTTGTTCGAATAATTATTCATACATAATTGCAATTTAATTAGGGGTTATGCAAAAAACTAAAACATGACATCTTCTGTGACTTTTTCATTTCGCTAGAATTATTATGAATTGGGGAAGTTGGGGACGGACAACTTCATGTTTTTTTTAAACTTAAAGTGGTTTGAATAGTTTTCCTTGTTGATGATTGTTTCAAATAGAATGGGAGCGTAGGGTGTTTGGAAATAGTGAGTGGCAAACTGTTTTCTTAGGAATTAACCTATTTTATTTTTTAGCAATGAAGATTTTAAGTAATAAAAACAGCATGTTAATACTGACGCAATAAGCCTGGCCAAAAGTTTCTAGAGAATTTCGTAAGGAAGTTGATAATATAAAAATTGTCTGTGACTTTTTCATTTTCCGCAAATCGAAAAGGCCAGTGAAAGTAAGTCGTTCGTCAACGATGAAAATTATTTGATTAAGTATATTCGTTTTAATTTATTCGAATTTAAAAATTGATGAATTTTGAATAAAATTATTAAAAAAAAAAAGTCTGAAAACTTGTTGCACCCTTCGTATTTTCCAGGCTTGGCCTCGTGTGACTTTTCCCCTTTTTCAAGGTTGAAGAGAACTAATAAGCGGGCAAGGTTTTGCGACGATTGAGATTATCAGAAAAATTATATTCTAATGCAATTGTTCGAATATATATATTCGAATTAAATTTTTCGAATAAGTTTATTCGAATTCAATTTTACGAATTAGTTTATCCGAATAAATTTTTCGAAAATATATATTCGAATGCAATTGTTCGAATAAGTTTATTCGAATTAAATTTTTCGAATTAGTTTATTGTAATAAATTTTTAGAAAATATATATTCGAATAAGTTTATTCGAATTAAATTTTTCGAATTAGTTTATTGTAATAAATTTTTAGAAAATATATATTCGAATAAGTTTATTCGAATTCAATTTTTCGAATTAGTTTATTGTAATAGATTTTTAGAAAATACATATTCGAATAAGTTTATTCGAATTCAGTTTTTCGAATTAGTTTATTGTAATAAATTTTTAGAAAATATATATTTGAATGCAATTGTTCGAATAAGTTTATTCGAATTCAATTTTTCGAATTAGTTTGTTCGAATAAATTTTTCGAAAATACATATTCGCATGCAATTATTCGAATAAGTTTATTCGAGTGGAGTTGTTCGAACTAGTTTATTCGAATAAATTTTTCGAAAATATATTCGAATGCAATCGTTCGAATAAGTTTATTCGAATTCAATTCTTAGAATTAGTTTATTCGAATAAATTTTTCGAAAATATAAATTCGAATGCAATTGTTCGAATAAGTTTATTCGAATTCAATTTTTCGAATTAGTTTATTGGAATAAATTTTTCGAAAATACATATTCGAATACAATTGTTCGAATAAGTTTATTCAAGTGGAGTTGTTCGAACTAGTTTATTCGAATAAATTTTTCGAAAATATATTCGAATGCAATCGTTCGAATAAGTTTATTCGAATTCAATTCTTAGAATTAGTTTATTGGAATAAATTTTTACAAAATATATATTCGAATGCAATTGTTCGAATAAGTTTATTCGAACTCAATTTTTCGAATTAGTTTATTGTAATAAATTTTTAGAAAATATATATTAGAATGCAATTGTTCAAATTAGTTCATTCGAATAATATGAAACGTGTGGCATTTCATGGCAAATGAGAATTAATGAACACATTTATTCGAGTACAATTATCCGAATTAGCTTATTCGAATAAGCTTGTTAGAAGTAAATGTCGGGTATGAAACTTGTGGCAACAAAGTTCGTAGCAAATCGAATGAATTTTTATAAAAAATATAAATAGATTTTTTTAAAAAAAAATTTTAAGAAACTGAAGAAGGGACGCCGTTTAAGAATGATAATTATATTAGAATAAATTTATTAAAATTTATTCAATCGTGGCAAACAGAATGCATTTTGACCAAAAACATTAAATTTTTTACAAAAAAAAAACAAAAAAAAGATTTATGTTGTCCGTATTCAGCTGCGACATTTCCCTATTCCCAAAATTAAAGAGACTAACGAAAGGACAGAATTCTATGACGAATAAAATTGTTCGAATTGTTGTATACATATTCGAATACGTTTATTCGAATACAATTACTCCAATTTGTGTATTCGAATAAAGTTTTAAATTATTATAACCAAAAATAACACCGTAATCATGTCTCAGCCTGCGCAAATATTCACTAGGCGTTGCCCTCAGCAAATTTTTCTTATACCCAAAATTGCAGAGACCCTTGAAAAACTGGCGTTTAAGAGCTGGTTGGAGCATTGAAAAAATTTTGAGGTTAAAAAAAATGAAATGGAATGAATAAGTAAATGGATTATTAACCCTGGATGGTTACTCTTCGTTGAATAGCGAAACAATTTTTGAAATTAAAAATAGACAAAAATATTTTTAGTTAAATATTTTATTAAAAAAAAAAATTTTTTTAATATAATATAAAAGCTTTTTTCCCCTTTTAAAATTCGATACGAATTTGAGCAAAATAAAAGAGTTATATGACGAAGAGTAGATGAGGGATAAAGAGCAACCATCTAGGGTTAAAAAAAAATTAGCAAATTTTCTTAACCGGCCTCGCATGGTGGAAAAAATTTATATTAAAAAACATCGTAAAAATTATTTGAGCTCATTTGCTTTCAACACACCTCGTGCAGGCTGCTTTAAAATTTTTTTAGTTCAGTTGTTTTGAACAGACATCGTACAGGCGAGTTTTTTTTTTTTTTTTTTTTTTTTTTTTTTTTGATAAATAATATTTTTACTCCTGTGGTTTTTGAATTCTCTTTTAGAATTCTCATTTACTCTTCTTTTTAATTTAATTAATACCGTAAATCCTTTTTGGCCTTCTTAATGCTTTACGAGTTAATTGTTGTTTATGATTTCATGATGTTTCACACGTCATTTCAAAATAGTTGGAATGTGGGTTGCATTCAGCCTTTATTTCCTCTTTTTTTTAATATATTTTTTTTTTTTTGTGTGGCGTCATTTATTTTTATGTGGTGGCGGCATGCGCGATTACACGGATAACTGGAGTGTTTGAAAAGTGTTTGTGGCGCCCGCAGTTTTTTTTCTTTATTTTATAAAAAATTTTTCATTTGTAAAACAATAATTTTTTTTATATTTTTTAACTGAAACAAATTAATCAATTATGTGTGTGTAAATATAAATTAAATGTTAATTGAGTAGCTGTACAAAAATTAGCAATAATTTATTGAATTTATGTGACAAGAGTAGGATTTAATAAATGAAGAGATGTAATTTATTAAGCAGATTTAAGGCTTCACAACGAATTGACAAAAAAGAAGAAAAAACAATTTATGGAATTTTTATTCATTCACTTGGCTGATGGCATTTCAATAAGTTGGAAAATTAAATCTTTTATAGGTCATAAGCCGATTACACTCGTAACTAAAGCCATAACGAGAGTCTTAAATTATTACGACTCTTGATATTTAGCGTTTCATTTTATATTATTTTTCGCGCCGCAAATTGGCTTAACATACTTTTCTGTAAAAATATTTTTTTAAATAAATATACTGATTTTGTTTTCCTCTTTTTACTTTATTTTCAGGTAATAATCAAACAACTAATGATGTGCTTTAATTGGGTCGTTATAAAAAAAAAATCAAATAAAAAATAACGTCAGATATTTGATGAAAAAATATGGTGAGAAAATGTATTTTAAGGAGAGATCTTTTTTTTATAATTCTATTGTTGTAGTTGTAAGCCCTGATGGGCCTTAGAAAGTTAACACGTTTTCTAGACCAGGCGCGAGATGGCTTATGGCGTCTTCTTTTCTGAAAAACATGCAACATATTTTTTTACTTCTTTCCAAAAATTTGGCAGTTTTGCAGGAGTTTTAAAAGAGAAATTATTTTTCATTAGGGAGGTTAACTCAATTTCTAGTAAATTCTTTATTT
The DNA here is from genome assembly GCA_963675445.1 of Linnaemya vulpina. Taxonomy (NCBI): domain Eukaryota; kingdom Metazoa; phylum Arthropoda; class Insecta; order Diptera; family Tachinidae; genus Linnaemya; species Linnaemya vulpina. The sequence continues at coordinate 69,971,231 of OY776280.1, read as the reverse complement.
TTTTTAAAGGACAAAATGTTGTCATATTGTATGAAAGAGTGTAAAAAATGTTGCATTATTTTCTAGAAAAGAACTCAACATTAACTAATCTCTGGCCATGAAATATATTAAGAAATATAAACTTGCTGGATTTATTATTATATTTAAACTTGTCCAAAATAATTAATTAAATTAACTTAATTAAGCGTTTAAAAATTAAATTAATAAAAATTAAATAATAACACCTGTCGAACTTTTAGGGTTAAGTCTTAAACTGAGAATTGTTGTTTGGGCTCAAGTTCGAATACGCAAATTTTCAAATAATGTTTGATATATTTTTTTTCTGAATTCTTTAATTCCTAATTAAAAGTGATTAAATTTAATTTAAAAAAAAAAATTATTGAAACTTCTATTCTATTTTAAATTTTATAATAAAATTGTCAGTTAAAAGACATATTTTATAATTCTACTGAGTGAAAATTTTTAATCATACCAATAAGTTTTGATAATTTTAAAAAAATATTCGAAAATATTCAATTTTTATTTTAAAAAAATTTATGGAAAACGGTTAACCCTAAAGGGCATCCCTCTAGTTAACCGCTTAGCAATCCCGACGTGGTTTTTTGTGCTGGTCTCTGCTTTAGAGCTCTTCGAGTAAAACGCTCTCAGAATTAGTCAGGGACCTCAAAACTTCTAAATCTTTTGAGAACTATATTTCTTCAAAACTGTTCTAACTCAATGATTTTAACGTGATACGCGGGAATCGATAAAGTTTTCGATAATTATAAAATAGTCTTATACTCGATTTTTTCAAAACTGTCATAACTTTTGAATAACTCAAATGATTTCCACGTGATAAGACTAACTTAATATAGTTTTTGATTTCTATAAAACAGCCAAGAACACTAACGGATAAGATATATAAATTTCGAAGGCTTTGAAAAAAAAAATCACTTCCGATTTTTTTTCGTTCACGATAACTCACAAACGGATTAACAGATTTTGAACCGGTTTGCAGTGGGGACGCGGCTTTTCTTGAGAGTTGAACAGAATCGATCGGAAATGACGTTTAAAAACTATTGAAAAAAAAAATACTTTAACTTGAAATGTATCAGTTGGAATCGGTCCAAATTCACTGGAAATCTAAGTTACGTAGAAGTCTTTAAAGCGCCATCTATTTGATTTAATTCGGTGAATTCGTTCCAAAGTTACAACACATACATACACACATAGTGAAAGGCTCTCAGAACTAGACTGGGAAGCTTTTTAGGACCTCAAAGCGTCGAGAGCTGTTGAGAAATCGATTTTTTCAAAACGGGGTAAAATCGCTAACGGCCCGATATTTGAAAAAATTTATTTAAATAATAAATTTTATTCATTCAATTCATTTACCTAAAAAAATGATTATCATAATTTTGTATAGAATTAAATTCGGTGTGAAATATCAGACTCCTGCATTGTAGCGTGAGTCACAGAATGGAAGATTATTTTTTATAGTGCGTAACAGAATGACATATTTGTTTCTAGTGGTCAGTATTCCAACAAATGAAAAATATTAAGTTTCAGAAAAAAAAAAATAAGAAATTGGCAACTAATATGTGTAACGTGCGTCACGATTTGAGTTCTTCAAAAGACAGCACTAAAATCGTTTGCAATTGTTCTGTTCATTTTTCATATATCCGCTAACCATCATGATGATTATTCAGCTATACCGCCACACATACGAGGTTTGTTCAAAAACAAGGTGAATTTTGGGATTTTTTTTTTAGTTTTTAATGTGAGAGTAATAAAAGCGGGAAGTTAAATCCTCGATTTTAATACAAAATAAAAATGATTTGTAAAGTCGAAGCTGCGAATAAAATAATAATTCTCAGCTTAATAATTTATTAATTAAACTAAACAAAGTTTTAATAACGTTTTCTTTTTTTGTCTGTGTTGAAGCAGCACTGAGGGAATGACCCCCACACATTAAATAAAACGCTTGTTTATGTAATAAATTGTGTGAGAAAAGTCTCAAATAATTTCATTTTTTAATTTAATTTATAAAAATTTCTCAATTAATAATTTTTTTTGGAATTCAAACCACTAAACCATTTTCATTACTCGATGTTAAATGTAGCAAACAACAGAAAATAATAATAACAATTAATATTATTTATTACTTGCAACATGTGGCGGGTGAAAGTGAAAAGTGTTGTGAACAACATCCAGCCAAACAAACACACACACACACAAAGACTGCTCTGGGAGTGGGTGTTATGATGACTGATTGTGTTCAAAGTTAATTTCTCTATTATTAAAGAAAAAAAGTAATTTAAAACTTGAGATGCACACGAAGATGAAAACGTTAAAGCAGACTAAACAAATTAATTTGTTTTGTTGCTTTTCAATTTGAACCAAAAAGCCATGAATTTAAATCAAAACTCACACTCACACTCTTCTATTCCATTCAATGCACCGCCGCACCACTTGATTCACTTTCATTTACAATCATTTTGTTTGTTTGCCTGCCTGCCTGCCTGCCAGCCTGGTTTCAAATAAAAGTCAATAAACTTTTGTTGTTGAAATAATAAAAAAAAATTAAAAAATTATGTTAAATAAAACTGTTTTCAGAAGTGGTATTTCGCTTCAGTTCTGTTTCGTTTCAGTTTTAAACATTTTTGGCAATTCGTTTTGTTACACATCATTTGAGAGCTTCTTTCATTCATATTTAATGATCATTTTAATTAGTTCTAGTTTTTGCTTCCAGCGCATTCCTTTATGTAGATTTTCGTAGAAATAAAAAACAAACAGTTTCTTGGGGATATGAAAGTAAAAGTTTTCAATGAGTTTCCATAGAATCAGCAGTAAATTGAAAAAGAGAAATTTATTTTGTGGTAAAAAAAAAACAAATCGATTTAAGGGAATTGGGTATTGAATAACAGCATTAAAAGAAGTTTCTTAACCCATTAACGCCATCTGTACTATAACTAGTACACCACTTAAAAATTATGTAAAAATCTCCTCGTGCGATTTTTAACGCTGCCAACGCTTTGTATCTGTCAGTGAGAGTATATGTAATATGAATGAAGCGAAAATGATCAAAACATTGAAATAATAGGGCGGATAATCCCTGTCTTGCGCAAGCATTATATAGCCGTGTTGGCCTGTCTGTCAGTGCTTATTTATTTGACTAAAATTGCCTTTGCAAAATGCCAAAAAGTATTTTTTTCAACGTATAACATTATAACTTATTAAAAAAATAATATAATAATTTCAATAATTTAAAGATTTTCGTGCTGTAATATAAAAGGTTTTGCTGTACTAACTTTAGTACACAGGGCACTTGAGCTAAGAAAAATAAGTGCAGTGAAACTTCTTGTTTCTTTCGAGTTGAAGTTTTTTTTTTTTTTTTAAATAGATACCTCACAACATTGGCTTCATCTACTTCACGGAATGCTACAAAGACAATTAGAGTTGCTACTGGTGAAAAACTCCCAACTTGGAGTATATGTAAGCCTAATACTCTTTATTCAGTTCTTCAGTCCCCTCCAGACCAAACATTTGTTGAAGAACGACGTGCCAATGTTTCGGATATCCTAAACGGCATTCAATTCGGAATGTTACATGACCCATTAGGTAAAGCCAAAAGAGTATTCCACGAGAAAACAAGTAGTTGATGTAAATATACCTCACTCTTTCCAAAGATATAATAAAGGCATGGGGGTGGGGGGAGCAGATCAAATGGATCAGTCTATAAGTCTGTACCGAATGCAATAAAAGAAGTGGTAATGGATCTCATTTATACAAAACGTATGGGTGAGAAAAACAACAAAAAGACGTAATCCCGAAGAAAGGAAAAACAATGGCCATAACCCCCAAAAGATACCAAGACAACTTAGATGTATTATATGCTCCAATCGTATTGAAACATCATGTGAAATGTGCCTGAAAATACTGTGCATGGAAAGAAAATGTTTTGCTAAATACCCCTCCTAAGCGCCTCCAGTATACTAAACTTAGTACATCTCTAAAAACACAACTTGGAGTTATTTTTTGTTTGTTTTTCTTTTTTAGTATGTTATTAACAGTGTTTTAATACTGAAATAAAAATTTTAATTCTTAAAATTGGTTATTGGTTAATGGGTTAATTTTAAGGATTTGAATCGTTTAAAATCGTCGTTTGCTGAAAAAAATCGACTTTTGAAAAATTTTCTTAGAATTGGTAAATTTTTTGGGAGAACTCTCCTTTTGGCCAATAGTTTTCAAAATAATTTACATTCTTAAATAAAAACGCTTATATTTTAATTTATGGAAGAAAAGTTTAAAACTGAAAATTTTATAAGCAATACCCCTTTGGAAAAAAAGATCGACTTTTGAAAAATTTTCTTAGAAATTACTAAATTTTTGTGAGCACCCTCCTTTTTGCCAGTATTGGTCAAAATAAATCTTATTTTTTATTTTATAAAACAAAAACTATGATTGATTTTAAATTCTGGTAAACGGAGAAAAATTAAATTGTTCAGGGCATATGGAACTCTCAAGCTTCGTTTTAATATGATTAAAAAATTTATTTTAATCAAATCATTTGAGTGTTTCTCAATTTTTCTTTCAGTTTTTTATGGCCTTTCGAGTAATTTTATTTTTTTGTGTTAATAAATTATGGTTGACTGGGATATAATTTAATTAAAGGATTCACTTTATAATCTGAAATAATATTTATAAAATTAATGTTCTCCGTCTTATTTTAGGCGGGCTGGTAGGACGATTTTGAAATTTCTCTGCTCCGTATGAGTGTTGAAATGAGTTGTCAGAAGACTTTAAATAGGGAGAGAAATTTTATACAAATTAAAAACAAATTTCTCTAATCACAGAATTAATTTAATAAGAAAACACGGCGGTTTTGGCTATGCCCCATTTTTAGTTTCCTTTTCTCACTCAGCGGGAATAGTTTATTGTCAAAAATAAGGAAAAATGTGGTTAAAAACAATTTATAATAATCTTTAAAAATTTAATATTAATCGAATAAATTGTAATCGATTAAATGTCAATCGTTTACATATTAATCGATTAAAATGAAATATCTACTTGGGTGGTTAAGTAATATCTATATGGATTTCATTGGTGCTTTAAAAAATCACTAGCAGACTGCAATGTTGTGAAGAGCTTCAAACCTCTCATCTTATGCACAGAATCTTATAAACCATTTGAGAATTACAAGTAATTTTTAAAAGTCATAGTACAATGAAAGTGGTAGGCTACGAAATTTGTACAAACGAAAGCAAAAAAAAAGTTATTCAATGTTAATCTATTGTATTTGATCTTTTAAATAGTAATCGGTTAAATATTAATCGATTAAATATTGAAGTTTAATACTAAGCGAATAAACCTTAATCGACTACACATTGATAGCTTTATATTAATCGACTTATAGCTAAGTGGTAAATTCTTAGCGATTCAATATTAATCGATTGAATATTATTTTATTAAATGTTAAACGATTAATTACTAATCGATAAGTTTTCATGGTTTCATGTTAAGCGGATAAGCCTTAATCGAATAAACGATGATCGTTTAATATTAATCGATTTAAAGTTAAGCGGAAACATATTAAGCGATTCAATATTAATCTATTGAATATTAATTTATTAAATATTAAACTATTAAATACTAATCGATTAAATGTTCCACGCATAGTGTTAAACGGATAAAGCTTAATCGACTAAACGATGATCGTTTAAAGTTAAGTGGTATATTTTCAGCGATTCAATATTAATCGATTTAATATTAATTGATTAAATGCTAAACGATTAATTACTAAGCGATTAAATTTTCATGGTTTTATGTTAAGCGTATAAAGCTTAATCGATTAAACGTTAATTGCTTGATATTAATCGATTTAAAGTTAAGCAATAAATTTACAGCAGTTCAATATTAATCGATTGAATATTCATTGATTAAATGTTAAACGATTAAATACTAATCGATTAAATGTTTATGGTTTAGTGTTAAGCAGATAAGCTTTAATCGAATAAACGATGATCGTTTAATATTAATCGATTTAAAGTTAAGCGGAAAAAATTTAAGCAATTAAATGTTAATCGATTATATGGTAATCGATTAAATGTTGCTTGATTAAATTTTAAATTAAACGTGCAATTTTTCACCTTTTAGTAATACAACTAAAGGACATGATCACATTAGGGCCGTTCACATATCACACAAAACCGTTTCCCGAAATTGTTTTAGAAAAACTGGAAATATTAATAATTTATTCGTTTTATATATAATTATAAAAGTTTTAAATAAACATCAGCCATATTAAATTTAACTTTCTTTTTATTTTCAATCTACTCTTAAGCCACTTGAATCTCAAATATATTAATTTCAAAGTCTGTTAACGCCATGAAATTGCCATGAAAGAAAAATTTCACCTCCAAATAAATTCAAAGCAAACTCGTCGTTATAAAAATAATGAAAAAAATCCCCAAAATAACAATGATGCTGTTACTTTGAAAAAGTGTCAAATATTTATGACATTCGAAGCCAAATCAGACTCCATCCCATAATTTATTTTTTTATTTTGTCACCATCGTATTTACTAAACGTGCAAAATTGTCATCAACCTTAAAGCGTTCATTGTCATTCTATAATAAATCAATATTTGTAAAAAAAGAATTGGAAAATATTAAAAAAAATCAAAGTCATAATAATATTGGCAAAGTTTATTTATCTTATGAAGTCAATTTCAAAATATTAACAAACAAACAGAAAAAGCGTCAAAATTAAAAAACAAAAATGACAATAAATTAATAAAATATAATTCCTCTGTCATCCTAAAATAATATTTTTTAATCTCGAATATAAAAAAATATGTTTAAAACGATGGGTTATAACCAAAATATGCTAACGATTCTTTTTTTTTTAATACATGTTATATACAGGGTGTGTTTTATAGAGTGATACAACTTTCAGTTGGCATCACTGCTTTATTTGACCACCCATTTAACAGCTGATAGTTGCTTTTTGTTTAGTTTGCTTTGACATTTCATTATGGATCGACTTACACCAGAGCAACGCGTGCAAATTGTGGAAATTTTTAATCAAGATAATGGTTCTGTTCGTCAAACTTATCGAGCACTTCGTCCATTAACATTTTATTTTCCGATGAAGCCCATTTTTGGTTGAATGGGTATGTAAATAAACAGAATTGTCGCATTTGGAGAGAGGAGAATCTACAAGCTTTTGTCGAAACACCATTATGGGCGGGGTCATTGGCCCATATGTCTTCAAAAACTTGATTTTCTTTTCATTAAAATAAATATGGAACACGGTTGGGTTACCCTAAAAGAATCAAGAGAATCTAACTGATCAGATATATAATTCTGAGATATTTAAAAAAAATCACTTAAAATTTTTTTTTTACGATATCCCACGAACATTTGAACCGATTATCGATTCGGGTCACAATGATCGATAAATGGAAAATTTGTTTGCAAAAAAAATTTCACTTATTAAAAATTTTTCTTTTTGCTAGTATTTTCCAACATCAATCATTTTTAAAAAATGTATACTTTTCATTTTATAAAATAATAACTGAAATCTAAAATTTCAGAGGGGGTACCTCTTTGCAAAAAAAACAAATCGACTTTTGAAAAATTTTCTTAGAAATGAAAAAATTTTTGTTGGCACCCTTCTCTTTGCCAGTATTTTCCAAATTAATAACTGTTAAAAGTGTGGAAGCATATATTTATTTCAATTCATAAAATAATAACTGAAATTTAAAATTCCAGAAATTTCTTAGAAAAAAAAAATCGATTTTCTTAAAATATTCTTAGAAACGTCTAAATTTTTATTGGCACCTTCCGTTTTGCCAGTATTTTCCAAATTGTATCATTTTTACAAGTAAAGAAGCATATTTTTGATTTTATAAAACAAAAGCTAAAACTGGACATTTCAGAAGGGGTTAACTCTTTGCAAAAGAAATCGACGTTTTAAAAATTTTCTTGGAAATGGCTTCGGTGGAGCTGTTCAAAAGTCATTCCAAAAAAACCACCTTGAAAAATTCTATTTTTCTAAGTTTTTTTTCTTCTGATATTTTGAAATTCACCAGTTCGAATCGGTTTATATTTACGGAAACGTTTTTCAGAACTTTTTGATTTGTTGCAGCTGTTGAAAAGCTCTGAGCGGGTCACATACTTACACATCCACGCATACATAAATTCAGACATAGTGAAGGGCTGTCAGAACTTATCAGGGATGCTGTAAATCTGGAGATCTGATGAGAACTAGATATTTTCAAAACGGGGTAAAACCAATAACTTAACGGTTTTTTTTTTAATTTCAAATTTCCTAGCGGGCAATTAAAAATATTAAAAATTTATTTTTGCTCCTTATATATCGCCATGTTTTTTTAGGAGGTTTCTTTAAAAAAATCGCAAAGAAGAAAATAAAATAAAATATTGGCAAAAAACTATAGGGTATTTTTTATAGAGTGATACAACTTTGAGTTGGCATCACTGTTTTATTTGACCACCCATTTAACAGCTGATAGTTGCTTTTTGTTTAGTTTGCTTTGACATTTTATTATGGATCGACTTACACCAGAGCAAAGCGTGCAAATTGTGGAAATTTTTAATCAAAATAATGTTTCTGTTCGTCAAACTTATCGTGCACTTCGTCCATTCAAAATTTCATTTTCCGATGAAGCCCATTTTTTTGTTGAGTGTCGAAACACTATTACATCCACAGAAAATTACTGTTTGGTGCGCTTTAAGGGCTGGCGCAGTCATTGGCCCACCTGTCTTCAAAAACGATGATGGTCAGAATGCTACTGTTTGTGAAAATTGGTGTTCCAGATTGTGCCTTGTACGTGCCAGCCGTGGCGGCCACATGGCCGAAATCATATTTAAACATTAATGTCATAAAATTTTCTATTCAATAAAGACAGTTTCATTCATATCAAAAATATATTTCTATGTTTTATTATGATTTAAACTTGTATCACTCTATAAAAAACACCCTTTATACGCAGTATATAAAATGGACATATTCAACACTATATTCGATTAAATTTTGTTTAAGAAAACTTAATGAATATGCATTATTCGAGCAGCTTTTATTCGAATAAATTTTAATCGACTACATTTTATTCGATAGAGTTTTGGTTCATTAAATTTAATTGGAAAACATGCATGTGAAGAATAAATTTTATTCCATGTAATTTTGCTCGAATAACTTTATTCGAATCATTTTATTCCATTATCTTAACATTAAATTCCATGTGCTTTAGCGATGGTCCTTCGAGCCATACTTTTTTAAGGACATAATTGAAATACTAGAGTTAATAATTTTGGGAATTGTTGCTGAAAACTTCCAATGAAATTGAAAGTAAAATAAATTCTAAGAATTGGTTTTTTTGTTTTCGGTTAAAAGGCAATTGTTCGGAAATTCATTCGAATAATTTTATTTAAATAAACTTTATCGAATAATTCTATTTAATTCTATTATTATTAAAGTGGAACTGTTAGAACAACTTCTTCTATAGCAAAATTGTTCGAAAAATATTGTTTGAATGATTTTAGTCGAATAATTTTATTCGCCTAAACATAATACTTTCCAGATAGCTTATTCGAATTGTATATCATTATATTTTGACCCGGATAATGTTAATCGAATAATTATGTTTAAATAAATTTTATCATATAATATTATTTCATTCTATTATTAAAGTGCAATTGTTTTCATATATAGTCCTTTAATTCGAAAAATTGTATACGAATAATTTTATTCGAATAAATTCATTCGAATAATTTTATAAGCCTTAAAATATTCGAATAAATTATTTGTAATAATATTGGCCAAATAATGTTATTCAAATAGTTTATTTGAATCTAAATACCGAATAATATTATCCGGATAATATTATTGGAATAATTCGAATATTATTCAACCAATTTTATTCGAATAAATCTATTATATATCTAAGAGCTTTGCTTGAATAAAATTATTCAAATATTTTTCCCAGAGTGATATTGATCGAATAATTTTTTCGAATAGTGTTATATGACAAAATTTATTCAAATATTTGTTATCGAATAATTTTACAAGCCTAAAAATATTCGAATAAATTGTTATTAATAATATTGGCCAAATAATATTATTCAAATAATTTATTTGAATTTAAAAATCTAATAATATTATTGGAATAATTCGAATATTCTTCAACCAATTTTATTCGAATAAATCTATGCGAATAATGTTATTTTAGTTTAATGGACTGTATAGTTTTGCTCGAAAAAAATTATTCAAATAATTTTTTCCGAGTGATATTAATCGAATAATGTTTTTTTTTTTTTAATAAATCTCTGAATAAATTTATTTAAATATTTGTATTCGAATAAGTGTGTATAAAAAATCAGTTGTCAGAAAACGCCCTCCTTTCACTGGTCTCTTCAATCTTGCTGCAGGATGAATTTGGTGATCCTTAAGTTAATATAACGATTTATTTTGATCAAAATTTATCAATTTTAGAATCAACTTTGCTGCCAGACGTTTCAATACCGATAATCAAAAACAATTGCATGACACGAGTCAATGGACAAGCCAAAGTCCTCAGCAACTTTTTTACAAAACAACGATTCATTCATTTTTATTTAAAAATGCTTGAAGCGAAATATTAAATTTGTTAGTTTTTCAAAAAATATTTATCGATTAATTTATTCGAATATTTTTTGAACTATTTTAAAGATTTACTAAAGATATCTTTTCTTTAAGCTTTAAAATCTATTAAGAAAAATTTTATATATAATTTTTTTTCTTAATTTTAGTAAATGATATTAAAGACTTTATTCATAAAAAATATTTTCCACTTATAAGCTTCTTATATGACAAAATTTGTCTTCGAATTTCTGAAATCACCAACATTTTATTTTCCAGCTTAAAAATCACTGACCCCTTTTCTCGCTCACCATCTCCTTCCCTCGGCCAAAGCCATAATTTATTTAAGTTAACTACACAACCTGATTTTGAAGGTTTCAACTCAACATTTATCACACATCGTTTTTCTTTTCCTATTCAATATATTTCTCCTACTTGGAAAACATAAAAATGAAAACTTCTGGTCGAATGGACAAAAGAATTTATTTAGCAAAAACTTAATTGAGTTGAATTGAACACGAAGGGAAAGAAGTGAAAGAAGAAAACCCGAGTGGTCTTCATCAGCAGCACAATGAGAAACACCCAACATATCGAAAATGTGATGAGCTAATAAAATTGCAGGCATTTAAAAAAAGTTAAACCGGATGTAACTTTTAGATAAAAATATATAGAATTTAATTTTATTAGTTAATTGTTTGAAAAATTTTATTGATTTAGAAAAGTGTGATAAATATTCTAAATCACAAGCGAAAGTCAACATCAGTTTTATATATTCAACTTACACAGCACAGCATAACAGCTGTTTTCGAAAGCCGCTACACTTTCATTATCAACACTCGTGTGGACTTGTATGTATGAGAAAACTTTTATATATACATATATATATATTTTTTTCGGCCACGATTTTGCAGGTTTTTTTTTCGGACAATAAATAAAAATCAAAAAATAACTTTTACTTTCTGAAGAATAAATAAAAATCAAAAAATAACTTTTACTTTCTGAAGAATAAATAAAAATCAAAAAATAACTTTTACTTTCTGAAGAATAAATAAAAATCAAAAAATAACTTTTACTTTCTGAAGAATAAATAAAAATCAAAAAATAACTTTTACTTTCTGAAGAATAAATAAAAATCAAAAAATAACTTTTACTTTCTGAAGAATAAATAAAAATCAAAAAATAACTTTTACTTTCTGAAGAATAAATAAAAATCGAAAAATAACTTTTATTTTCTGAAGAATAAATAAAAATCAAAAAATAACTTTTACTTTCTGAAGAATAAATAAAAATCAAAAAATAACTTTTACTTTCTGAAGAATAAATAAAAATCGAAAAATAACTTTTATTTTCTGAAGAATAAATAAAAATCAAAAAATAACTTTTATTTTCTGAAGAATAAATAAAAATCAAAAAATAACTTTTATTTTCTGAAGAATAAATAAAAATCAAAAAATAACTTTTACTTTCTGAAGAATAAATAAAAATCAAAAAATAACTTTTACTTTCTGAAGAATAAATAAAAATCAAAAAATAACTTTTATTTTCCGAAGAATAAATAAAAATCAAAAAATAACTTTTATTTTCCGAAGAATAAATAAAAATCAAAAAATAACTTTTACTTTCTGAAGAATAAATAAAAATCAAAAAATAACTTTTATTTTCTGAAGAATAAATAAAAATCGAAAAATAACTTTTATTTTCTGAAGAATAAACAAAAATCAAAAAATAACTTTTACTTTCTGAAGAATAAATAAAAATCAAAAAATAACTTTTACTTTCTGAAGAATAAATAAAAATCGAAAAATAACTTTTATTTTCTGAAGAATAAATAAAAATCAAAAAATAACTTTTATTTTCCGAAGAATAAATAAAAATCAAAAAATAACTTTTACTTTCTGAAGAATAAATAAAAATCAAAAAATAACTTTTACTTTCTGAAGAATAAATAAAAATCCAAAAATAACTTTTATTTTCTGAAGAATAAATAAAAATCAAAAAATAACTTTTATTTTCTGAAGAATAAATAAAAATCAAAAAATAACTTTTATTTTCTGAAGAATAAATAAAAATCAAAAAATAACTTTTACTTTCTGAAGAATAAATAAAAATCGAAAAATAACTTTTATTTTCTGAAGAATAAATAAAAATCAAAAAATAACTTTTATTTTCCGAAGAATAAATAAAAATCAAAAAATAACTTTTACTTTCTGAAGAATAAATAAAAATCAAAAAATAACTTTTACTTTCTGAAGAATAAATAAAAATCCAAAAATAACTTTTATTTTCTGAAGAATAAATAAAAATCAAAAAATAACTTTTATTTTCCGAAGAATAAATAAAAATCAAAAAATAACTTTTACTTTCTGAAGAATAATTAAAAATCAAAAAATAACTTTTATTTTCCGAAGAATAAATAAAAATCGAAAAATAACTTTTACTTTCTGAAGAATAAATAAAAATCCAAAAATAACTTTTATTTTCTGAAGAATAAATAAAAATCAAAAAATAACTTTTACTTTCTGAAGAATAAATAAAAATCCAAAAATAACTTTTATTTTCTGAAGAATAAATAAAAATCAAAAAATAACTTTTATTTTCTGAAGAACAAATAAAAACCGAAAAATAACTTTTATTTTCTAAAATAAATAGAGCAAAATGCTTAAGTTACTTGCGAATCACGTAGAAATTTCTATCGGCTCTACTGGCGTTTTCTTTTCTGACGAAAACGTGTAACACATTTTTTTACTTCTTTTCTAAGAAGTTGAAGTTTATGGGAGTTGTGAAACAGAAATTATTTTTGCGTCAGTGATGTTGGATTAATTTTTAATTATCTCAGTATATTCTAATGATTAATAATGCCTTTTTATATAAAAAAGTGTAAAAAATGTAGCCTTCTTTTGTAGAAAAGAACACAACACAAGTTGTAGCGAAATATATTATCAACTTTCTCAAACTGGCTGACAGAATTAGAACTGTGGAAATAAAGAAATAAATTAATGTCAAAATTGAAGTTGAAATTTTTTATTAAAATCAAATAATGTTATGAAAAAAAATTTTTTTTTAATGTAAAAACACGGAGTGTGTTGTCATGTGCAGTAAGATTTGCCGATACAACTGCTGCATTTCATGGCAAGCAGATGGATGTCAATAAGAAGCGAGATTGTGTCGTGTGAACCGAGCGTTTCAAATGCCTGAGAAGATGGCATTAACAATTCACAATAACTTGGCAAACTTCACTAAATTAAAATCTTAATTGCAACTGAAAAGGATCACTCCATATGTTTGACTAAAATTTTCCATAAAATAATCTTGCATGGAATATCTCTCAGTGTGTTGATGCTTTTGAGAAACATCTAATGGATTGTGTACAGAATGTTAATGATTAGCAAAAGGTTGCCTTTTAGAGTTATTCGTTTTTCCATTTCCAGTTTCAATAGCAACAATTTATGGACACCAAAGAGTAAAATAAAGTCCAAAGAAGAAAACTGGTAACACATACCAAACGGTTATTTAAGGAAAGAGACTGCAAACACACTCGCCGATAAACGGGTAAGGCACAAAGAAATTTAGTTGTTTGTGAAAGAAAAATAAAACAAGAAACAATTATTAAAATATATTCAAACACTGCGAACAATGAATTGTTTAATTAAATTATTTAAATAGTTTTCGAATGTAATGAACGCGCTAACCCTGTCTATTTCCTGCAGGCTGTAGGCCACAATAAGTTTGTTAAGTTACTTATCAAGAAACAACAACTCTGCTGGACCAAACTCCAAGTTAAAATGTTGTTGGTCGAGGTAAATATATTAAAACGACTGCAAATGGCAAAAAGATTTGGCCAGCAACAACAAACGTTACCAAAATAGGAATATATGCAACCAATAACTTCATCCTTTCCTCTCTCCCAACATTAAACATTAAGACCAAATTCGTCGTCTCTTAACCAGTTACCAGTTACAGCCGCAGTACAAGCAGCAGAAAAAAAAGATCAAACCGGCTAGACGCGTTTGCTAAACTGCAATCAAACACACAAAAGAAAGACTTAAAAGTACTAAAAACCAGCCAACTGAAGAATTTCAACAAAGACAAAGAACAACTACACACAAGTATCTATTGCATAGAAACAAGAAGACGAAGAAGAGGTAAAAAGATAAAGCAAAAAAAAAAAAAAAAACAACGGTTAGTGAAATAAAGTGTTAGCAGAGTTGGCAATACACACTCACACGCAAACTACCAACACATGCGTCCACCAACAAACATTTAAGCCATGACAAAGTGCACTCCATATATTAAATGTTTAAAGAGCAGTTGGTGCATGTTTGTTTGCACGCCGCCTCCTCCTCCACCTCCTTCTTCTTCTTATTATTATTCTGCTTCTTGTATTTATAAATTGCATTCTTTTTTAAGCTGCACAAAACTTTTTAAACTGCAAGAGTTTTCAGAGGAGCCTCGCAAACTCTTGCCATTAAAAAAAAAAATTAACAAAGCAAAAGACTTCCGTGTGTGTGTGAGTGCGTGTGTGTAAATGGCATGTAACTGGCCATGAGGATGGAATGAATGAAAAGAGGAGACCATTGAAGTTCTGTATGAAATTATAATTTCTTACCGCAGGTCAAATTCATTTCAAGTCTATGGAAATTTTGAAAGATATTAAATTTTTAATCCCGACTTCATCTGGGGCTTTCAGACGCCTTCAGGAATTCCCTCGAAGCAAAACTGGCTGCCACAGTATTGGAAAGTCTTTATAATAAGTAAAAAAATAAAATAAAAAATAAGGAAGACGGTGGTACTTTAAGGACATGGATGTGATTTCCCCGCTAATTGTAACCGCCAAGTTCCCGTAACCTGGTAGCTTTTCGAGCTAAACGACTATTAATTTATATATCAAATCAACCGATTCCCACGTGATAAAAGGTGATTGATGTGGCATTCGATTACTATAAAAGGATCGAGACCACTACACATCAGATATATAATTTCAAAGCTTTAAAAAAACTACTTTTTAAAGTAAGAACAAATTAACCAATTTTGACCCGGTTTGGGGTGATCAACGTGGTTTCTAAATTTTAAGAATTTTTTAGTGAAGACGTTCAAAAGTTATTCTAAAAAAATCTGGAAACGCTTTCTTCTTAAGATTTTTTGGAATATCTTGAAATCTACCGATTCGAAACGGTACAAAATCATCGGTACAAATCGTAAGTTCTTCTTTCTATTACAACAAAAAGAATCGAGAATATTAACTGATCAGATACATAATTTTGAAGTTTTTGAAAATAAAACAGATATTTTTGAATATTTTCACTTACGATATATCATGAACGGATTAACCGCTTTTGACCCGGTTTACAGGAACCAACGTGGATTTTAAATTTTAAGACCTGAATCGTGAAGAGGTTCAAAAATGTTTCTTAAAAAAATACTTTCAATGCTTTTTTCTTAACTTGTTTTGAAATTTTTGGAATCTACCGGTTCGAAACGGTTCAAATTCAGACGAAGTCTAAGTTCAGGAAAGCTCTTTTTTCTATTACTACAAAAAGAATCGAGCACATTAACTGATCAGATGCATAATTTGTAATTTTTTGAAAATAAAACGGATTTTTTTTTTAATTTTTTCGTTTACGATATATCACGAACGGATTAACCGATTTTGACCCGGTTTACAGTAAACAACGTGGTTTTTAAATTTTAAGAACTCAATCGTGAAGAGGTTCAAAAATGTTTCTTAAAAAAATACTTTCAATGCTTTTTTCTTAACTTGTTTTGAAATTTTTGGAATCTACCGGTTCGAAACGGTTCAAATTCAAAGGAAATGTTTTTTCGGGGAAAACTCTTCTTTCTATTTTTACACAAGAAAAAATCGAGAACACTAACTGATCAGATATTTGGATTTTTTTTTTTTAATTTTGTGTTTACAATATCTTATAAACGGACTAACCAATTTCGACCCTGTTTGCTGGGATCGTCGTGGTTTCTAAATTACCAGAGTTAGTGGAATCGATCGATTAAGTTATTTTAAATAAAATCTCTTTGAAAATTTTTTTTTATTTTTCTTGCGTGATATCTTGAAATCTACCGCTTTGAACCGGTTCTAATGCACAGAAAATCTAAGTTCAGGAACATTTTTCGGTTCGGTCATTCAAAAGTTATAACAGGGTCGCATACTTACACTCGATTTTTTTTTTCAAACGGGCTAAAATCATTAACTTGCCAATTTTTGAAAATAATAGCTTTTTGCTGAAAATTTTACTTCCTGTGCGAAGAATACATTCTTTTAAGAACCACTACTTGTTAGTATTTCCCTGCAACACACAATTTTTTCTTTATATGCGCTGCTATCTTTTTCACTTTGCCAACAACAGTTCGCCAATGCAACAGCAACATTTTAACTTATAATTTACCACCGGCATTAACATAAACTTGAACTTGTTTAAAACTCTTTACAGCCGTCAATTGAAGCAGCGGAGAAAGACTGCAAGGAAAACGTGATAAATTGTGGAAATGCATTAAAGTATAATAATAAAGGAAGTCGAAAAGTTTTTTTAATCTTTTTATTTTTTTCTTTCTCATAAAGAATTTCTTTGGGTGAATTTTTGTTGATTTGAGAAAATCGTTTACACATTTTCTTTTCACAATATCTCCGTAATTCAGTCGCTAAAAATATATATATGCAGGCTTAAATAAAAATTATTAAATCAGGCTTTTGTATTTAAGTCAAGTCAGTTCAAATTGTTTTGGTAAAAGTAACACATGAAATCTTAAGCCCCGACAGTTTTGCTGCTAAACGGATTTCCCTGAAACATGAACACTCTCTCCAGTGTGTCATAAAGTCTTTGGGGTTTTACAATTCAACAAGTGGCAGTTTACACAAATCCCCTAGTTCAAACTTGTGATGGAATTAATTTGTGTCAAATATTAAAACACAACAGCGAATATCATATGACTTTTGCCTTTCACTCTGCGCGAGTTCCAGCGAAGTCTATGTAATTTTTCCTACATATTCCGCTTGCAGGAATGTTTGGGCTCGATTAGTTGAAATTTACTACGACAATTGATGCTATTTTATTATATCGGATATTTTTTATAGATGCAGAGAATTTAAATTCGAAAAAGGACAGAAATATTGTATATTTTTTTATAATCTTTTTCATAGGATATATATTTTTATAAACAAAGTCCTTCATAATCTGCTTGCAGGGATGTTTGAACTCGATTAGTAAAATTTAATTCCTTTTCGATTGTTTTAAAAAAAAATATGCAACATTTTTGTAAATCATCATGTTCCATTGTAAAATATGTTGCACTAAATACTAAAAAATGTGTAACATTTGTTGCAGTCAACTTTAGTTAAGTGCTATTTCTTTTTAACAGTTGCTATTTTATCATATCGAGTATTTTTAATACATGCAAGAGAATTTAAATTCGAAAAAGGGCAGAAACATTGTATATTTTTTTAATAATCTTTTAAATAATTTCATCGCAAATATTTTTTTATAAAAAAAGTCTTTCATAATCTGCTTGCAGGGATGTTTGAACTCGATTAGTAAAATTTAATTCCTTTTCGATTGTTTTAAAAAAAAATATGCAACATTTTTGTAAATCATCATGTTCCATTGTAAAATATGTTGCACTAAATACTAAAAAAAATGTGTAACATTTGTTGCACTCAACTCTAGTTAAGTGCTATTTCTTTTTAAAAGTTGCTATTTTATCATATCGAGTATTTTTTATAGATGCAGAGAATTTAAATTCGAAAAAGGGCAGAAACATTGTATATTTTTTTAATAATCTTTTAAATAATTTCATCGCAAATATTTTTTTATAAAAAAAAGTCTTTCATAATCTGCTTGCAGGGATGTTTGAACTCGATTAGTAAAATTTAATTCCTTTTCGATTGTTTTAAAAAAAAATATGCAACATTTTTGTAAATCATCATGTTCCATTGTAAAATATGTTGCACTAAATACTAAAAAAAATGTGTAACATTTGTTGCACTCAACTCTAGTTAAGTGCTATTTCTTTTTAAAAGTTGCTATTTTATCATATCGAGTATTTTTTATAGATGCAGAGAATTTAAATTCGAAAAAGGGCAGAAATATTGTATTTGTTTTTACAATCTTTTTCATCGCAAATATTTTTTTATAAAAAAAAGTCTTTCATAATCTGCTTGCAGGGATGTTTGAACTCGATTAGCAAAATTTAATTCCTTTTCGATTGTTTAAAAAAAATATGCAACATATTTGCAAATCATCATGTTCCATTGTAAAATATGTTGCACTAAATACTAAAATATGTGTAACATTTGTTGCATTCAACTTTAGTTCAGAGTAAAATGTTATTTTTTCCAATTTTTATTTTATTATATCGGGTATATTTTTACAGAATTTAAAGTTGAAAAAATATAGAAATATTGTAGTTTTGCTTTTTTGCTATAATCTGGGAAATAATTTTATCGCATTTATTTTTTTTTTTATAAAAAAAAATCCTTCATCCGTCCCTAAAGCTACTTTTTCTTATATATCTTTTTTCGTATGGTTGGTGTCAATGGCGGCTTCAATATTGGCTTCGAATACTCCAAGAGCTGCTCATAAAATAATAATCCAGAGGAGCTAAATCTCCCCTTGTATAGGGCCACTGGAGGAAATAAAATAATCACCAAATTAATTTTACAATAAATCGATTATTAAGAGCGCTGTATGACAAGTTGCACCTTTTTGTTACTTTTAGTAAGACCAGCTTTCGGGCGATGTCCTTGGAACTGAGAGGAAAGGATACAGGATTATATTCGATGCGAACATGCTTCCTTTCATTATCAGTACTCGTTACTCGTGTACTGTATGTCTTATTACTTGGCTTAACTTAATGTGAAGAAAAATTCTTATTTATAAAGATTTTATTATGAAATAGAATACGAGAATTGTATCGAAATGATGATGCTACATTTTAAATCCCTACGTCGCTATTTGATTATTATATTTTTTTAATATATAGGACAAGCACTCGGGGAATATTTCCGGAACTAGATAGGAAGGGGTTAGTGCTGAGAAGTCGGGTGGGGACAGATGAGAAGATACTGAATTTTTTGTAACTTTTTTACATTTTATTTCAGCCTACAGTGCCATTTCTATCTTGGGCTAGTGATGTCTTTTGGAGTATTAGAAAATATTGTTTTTACAAAAATTTCAGGAATTGAATATTTTATTTTATTTAAGGTTTTTTTTTTTAAACTGAAATTAAGATATAAGCAAAACAGCATTTATTTGAATGATTTCCAAAAATATATCTAATTTAAATTCAATCAATTTACATATTGTGCAACCTCCTGTTTGATCATACCAGTTTTAATTACAACCAGACCAGTTCGACGACTGGAGTTTTGCATGCGAAATTCATAACAAATAGTCCCGAAACTCTTGTCCGTCCATATCACAATTCGTTTAAATAATCATTTCGATCAATTTTAATTTGATCAAAATGTCTTAGAATTTCCTTTTGAACACATAATAAAACTACTTTCAAAACTCAAAACTAATTGTTGCAGAATTCACATTAAATGTCTGCTGCTACTGCTGCTGCTGCTCGCTTGTTTGAATGTGCGAAACAAGTTTATTTGGACTTCAAACTTTGAACAGCATTTTGAGTTGCGTGCCGACAACATTTTTTGTAAGACCTGCCTGCTGCACTGCTTTGAACTTTTTGTGCGAGTTAATTTTAAAACGAAAAATAATTAAGTATTAATTATCAACATAATGATAGAAAAGATAATATTTATGGATGCTGTTGAATCAACTAAAATTGCGAACATTAAGAGAAACGAAATGTAGAAAAGCCAAAAGCAGAATGGAATGCTTTGAAATGTATTGGAAGAGGGTGAAGAAAGATAAACAATTGTTGGCTGAGGGGTCATTAACACTGGCCAAGATATGAACGATTTAATAAAGTGTGGATGCACGAAATTAATTTAAATGACAAACAAACAAACACACACACACACACACACATACACTGAGTCATTTCAATAGTTTCAATTAACAGCGTTTGCCACTGAATTGGAATGCTTGTGCAAAGTCTTTTGTTTCAGATACAGAATTTCAGATAAAGAATTTAAAATTTTATTTCTCGTTGCTCGCACGAGATAACCGTTTGCACTCCATTAATAAAAATCATATGGCCGCCGAGTATTCGTATTTTCCCACTCCATTGTCTGGTCCGATCATTATTACATATCATTGCACTGCAATTGTAATATTAAATCGTTTTTAATGACCAGGAAATTCATTCATATAATATTAATTGAGTCTTATAAATGGTTTGATATCAAACACCATGAACAATCATGTTTGAATGTTCGAATGCCAGCTTATGCAGTTGAGTGTCTGTCTGTCTGGTATTACAAGTTAAAATTGTGAAAATATAAATTTTATAAACGAATATTTGTGGAGAAAATTTTTTGTGTTGTTGTTGTATGTAACGGGTTCAATTTCAAATGATTTAATTAGAGAGAGAGAGAGGGGAATAAAAGATGCGACCAAATATGATGATACAAAATTGTGGTGCAGATAATGAACGCAAAGCGGTCAGCAAAAGAAAAAAAGAGTTTAAGGTGAAATTAATACCAATTTTATGTTATTATTCACAAACCATTTTTAAGTTTAAACTGGATTTAAAATGTGAATTTTCTTATGGCTAAAACGCGTTAAAAGCATACACTAACAATCGATTGTGAATAAGAACGTTAGTTCTTAATTGAATATACAATAAAATGATAATTTCGTTCAAGAAGTTGACGAAAATGCTTAATGCATCACCGTTACAATTTTGAAATTTAGACATATCGTTACATAAAATGCAAAATGCCTTAACTAACAAATTAATGGTTTAATAGCTGAAACAGAAAAGTTATTTAAATTAATAATAATATGAAATTTATTTCATATATCGTCAGTAGACTTAAACCACAGTTTTGAAAAGTTTCAAACCGCTCATCTTATCAAAAGGCTTTCATAAACTTTTTGAGAATTTAAATGAAAACTCACAAAAGATTTTAAAAAATCACATCATAATAAGTGTAGTAGGCTATAAAACTTATACGAACCAAAACCCAACAAACAACTTTTATGCGATAATAATAATGACAGTATGTCAAAGAGTTAATTGATAAGCAATAATAATAATAATGATAATATATTGGAAATTTGAGCAAATTTTGACAATGAACATATTAATTTTGTCCGTCTTCTTTTTACTTGTATTGCAAGATATTGCAGTTATGGTTAATACGCCTATTATTTAAGCAAGTTCTATGCTTCTCTTGGTTAACTTCTAATCTGTTAGCTAACGCTTTTAGGCACACATTTTTTTTGTGGTACATGATTAAATATCTTATCGTCATTTGATATTTATGAGACATGTATATTATAAAAGGTTTTTTGGTGCAGATGGGCATAAGGAAAATAGCTTCATTAAATTGTATGCATAAAAGTTGTGAAAAATAAAACTCGTTCGCAAAGATTTTTGCATGAAAGTGCAAAAGCCTTGAGTATTTCTTTTTTATTGACTGCTGTTTAAAAAGAAAAACAAGTGTTTTTGTTGTTTTCTGAAAAAATGTTGTTGCGAATGAATAAATTGAAGTTTGTAAAATAATTTTTTGTGTTTCTTAATTATAAATTGTCGTACCATGTTGATAAGAAGACATATTTCGATTGAAATTGTCAAGTGGTCGAATTCCGACTAGAGCTGTGCCGAACTGAATCAAAAGCTCTCAAACGCTCGTTTTTGACAAGAACCTCTAATCAAATCCATGTAATTTAAATGGGTTTGATTAGAGCTTCCTGTCAAAAACGAGCGTTTGATTCAGTTCAGCACAGCTCTAATTCCGACCCACAATTAGTGTGACTTTTGGCAGTTTTAGAAGTACAATATCAGTAACACTCGCTGGGGCTTAGATATTGAAATTAAATATGTTATGTAAAAGTGAGCATGGCTGCTCACTTTTATTAGTAGGCCTCAATACAAGATGAACTACAGCGGTCTTGTTTCAAATGCACTAAATTGGAAACCATTCCCAAGAGTGAAAAGAATATGAGGAAACTTAAAAACGTTTGGATAAATTGCGAAACCCCGTTTAAAATAAGAAAAACATTATGTTATTTTTGCAATTTATTCCAATTTTTTTTATGTATGAATAAGTGGAAAGAACCTAAAAGGCAAAGAGTTTTAGTTAAATCATTTCATTTTTAAAAGATCTACAATAAATTCCACTTTATATGACAAAATTAACGCCATAAAAATTCTTGTGTCGAAAGTAACGGGTTTTAAACGCCAACTTGAAAAAATATTATGGCGAAATAGTTATAAGGCAACTGTGCGTGACTTTTCAAAGGATGGTTCAAAAGAAGATTGTCAAAATAAGTCCGGCTAAAAAGGCTTCAAATTAAATGACACAAAGTGTTTAGCTGGTACATCCATCTGAACTTAATAAGTTACAATTATGCATGTCGGCTCGAACTCTTCCTATTAAAATACTATAATTTTAATACATTAAGATGTTAATGCTATTACATCATCATTAATGATGTAACAACAACAATATTGAACAGAAATTGCTATCGATTTAATTAAAATTCATTGACTTTGTTTCCTCTTATAGAAACATTTTTATTACTTTCTCTTTTTATAAATTCCGTACATGGCTCATTCATAAAATTAAAATATTTTATTTTAATATTTCAAATTAAAAAGGAAAAAACTTGTTATCGATACCAGAAATTAAAGTTATTGCAAAAATTAACTGCCTGTCAAACGAAGTCACTCGTTTTCCTCTCTGTTGACTCAAATACCTTTAAAACAAAAAGAAATTCTTAAATTTTGTTCAAATATATTTTATCGACAAAACGACAGCGAATGACATCGTTCAGACAGACAGTAACCGCAATTGGCTAAAAATTCAAGATAAAAATCTGCTCTACCACACTTGAATCATCGTACACTTGTGCTCTTCTCTACGAGTTTATTTGGTTAAAATCAAAAATTATAGTCATTCAATTATTGACAGCCGGCTTGGCAAACCAGCAACCGGGCTTAAACTTCGTACAAAGTCAATGACTGACTGACTGTGAATATTTAAAATTTTTGCTTAAGCATCAAAACAAGAAATTGAAATATTTTGTTAAACGCAAATTTTAATGAAAAAGTATTCAATGAAAATGAGAATAATATTTAGCAAAAATATTTAACACAAAACGTGGCTTATGACAAGGTCAAGGTTTGTAAATAGTGAAACTCTGTTTTCTTATTTTTTATTTTTTTAATTTCTTTTTAATCATTCTTATGGGTAACGCTTTAATACTATTCTTATTTTTATCAATTTCTTTTAACTATTTCTTTTCTATCAATTCTTAATGCTCTTTCTCTTTTTAAAAATTCTTTACAGTTCCGTTGCCGGTTTCTGCAGCTTAAGCCAGCATAATGTCTTGTTCCTAAAAGCCAAGAAAAGAAGGTAAGTTTTTTATTTATTTCAATTTTTTTTTTTTATATTGATAAACAAAAATAATTTAGTTTCGTTTTACTATCGATATTTACAAGAACAAAAATCCTACGTACAACTTTGAGGCAACAAATATCAATTCCGTTTGGAGTTTTTTTTCTCCTTTTCCATTCTTTCTTAACAAGATGAGTTTTTTTTTTTGGCAAAAAAGTTTAAACCAAAAACTTCTATAACACAATATCAATTTCCGTTTTTGCCAGTTACAAATACTGATACATGAAACAAATAATTTAAATTGTTGTGCATTGCAATAAAACAACAATTCCGATAAAAATGAAAGCAAATAACTTATGAATGCTATAAAAGTTTGATAACAAAAACAATCTTGCAGTTGTAAAAAATTTTAATAGCATATAACAGTTTCATATGCATGGAAACATTTCAGCGATTACTTATCAAGCTTATAAGCTGATGTACTCGTAAATGTAAGATCTCACAAAAAAACCCCCATCTAATAGATAGCAGTTTTTATTAATTCAAATGATAATTAAAAATAATTAACGCTTGAAAAGCAAATAAAAAATTTACATCGAATACCAGCAGTATTGTTAAGTAGTAATAAAATGTTTAGCTTTAAAATCTAAAATGAAATGGTATATTATGTGCAGCATTATTGCAAAAACATCATGTCTGTATCTAATATATGTATAACAGTTTGTATAACACTTTGTATAACACTTTGCTGGAACTTAAAACAACCTCTTCAAAATATCGCCAAGTTTAAAACAACAAAATACTTGAATTTGAAATATTGCAAAGAGTATAACAGTTAAGACTTTGTATAACAGTTTTTAATATACCCATTACTAGTCCATTTTTACCACAGAATCATACTCGCTATAATGGTGTATGATTGTAGTGCTATATTTTTTTTCCTAATCGTATAACAGTACGTTTTAGAAGAATGCAAAACTGCATGCGTTGCAATAAATACGTGAATCTGATCACTATTTCAAATGGCTGATATGCAGGAGCAAAAAACTCGTCAGTCCCAATGGTACACATATATATATAAAATAAGATTTAAGCAGAAAACTGTTGTGCCAATGATGAGATTTCAAACTGTTATAAATACATATACAAATTATCATGCTAATTATTCTTCACTAAAAATTAAAAATTTCATAAACTGTTATTCATAAACGATTATTAAAATTAAACGATTATTAAATTTAAGACCCCTTAAAGCATTCATTAACTTTAACAAACGTTTGTGAATTAGGGGGATATCTAGTGTTTAGGCGGGTGTTTTTAACAAAATTTAAATTAGCGAATTCATTAAGTCTGAAGTCGCAGATGGCACGTTCGATCCAGTGCTCAGCCAAGCTATGACAGTAGGCTAAAATTTTGCTGACCTGTATTAGGGGCAAATTATATGAATTATAGTCGGTCTGTTAAAATGGTGAAGCCATAGCATTGGCCACTGAACAGTACTGACAACTATTATAGCAAATTCGATGACTAAGTAAAATAATAAAGAATAATATTAACTACGTTGTGAAAGCTTAAAAATTAGTGTTATTGTTTGTATAACAGTTTGTATAACAGTTTGTAGAACAGTTTGTATAACAGCTTGTATAACAGTTTAATATTTTTCCAATCAAAAGTTGTGCGCAAACCTATAATAAAAATTTGACTATCAGGTAGATAATTAATTTTTGCTCACTGTATCTTGATAAAAGCTCAGTCCGTAATGATAGTCTAGTGCTGCCGACACTGCTGTCAGCCTGTGTCTTTTTCTCATGCTGTGTTAAGAAAAGAAAGGAATTGCATATATTTTTATTGTTATATATTTATTTTTTTTTTTGCGACAGAGGAACAGGCGTTTTAAAGAGCTTTTATTACGTTGTCATTTGCACTTGAATTGCACAGCCAAGTGTACTACTCATGCTTTTATATAATGAATCATAAAGCTCCTCCAGGAAAATATATTGAAATTACAACTAAACACACTTGAGAAACTACAGCAAATTTCAATACAATGAATGACTTTTTAAGATGATAATAAAAATAAAAACTGTCAGCAAAAAGGTAAAGAAACTAGTGGGACTTTTTTTAATGTTCGGGAAGAAAAAAATAAAATTAAAGTAACTCTCAGCTTTTGTTATACAAAAATTATATTCGTTTTATTACAAACTGCTGACAGTGTTGTTGTTGTTTTTTATAAGAAAAATCTCAAGTGCAATTCATATGATTTTATGTGAGATTTAGTATTCCAACTGTGTTGGAAAGATTTTCTTCATGTGATAC
Source organism: Linnaemya vulpina (assembly GCA_963675445.1). Lineage (NCBI taxonomy): Eukaryota > Metazoa > Arthropoda > Insecta > Diptera > Tachinidae > Linnaemya > Linnaemya vulpina. The sequence continues at coordinate 69,944,821 of OY776280.1, read as the reverse complement.
ATTTAGTTGTTGAATTATAATGACGAAAAGGTAAAATGAAATTTAAGTAAATAAAACGAGTAGATTTTCTAGCATTTGCACAGCAGCCACTCGAAATGCATAAAATACATAAAGGATTCCATGCAAAAGCTTAGTTTCAATAAAAATTGTTTTTCCACTTGTCGAGAGTCTACTGTTAGTCTCTACAATTATCGCCATCATTAATTAAAAAAATTCCTTAAGAAATATTCGGGTCCTGCATTGTAGCGTGAGTCACAAAATCGAAGGCTATTTTTTTATATCGTGTAACAGAATGAAATATTTATTTCTAGAGGTCTGTATTTGAACAAATAAAAAAAAGTTTTAGAAAAAGAAATTTTTTTTAAATAGAAAATAGTTTGTGTAGCGTGCGTCACGGGTTTGAGTTCTTCAAACGACTGCACTAAAATCGTTTAAAATTTTTCTGTTCATTTCTTTTATATCTGCTTATCATGACTGCATGATTCTTCAGCTACACCGCGACACATACGAGGTTTGTTCAAAAATAAGGTGAACTTTAAAATTGCACTTGTACATAAGGTCAGCATTTATTTTTATTTTTATTTAATTTTTTTAATAATTTTATTTTTCTTCACTCGACTCGACTTTTTAGTTGTTTTTGTAACTCTCATAAGTAGTCTGGGAAGGACGAGAAATGGATATTTTAAAACCTATGTATAATTTATAACGGTCAAATTTTTGAAAATTTTTAATTTTACAAGCGACAAGTTAATAGGCTGTATTTTTATTCATTTAATTCTCTGCAATTTTAGTAAAATTAATATTATTACAATTTTGCATACAATTAAATCCCTTATGAAATATCAGGTTCGTGCGTTGTAGCGTGAGTCACAGAGTCGAAGATTATTTTTTATATAGTGTGCAGAAGGATACATTTATTTCAAGTGGTCTGCATTTCAACAAACAAAAAACTGGAAGTCTTAGAAAAAAATTGAGAAAAAAATCACAAACTAATTTGTGTAACGTGCGTCACGGATTTGAGTTCTTCAAATGACTGCACTATAATCCTTTGCAGTTTATCTGCTCATTTTTTATATATCCACTTACCATCATGATTATTAAGCTATAACGCGGTACACACGAGGTTTGTTCTATAATAAAGGAAATTTCAAAATTTCACGTGTACTCAGCATTTTTTTATTTTAATATTTTTTTAAATTTTGCTACACTTGACTCGAAAATGTATTCAATGTATTTGGCATGTTTAGTTTGTTTGTGAGAGTCATAAAACTTAAAAGGATCTTGTGTGTTGGCTGACTTTCTGCTGTCGAGAAAAATGAATCCAAGAATTTTCGCCGATTTCGATAGGAAAATTTTTATGATTAAAATTCTTAATTAAAGAGTGTAAAACTCTACGATGAAAATTTGCCAACTCTTTACTAAATAAATGTCAAAGGATGACAAGTCAGTTCTTGTTATGTCATCATTTGACAGCCAATTTACTTCCTAACCTCAAATTTGCTCGCCCCTTTATTAAATGCTTAAAGATTAAGAAAACTCTCATAATCTTATCAATTTCTTTTTTTTTTTTTTCCTGCTCATCGAGTGTCTACTGTTAATCTATACAATTATCGTCATCATATTCTTAAGCGTAATATTTCTTTTATTTGTTAAGTACTCGTGTATGTCTGTAAGTATGAATAAATCTTTATGACAGTGTTATTCTATACATTTTCCTGACAGTGTCTGTCGCTCCGTCTCTCGTTATTCAGCAATTCATGTCTTTTTGTTAGTATTTCTAATTTAAAAAGTACGTTGTTAGTTGGCGTTTGCAAACGTTTCTTCTTGTCTAAAGTGCTGACTGAGCCAGCCAAGACAGCCAGTCTTTTGTTTCTTTTTTTTTTTTTGCTTTCTGCCAGTCTCCCAAAGATTTTAGTGGAAATAAAAATAACAAAAAAAAACAATAATAATAATACATATATTTTGATTATAATATAATAAGTATTCAGACAGTCAGTCAGTCAGTCAGTCATATATTTAGTGATTTTTTTTGCTTTCCTTATTCAAGTTGTTGGATTATTAAAAAGTATAAATAAATCTGAGAAAAAGATACCGGCGGCTAACAACGTCGTTGACAGTTGATAACTTCTTCGCAGGAAGTCTTATTATATTCAAGTCTATTTTTATTTTATTTTTGTCCATAAGTATCAATCTTAGAATGTCTAACAATATCATGAATTAAAAAATTGAATTTAAAAAAAACACAGTTTTATTCGAAAAGAGATTTGCTGGCTTAAGCAAAATTGCGCACAACAATTTAGTCTGACACAACAAAGTTAAGGTGGGAAGAAAATGGCTTAAATACAAAAGCTTTATGACTAATACTCTTATCCGTATTCGACGCCAGATTTCATTCAAAATTGGAAATTATTGAATCAGAATCTTAATAGAATCTTAATGCACGGGCGTGAATATCAAAAACATGCAATTGCATGTCTCTATACGCAACGTATGCAGACCCAAGTAAAATTTCTTTGTTTATTTCATAATTTTTTTTTTAAATATTTTTAATTGTGTTTCATTAAATTTAAAATATATATAAAAAAATATGTAAACCCTTATTCATAAAAATTATGAGAGTCTAATAACAGCGTAATAAAACAAAATTTCATATGAAATTTGATCTATTACAGTCTTATAAATCTCTCATAATTTTTTATGAATAAGGAGGATAAAATATAATATTAAAAAAATATATTTTAATTAATTTTTTTGATTCTCATTAAAATTTTACACTGAAAAAAATTTTTAATATCATTCCTACTTGTGACAATTTGATATGTTACAAATAAAATGACCCGAATTTATTAAAATAATTTCCTAAATTCCCAATTCATTTACAATAGAGCTGTAGAAAATGAATATTTTTATTTTAAACTGGCCTACAAAAATTTCTTAATGCATTCTAGTTCCGGGCAAAATATTTTATAATGCTGATTTTTTATTTTAATTTTTTGTCTTGGACCAGCACCCAGAGAATGCCCCAGAACTAGGAAAATAGGTTGTGGGAAGGGGGACAGAAATCACATATTTTTGTGGTTCTCATAAAACCCTATTTGTTGATATATAAAAAGTAATAACTTTTTGATAAATCAAATTATTCCTACGTGATAAGTGGCTATTGACGCAGCTCTCGGGTTCTGAACAAAAAATCGAGAACCTATTTTTAACAAATTGACCGAATTTTTTTCTATTTGCTGCAATTAAAGTGGTTCTTAATATCAAGAAATGTTTTGGTAACGAAATTGATCGGAAAGGTCGAACTAAAAGTTATTTAAAAAATCACTTTAGAAAAAAAAAATTCTATTTTATTTTATTAGAGATTTTTCAAAATCTACTGGCTCGAAGTGGTTCCAATTCAAACACATTCATACATGCCGATATAGTGACAGGCTCTCATAAGTAGTCAGGAAAGTTTTCTAGGGAATCAAAAAGTCGAGATCTGAGGAGAACCCGATATTTTAAAAACGATGTATAATTTATAACGGCCCGATATTTGAAAATTTTAAATTTTACCAGCGAGAAGTTAAAAGGCCGTATTTTTATTCATTTAATTCTCTGCAATTTTAGTAAAATTAAATCCCTTATGAAGTATACAACGCTCCTGCGTTGTAGCGTGAGTCACAGAATCGAAGGCTATTTTTTATATAGTGTTCGGAAGGATACATTTATTTCAAGAGGTATGCATTTCAACAAACAAAAAACTGCAAGTCTTAGAAAAAAATCACAAACTAATTTGTGTAACGTGCGTCACGGATTTGAGTTCTACAAATGACTGCACTAAAATCGTTTGCAATTTATCTGCTCATTTTTTTATATATCCACTTACCATCATGATTATTAAGCTATAACGCGATACACACAAGGTTTGTTCTATAATAAAGGAAATTTCCAAATTTCACGTGTACTCAGCATTTTTTATATTAATTTTTTTATATTTTGCTACACTGGACTCGAATATATATTCAATGTATTTGGCATGTTTAGTTTGTTTGTAAGAGTCAGTAAAGTTCAGAGGGCCTTGCGTATTGGCTGACTTTCTAGTGTCGAGAAAAATGGATCAAAGAATTTTTGCCGATTTTGATAATAAATTTTCATAGTTAAAACTCTTTGTTAGAGAGTGTAAAGTTTTAAGGCTAAAATTTCTCCTCTTTTTACTAAATAAGTCTCAAAGCATGAGCACTGAGTTCTTCAAACTTCATTTTTGGATAGGCAATTTACTTCCTAACCTCAAATTTGCACACCCAGTGTTTATTAAATGCTTTAAGATTTTTAAATTCTTTCGAGAACAAGAAGTCATTAGCTTAACAATCAGCATATGTCAAGTTTTAGAAAAAATACCGTTTCTTTTTTCTGCTTGTTTTTTAGTTTTTCATTTCTTATTTGATTTTTCTCAAAAAGGAAATTTTGTTTTGATTTCCTTGTCACGTAACTTATTTGCTGTTAACTGTATAAAGAAAATCGGATATTTCACATGCATGCAGACTCGTACACACACGCACACAAACATACATACACTCATATGAGTGACATGTTGCTACTAACAAGGATGAGTGGTAGCACAACTTGCTACCAGACAGACAGACCGACAGACAGACAGACATTCGTATTGAAAATGATTTTCGTACAAAATGAAATTGTAGATGAAAAATGTACTTCCAATAAAAAGTTGATTTCTTTTCCTTTTAAATTAATGCAACAGAAAAGGAGAAAACTATATTGAAAAAACCTTGTGTGTACACAGAAATTATATTCTATAAATATGTGATGGCTGAAGGGGTTCTTACAATCATGGAAAATTGTTTGTTTGAATTAAACATCAACTTGAAGTTTTTAGTTGCTCCCCAAAGAATTTTATTGCATACATTTTCATTTTCCTGCTTTAATTAAGGCCATAATTAAAATGCTTGTGTAAACTTTCCATAAAATTATAATAAATAATATAAAAAAGGGTTTCTTATCATTAACTGGTAAGTGTCTGTGGGTTATACCCCTGCCAATATTCTCACTTGAGTGCGACCCCAAACATCTATTTGCGCCACAATTTATAGTGGTCGGGTTTTAGATATCACACATGAATTGATTTTGTGTTTAATGAAGTTGCATTTGATAACGTTGTACTCAGTCAATTGGTGTGGCAGGGAGCGGGTTAAGTTTGGAGAACGGTTGAGCCTAAAGACCAGGACTTGCCGCTAATATTAACCAAAGCACCGTTATTTTGGTGTTCAAATCAACTACGTGATAATTGGTGATTGATATAGTTTCCAGTCCTTCACAAGAATCCACATCACAAAGTGATCAGATATATAATTTCGTATTATTTTTGCAATCACTTGCTTCAAATTTATTAATTTTTTTTTTCGTTCACGATATTTCACCAACTGATCAACCGATTTTGACCACAGTGATCAGGTACATATATAATATCGGTTTATTTTTGAAATCACTTGTTTAAAATTTATTAATTTTTTTCGTTCACGATACCTCACGAACTGATTAACCGATTTTGACCCAGCGGTTGCCGTGGTTTTTCAATTATAATTTGCGATCCAAAAGCCCGTAAAAAATTATTTAAAAAAAATATAATTTAAAAAAACGTTTTTTTCTTATGTTGAATTCTTTTCTAGAAAATAGTTACATATTTTCATAGAAATGGCAACATTCTGCCATTTGAAAATTAAGAATTTCTTAGAAATCAATCCAACATCTCTTTATGGAAAAGAAGTTAAAAAAATTTTACATATTTTCCAGAAAAGAAAATACCATTAGTTTGCTGGAATTTTATTAAAATATAATTATCTGAAACGGTTTCAATTTCACAAGAAACCAAAGTTTGATAAAAAGTCCTTAGAATGCCACCAGTTTGGTTCCATGTGATCAAGCCGTTCAGAAATTATAACGCACACACACTCTCGCATACACACAGACAGTGACAGGCTTTCAAAAGTAGTCGGAAAAGCTTCCTAACTATCTCAAAACTTCGAGAAATAATAAAAACTTGTTATTTTTCAAGACGGGTTAAAACCAATAACTTCGCGAATTTTGGAATTTCTTAATTTCCTTATCGGGAGATTAATAATTCAAAGGGATTTACATATGAAAATGATTTCTGGCATATGACTGCCGCCAGACATTAAAATTTGCACGTTGTTTTTTATTGTCTGTCTCTGCCCAGTTCTCAGGGCAAAACTCCTACACATGCGATGCCTTGCACCAGAAGTAGGAAAATTATTTACGAAACTTCTTTCAAAATTATGTTGGTCAGAATGTCATATTTAAATTATCTTTTGAATAAAGAAAATTTCATATCGATTCTAAAAAATTAATTCCCTTTTTTCTTCATTTTAAAGTTCTGTACCTCTATAAAAAAAACACCCTTTAAGTTATAGTGAGTATTTGGCACGTAACAGGTTGATCAGGTCCACGTTTGGCTCACTCAGATCAATAATTACGTGCGTCATAAATATCACAAAAACATCTATAAGTTGCACGAATTCGTGATTGGCTTTCAAAGTAAATCTGACTGGCCTGGTAACGTTGTTCCAACATCAATCTATTCAAAATAATGTCCCAAACTACACTGATTGTAGTTAATTGACAAAAAGTGAGCGCAGTATGACAGTTAATCATTGCGGAAGATCTGTTGGAGTTTAAAAAAAAGTTTTGCTGTTTTTTTTTCAAAACTATTATTTTCATAAGTTGTCTAAAACTAGAAATTCTAGTTTTTGAAATTGGTTCATATATATATATATATATATATTTTATTTTTATATTTCTATTAATTTCGCAAAAGCGAAATCTGTAAAAAAAATTTTCAATTTTTTTTTTCTTTTTTTGTAAAATAAAAGCAAAATGGGACATGAAGAATATATTCAAACAACGGCAACACTGGGTCTTAACAAAAGTTTGTTAAACAATTCTCGTATTCTTTTCCATGATGAAACATGTGCAGCTGGAAATTTTTTTATCCCACAAAATACACATGAGTAATGATGTTGAAGGCGCAGCGGCTTTCGAAAACAGCTATTCTGCTCGCGGGTGTAAATTATGTATCCGGAAACTGATGTTGATTTTTTCTTGTGCTTTAAAATATTTAACATCTTTTTCTAATTTAAAAATGATTGCAAAAATTTAAATTTGGTTTAAAAAACAATTAAGTTTTCAGGTCATTCGCCAGAAGTTTTCCTTTCAAAATGTTCAAAAAGTTGTTTGTTAGTTTTCTTCGAGTGCATATCAGTTCGTTGTTGTTGTCTTTTTTGCTTTTTTTTTTTTGCCTGCATTTTAAAGATGACTATGACTTCTTCCACGATTGACTTTGATTGCAATATGCGCGTGTTGCATATTGAATTTTATGCAGTCGTTCATTCCTTCATTTAAACTTTTTCATATTTTGTCGTTCGTATTTAATATTGTTTGAATTTCTTGGCTTGTGCAAGGCGATGAGGAAAATATACCGCCAATTTTCTAGTAAAATACTGACTACTGCATGGGAAAAGTTGTTCATGTTTAAGAAGAATATGTTTTTTTTTTTTTTTTTTGTTTCTTCTTTTAAGTTTCGTAAGGCATGAAACAAAAAAAAAAGGAAAAACAAAATGATGCACAAAAATTGATTACAGACGAAGAAGTAAAAAAGGTAAAAAAAAATAAAATAAACATGGAAAATTGGTTACAAATTATAAATCAAGGAGAAAACTCAATTTACTATATAATTGAAAAGAATTAAAATGCAGTGGAATTGATGAAAACTTATTGAAACTTTTTCGTTTTCTATTACAGCGTTGACAAACAAACTCTGCCAATTTATTCAAAATGATTTCAGTAATTTTCAAAATAGTTTGGTTTCTTTTTTCAACCTTTTAAATAAAATATTGTGCATTTGAATTAAATTAAACTTCCGCAGAAATTGATTGATTTAAAACAAATTTAAATAATCATTCGAAATATAAAGACAACAAATACAACTTTAGTTTTATAACGAGATTCCATATAAAAATGTCATGCAATTCCGAAGTGACGTGATGTATTTTATATTACAAAAATTATAAAGTTAATTTTTAAGCATGATGGGCCTTGCAAAAGTCTTCACTGAATTGCAAAATGTGCCAAAATAAATAAACTCAAGAAATATTGATAAGTCATATAAACAAATACATAAAGTAAATCTAATACATATTATTGTGGTACACTTTTTAAAATCTTACTTTTCAATAATATCCATTAAAAGTACACAACTTAAAAGGTATTTGCATGAAGGTATGCACAATATAAATATTTTGTCAAAAATATTAAAAGAAAAGCCTGCTCAATGTACTAAAACAGCAGGAGCAAAATATTGCTATTGCGTTTTTTTTTTTAAATTGCTTACGCACACTCATACGTTTAGACGTTCAAATGTATGAATTTAATGTTTTATTGGCTGGTAGTAAGAAAACAAATAGATTTTGCTATATTTCTGAAATTGCAGCTGAAGAAAAAATAACGTATTTTAACTACAAAAGTTTGGTGCTCCCATTTTGACCAACAAACATAAAGAATAAATAAACAAATCAGCAAAACTAGGTTACAATCAAAACTATCACTTCATTTAATTATTAATAATATAAAAAATAAAAATTCGTCTATATCACTTTTACAACTTCAAGTGATTATCCCTACTATTTACCCCATACACTCCAGCCACCAAAACCATATTAAAAACCATACCGCAAAGCAAACAAAAATCGTAAAAAATTATAGACTAAAATATGTATTTAAGTTATTTTTATTTTTCTTTTCCCCAAGTGTTGTTAAAACTACAACAACTAATACAACTGAATACAACAAAGAGCTGATATTATTTCAAAATTTCAAAGCAACTATACAATTTCCAGCCGATGATCCTTAACATGATCTCCATTGAAATTTATAATGCAGCGTGAATTTGGACAAGAATATTGTTTTGTTTTGGTTTATTGCAAAACAAACAAACAAAAAATAAAGAAAAAATTACAAGTTGTATTGAAACAAAATTTAAGTGCATTAAAGAGAGGGGAAATTATTGTGTTGCATATTTCAGGCTAAACAAAGAAATGCCTTTTATTACAAAATAAATTTTGCAAATTAATTTCATAGAAGATTTTTATAAAAAAAACATGTTTTAATTGCATTTGAAATGTTAATAAGAAACCATTTGAGATGTTTAATTTTCACTTAATCTGCTAAAGATCAGGTTAGGGAAAACAGTTCTGAAAATAAAGTCTCGTAATTCGATTACTTTGATTGATCATCGATGTTCGAACCCAATATCGTTGACGTTTAGCTGATTAGGTTTTAGGCACAAAAGTTCAGCCAGCATGCCGCTTCTTGTCCATTTCGAAACAAATAAAGATCGTTGAATACGAATACTATTTTTGATTTGATGATTTCCTATATTCTTTCAAATCTTTCCAGTTGTTGATTGTTCTTTATGAAAGTGACTCATAAAAAAATGTATATGACACTCATTTCCTCGAATTCTAGTTATAATAATCAGCATCTAAATCTTAATCTTCCAACTTGAATTTAATTTGGCTTTTAATCACAATTAACCCAATAACCGTCAAGCATAAAACTGACTGTAATTGGAAAGAATATTTTACTGCAATTATTTTATACCAAAAAAAATAAAATAAAAAAATAAAATAAATAAAAAATACGAGTTCAGTAAAAGCAGAAAAAGTGCCAAGACGTGCAAAATTTTGAAGATTCTTTTAGCTTATGGTGTTCGTTCGCTGCTACGTTCCAAATAATGAATATTTATTTGGAATCAAATTTAAACCAGATTCTCTCCACAGCCAACAGCCAAATACGCCATGAACTTCAATGAACTCACACTCGTGCAGAAACTTTAGCAAAAGCAACTGAGAAATATATTCAAACACATTTCATTTCTTTAACGATTCTTTTTTCCTGCTACTTGCGGTTCCAAAGTTTTTTTTTTAATTTCTTTTTGAAATAATCTTTTTTTTTTTTTCTTCTAATTACATAAATTGAGATCTCTGTTTCAAGCTGCTGAAGAGTGTGGCGCAAAAAGAATCTTGCTAAATCTTCATCAGCATAAACTAGCAGTTCTGCGAAATTGATTCTAAGGCCAGGAAGCAAACAATTGGCTTTTGGTGGTGTTGCTTTTTTTTGTGTTGTTTTTCTTTTCTTTTTTATTATTTTCTATCTTTTTATAATTTTTGCCATTCACATTTGCCCGTTCAAACTACTATTACAGCTTTCGAGTTTAATGTTCACTGGGTGCTGCAGAGTTTTGTAGGCTATTGACTGTTCGTTAACAGTATAATTGAAAAGCGTACATGTTGGCTGTCAGGAAAGCGAGATGTTATGGCCACTGGTGGCTTAATTTTCTTAAAGCTGCAGAACTCCATAAAACCATAAGTGGGCAGCATAACTCTGGTGTTAGTTATTAGCCAGCTTTTACCCACGGCTTGAAGCATACATACATATATATTTGTGATTTTTATATAAAACCGCACATGTACAGTTTTGTGGACTTTCAGTGTAATATTATTTGTATGAAATTTTTTTTTATAGCATTTCTTTGCGAATTAATATTTAAAATTTTCCCAAAATAAATCAAATATCTCTCATATCTATTGTTTTGTTTGAAGAAACTTGAGCAAACCTTTATGTTCTTCTGCAGCGACTCTGGCTGAGCAACGTTTGTACACGAGCTCCGGTTTTTAATATTTCTCAAGAGATATAAATTTATGCATCAATTTTCATGTTACGCCCTCTGAAGTGGTCCCACTCAAATGGAGCAGTATTTTTTTAAACATATTTATCTTTAAATTTTTTTAATGTATTTAATTATAATTTTCTTTTGTCGCAAACAGTTCTGATATTAAATTTTTATCAAATCATTATGACTTCTCAGCAATTCCATTTTTATTTTATTTTCAATGCTAGCGAAACAAAGTCCTTTCATAGGTCCCTTCAATCTTGAATGTTGGAAAAATTCCCAGGGGACCACATCTGGTGCAAGAAATTATGAATATGCGAAATTTCTCTTTTTGCGCTAAAAATTCATTAATTTTGGAAAGACTTGGACTGTCCAAAATATATCCCCCCGGGGGGTACAATAGGTAACTTGGTCAGTCGTAACACCTTGTTACAGTGCTTTCTGGGGAAAAGATAAGATATACAGGTGGAAGGATACCTGGGTCCCGTCATTACAAAGGATCAAAAATCAATAGTAGGTTACAAACCTACATTGGTTTGACCTGCGAGGCTTAACCAGTTTCTTTACACTTGGTACCACGGGATTTAATTGAGATTGCAAACTGTGTGTCCCTGAGCGTCACACAGGTGTGACCCCTGAGGGCGACAGGAGTGGTGGTGTTAAGACCACTGTCAGTTAGGCTATATTGGTAGGTACTGACGTCAATCTTAGACACTATCTGTCCAAATATATATACACATATATAAAAATCATGAACCAACCGATATGCCGACTTACTTAACTTCTTCAATAGTGTTGCAACGATTCTTCATGACAATATATTTTTCTTTCTCAATATTTGTTGTCGATTGTTGTGATGTTCGGATCTTTAAAAAGATTATACGACTTGTGATGATTTATATTACCCAGATTACGATCACCGTACGCCACTGTGAACATATCAAGTGCTTTGGTATGTTAATAACCAGTTGTTTTAAACAAAATTTTATGCACTTTCCGTCTATCCATTTTTATTTTCGACATTGCCCAAATCGCAACACATAAACATGCTAAATACTCGTGGCTGAATCTGTTAACACATTTTGTGGTGCACTTATAGTTTTATAGAGTGCTCCGAAATTATCGAAACTTTTGTAATTCAAAAGAAATTTTCGAGTAGATATGCACTATGTAAATATTTTTCCCAAAATTACAAAAAACATTCTTAAAACTCCACTCTTAATAAGAAGTTCGAATTTAATACAAACAAAAAATTATTTGTAAACATGCTGGTTTCAACTTAAACCTGAAAAATAATGCTGGGCTGAACAATAAATATTATAATTAATATTTATAATGATTTGAAAGCCCGCTACAGCTTTTTACCAAATTAAGTACATGTTCCACTATCTGCTGTCAGTTAGTGTAACTATTCAATCCGCAACAAAAGTTTAATATCATAATTATTGCAGCATCTGCACATTATCTTCGCAATTATATGACATACGCGGTTATTCATAAAACTGCAGCTTGCAACATGATCATGAATGTTGTGTTCACTAACGGTAACAAATCTGTTATTTCAATTCAATTTCTAGTTTTTTTTTATATATAATTCTTTTTTTTTACTATTTTGTGCTAAACTTGCTTTTTGATCATACGACTCTATATACGACACCATTATAATTGATTAGACTCAAATATTTAGAGCAAAAGAATAAGAAATAAATGAATAAAAATTAAAACAAAAAAAATAGATAAATAAAAACTGTAATAAAAAATAGTTTATAATAAAAAAAATAAAACAAAAACGAAACTTTGATATTTCGAACTTCTTAAAAGTGTGTTAAGGAAATTTGAAACAAGTTGCAGCTCTAATGAAATTCATAACAGAAACTAAACTGAAGTTGTGTTGGGGGAAAAAAATAAAGAACTAAAACTAAGTCGAACTTTTGGACTGGGTTTTAAAGAAATAATTTCATAATTTACAAATTATCACTGAATGCAGTGGAAATTAAATAATTGAAAGCTGTTAAGTCAGCCTTGATTTCTTTAGATGAAATTAATTTGAGTTCAAAATATTTTTTATTAGAAATGTCATAGACAAAAATAAATTAGATTAAAGTGTCATGGCCACACACCAAAGACCTGCCCTGTGCATGTATTGGTTATTTCGTTTCTATATTCATGACCACACGAGGAAACAAATCCCTGGTTTCCAGCTTCGTAATTAAAACGTTAAGTATTTCCGTCAACAGTAAACGTGGTTTTGTTCCTTTTTGCAACTACGAGCAGGCAACTTTTTAGGAAATCATTTCAATATCAATAAACAATTATTGAAAAAAAAGTTTTCTTTACAAATAAAAAAACAACAACTGGAATTTCAGGTCACTAAAATTCTTGCGATTGTTAAGCACAACAAATCTGTGATGAGACTTGAGACTGCGGCGTAAAAGCGTCAGAGCATGACAATAGAGAGCAGAGTATCTCCACCGTGCACAACTGCCACTACAATTTCTTTGAGCGGCTCTATTCACCGTTAACTTCTGTTTTAAATGTCATCTACTGAACGCTCCTTTCAAGCTTGACAAATTTAAAATTTTCCTTAACCGCAGCAAAATAAATTTTCTATATCCTTTTCACTTGTTTTTTTTTTCTTTTCTTTTGTTTTTACTGGCATTTTATTTCTTTCATTTCTAATATTTCTAACATATATATTTTTTTCTCTTTAACTTTTTGAAGCATACGACTGACTTTTGACTCGGTTTTACTATGAAATATTCATAAATTTTATAATGATGCAATTTTTCATCATCCTTCTCATCGGTATGATTTTATGCAAATTGTGAGTTTTTTTTTTTTTCTTTTTTCATTCTTCATTTGCTATATTTTAAATTCTCTGTTCTTTTATTTTGTTTCATCTCTCTCTTTTAATAGAGCAGACAAACAGCATGATACGTTTTTCTATTATATTTTTGTAATGAAAAAAACTAGGAATTTTTATTTGTATGCAAAAAAAAAAAGAAGAAAAATTTAGCAAAATTGCAAAACAGCATGAAAAAGGGCCATTGAAAAGTGCCAACACATTCATTTACTCACACATGGTGTTGCTGGGCGCAAAGAAGAAGAAAAAGAAGAAGAGGAAGAAGAAAATGCAAATTTAAGGACAAATTGTAAAGAAGGGAACAAAAACTATGCAAATGCTTGGAAGTAGATATTAAAGTCAGCGCTAGAAATTTTGTTTCCAAATAATCGTACAGAGAGAAGGCCGCTGAAGACCCACAAACAAAAAGCGTACAGGGAAGAAGACCAAGTGAAATGTCAAGAGCCCAAGTTTATTGGCAAAAATTTTAATCTCAAGTGGGTGTTATAAGAATATTTCGTTGGCTTAATGATTAAGCCCAGTGCTTAAGGCTTGAGATTAAGCCTTAATCTCAAGCCTTAAACACTGGGCTACACTGAGAGAAAAAAAATAGAAATCAGAATTATCATACTGAAAATGTAATCCAGCCATAATGTTTTTTTTTTAATTCCAAGCTTTTGAAAAATTTGCTGGTAAATCATCGTTGTATATTTTTTTTAAAAGGTTTAAAATTTTCATTTTATAAAACAATAACAATAATTGAAGAAAAAAAACTACCGATTTTCGGAAGTAACGACATTCAATTGATATTGACTTTTGCTGGGGATATTAATCAGGTCTTTTTGAACTAAAAACAAGTTACGAATTATGAATCGTATTTAATTTAATAAATAATAAATTTCAATTTATTGTATTCTCTTGTAACAGACTTCGTACTTGGTTGGGCTTGGCTGCATATTTGATATGATGTTTATGACGAATTTTGTGGACACCATGATTGTGCATGTTTTCATGTAGGCAAGTAGGATTTCTTATTCTTGATGATGAATAGTCGCGGAGAAAAAAGTTCAAAAGTTCGTCTAAGTTCAAATCCCGTTGTTATATAATAATGATTCTTATTTTGTTTATTTAATATAATATTAACCACGAAAAGTAATTGATTTTTGGAAATTTGTAGACCTGGAAAAATGTGGTCACGCTTAAATAATTCAATACTTTCTTTTGAAAGATCTCAGTCAAATCCATATTAATTCTACTCTCTGTTCCTTAATTTTGCTTTCTGTTCTTTATTAAAGAGACCATAACTTTTCTAATGGAAACTTTTTACTGTTTCGTCCTTGAAGTTTATTAAAAAAAAAAATTTCAAATTTATTTTTTTATCGAGTGTTATTTTTGCCACTACTTGACTATTTTTTCCGTTCGTTCTTTTGCACCTTTTATTTCTACTCCAACTGATTTGTACGATACGATTCGGTATGGATTTCATTGCAGAAATATTAAATCCTTTCAAAAGTGCACTCATTGTGGTTTTTATTCATGATCTTATGAATATATTTTGATAAACGAGTACATGGCAACCTTTAAAACAAAACAGAAATGTCAAGGGAAGTGGCATAAATTTAAGGAAATTTTCTTTTAAAAAATTATAAAAAAAAATCCAACTAAATATTATGTTAAGTGAAAAAGCATTTCTAAAACCAAAAACTGTTTTTGAAGGCAACACAAGAAAGGAATCAGTAGATGATAAAAACGTTGTTAATAATGATGAAGCTGACTTTGTTGTACTTGGCTGGTGTTTTAAGTTATTATATTTTCTCTCCCTCTCTCTCTCTTTCTCTTTGTCACAAACTAAAATGCAGACATTATGCAGATCAAGGTGAATATGCCACTACAGCAGCGCCCGTATTTAAAATGCCAAAGAAAAAAGCGAAAAACAAAAACTGTTATTAAAAAAACGTTAGAAAAGTGTTAACAGTAACAAGGGATTTTCAAATATACGAGTTAACACAAAGCAGAAAAGCAACAAAAACAACAATAAAAGAAAATACATATATAAAATGAACTACATAAATTATGAGCGTTATTAACAAGAAGATGAATGGAAAGATTTTTACAAATTTCTAAAGCTTTAAAAACATTTCGAAAATTAAATTTCAAACTTTAGGAAAATGTTCATCATAAGAGAGTATTGGTGGGGTTGGAACAATGGGCGTTTGAAGTTCCACGAGATGTCATGAACATATTTAGCAAAGACTGAAAATGGTTCACACACACACCATTTCCAGCATTACGGATTACGATATGATTTTGAGTGAAAAATATTGTTTGCATGTTTCATCTAGTTTCTTAACACTTCGATATTCACCAGCCATTGGACAGATGAATTTCAGACAAATTGCTCAAACATTTCTCCCAAACTTTCCTACAAAATTCACTTCATATGCGTGATTTGACCTGCCCTGCTACGTAAAATAATAATAATTATTATTTCTTTTTTCACATATTCTATTCCATTAATATAATTAACTGCTACTTAATTTTATTTAATATATGCAGCTCTGATTGCTCAGATTTTTCCCATTTTTTCTGCGGCGTTTTTTGTTTAACAATTAATGGGTGCCATTTCTTAAATTAAAACAAAATCATTTATTTACTCGTGCTTGTGGAAACAAACAAAAAAAAAAACAGAAAGACAAACTCGGTATTTGTATGCTAAACCTCAATTGCCGGCTTCAAACCAAATAGTTTGACAGTCAATACGATTCGTATGTCACCAGTCGGAATAAATTATGGCTTTATATAAATTGGTAGCAACATTCATTGTGTATAGCTGTGTGTGTGTGTGTTCAACTAAACAATTTGAAAAGTACGCCAAGCCTTAAAACTCCAAACAGATGTCGACCACAACCATCGATACACACGAGTATCACTTTATAAACAGGTAATAACAGATTGTTTGCTTGTGCTAACAAGTCAAATAACGAACGAACAGTGGGCTAGAAACAAAAACCAAATAGACATTTATTTCCAGGCACAATTAACTTTGTTGTTACAAATTAAATTAATTGCTTAAAATCATATGAAATTAATATATAGTTCCACTAAGAAAGACTTATGTATGTGACAAATCGAATGCGTAAATTTACCCCCTTATTCATAAAAACTATAAGCGTCTAATAACAGCGTAATTAAAAAAAAATTCATATGAAATTTGCTCTATCATACTCTTATAAGCCTTTCATAATTTTTATGAATAAGGAGGTTAATATTTAGGGTCCGAATTCATAAAGAAAGCGAATGCTGCTGCTAAGCAAAATAGTCTGACGACAAGAGTTGCAACTTAAAGGGATTAAAAATGAGGTAAAAACTGGATATTTTTTTCATGAGTACAGCCAGCACTTAGGGGACAACTTCTACAAATGCAGTGTGCATTGCGCTGGAACTGGGAAAGGCGGCGGTAGTGTTAAGAGGATAAAAAATTTGTTGTAGCTATTTTTACTTCGTCGATATTTGATATTATTGAGACAAGAAGTTGACAATAATTAACACATTCTAGCACAAATGCAGGTCATAAAAAATCATGACTGAGTGCGGAGTCGAGCACGTGACCTAAGACATCGTAGCTTTGTGTCTTATTACCTCAGCCAACAGCAAGAACCTTTTTGAAATCCACACCTCATCCAAGCTATCGGTCATATCAGAATGTATCAGAGTTAATGTCGAGGCCACTTAAGAGTGCTAAGGGTACCCCCTTGTGAAATTTTAAATTTTAGCTTTCTTATAAAATGAAAAATATACTTCTATACTTTTCAAAATGATTGACTTTGGAAAATACTGGCAACACTAAGGTGCTAACAAAAATTTTGCCATTCCTAAGAACATTTTTAAAAGTACGATTTTTTTTTCAAAGAAATGTTCAGTTTTTAATTTATAAAAGCAGGGTGCTAACAAAAATGTAGATGTTTCTAAGAAAAATTTTTAAAAAGTAGTTTAGTTCAATTTTAGCTTTTGCTTGACCCCTTCTGAAATTTTCAGTTTTAGCTTTTGTTTTATAAAATGAAAAATATGCTTCTATACTTTTAAAAATGATTTCTTTTTAGAGCAATAAAAGTGACCAAAAAGTAAAATAAAACGGCTTCTAAATTTAAATTTAGAAACAGAATCTAATCGACCTGTAACTCCCATGCCGTAACATGCTGGTTTCTTTTTAAATTAGAATAAATAAAATTTAATAAAGGTCGATAACAGTTAACATATTCTAGTACAAAAAAATCACGACTGAGGGCGGAGTCGAACTCGGGACCTAAGTCATCGTAGTCTTGTGTCCTACTACTTCAGCCAGCAGCAAGCACCTTTTTGTAATACACCCGTCATCCACGTTTCTAAGAATATTTTTAAAAAGTCGACTTTTTTAAGCACAATAAAAAGTGAAATAAAATGGCTTTTAAATTCTGAATTTAGAAACAGAATATAATCGACCTGTAACTCCCATACCGCAACATGCTGGTTTCTTTTTAAATTAGAATAAATAAATTTTTTTTTTTGATTTCTTGTTTTCGTATTTTCAACTACGATTCCCTTTCTTTGATTCTTATATGCTGAATATAATTCATGGCCATATAATTTGTTTTCGTCTCGTAAACGTTGGTTATTTACCAACCAGTATCCAGATGTAGCATAAATGACCTAATTCAACTTGCAAATACAAAAAGAACACAAAAACTTGATAAATTAAGCAAAAAACAATTTTTTTTTTTAATTTGCATAAATTCTTAAGAACAAGACAAGTTTTAGCGGCACAATTCTGCAGATGGAAGCGCCTACATACAGCACAGTGTGTCGCCCACAAGAAATGTTGTCAATAGTTTATTTTAAACTCTCTTATGAGCTGTAGTTTTAACAAAAGAACTCTGCACCAATTTATTGCCGAAATTAATAAACGCAAATTTTGAATATTTTTATAATGAAATTTATTATATTAATAAATTATTTTCTTGCTATAAATAGTTTTTTTTTTTTGTGATAGATTTTTTTGAAGAAAATGTTTATCTATATTTTTCCGTTTAACGAGATATTGGAATAAATGACTTTTTTACGGAAAAGAAGTTGGAATAAATAGTTTTTTTATGGAAAAAGAACTGCTTTACAAATTTGTGAATAATTAAACAGTTGAAATAAAAAATTTATTAGAAAAAGAAATCATTCAGTGTGACACAAAACTTGACGCACAGTTTGGATTTTCTAAGAAGCACATTTAAATAAATCCAGGTTTACTCCAGGAAGTTCCTGCTGCTCCTCTTATGATATTGTGTGAGAGAGAGAGAGAGAGAGCGAGGGCAGATGAGAGAGCCATTTGATACGGAGCTACTTGTTGTGCCATTCGTAAATGTTGTTACTATTTCTACTTCTTTTTCACTCTCTGCTTTGCTATGAAGAAAGTTTTTTAAGACTTAAAAAAAACGGACTTTATTGTAACAAATTTTTTTTTTAATAGAAATAATATAAAATAATATAATTTTTATTTTAAACTAGTAAGAAATTCCTTTAACGCAAACTAAATGAATTTTTAAAAATGTTAGAGTTTGTTTATTAAAGAAAATGAAAATTTTGTTGCAGCAGTTTTATTTGTGCGAACATTCAGGCCGTTTTAAAAGAGAATTGAAAAAAGTATGATCAGCAAAAACTTCCTTATGTGAATCTGGACTCAATAAAGAAGAGGGGGCAGTGCCGTAGAGGCGATACCCAGAGAGTTTTATTTTTAAAGGATTTCTACTTCCACATTTCTTATGAAACTTTGCTTAAATACAATCCGTCCTATTGATAATTTGGGTGTCTTTATAATTGGAAATGTCTACCAGGACTCTTCAAAAATTGTCAATAAATTTAAAAAATTTCATGCTATTCAAAAGGCTCCTTTTTTGAACTGCATTTTGCATGAAAACGGGCAATAAATAAATTAGATTTTATCTCCCTTTTTATAATCAATCCGAAATTTAACAATTTTTATTAAATCAAAGAAAATTTCAATTTATCAAACTTCAACTTGAAAATCACCAACCGAAATCAGACTGAATAATTAACTCGTAAATTTTTTAAACTTTTTATATGACCCCGGGAATTTCAAATTATCGTATTTGGGTTTTTATACAATTTAATTTTGTGACCCACTACGCCCTGAGTTTATCGAAATTATAATTTCAATTAATTTCGCTTAACCATCTATTAACAATAAAATTGAGGTTAAACATCATTAAAGATTCTATTGAGTGGAGAAGCAACACATTAAAAAAAGAAAGAATATTAAGGCAAAACGAATGCGGCCACAATAAAAACAAATTGTGTTTGAATAAAATTGAAATGTAATCTAATGATTTGGAAATTTGGAAATTTGGAAGCGTAATAAAATTTTATTTGGTGTGTGTGTGTTTTTTTTTTTTTTTTCTAAAGTCGATTTAACAGTGCGAGCGAGCAACAGCACTTTTGATGGCTGTTCGCAGTTGTGCTGCCTGTTCAACGTTAATGACGAGTAGTGGAAGATATTGTTCTTTTTTTTTATTATATAATTGAAATGGGGCTTAGTGACCGTTTAAGTTTTCTAGCAATATGATTTTTGATATTTTATTAAGAAGTTTTACATAACGAATCCAGTGCAGGTCAAATGTTTTGCTGGGCCAAAGAGAAAATCTTTAAAATAACAATACAATTTCAAATTAATTTACTATAAATTCAATTTTCCCATAATTTTGCTTAACAACTTTTAGATTTTTAATGTTACGCAGGCAAAGAATATTTTATTTTAAAATTTTATGTAAAAAAACAAAGAACTTAAAAATAGCAAAGTATTCAAATAACTGCAATTTATTTGTTCCTGTTCTCTTTCCTGTTCATTTTAATTACAGCTTAAGGCTTTTATATCATTGACCCAAAACTAAAACAACAATTTGCTGTAGCTGCTTTAACCAACATTCATGAATTGTCCATTTATTTCTGGCATGTCACAAAACAATGACTGTTTTAAATAACTTGTCTGCACAATTGTCTAGCTTTTTGGGTCTTGAAAAGCAAAAACTCCTGGCCAACACAAGAAAAAACATTCTCTTTATTTCCATCCTCATGGGCTAACAACTTCCACTGCATAAATATTTTAAAATCAAAATAAAACCACCAACCACCAGCCTTCTAAACCGTTCAAAAACATGCAAATAAAATGCGTTTGCTGACTCCAACAGACCAACAGGACGTAGAAAAACTGTAAAAGGGAAATAGACAGCAGAATAGAAAAAGAAAAAAAAACACAGAAACACAACCAACAACAACTTTCTGCTAAACTAAAACAAAGCCAGGACACAGTCATAATAATATTGTCCTTAACAAACTTATTAATGTTTTTGTTTGCTGAAAGCAGCCTTGTCGGCTGTTAACAAGCATTTCCGTTTATCCTTCGGCCCCTAAATGCTAATTAGAAACCCTTTTTTACCAGCAAACAAAAAAAAAGTAATTAAACCATAACAATTCTTAAAACATTCTGAATATCAACAAACTAAATGGCGCATCTATTTATATATTTCAGCTAAACAAAGAGCAAAAATTATAATTTTCATTAATTCCCTAATTTTCTTATCTCTTTACAGCCTTCACCAAACACAAGCAAAATAAAGAAACGAATTATAAAACTTTTATAAAAGCACAATATCATCCATGTTCAACGCCTGTTGGAAAAAAACTCTTTTATTTAATAGTTTAAGAGTACAATCGTTTTAATAATTTTCTAATTAAATTTGCCTAAATTATTATAAATATTTTATAAAAAACACTCAACAACACACCAACAAAAACAATTTTTAAAAAATGGCGCGCACAAATGTTATATTAAAAATCCTCTTCACTTTATGTGTTTGGTCCTTCGCTATAATTGGCGTTTTCAAAATGCAGGGCACGAATATTGTATCACAAGAGTACGCCGCAATGCCCATGAGTGGACGCATTTTACTGCAAAAAGACATGCTGAGATTTGCCGAGACCACGTCAACGACGACGGATAAATTTGATCCCTCCGAAATATTGGTGGACAATCGAACGGGTAAGTCCAAGCAAAGTATTTCAAATTAGTTTTAATTACACACAAGAAATCCAGAACCACACGGCGTTATTGCGTTTTGTTAAGGCAACATCAAAAAACAAATTTATTCGAATAAATTATATTTGAATACTTGTTATTCGAATAAATTTTTTTAAACAAAATTTTATTAGAAAAATGTAATCGTAAACATTTTTTACAACAATTTTTTTCTAATAAATTTTACGCAAATAAATTATGTTGAGAAAAGTTTTGTTATTCGAATAATTTTTTTTTAAATAAATTGAATTCGAATACTTGTTATTAGAATATTTTTTTTTAAATAAATTGGAAAAATGTACTTATAATAATTGTATCCAAAAATTTTTTCCGAATAAATTTTATTGTGTTATTGTTGCCTTAACAAAATTAGTTGAATAAAAATTTTTTAACAAGTTCGTGATTGCCCAAATTTAGTAGAATAAAAGTTGCTCGAATAAAATTTATTTTTGAAAATTTGATTGGCGAAACTTTAATAAAATTAATTTAATAAAAAATCAAAGAAAATTCAATCTAATGAAAATTTTTCAAACAATATATATTAAAATCAAAATTGTTCGAATTTTATTGCAAATTAATTGCGATTAAACTTAATCGATTAAAATTTATTCGTATAAAGTTTGCATTTTGTGGATGATAGTTTAATAAAACCAAACTTAATCGAATAAAATGTATTCAAATAAAATTTTCTCGAATAAAAATTATTGGAATAAAATGAAATTCATTCAAAAATGTACTCAAATAACAGATATTCTAATAAATTTTTATCGAAAGCAAGTTATTCGAATAAATGTTTTCGAATAAAATTTAATGCAAAATTTTTTTACAAAATTTATTCAGTTTAAAATTGTTTGAGTAGATTTTTTCGGTAAAAATATATTTAAATTAATTTAATCAATTAAAATTTACTCGAATAAAATTTGCGCGATTAAAGACTGTTGGAAATTAATTTCGAATAAGCTTTAGTGTTAATTAATA
Source organism: Linnaemya vulpina (assembly GCA_963675445.1). NCBI lineage: Eukaryota > Metazoa > Arthropoda > Insecta > Diptera > Tachinidae > Linnaemya > Linnaemya vulpina. The sequence goes on along the minus strand of OY776280.1, from coordinate 69,922,141 downwards.
ACAGTTTTAGTATTATATAATTATTAAAGCATTTTTCTTTTAGCCATGGACGATGAGCAGCTTGTGCGCGATGTAGAGTCCCGCATACCCTCTTTACCCATCGCCTACTGGAGTAAAAACAAGAATTTTCTGCAACAAAAATCCTCAACATGTGCCAAGTATCCGTCAATATTTGAACTGGAATTTAATAACATCTACTGGCAGACAATGCGCACCTCAAATGGTACTTTCCAGCTATTCGGAGCCTACTACGATATACGAAAAAATTCCCTATTGGGTCCCTCAGTACGAATACTGGGCATGATAGATCGCATTGAACCCAAAGTCAAGACATTCTGTCAATTTTGGTTTGATGGCCAAAAGGAGCCGTTCATTGTTAAGACTTACGAATACAAATATATCTGGTACAACAAATGGGGCAATTATAAGCAGGGGATATATCAGCCGTACTTAATTGCTTGCCAGATACCAAAACCCTTTCATGGTGTTGTACCCAGTTCGGTATCTATGGTGGAAAAGGAATGCGACACCGCTACAAATAACTTGAGGGTCATATACAATCGGCCGCCCGATGATCACAAAAAAGGATTTGCTGTGTGTGTTAAGGGTTTGGATTTTTTGTATGACGATTTATCCGTACGCTTGATAGAATGGATTGAGATGCTAAATATTTTGGGAGCCGATAAGATTTATTTCTATAATTTACAAGTCCACCCAAATATAACAAAAGTCTTGCAGCACTACGAGCAGGAGGGCAAAGTACAGGTTATACCACTAACACTACCGGGAGGCCAGCCTAATGTTCCCGGCTTTCAACATTTATATTTGACCAAGAAGACGAATCACAAACGCCAAAACGAGGTTATACCCTACAATGATTGCTTGTACAAGAACTTATACCTCTACGACTATATAGCACTACTCGATATAGACGAAGTTATCATGCCCAAAGGTAATTTCGTTCTATGGTCCGAACTAATGGCCAAAGTAGTGCCCGAATCTTTAAAAGCCCGCCCCGAGGGCTATCACAGCTTCAACTTTCGCAACGTCTATTTCCTAGATGACCAACAGCACGAGCATGGCTGGCATAAAGATATACCCAAATACATGCACATGTTGCAACATGTGCATCGAGCCAAAAATTACACGAAACCCAACCAGTATGTCAAGTGCTTTCACAATCCCGAAAAAGTCTTAACTCTACACAATCACTTTCCTTTGGCCTGTTTGGGAGGCGTATGCAAATCCTATCCGGTAGACGTACAAGATGGCCATCTACAGCACTACAGAGCTGATTGTGTCAACACTTTGAAGAAGTCTTGCGAGGAGTATAGAGAGAACTCGGTGGAGGACAAAACAATATGGAAGTATAAAGATGAATTGATAAGGCGCTCGGTTAAAACCTTAGAGACTTTGGGCTTCTTTAGACGCGCCTCAGGCAGCAGCTACGGCAGCGGTTTCGGTTCGACGACACATTCAACGGAACGGTGATTGCCAAACATTTGGTGGTCACTAACAATACCATATTGGTGGGGCATTAGGGGGGAAACGCAGGAGCGCCAAGTAAGTAGCAGCAGTATCAGTATCAGCACCAGCAACAGCAACAGTGCAAGTAGTAGTAGCAGTGGCAGTAGCAGTAGCAGCCATAATCTGATCACAAGTAGTACAGCTTTGCCTTTAAAACTTGCTGCTGTTTCCGAAACACAAGATCTGGTCTTGAGTCAAGACTATGCAACCGAAATATATGACGATATGCAGGAAAATAATCAAGATTTAGATAAAACTAGTACTGCTGCTACCACTACCACTACTACAATAAACTATAATAGGTGATAGTAATTTTAGTGCAGAACTAAACGAATTATAAAACAAAAAATCCTTGCGCTACATTGAAAGGATTTGTAGTAATTCAATCAATTACATGCAAAACCACATAAATGCTTATTATTTATAATTTATTAATTAGCAAATGTAAATATTGTAGTTAATATAATACGAATATCTATGCGTGTAAGAGATCCATTATAAATTGTACTTAAATTTTTAGAGAAACTAACAGAAACGGGCAGCAAGCAGTAGAAGGCAGGTAGACATTATTTGTGGAATCCAGTATATGCGACTCTTATTATTTTCAAATTAATATATTTTTATAAACTTCCTAAAATATTGATGTTTGAGAACCAGTATTTCTAATTTTTACATTTAACAATATCGAGAAGTAATTAATCCTGCCTAAGTTTTACTAAAACTAATTTCAGATATTTTTATATTATTTATAATGGGAATTGCTGAAAATGCTTAAAAACGAGTATATTTTGATATTAAAAAATTTAAAATTCCATTAAATAGAGTTTCTGAAAAAAGTATATTTTCAAAATTCCAAGAATTATGTGAAATGCTTAATTCTCTTATTACTACTTTCCCTTGCGGACATTTTTATAGTTTGACTTTCTTTATATCTTTATATCGTAACTGTTTTTTCGTTTAGAAATATGGAATGTATTTCGAAAAGCCGTTATTATATTTTTAAATCTCTAGGAATAAGTTTTAAGTAGTAAATGTATTACATTTTTTTTTTCAATGGACACAACATATTTTTATTTAATTTTTAATAAAGTAAAATCACAATGAGAGATATTGTATATTGAAAACCCGCAATTTTGAAATATAGATAACTCTAACTGATGAATAATCTTTACTTTTTAAATTAAATATACTTATATATAATGGTTTTTATAAAATTATGGTTTTTGATAAACCAATATATTTTGAAAACTTCTTAAAACGTACGGATATAAATTTTCGTATATCTCTTGCTGTTGATATTGTTTTGTAGTAAGTTTTCTTAATTTCCTACGAACTTTATTTCATATTCTAGAACTTTTAAATTTTTGTAGGAATAGTTATTTTATGTATAATCTTACAAGGTTTTTTTTTTTGTAATAGCCGATTTTGTTAGTACTAATAATATATTGTTAGAAAATAAAACCTAATTTTTTAAACAATATAAATATTTGTTTAATTTTTTTTTAATTAATAGATTTGCTAGAGTTTTGAGGTTCTTTTATATTAATGTTCAATATTCGATATTTCGCTAACCATCGGTTAGCTTCTTTAGGAAATTATTTAGTATTGTCGAAAATTTTCTTTTCAATATTAAATATTAATATAAAAGAAACTCAAAACTCAAACAAATATATTAATGATTAAAAGAGAAAAGTTTAAAAAATTAGACACAAGAATCATAATTTTTGTTTTATGATAAACATATTTTAAGTTTATGTTGCAAATAGTTTTTTTAAGAATTTAATAAGACAATAATTATTTGAAAACTAGTATTTCAAATTTTCTTTTTTAACGAAATAGTGTAATAAATGTTTTGTTTGATATTTGCATACTTACATACACATTTAAAAATTATTTCTATATAATACTTAAAAACTATTAAAATTTTAAAACGATTCAATTTAAGCATTTTTGCTTTTAAAAAAAAATCAATAATTGCACTAAATAGTTTTTCTAGCAGACATGCAGTTCAGAAAAAATCATCACTGAGCGCGGAGTTGAACTCGGGACCTAAGACATCGTAGTCGTGTGTCTTACTACCCCAGCCAACAGCAAGCACCTTTTTGCAATCCACACAATGTCGGGGCCACTTAATGGTGCCAAGGCTACCCCTTGTAAAATGTTAGCTTTTGTTTTGTAAAATGAAAAATATGCTTCTGTACCTTTAAAAATGATTGATTTTGGAAAATACTGGCAAAAAGGAGGGTGCTAACAAAAACTTTGTCATTTCTAAGAACATTGTTAAAACGTTTTTTCTTTCTTTTTTGCAAAGAGGTGCTCCTTCTGAAATTTTCAATTTTAGCTTTTGTCTTATAAAATGAAAAATATGCTTTTATACTTTTAAAAATGATTTATTTTTAGAGCAATAAAAGTGACCAAAAAGTGAAATAAAACGGCTTCTAAATTTTAATTTAGAAACAGAATATAAGCGACCTGTAACTTCCATACTGCAAGATACGGTTTTTTCTTGTTTTTTTTTTTAATTAGAATAAATAAAATTACAAAAAAAATTAACACATTCTAGCACAAATGCAGTTCAGAAAAAATCGTCACTGAGTGCGGAGTCGAACTCGGGACCTAAGACATTGTAGTCTTGTGTCTTACTACTACAGCCAACATCTTTTAGATAAGCTCATTTTTTTTGTATTTTCCAAAGTATTAAAATATTCAAACCTTTTTTCATAAAAATATTACTGAACTGTTTGTTATATTAATATATGAAATTTTTGTTTTTTTTTTCTATTAATAATATTCAAAGAAGTTTTTATTAGTAAGTTTTGCCAGTATTGAAAAATATGTTTTTCGTAAAATAAATGAATGAAGAACTTCGTTTTATTTAATTTGTAATCGACAACTATGACGCTGAAAAAGGAATTTACAAAAACTATAAGAAAATTTAAATTTATAAACAGGGGGCAAATTAAAGCACTCGTTATCGAACGAAATTACGAAATATTTCAATAGAGTTTATATGGAAATATTTTAAAATTTCGAATCGCATCGAATGCCGTAATTTGCCCCCAGTTTATTTTTATACATATTTTTTTTTTCTTCAAATATTATTTTGTTTTGTATAACCACTATTTTATGTAATTATTGATCTTCTAAAGTGAAAACATGTGTATTTGTTAAATCCTTATAAAATATGTGAAATCGTTCATTTTTCTAAAACTGTTATTTTCAACAAGAAGCAATTTTGAGTTTAGCTATCCAGGATGTATTTTATAAAAGATTTAATTGTTTGTTAAATTTTATAACATCTTATTTTATATTCGTTATTTCAATGAAAGTTTTTATAATTTAATTTGTAGTTACAGTTAAAAAAAAAAAATTCGGAATAAACTACTTCAATCTTTATTTTTTTAATTTCAAACATCACGACTTTCGTGAAATTTGTTTATACTATTTCTTTTCAAGTCTTAGCTTTCGGCAGATAATATAAGCCTTGATTTGAAATAAACGTTTTAATAAAAATAATTACTTTTAAATTAATTTAAGCTTAGCTTGTTGTATTCAAAACTGTTGTGCGGCTTTTTGTAAAAATATTTTTTTTCCATTATGTGTGGGTGTTTTCTTTCTAGACTTGAAATACTGGTTTTTTTTTCCATTCGACCTGTTACTGTCATTGTAATTATTGTAAATAAAGGTTTTATTTCAGTTCTTGCTGCTACTGCCTGTATTAACACTTCGAAAATATCTCTTTCGAAAAGTACTTTAAATCAACGAAGATACTTATTTTTATAAAATAGTTTAAATTATGTAATTTAATCTTAAAGTAACCACAAAATGCAACTGAAGGGTCTAGTTTTGTTAAACAAAAAGTATGTAATACAAAATAGTTGTTTTATGATATCAATTTGTTGAAAGTTTATAATTTGGCAAAACAAAATCGGGTCCTTTTTTTTAAATAAAAATATCTAAAAATAATCACTCAAATTGTTCTTAAGCTAAAGCTGATTTGTAAAAGATACCATTATTTTAAATAACTGTATTGTACAATGACCTACATACTTTATTTCTAAATAAGTAAGTAATATTTATTATTACATTAAATAACATTTGGGCTACGCACAGTTCTTTTTTGACACAGTTTGTTTATTTGGTATTTATTGTTTGAATTCGCCAAATAACTTTGCCAGACTCTGTTATGAGGAACTGTGGGCCAGAGCTTTCAATATAAAAGAATATCTTTGTGAAGTAGATAAAATAAAAACATAATTGTGCCTTCTAAGTAATTATTACTTTTCTATATTCTTTCCAACTCAAAAATATCATGAAAGTCATTTAAATTTATTATTAAGTCCCTAATTATAAAACAACTGTAAAATACGTGTAACTACAAAAAATATTATATCAGCGCTCATAAGCCAACCGACCGACTTAAGTCACAACATAGTTAATTTTATTTAATTATATATATTTTCTAATATAAATACTATTATATATAATGTAATAATAGTATCTATATAATTTTAAATGCCAATGCAAACCCGTTAGGAAATTTAGGGCTACAAATTTCCATTTAATTGGTTTAAAAACTATTTAAGAAATTTTTATGAAAAAAAAAAATAATAATAATAAGTTAAAGACTGATGTTTAGAAAAAAAATTGTTTTTTAAAACACATTATCGAAAAACAATGTAAAAATATTATTTAGTATATCATTTACTATAATTGTAAAATAAACAAAAAAATTATTAAAAATTATTGAAACTTGTTTTTATGCAAAAAAAAAAATATCAATTTTTACTTTATCTCTTGTAAATAACAAAATAAGCTTCCCTACTGTTTAAAATGCTTCATATAGGAAAACACTGGAAAAAAGGAAATTATGTGAAATGTTCGTTCAATTTTAGCATTTGGCAAGTTTTTCATATTCTCAAATCTTAAAACATTTATAAATAAAAAATCACTAAAATGTAAAACAAAACTTCAATGTAACAGTTTGCATTGAAAACTCAATAAAATGAACAGAAATCGGCTATAATTGTGGTTTTATGAAGAAGAAAATTTGACAGACATCCGTCCGAATAGATAAGTAGAATTATGTGCGCATTAGCTCAAAATTTCTAATATATAGCGAATTTTCAAGCTGTTGGGAACGCGAATATTAAATAAATAGAAAGAAATTAAAGACATATACGTAATATTATATTCACATATTTAAAACACATATAAAGGATATGATAGCAACAATTCCATGAAAATTCACAAGTTCATAATCAAACTAGTTTGTTAGCAACGCACAAGAGCAATGAAACCATTATTAGTTGAATGTAAGTTACATGAGTTCGTAGCATAGCTAGTAGTGTGTCTGGCTTGCAGTCGGAAGAACCTGTGTTCAAATCTGCCCTTGGCATGAAATTTAGTAAATGCATTTAAAATTAAAATGAATGTAGGTGAAGTAGATGCACCGCATAAGAGCAATAAAATCAAGAATAGTTGGTTGTTAAAGTACATGAGTTCGTGGTGTAGCTGGTAGTGTATCAGACTAGTAATCAGAAGGAGGAGAGATCGAATCTGCATCCAGGTAATTTGAAATAAATAAAATTTAATAATAATTGGAAATAAAATATGTGGGTGAAAAATAATCAGAGAGAGGAGAGAGAGAAGACAAATATACCACCCACACACACATACAGGGGAAATCAAGCAGCAAAAAAAATGGAAAAACACACATCCCACAAAGCAGAGGAAAGAAACATTTAAAGTAAAAGTGAATAAATTGGGAAAAAAAACAAGACAAACCAAAGCAAATCAAAACAAGACAAGCAAAACAACCACAAGCAGCAGCAAAACAACAGCATGAAAAAAAAAACACGCGGAAAAACAAAAGCAAGCGCGTGAGATAAAACAACCCCAAAAAAATCTTTTTGCGTTTTTTGACCTGACCGATTTTCCGATTTTATTTATGCCATTTATGCTTTTATAGTTATATATATTATTATATATTAATGCTGCAAAGCGTTAATTGCTTATTAGACCAGACAAGCGGCCTCTGTATACGTTCTAGAGCTTATTCAGCATCGTATATAGAACAATTCAATGAATTTTCATCTATGGAAAGCATGGAAAGCTTTGGAGCGCCTACAGTTGCGTCTAGATTGTTAAAATATGTATCAAAACCTTGAAATTAGCAGTTTTTCCCGTATATATTGCAAAAAGTACATAATTACGACCTGTAAGAGGTCGGCATACAACAAAAACGATATTTTTCTGCTTGCGCGCTTGTTTTATATTTTTCTTTTTACAGCAGGTTTTTTTTGCTGCTTGTTTTTTCTCCGACGGCGCTGTGTTCTCGGTTTGTTTAATTTTTTTCATGCTTGTTTTTTTCTTCCCCCATTCCACACCATTTGTGGTTTTTTGGGCTGCAAATTTGTTTCATTAATGATGCCATTTATTTTCCTTAATAGAAAATTATTTTTTATTTATTAAATTTCCATCGGGTTGGGGTATTGAACACGGGTCCTTCTGATTGCAAGCCAGACACACTACAGCAGCGCCACGAACTCACATAACAATGAGATGACTTATCTTGGTTTTATTGATAGTATGCGTTGCTAATTGGTGTATTATAAACATAAGGTGAATTTTATATTGCTTAGTGAAGGCAAGCACCACCACTGCGGTGTATATACCATATGGTTGTAGTAAACAATCAATGCGTTTTTTTTTTAGCTGATACAACTCGCAAATGGCTGGATATCCATATCTAAATGAAATTTTCATCCAATTAAATAATTAAAATTACGCTTTTTTTTATTTATCAACACGGATAATTTTTAATTAAAGCTTATTAAATAAATTACATTATTTTAAATATATAAAGCCATACATGTTGCTTGTTTGCAGTTATTGTAAAACAATATATGATGGATAAAATGGATATATATATATATATATATATATATATATATATATATATATATATATGTATATATATATATATATATATATATATATATATATATATATATATATGCTTTCAATCAAATTAAAGATTGTTATTATTAATTATTTATGCTAAAATGGGTTTTATAAAAAAATGGTTATTTATAGAAGATATTTAAATTCTATTTAATTCCTCTTTTAGATTAGGTTAGGTTGAAGAGGCGCAGATGGACACTTCGGTGTAGCAAGTATAAACTTGTCTGCATCTGGAAGAGTAATATATAAGATGACTTGTTATTAATTTATTTCTTTAATGAAATAAGTTTAAAAGGGTTGCGACTGAATAGCTAATTTATTTCAATAAAAATATACGCAATGGTTCTCGAGATGTGAGACAAAAATTTAACTGAAACTACTAATTGCAACAATTTCGCCCACGGAAGTGCTTTATTATTTTGTCAACAAATCAGAAGCTTTAAGGAGCTAGAGCCATATGATTTTCAAGGTCAGTAGTACTATACGGCGTGATTAGTTTGCAAGTTCCGCAGGAGAAATTTGTTGAGCTTAAACTTCACATGTAATATATTAAAACTTACCGTATCCAAATTTTGAATGAAAAATGAAAAAATTCGTCCTCCTTTAAAATTTCCTCTGCCTGGCGTTTAGATAATGGTATGGCTGCTGTAATTCAATATGTTTATGAATTAAAAGACTGATTTGAAATTGCATACAACAACACTTACACAATTTTTCGAAATGTGGCACGATTTTCAAAAACAAATAGAGCACGTTTGCAATTAATGGACCCGCTGCCCTACACAGGCAACAATTTGTGATTTGTTTTTGTTTTATCCTTTCCATCCAGGCAATACCATTATCAAGGCACTAGATATTTCAGTAATGTAATTCAAGAAAACATACTTTAGCCGCTTGTTCACGTATATCAGATAGTTAATGCTACAAGCTGGTATGGCTTGTAGGGTTTGTTCTGGTTTACAACTCGTTTGGCATTGCAGCGTCCCCCTTTTCATTTGTAATGTGTATTCATCATATTTTGCATACATTGCTTTCAAAATTTTTGTTTTTCTTCCAGCAATTTCGTAATGAGCGTGACGTCGTTAATGCCGAAGGAAGTAGAAATCTGCAAAAGGTAAAAAAATTTTTATTTTATTCTTATCGATTAATATAAAAAGAGAACAATAATTGCCTAAACTAGTATTAAAATTTTGTTAAATTTTAGTTTTTATGCTAGAATGTGATAGATGTGTATGCTTCTATACCTTGAAAAATTATGTTGGGAAAGTAGGGCGCTAACAAAAATTTATCCATTTCTAATATTTTACGCTTCACATTTGGTTTTTCATTTACATTTATTTTGCCGTTTCAATGAAGATCAAGGCAGTTTAGGACACAGTGATGGTTCTGGCTTATTCGACATATTCAATACTTCAGGTGAAACGTTTTGCTGGATTCATGGCAAGCAGCCTTTTCGCCAACGCAATGAAATCATCAGCCGGACAAATAACTACTTTTGCAGTGTTGAGATTTCACCAATTAAAACAGTTGTACTTCATCCAAGAAGGTTGATTTTCTGAAACCTTGCAGTTTGTTATCCATTTAAGAAATTTTATTTTTATGTTCAAATAATACATATTTGGCGTCCTTTCGTGTGTTAAGAGTGAGAACACAGAAAAGTTTATGTGTGAGAACATGTGGTTTTTAGCACTGTTTATTCTTGGCGATGCCAGACAATTCTGGAAAGCAGTGCTGTCGAACTAGACTAAAAGAGAAAAACGCTTAACCAGGGACAGGAATATAGAACTACTAAGAATGTTCTACAATAATACTTATGTATATATAATACTATTATACTAGAGTTATTTATATCATACATTGTATGAACTTATTCCATTGTTCAATATAATCATGATGGATTATAATATAATCATTACTAGGATATATCAGTCATGTTGTATTATTCAAGCGCACCTTTTATTGTACAACATTAGCATTTAAAAATATACTCAGTATTATTTATTCCTTTAGTGGAATGTAGCAAACTTCCTTCTGTAATGGGATTGCTATCTGACACATGCTGAGGATATATTTTGCTAGTAGTTTCTAAAATAAAACATTTTTAAGGAGCCAATCTTTTTTGCAAAGAGGTACGTACGTACCCCTTCTGATATTTTAAATTTTAGCTTTTATATGAATCTGTCCTTTTAATGATTTAATTTGGAAAATACTCGGCAAAAAGGGGGCGCCACCAAAAAATTTGACGTTTGTCAGAAAATTTTTAGTCTATCTTTTTTTTTTTTTTTGCAATAAGGTAACTCTTCCGAATTTTAAATTTTAGCTTTTGTTTTATAAAGTGAAAAATATGATTCTATACTTTTCAAAAATATTTATTTTAAGAGCAATAAAAGTGACCAAAAAGTAAAATAATAATGATTCTAAATTTGAACTTAGAAACAGAATATAATCGACCTGTAAATCCCATGCCGATACATGCTGGTTTCCTTTTAAATTAGAATAAATAGAATTTAATAAAAGCCGATAACAATTAACACAATCTAGCACAAATGCAGGCCAGAAAAAAGAAAAACTTAGTGCGGAGTCGAACTCGTGACCTAAGACATCGTAGTCGTGTGTCTTACTACCCCGGCCAACAGCAAGCACCTTTTTACAATCCACACATCATCCACGTTTCTAAGTATATTTTCAAAAGCCGACTTTATTGAGAGCAATAAAAGTGATATAAAACGGCTTCTAATTTTAATTTAGAAACAGAATATAATCGACTTGTAACTCCCATACCGCAACATGTATTACAATTTGTTTTTTAATTAGAATTAATAAAATAAAAAAACTAACACATTGTAGCACAAATGCAGATCAGAGAAAAAAATTTCTGAGTGCGGAGTCGAACTCGTGACCTAAGACATCGTAATCTTGTGTCTTACTACCACAGCCAACAGCAACCATCTTTTTGCAATCCACACATCACCAAGCCATCGGTCTAAAAATTTAAATTTAACTTTTGTTTTATAAAAAACGTTTAAAAATTATTCATTTCGGAAAATTCTGACAAAAAGGGGTGCTAACAAATATTTTGACGTTTCTAAATTTTTTTTTTCAAAAGTCGACTTTTTTGCAATGAGATACGTACCCCTTAGGAAATTTTCAGTTTTCAACTTTTCTTCGGTAAATTAAAATATAAGCTTTTTTACTTAAGGAAGTAAATTATTTTGGAAACTATTGGCCAAAGGAGAGTTCTCCCAAAAAAATTAGCTAATTCTAAGAAAATTTTTCAAAAGTCGACTTTTTTGCAAAGGGGTACGTACCCCTTAGGAAATTTTCAGTTTCAAACTTTTCTTCGGTAAATTAAAATATAAGCTTTTTTACTTAAGAAAGTAAATTATTTTGGAAACTATTGGCCAAAAGGAGAGTTCTCCCAAAAAATTAACCAATTCTAAGAACATTTCTCAAAAGTCGACTTTTTTGCAAAGTCCCATACACCTTATGAAGTTTTCAGTTTTCAACTTTTCTTCCAAAAATTAAAATATAAGCTTTTTTACTTAAGTAAATTTTTTTGGAAACTATTGGGAAAAAAAAAGAGTTCTCCCAAAAAATTAGCCAATTCTAAGAAAATTTTTCAAAAGTCGATTTTTATTATGAAATTTTCAGTTTTCAACTTTTCTTCGGTAAATTAATATATAAGCTTTTTTACTTAAGAAAGTAAATTATTTTGGAAACTATTGGCCAAAAGAAGAGTTCTCCCAAAAACTTAGCCAATTCTAAGAAAATTTTTCAAAAGTCGACTTTTTTGCAAAGATGTACTCATTATGAACTTTTCAGTTTTCAACCTTTCTGCGATATATTAAAATGTAAGTTTTTTCTTCAGAAAGTAAATTATTTTGGAAAAGGAGAGTTCCCACAAAAACTTAGCCAATTCTAAGAAAATTTTTCAAAAGTCGATTTTTTTGCAAAGAGTACCCCTTATGAAATTTTAAATTTTAGCTTTTTTTATAAAGTTAAAAATATGCTTCTATACTTTTAAAAATTATTTAATTTGGAAAACACTGGCAAAAAGGAGGGTGCTAACAAAAATTTAGACATTTCTAAGAAAATTTTCAAAAATTAAATTTTTTTGCAAAGAGGTTCGTACCCCTTCTGAAATTTTCAGTTTTCAACTTTTCTTCCATAAATTAAAATATAAGCTTTTTTACTTAAGAAAGTAAATTATTTTGAAAACTATTGGCCAAAAGGAGAGTTCTCCCTAAAAATTAGCCAATTCTAAAAATTTTTTTCAAAAGTGGATTTTTTTGCAAAGAATTCTGAATTTTAAATTGAATTTTTTATAACATTAAAAATATACTTCTATACTTTTAAAAATTATTTAATTTGGAAAATACTGGCAAAAAGCAGAGTGCTAATAAATATTTAGACGTTTCTAAGAATATGTTTAAGAGTAGATTTGTTGTTTGTCAAAAAAGAGGTACCCTTTCTGAAATTTTTAATTTTAGCTTTTGTTTTATAAAATGAAAAATATGCTTCTATACTTTCAAAATGATTTCATTAGGAAAATATTGGCAAAAAGGAGGGTGGTATCAAAAATTCAGACATTTCTAGGAACATTTTTAAAAAGTCGATTACGAAAGGTTTTCAGAAATTCAAAAAGTCATGGGAATGCTTGAATAAAAATTTTTTTATACAATATATTATAATATTTAATCATGTTAGCGAGTTCTAATAAACTAAATATGTAACTATACTACGTTTTTAAAAGCATCTAAATTTTTTTATATCAACATCAACAAAATTAACAATATTCCTTCCCACTTCTTCACTAAGTGGCAAAATTTTCCAAAAGAAATGACCGCCCATACAAAATTTTTAACAAAAAGTATGGAAAGTGTAAGCCAAAATATGAACGAACTGTTTGTTCTTATGTCAAAATGTTATAAAAGATAATTTTAAAATGTTAATGTTTATAATCCAAACATAAGTGAGTAGAAGCAGCTATTTTTTTATATTATTATATATATTTTTTAATAATATTTAAATTCTTTTTATTTATGTTCAACATTTTGTTAACAGATTCTAAACATTATCAGGAATTAGGGGAAAAAGCTTAATAAATTTCGTATAACAAAATTAGTTACAGAATTACTAATTATAATTTAGCAATTAAGTAATCCTCTGATAAAAACTTTAAGTTGTGTTTTTTGTTAGTAGAATATTTTTTTATTGTTATTGTATAATATCTAGACAATATATTTTAAAAATTTTAATTGAAAATGTTAACAAATAAATAATTGACGAAATGTCGAGAAAATTAAATAAAATAAATTGTTTAGTTTGCATTAACAACCCTAGGTCTCATTAGCTCATGTGAATATAAATTAGAAAATTATGTTACATTTTTTAATATTTACAATTTACAGCTAAAGTAGATAAATGAAGACGTAAGTGGACAATTTTTCAATGATAGATATAATATTTCGGATCTTACACACCCCTAACTGTAGCAGCTGACTTCGAAAAGGTACGAAATATTTATATATATTTTGTTTAAAATTGAAAATTACATTTAAGCTTTTAGTTTAAAGAATTCGACGAATTTAATTCTTCTACTTTTTTACCTCTTTTTCATGTATTTGTTTCATTAGCAAGACTTTTTCAAATCAAATAAAAAATAAAATCAAATAAAAATTTCCCGAAGAAGACACACATAGGACTAACGAAATAATAAAAAAAAAACATAATAATTTTATAAATATAGAGACTTTAAGCTGAAAAATATTAGTGTATATTATGAATTCGATGAATTTCTAAACAAGTATATTTTTTCAATATCGATTTACATCCAATTTTCTCTCAGCTGTGTATTATAAGAGCAATGAAATAAATTATTATGTACAGTCTCAGATTCTGCATTAAGCAAGAATATTTGTGCATTGTGATATTATTTATTAAAGCATATTTCTATGCATGTACTTAAATATGCACTGGCATGTAGAGTTTGTCATAGATTATAGTAAATTTACTTACCGTATTTACATTTATGTTCCAAAAAGTCCAAATACAGTTGCAGGACACGTCTTCCCGTGGTTTCATTTCACATGCCAAAAAAAAATTATCTACACTCATTCCATCCTTGCGACACATGAAAAATTCGTCCTCCTTTAAAATTTCCTCTGCCTGCTGTAACTTAATATGTTTATGAATTAAAAGATTGATTTGAAAATGCATACAACACCACTTACACAATTTTTCGAAATGCGGCACGATTTTTTGCAGCCTGCTGGGCTACACAAGCAATTATTTGTGATTTTGTTGGACCCTTTCGAGCCAGGCAATACCATTATCAAGGCATTAGATATTTCATTAATGTAATTCAAGAAAACATACTTTAGCCGCTAGTTCACGTATATCAAATAGTTAATGCTACAAGCTGGTATGGCTTGTAGCGTCCCCCTTTTCATTTGTAATATGTAGTCGGCATATTTTGCATACAGTTTCCAAAATTTTTGTTTTTCTTCCAGCCGAAGGAAGTAGAAATCTGCAAAAGGTAAAAAAATAAATTTATTCTTGTCGATTAAGATAAAAAGAGAACAATTGCGTAAACTAGTATTGCAATTTTGTTAAATTTAAAATTTTAGTTAAAAAGTTAAAATTTAGAAAACCTTTTTAAATTTATTTTTCGGATTTCCAATATTATCCATCGCTTCTAAAATGTTACGAATCACATTTGGTTTTTCACTTACATTTATTTTTCGGTTTTGAAGGTAAAGGAGTTTGGGACCCAGTGATGGACTTCAAAGTTGCAATGTTTTTTGCTTGATTTGTGGCAACCAACATTTCCGTCAATGAAATCAAATTATCAGGAGCTGCCGTGATAAAGATGGCAAAAGTTGACGAAGTTTCATCTGTAGAATTCTTTTAAAGTGGGGATTCGAGAACACGTGTCCTTTTGATTGCAAGCCAGACACACTACATCAGCGCCTCGGCCAATATATGAATTGCTACACTGGCGTGACCAAACTGAAGTTAGATACCATCGCCTTACAACTTGATGTGCGTAATACATGAGGAAAACCCATGAAACATTGCCAAACTGAAATCCCCAACTTTGTAATTTATTCGCCATTCAGTAGTAGATTGTTTGGTATATGTATATATTCCAAGCATTTCAGTGTCATTACATTCGATTTGTGTCTAACCACATCAAGTATACCGATTACATTTTCATGCTGTAATTCCTAAAAAATCTTAATTTTTCCAAAGGTAGTACAATTAAGTGCATGTTGAGCTTCCTCACGTCTGCGAATTTTTATTTTATTCACAGCCATCTGTTCGCATAAAACGGCCCTTGTCTTCTAGACAGTGGCAAACTTATTTTGGCAACGTCTTTGCGATATTCAGATTTCATAAATTAAATCAGTTGTACTTGCGAATAACGCAATTTTTTCGCAACATTGCAGTTTCTCCTCCATTTAATTATATTTTTATCATTTTGCGGCTTTTTCTGATTGCAAGGATTATGAACGATTGTGAATCGACTACAAGGTGCCCTTGATTTGTAAAATGGCGAACAGGTGATACAATTCGCCTTGATACGAACGAGATGCCAGACATTTCTGGAAAGCAGTCCTTTTGCATAACACTAAAAGACATTACAGTAAACATACATTTTACATATATATTTATATGCGGTAATATTTATTCATATAAAGGAAGATATCATACATCCTTATATATCTTAAGATATATATAATCTTAAAAACGTTTTATATTTTCTCTTTCTCATATGTTTGTTATGCATGTATTTTTTAAGGTATAATTGTGGTATTCACACTGTAGTCACAAAATAATAGCACGAAATATATGAAGGTGTTACAAACTGAAAAAGAAAAATATTATTTTAAATCTTAAAAATATATACATAGAAAATATTTTAATAATAAAAAATAATATAATTGTTTTTACAGAGATGCTATTAGAACTCTTTTATGAAGAAGATTGTATAAAATAACTTGAAGATATCAGATATCAAATTCTTGATATATCAGAGAGTATGACATATTTCTGGAATATATTACAGCCTGTATTTTTAGATGCTGATTTTGTATTATAAGTGACCTCTGCCGATGGATTTCCGCTGCATTAATAAAGATAATATATTGAATATATATATATATATATATATATATATATATATATCAATATGTATGCATATGTATATATATATATATATATATATATATATATATATATTAATTAACTATTTGGCATACAGCCATTGTACTGTTATAATATATTTCCTTATATATAGTCTTACGTCTGTATTCCAGACTAAGCTTTGTTCTCTTTTAGTCTATTCGACAGCACTGCTTCCTAGAAATGTCTGGCATCGCCAAAAATGAAAAATGCATGTTCACATTCTTTGCACGCAGAACAAATTGTTTTAATCACGGAAAACATGGAATATATACATACGTACGAGCTGGATGGTACCTAACTCCTGGACTGTGCCCGCCAGAATTGAGGGGCATTACTATTTGTGCTGTACTATAGCTAAACTTTTGCTGCATGCTGCGGATGAATGGGATCCTAATGCATATTAGTGGAAATTATCAATAAATGGAAAATTGTGTTTGTTTATATGATATACATAAGTAAATAAACTAATAGTGTAACAGTTTGCAATAAAATTAATAGAAATAAAATGTAAAAAATAAATGTGTAACAGGCTGCAATAAAATGAGTAGAATTCGCCTATAGTTGTGGTTTTATGATATAAAAATTTGACAGGCATCCGTCCAAGTAGAGAGTATATTTATTCACATCAGCCCAAAATTTTCAAGCTTTTGGGAACGCAAATATTAAATAAATAGAAAGAAGCGAAAAACATAAATGCAATTTTCCACACAAGAGCAATCAAATCTACATTAGTTGATTGTAAGTTACATGAGTTCGTAGCATGGCTGGTAGTGTGTCTGGCTTGCAATCAGAAGGACCCGTGTTCAAATCTGCCCTCGGCTGGAAATTTGTAAATGCATTTAAAATTGAAATGCATGTGTAGGCAGAAGTAATGCACACCGCACAAGAGCAATGAAATCATGAATAAAACAAGTATAACTTAAATAAGTTCGTGGTGCAGCTGTAGTGTGTCTGCCTTGGAATCAGAAGAACGCGTGTTCAAAACCCACCCCCAACACACATATGAATAAAATTAAAAACTGACGAAAACCGACAGACGGTGGGTGGGTGGTAGGGTTAAGAGATGGTAAAAAAAAACAAACGCAAAAAAAGTAACCGAACGACAGACAGACCGGAATATGACAGACAGAACGACGATAAAAACTTGACCAACCGGACAGAACGACAGACCGTCAAAAATGACGAAACAACAGACCGAAAAAAACGACAGAAAAAAATATTTTTGCTGCTGCGTCACCTACAGCACGTGGGGGTGGGTGAAAATCTTTTTTCATATCGTTAAAACTCGGAAACTAATGGACCGATTAGCTCGAAATTGGTCTTAAATAAAAGAGAAAGTCGATATCTATCGATTTAGACACAAATCGGATCGAATATCAGGCAACAACGCATGATTTTGCAACCCTAAATTTGAAATTTATGATTTTACGTACCATAGCACGCTGATTTTAGTAAAAATTGCAACGATGGCCAGATTTTTTGTAAATCGCTAGGAAATGCGCATATATATATGTATATATATATATATATATATATATATATATATATAAATAAATATATATATATATATATATATATATATATATATATAAATAAATATATATATATATATATATATATATATATAAATAAATAAATATATATATATATATATATATATATATATATATATAAATATATATATATATATATATATATATATATATAAATAAATATATATATATATATATATATATATATATATTTATTTATATATATATATATATATATATATATATATATTTATTTATATATATATATATATATATATATATATATATTTATTTATATATATATATATATATATATATATTTATTTATATATATATATATATATATATATATATATATATTTATTATATATATATATATATATATATATATATATATATATATATGTATATATACATACATATATGCGCATTTCCTAGCGATTTACAAAAAATCTGGCCATCGTTGCAATTTTTCCTAAAATCAGCGTGCTATAGTATGTAAAATCATAAATTTCAAATTTGGGGTTGCAAAATCATGCGTTGTGGCTTGATATTCGATCCGATTTGTGTCTAAATCGATAGATATCGACTTTCTCTTTTATTTAAGACCGATTTCGAGCTAATCGGTCCATTAGTTTCCGAGTTTTAACGATATGAAAAAGGGATCTCACCCACCCCCACGTGCTGTAGGTGACGCGCAGCAAAAAGATTTTTTTTGCCGTCGGCATTTTTTTTTTTTTGGTTTTTTTTGTCGTCGGCAATTTTTTTTCCACCCACCACCCCGTCTCGTTCAGTCATTTTTTTCTGTCTGTCGTTCTGTCATTTGGTCTTTTTCCGGTCTGTCGTTTCGTAATTTTTTCTGTCTGTCGTTCTGTCATTTGGTCCTTCCTAGGCCTTTTTTTATTTAATTAATTTTCTTTGAGCGTTGTTGTGTTTTGACACTTTTTTTTTCCTACTAATATTTTTTCATCATCTAATGACATGTATTAAAGTGTTTTCGTAGTGGGGATTCGAACACGGGACCTTCTGATTGCGAGCCAGGCACACTACAGCAGCGCCATGAACTTACATGACAGTAGAACAACTTATCTTGGTTTTATTGATATTATGCGTTGCTAATTGGTGTGTTGTAAACATAAGGTGAATTTTATATTGCTTAGTGAAGGCAAGCACCACCACTGCGGTGTATATACCATATGGTTGTGGTAAATTATCAGTTCATAATTTTTTTGGCTGATACAACTTGCAAATGGCTGGATATACATATCTAAATGTAATTTTCACCTAATTAAATAATTAAGGTTTTTTTTTTTTTTTTTAAATTTACCAACAAGGATAAATTTAAATAAAGTTTATTAAATAAATAACATTATTTAAAAAAAAATAAAGACATACATGTTGCTTGTTTGCAGTTATTGTAAAACAATATATGATGGACAAAATGGATGTTTTGAATCAAATTAAAGATTGTTATTATTAATTATTTATGCTAAAATGGGTTTTATAAAAAAAATTATTTATAGAAGATATTTAAATTCTATATCATTCCTCCTTTAGATTAGGTTAGGTTGAAGAGGCGCAGATGGAAACTTCGGTGTAGCAAATGTAAACCTGTCTGCATCTGGAAGAGTAATATATAAGTTAGTTTTTGTTGATGATTTGTTATTAATTTATTTCTTTAATGAAATAATTTTAAAACGGTTGCGACTGAATAACTAATTTGTTATTTCAATAAAAATATACGCAATGGTTCTTGAAATATGAGAGCCAAAAGTTTAACTGAAACTACTAATTGCAGCAATTTCGCCCACGGAAGTGCTTTATTATTTTGTCAACAACTCACAAGCTTTAAGGAGCTAGAGCCATATGATTTTTAAGGTCAGTAGTACTATGCGGCGTGATTAGTTTGCAAGTTCCGCAGGAGAAATTTGTTGAGCTTAAACTTCACATGTAATAGATTAAAACTTACCGTATCCAAATTTTGAATACTTTCGCGCATGCTTTTGTAATACCCAACAGTTCTTCCCGTGGTTTCATTTCACGTGATAACAACATGATATACACTCATTCCATCTTTGTGACACATTAAAAATTCATCCTCATTTAAAATTTCCTCTGTCTGACGTTAAGATGATGGAGTGGCTGCAGTAATTTAATATGTTTATGAATTAAACGATTGATTTAAAATTGCATACAACAACACTTACACAATTTTTCTAAATCCAGCAAGATTTTCAAAAACAAATAGAGCACGTTTGCCTTTAATGGACCTGCTGCCCTACACAAGCAATAATTTGTGATTTGTTTTTGTTGGATCCTTTCGAGCCAGGCAATACCATTACCAAGGCAAAAGATATTGCAGTAATGTAATTCAAGAAAACATGCTTTAGCCGCTTGTTCACGTATATCAGATAGTTAATGCTACAAGCTGGTATGGCTTGTAGGGTTTGCTCTGGTTTACAACTCGTTTGGCATTGCAGCGTCCCTCTTTTCATTTGTAATTGTATTCATCATATTTTGCATACATTGCTTCCAAAATTTTTGTTTTTCTTCCAGCAATTTCGTAATGAGCGTGACGTCGTTAATGCCGAAGGAAGTAGAAATCTGCAAAAGGTAAAAAAATTTTTATTTTATTCTTATCGATTAATATAAAAAGAGAACAATAATTGCCTAAACTAGTATTAAAATTTTGTTAAATTTTAGTTTTTGTGCTAGAATATGATAGATGTGTATGCTTCTATACCTTTAAAAATTATGTTGGAATATACTGGCAAAAAGTAGGGCGCTAACAAAAATTTATCCATTTCTAAAAACATTTTCCAATATTATGCATAGCTTCTAATATTTTACGCTTCACATTTGATTTTTCATTTACATTTATTTTGCCGTTTCAATGAAGGTCAAGGCAGTTTAGGACACAGTGATGGTGCTGGCTTATTCGACATATTCAATACTTCAGGTGCAACGTTTTGCTGGATTCATGGCAAGCAGCCTTTTCGCCAACGCAATGAAATCATCAGCAGGACAAACAACTACTTTTGCAGTATTCAGATTTCACCAATTAAAACAGTTGTACTTCACCCAAGAACGTTGTTTTTCTGAAACCTTGCAGTTTGGTATCCATTTAGAGAATTTTATTTTTATATTCAAATATGCTATATTTAGCGTCCTTTCGTGTATTAAAATATGAGAACATGTGGTTTTTAATACTGTTTATTTTGGCGATGCCAGACAATTCTGGAAAGCAGTGCTGTCGAATGAGACTAAAAGAGAAAAACGTTTAATCAGGGACAGGAATATAGAACTACAATAATAATGTTACAATATATATATATATATATATATATATATATATATATATATATGTATATATATATATATATATATATATATATATATATAATATATATATATATATATATATATATATATATATATAATACTAGTATACTACCGTTATTTATATAATATATTGTATGAACTTATTCCATTGTTCAATATAAGCATGATGGATTTTATTTACTAGGATATATGTCATGTTGTATGCATAATTCACGCGCACCTTTTATTGTACAACATTAGCATATAAAATATTCTCAGTATTTATTATTCCTTTAGTGGAATATATCAAACTTCCTTATGTAATGGGATTGCTATCACACACAGTTTTTAAATTTGTTCAGAAAAGCATCCCTGTAAAGTCAAATTTTTGTTAGCACCCCCTTTTTTGCTAGTAGTTTCTAAAATAAAACATTTTTAAGGAGCCAATTTTTTTTGCAAAGAGGTACGCACCCCCCTTGTTTTGTAAAATATGATTCTATACTTTTAACAAAAATCTAGACGTTTCTAAGAATATGTTTAAAAAGTCTATATTTCTTGCAGGGGTACATACCCCTTCTAAAATTATTAAATGTAGCTTTTGTTTTATAAAAAGAAAAATATGCTTCTATACTTTTAAAAAATATTTATTTTCAGAGCAATAATAGTGACCAAAAAGTAAAATAAAACGGCTTCTAAATTTAAATTTAAAAATAGAATACAATCGATATGTAAGTCCCATACCGCAACATACTAGTTTCTTTTTAAATTAGAATAAATAAAATTTAATAAAAGCCGATAACAATTAACACATTCTAGCAGAAATACAGAACAGAAAAAAAATGACTGAGTGCGGAGTCGAACTCGTGACCTAAGACATCATAATCTTGTGTCTTACTACCCCAGCCAACAGCAATCACCCTTTTGCAATCCACACATCATCCAAGCCATCAGTCTAAAAATTTCAATTTTAAACTTTGGTTTCTAAAAAGAAAAATATGCTTCTATACGTTTAAAAATTATTTATTTCGGAAAAATACTGACAAAAAGTGGTGCTAACGTTTCTAAAAAAATTTTTCAAAAGTAGATTTTTTTGCAAAGGTACCCCTTATATTTTAAAATTTAGCTTTTTTTTTATAAAATTAAAAATATGGTTCTATACTTTTAAAAATGCTGACAAAAAGGAGGGTGTTAACAAAAATTTAGACGTTTCTAAGAAAATTTTCAAAAAGTCGATTTTTTTGCAAGGAGGTACCCCTTCTGAAATTTTCAGTTTTCAACTTTTCTTACATAAATTAAAATATAAGCTTTTTTACTTAAGAAAGTAAATTATTTTGGAAACTATTGGCCAAAAGGAGAGTTATCCCAAAAAATTGGCCAATTCTAAGAAAATTTTTCAAAAGTAGATTTTTTTGCAAAGAAAAAGATATATCATAAGGGTACCCCCTTATGATATATATTTGGTAACGGATACCTCTGGGCAAATATAATCTACTTTTAAGAAATTGCCGCAGATATAAATGAATAATATTGAATTTAATTAAATTTTTATTGATTAAGAATTAGTGAGAAGGCGTAGAAGATCTTTCGTTTTCTAAATAATGAAACTGCATCTTCTTACCGCATACAGATTTACATCTTTTCAGTGGATTTAGATTTCCCATTGACTATGATGACGATAAAGCTGAAATTAGAAAATAAGAGACAGTTTCTAAATTAAAATTGCATTAAATAAAACAAATAATGAAGGAGAGCATTCAAATTTTCATTAGAATTATATATATACAGATTAATTTATATCATAACTTCCACTGCGAATGCATTTGAAAATTATAGAAATAGAGAGAAATAAATAAAAGAGAATTATATAATTGTACTGGGTGTTTTTATAGAGTGATACAACTTTGAGTTGGCATCACTGCTTTATTTGACCACCCATTTAACAGCTGATAATTGCTTTTTGTTTAATTTGCTTTGACATTTCATTACGGATCGACTTACACCAGAGTAACGTGTGCAAATTGTGGAAATTTTTAATCAAAATAATGTTTCTGTTCGTCCAACTTATCCTTTCAAAATTTTATTTTCCGAGGAAGCCCATTTTCGGTTGAATGGGTACAGAATTGTCGCATTTGGAGTAAGGAGAATCCTCAAGCGTTTATCGAAACACCATTACATCCACAGAGAATTACTGTTTGGTACGCTTTATAAGCTGGCGGAGTCGTTGGCCCATATGTCTTCAAAAACGATGATGGTCAGAATGTTACTGTTTGTGAAAGTTGGTGTTCCAGATTGCGCCTTGTACGCAAAAGTTGTGGCGGCCACATGACCGAAATCATATTTAAACATTAATGTCATCAAATTTTCTATCCAATACCGTTTCATTGATATCAAAAATATATTAATATGGTTTATTATGATTTAAACTTGTGTCACTCTATAAAAAACACCCCTTTATTAAATAGTTGAGTTTCTTACGAGTCAATATAAGACATCATTAATTGGAAGACCCGAACACTTTTAGTTTTCTTATATCGCAGCACTGACAATTAGAAATTAAAAATTAAATTGAATTAAAAAAATTTCATACTTTTTTCTAAAAGTTACATGGTCCTTGCGGTCAGTACTATTTTATAGTATTAAATGTAGCCGTATGGGGTCAGTACATGGCTTGATTATTAGTTTTAAAACGTTGCGAAACTTGCTTGTTTGTTGCAATTGACCTACGGTTTAATACCCTCGTTCGTGTGTTACTAATCTTTTATCTCTTTCAGGTCCACTGAACTTTATTTGAATTTTATCAAGAAGTTAAGCAGGGCCACCCATGAATAAGTGTCAGCACTCGTATGCCCATATTATTTTCGAGCGTGACACCCAAAACACTTTTTAAGAAATTCAATACAACTCCAGATATTTGAAGGAAAACATGAATAAGAAAAATCGTTGTACTGGTAGCGAGAACAAATTTTTGATAAAAACTCTCATCAGAATCGATCAATTCTTGTAAAAGTCATATTTTATAGGCTGGCAAACGAAGATCCTTAAGTAAAACGTTTCACGTATCTCAAGGACAGAAATGAACAGGTTGAGAAAGATTTATTTAACCCTAGAACACTGAGCCATGTACATTTCGCGTGTATGTATTTATTACTGTTGCTGCATACGTAGTCAGAGGCTTAACGGCACCAAATTCCACAAATAAAATAAAAATTAATTGTTTTATTGCTTAAAAGAATTTTGAACGAGTTTCACAGTATGCAAGATTTAGGTGACGTTAGTATTAACGTAGTATTCAATAGCGTTATTGTTCTAGGGTTAATATTTCATGCAACATTCTCTATTCTATGCTTATGTCTTACATAAATGCAATCAGTGATTAATATTTTGTTAAAATTTCTAAAAAAAAATTTTACATTTTACTTAAAAAAAAAACAAACAAAAAAAAATAAATCTCTCTCTCTCTCTATATATATATATATATATCATAATATGAAATTTATTTGTTGGGTGGTTAAGCAATGTCTATATGCATTTCATTGGCGCTTCTTACCAAAAAAAAAAATTTGCTTTCATTGTTATCCAAGGGATTTCTAATTGTATAAAGGTATAGAAAACTAAAATAGAGTCGTATCGAATAAAAGTTGTTTGTTGGGTTTGGTTTGTATAAGTTTCATAGCCTGCTACACTTATTATAATGTGATTTTTTGAAATTGTTTGTGAATTTTTATAGTTAATTTATTTAACATAATTCTCAGATGGTTTTTGGAAGTCTTTTAATAAGTTGAGAAGTTTGAAACTTTGCAAAACTGTGGTTGAAGTCTACTGACGATTTGGTAAGAAGCGCCAATGAAATGCATATAGACATTGCTTAACCACCCAACAAATAAATTTCATATTATAATAGTACAATGACAATATGTCAAAAAATTAGTTAATTAACAATATATATATATATATCTATTAATGTATATATATAGCAATTGACGATGAGGAGAGTTTCATTACACGTTTAAAATATTTATAGGGAAATATGTGGCTTTTCTAGAAAAACTTTGAGCCCACACCAACAAGCCTGCTGCTTGTCTTGCGATTAGAAGTGGCGCTATTGTTTTGGTCGTTTCTTAAATACAAGATTCTTTCGCAACAAGAATTTTGGTGACAATAATTAAGTTATAAGAAAGAAAACTACTGTGGAAAACAATAAAAGCTTTTGTGTGCTTTTTATGGAAAATCATAACAGCCAGCAGCAGCAGTTGTAGGTGCGTTAGTTCTTTTGTTGCTGGAATTTTATTTGATTATAAAATATTTTTAGCACAAATACAAAATGTCGCTTCGCGGGCTTGTCTTGAAGGAATAGTTTGTAAGAATTTGTTTTATGTTTTTAACTCAAAAGGGCTTTTTAGCTGGAATGTTTCAAAAGAATTCATGTTGTATGAAATTTAGAGTCTGTTTATTTGGTATTTTATTAATTAAAAAGGAAAATTCAGTAACTTTTAAGATACATTTGAAAAATAACTTATTAAATTTAGTTCCCCAACATCGTTATATATCGAAAAAAAGCTGTTGCCAATATTTTATCGATGGCTAAAATTAGCAGCTAAAAGCCATAATGATGATCCGTTTAAGACCAAATATGTGTTTAGAAAATTCTTTAAAATATTATTAATCATACGCTCTGCAGTACGTATAATTTTATATTTTCATATACAATAAATAGTAATCTAGCACTTTTGTGGTACCCTTTTATGTACCTGGTTACAAATCAATACTTATTATATATAAATAATTTGAAAGGTATTTTTGTGTAAATGTGCACAATATGCACAAAGTTTTAAAAATATTAGCTACAGATAACTAAAAGAGTGGTTTAAGTCTGCTTGAAGACTACCAACAAAATGTTACAATTACGTTTCTATTTAGTACTCATCTATAGACATTTTTTGTGCTTTAAAAGCAGGAGGCTACTAACAGCAATTTAGTAATTTAAAAAAAATTTTTGAAAAGTAATTTTTTTTTTGCAAACAGCTAGTCCTTGAGAAATTTTCAATTTTAGCTTTTTGTTTTATGAAACGAAAAATATGCTTCTATACTTTTAAATATGATGACAGTTGTGCCAGCAGTCGCGGTTATACGAATAATACAAATAAATTTTATTAGATTAAGTTAAATGATTAAATAAAAATATAAATATAATTATTAAGTGAAATTTTAATTATAAGTATTTTTTCTTTTAATTAATTGAATCTTGGAAATTTTAAATTTAAACTAGGATTAGATACCCTATCAACTGATCCCTGTCAAAATCAAAGCATTCATTCCCACTTCATCAGATATTTGCTTCGTCTGGCGGTACTTTTAATTACCCCCTTTTTTTAAATCAAAGAACTTGAGTGTGAAAATAATTTTGTTTATCCAAATATGATTTACACTTTTTGTTTACCAAGAAATAGCAAAGAAATTTATAAGTAATTATACAAACAAATATTTGCGATAAACTTTAGCTAAAAGTTCTTATCGAAGTAAATAAAGAGTTTGCCTTTGAATACAACACGTGCCAAAAGAGTTTCTTCTATAATCTTTTATAATTTCTCTGTTCCGAGTTGATGGGGGTTAATGCAAAAGTATTTCATTTCACGAAAACTTGTAGTAGCAAAATGTGATAAATGAGATTCTTTTCGCAACATGATATTAAATAATACAAAATACTGTTTTATTGAAAAATAAAAAGAAAAATAAAAACTTTGTGGGAAAATAATGAAACGTGAAATAACTTTTGTTGGCTAGTGAATTAATAATAATCAGCAAAACATTTTTATTTTCCGATCGCAAAATAAGAGTTTTTATTTTATGAAAGAAAAATAAAAGTTATGAAATAACTTTTATATTCTGAGGAAAAAATTAAAATCAAAAGAATAAGAAATCAAAATAACTTTTATGTTGCAAGGAGCAAATAAAAATCAGGAAATGCCTTATATAAGTTGAGAAAAAACTTTTATATTCTGAGCAGTAAATAAAAATCAATATATCGGGTGTTTTTTATAGAGTGATACAACTTTGAGTTGGCATCACTGCTTCATTTGACCACCCATTTAACAGCTCATACTTGCTTTTTGTTTAGTTTGCTTTGACATTTTATTACAGATCGACTTACATCAGAGCAATGCTTGCAAATTGTTGAAAATTTTACTCAAAATAATTGTTCTACTCGTCAAATTCATCCATTAAAAGTTTAATTTTCCAATGAAGCCCATTTCTGGTTGAATGGGTACGTAAATTAGCAGATTTACCGCATTTTACGTGAGAAAAATCCATGAGCTTTTGTTGAAACACCATTACATCCACAGAAAATTAGAGGTTGGTGCGCTTTATGGGCTGGCGGAGTCATTGGCCCATATGTGTTCAAAAACGATGATGGTCAGAATGTTAATGTCAATGGTGAACGGTATAGGAACATGATTCAAAGTTTTTTCGCACCTCAATTAGCTGGCTGATATGTGGTTCCAACAGGCCGGAGCCACAAGCCACACAGCGGGCGCTACAATTAATTTACTCAAGGAAACTTTTGACGAAAAAATAATTTCACGAAATGGCCCAATTGATTGGCCCCCCAAGATCGTGTGATTTAACCCCGTTGGATTATTTCCTTTGGGGTTATGTAAAGTCACTTGTGTACGTCGCTAAAGCACAAACAATTGAACACCTGGAAATCAACATTCGAAAAGATATCGACGAGATACGGCCACAAATGCTGCGACAAGTTTTGTGAAAATTGGTTTTCCAGATTGGGCCTTGTACGCGCCAGCCGTGGCGGCCATATAACCGAAATCATATTTGAACATTAATGTCATAAAATTTTCTATCCAATACAGACCGTTTCATTGATATCGAAAATATATTACTATGTTTTATTATGACTTAAGCTTGTATCACTCTAGAAAAAACACCCGAAATAACTTATTTTCTGGGAAATAACTTTTATTTTATTATCGAAATATAAGAGTCAAGAAATAACTCTTATATTTAGAATTAATAAAATTCAAATATAACTCTTTTTTTCGGATATATGCATATAAAAATGAAAAACCAACTTTTATTTGAAGATCGAAAAATTAAAAAGAAGAAATAATTACTTTATTCCGAGGAGCAATAAAAATCAGAAAATGACTTATATTGAATGATAAAAAAAGATGAAAGTTAAGAAATAACTTTTATATTTTAAAGAATAAATATACATAAAAACTAAATTATTTTCTGAGAAATAAATAAAATACAGAAAGTAACTTTTATTTTATGATCCAAAAGTAACAACCAAGAAAAAACTTTTTCATTCTGACGAATAAAAGAAGTAAAAAACTAACTCCTATTTTCTCAAGAATAAAATAAAACAAAAATTATTTTCAGTTTCACAAAATAACTTTTATTTGTTACGCGGAAATTAAAATTCAGGAAATGGTGTATTTTTTTTTTAATAAAAATTATAACAGTTACGGGTTCTTCAGCAAATTGCAGCGAAAACTAATAGCGTTTTCTTTTCTAGAAAACATGTAACATTTTTGCACTTATTTTCTAAAAAGTGGCGGTTCGGAAACGTTTCCAAACAGAAATTATTTTTCGTCAGCGATGTAGGATTCATTTCTAATAAATTCCTTATTTTGAAATTGCAAAATGTTGCATTTCTCCCCTAAAAAGTGTAAAAAATGTTGCATTATTTTCTAGAAAAGAAATCGACATAATTTTATTTATAAACAATTTGGAAAATTTTGGAAATATTTTCGTTTTAAAATTTGTACTCATTTCACAAGTTATTCTCTACAATTTATTTATGTTGTAGAAGTTTTTGAAATCTCTCTTGTTCCTTCCGTTTCTAACCCCTAATAGCGGATATATGCCTTAAGCATCACAAGCCGCACTAGCTTTGACATTTAAAGAAGCAAACTGTTACAACACAATCCAGTCATGTGACTCGTGTTATACGAAATACATTTCCTTTGCAAATATTCTTTTTTACTTATTTCATCTCCTTCTCATTTCCTTTTGGATATAATTTATCATTTTATTATATTTCTTATTAACTGGCTTTTAGCCTTTTGCCACTCTTCCCCGGACTAATCAAGTTATTTGGTGGTAAAAATAAAGGCACGTTTCGCAAACTAAATTTAACGAGTATTAGAAATATTTAAAACAAAAAGTGATAAAAAATCATTTGTTAAGTTCTCGCAATGCTGATGCCTGCCTGCTAATCATTTATATGAGTAGCCCGCTGTTCCAGCAATTCCTTTCTCTGCTTAAGTCTACAACAACAACAACAACAACAACAAACCGTTAAAAGGCGCAAATATCTAGAATATAAAATGAATAGGGAAATAAAACTGTTGGTGCGTTGCATAATTAAAATCAGTTGAGTTCGTTAAAAATTCATTTACATAAATAAATTCATGGCATGAATTCTAAGTTTGGAAAATTTCTTTTTTCCTTCCATTTCATTGTTGAATAGTTGTTGTTGTTGTCGTAGGCTTTAAGTCAAAAAATTTCCTACACACAATTAGGGAAATGAGCAGGCTGAAATGTGATATTGATTTTTATATGTGACAAGAGAGGGCGCCGTGTATGGGAACCACAGGGAATAGGAAGAGCAACGCATTTATTGTATTTCTTCCCACAGACAGATTTCATAAGCAAATTTTTATAAAAAAAAAATAAAAATAATATTTGGAAAATTCTTTAAATTGGGTTTTAGTTTTTTACTTGAAAATTATTAAAATTTTGTTTGCTGTTCAACACACTCTTGCGGATTATTATCACGCCAAATACGAAAGTAGTTAATTAATAAAAAAAACTTGGCTTCACTGCTAAACGAAATTCGCGCCATATGTATTTTGAGCAGAACTACGATTTTCAAAATAATGACGCAAAGTTGTTCAGGCGTCAATCTATTCATATCAAAATTCGAAATCAATGTAATACTGTGTTCAGACATATACCCCTTAATTGCGCAATTAGGGCACAATTTTTGGCAATTAAGGCCTTAATTAACCACAATTTATCAAACAATAAGTCAATTAAGAAATTGAGCAATTAGTAGTTAATTGTCCCACTAATTGCGTGAAACTCGAACTGCGACCCCGGTCATAAGTGTGCTTATTAAGAACTGTGTTCAATAAGCAGAAAAATTTCCCTATAATGGCGAGCCAAATGTCAAAAAATACACATTCAGATAAACAACACAAACTGGATTTTCAAACAGACTGAATAAATAAATAAATAAACAAAAACGAAATGGCTGGTGAAAAAGGTTAGTTTTGAGCTGCATTTTGCTGGAATAATGAAAGGATCAATAGCTGCTGCTCTCTCAAACTTTGTAAAATTGTCAAGTTTTTCTTTATTTTAAGCACTGATAATTTGGAATCAAAAATCGATCGCAATGACTCCAAAAGCTCCATATTTCTATTATATGCAAGTAGAATTTCTTTTAAACCAAAGTTTGCATCCCTTATTTAAATTTACGAACACGAATATTCACGAAACAAATAAAAGCAAAGTTTTTCCAGCTGCCAAATGTTAATTGAGTCAGCTGAATTGAGTATGTGTGAGCACTAGATTTAATTGCTCAATTAAAATTGAATTGATTCAATTAAAAATGCATGTCTGAACACAGAATAAACATAAAACACTTGACAGCTGACCAAATGGCGGCCAGTTAAAAAAGTGTTGCCAACTTAAAGCTTTAGAGCTCTATTAAAAACACTCTTTATACGATAAAAATATGAATGGAATAAAATATTTTATTTTACTATCGTATTCAAGTCCATGAACTACATGATCCCTTCGATCAGTCCAGTTTTTTTTTTTACATTTTCCAATAAATCTGATCTTCTAGCATTAATGGCGTTGGCTGGCAGTATTTTTGTGGAGCTGGTTTGCCATCATAATAATCCAGAGTTATTGAATTGCAAGAACGAGAGCACCACAGGAACAGAAGTGCCACTTCTGGCAATAAAATTGTCAGCAATTATATAGGCCGTAAAGCGAACAGATAGAAATTGTCTTTAAAGCGAATTTTTCTCAATTTGTTAATACCTGATGAACTGTCAAACGCTACTGAAAAGAAATGTCAACCAAAATTTACATTCTCAGCTGTATTTTTTTTCGTTCAAGTAAAATGACCCGATTTTCAAAAGAAAACAAATTAAAAGAAAATGAAATTTGATAAAATAAAAAAATTCATGCAGTAAATTGACGCATGTCATGTGATCACATGTTTTGTGACACATGACATGTTTATCACATGTCATGTGATAAACTGTTTTTTTTTCGAAAGTATTTCATAAAATATTTTATATTAAAAAAGAAAACAAGATCATTTTATCTATTGAATTTTTAAATTTCATTAGCATTTATTTTGAGTAGCTTATTTACGTTACGGGGGACAATAGCTAAGGACTTGTAAAACCTTATAATTTGTTAAATATTCCTTGAAAACGGTTAACGGCGTTAACCGAAATATTGAAAAAATAAATTTTATAAAATAAAAACTAATTTATTTTCATAAAACTGGACCTTTAGCCGAACAAACATCTTAACACATAAGATTTATTTTCTGCAAAAGTTAGCCTGGATTTTTTAAACTTATTTGTTTTTATTGTCGCCTTGTGTAATTAAATTGAGTTTTGAAATATTGTTTACATTTTAATATTATAAATTTATTTAATATAGTTTTACCGCACACCGCTCCACTGTGCCGTAGTCTACTTAATGCTGTGACCTTTTCTATCTATTGAATTTTTAAATTTCATTAAAATTTATTTTCTGAAAAACTTAGCCTGGATTTTTTAAACTTATTTGTTTTTCTTGTTGCCTTGTGTAATTAAACTGAGTTTTAAAGTTAACATTTTAACGTTATACATTTATTTATTATACCTTTCCCGCACACCGCTCCACTGTGCCGTAGTCTATCCAATGCCGTGACCTTGAGTCAACTCTCTGCTACACAATTAATCAAAATAAATTTATTCAATCTTGGCCGTAACTGTTGCAACAATTCCTTGTGGAAATTTTTGCTTTTCCATTTACACTTAAATAGGAGACATCATGCACGTGTTGTTCTTGTTTCCTTGCCTTTCGCCAATAAATATCACACATATTTTAGGAAATCTCTTTATAATCTTTTGCTTGATTTATTGCTTGAAATTTGTCGTTTAAAAAGAAAATAGAGGAGAAGTAAAAAGGGATTGCGAATGGTTTTGGAAGGAAGAAGTTAGTTTCACATTAAAAAATTTGAAATTGAAAAGGCTGCCGTTAAAGAGATAAACGTTTACAGAAATATTTAACTGAAGATACTTGGAACCGGTCTTATGCCACTTTATATCTTCAGTAATAATTCAAATGGACGAATTAAAGTCAATTGAATGCGATAGTGGGAGAATAGAATCTGGGAAAGATTTCAATCGGCAGTGAATGAAGTCGCTTTAAATTTAAACTCCTCACGTGTGTGTATCGTGTTCACGAATGATAATTCTCTTTTCTTAAAAAGACGCATGATTTTTTCGAAAATTACACATAATTTTTTTTCTTAAAATTACATATGGTTTTCTCTCAAAATTGCACATGATTTTTTCTCAAAATTACACATGATAATATTTTCAAATTTACACATGCTTTTTTGTCAAAGTTACACATGATTTTTTTTTCAAAAATACACAAGGTATTTTCTCAAAAATACACATGATTTTTTTCTTAAAATTATACATGATTTTTTTTCTTCAGATAACATGATTTTTTCTCAAAAATACACATGATGTTTTTTTAAATTATACATGATTTTTTTTTCTTCAGATAACATGATTTTTTCTCAAAAATACACGTGACTTTTTTTCTCAAAATTACACATGATTTTTTTTCTCTTAAAATTATATACGATTTTTGCTCAAAATTATACATGATTTTTTTCTCAAAACTACAAACGGTTCGCTATAATTTCTTGATCCATTATATCGATAGAAATTTCATTTCTTGTAATTTCCATATGGGTAATTCCATATCAAACTCAAAAAGAGTTAGACAAGAGCCTTTTAGGTTTGCATGAAATTCGGTTAGAGGCTGTCTTTCATTCTATTTAGCAAATTATGCGAACGGAAAAATATTAAAAATAAATTTGTTTAATTTTTACATAGAAAATTTTATAATTTCGTTGAATTTGCCGAATTCGCGTTGTTTTTTTTTCTCCAAAAGGCACATGATTTTTCTTCTCAAAATTACACATGATTTTTTCTCAAAAAGACACATGATTTTTTCTTAAAATTACAAATGGTTTGCTATAGCTTCCTGATCCATTATATCGATAGAAATTTCATTTCGTATAATTTCCATATCGGTAACTCCATATGAAATTCACAAAGAGTTAGACATGAGCCTTTTTGATTTGCATGAAATTCGGTCAAAGGCTGTCTTTCATACCAACGTACAAATATTAAAAACTTTTTTTTTTAAATTGTCATATTCAAAAATTCATAATATCGCTGAAATTGTCGAAATCGCACAGTTTATTTTTTGATTTTCTTAAGGGATCCATTTCATACACAAAAAATATTGCTAAGCCATTTTAAAGAGAATATTTAGGGCGACTCTAAAATATCAAACAAAAAATATTGGATTTTTGAGAAAATGTAGTATCTGCAAAGTTTTGAAATTTCTAAAATTGGGTTAATCCAAGAATGTTCATCTTATTTGGTTGAATTTTTTTTTTTAGAAATGGTGTTTTAATAAGCCTGCGTTTCACAAAATATTTTATTTCCTCTATAAAATATTTAGCTTTATTTTCAAAAAAGCTTTTATAAAATAATATATCGTGAGGCTTATATTATTGGATTACAGATTTTGAAAGAAAAAAGCGTGGGCCTTAAAAAGCACATCTTTCAAAATTTCAGGATCTTTAAATAATGTTTGGCATTATTATTAAAAAATCAGCGAAAAATTGTATGTATGTTCCTTGATTGAGAACATTTTTCGAATTTCAAAACTTTGCAGATAATAAATTTTTTCTAAAAACAAATTTTTTTTTTCATTTTAAATTTTGTATCACTTAATATTATTTTTTAAATGGCATAACCATAATTTTTGTGCATGGCATGGCTTTTGGGATAGTAAAATATAAACTGAGCGAATTCCGCAAGTGCGGCGAATTTATGATATTTTGAATACGACATAATTTTGGTAAAAAAAATTTTAATTTTTTTCTCCGTTTGTAAAATAGAACGAAAGAAAGTCTGTAACCGAATTTTGTGCAAATCTAACTCTTTGGAGAATTGACATGGAATTACCCATATAAATATTAGATATGATATATAAGTTTTCCAAGTCGAAAAGAGCATTAAATTTTATATAAAAATAAAGTCATACATTTTTGTATATTCTTTTTTATTTTTATTATTTAAAATGTAAAAAATTGCTTTAAACTCGTTCAGCTTCAGTGTGTCTCTTGAGCTTTAAGAAACATTATTGAACCCCCCTCCCACATTCCAGGACAATGCAATTGCAACAAAATTTTTCCATTATTTAGCTTTTAGTCTTGTTTTACTTTCACAAATTACTCTCTACATTTCAATTACTTAGACTTGGCTTCGTAACCGCCACTTGGAAGGGCATGTCTTGGCAAGTTGAAAACAAAAATAATAAATTGTCTTCATTTCGTACGAGTATTTTGAAATAAATTTAAATTATTCATGCATTATTGTGGTTATTTGCTCTCCTAAAGTTGCACTGCATTTGTATTTGTATGCATCGCATGCTGCTGCATTATTCATTTTGTTAACTCAATGGAGCAAATAACATGTTCTGTGTTATTTTGCAAGTCAAATACTTGCACTCGTACATCTGTTAAATGCACACACACGCACACGCACACACACACACCCACAAAAGGAGTAAAAGAAATAATTTGTGGTTAAAAATTTTTACAACTGAAAATACGTGCTTGGCCCCACACATGGGGAATATGGAAAAATGCAAAATAGTAAAATCCTTTCCCATTTATTTTGCAAGAAATCTAAAGCGTATCTGTTTCAACCGAAATAATAGCAACATGCCAAAGAAATTTCTGTTTTAAGCAAGCGCTCCAATCCGTTTCAGAAATAATGAGTTGCAATTCCTATTCGCCAACATGTCTACTTTCAAAATATATATACAAAATATTCTTAAATTTCATATTAAATACACGCTCCCGGCAAAAGCCACATCTGTATATACAAATAATGCTAATTAAATTATTTAATATAGTTTATGATTCAGTTAGATATAAAACATATGCTCGTATCTCACAGTAACAATTATAATTAGTGTTCCTAAAATAATCCTAATACCCACGCGTTCCGGCTAGCGAGAACACAGTGGGGAAATATGTATAAAAATATATGCAAATAAACTTTTAACACAATTGTACCAACAGGCTAATAAAATTGTACCAACAGGCTAAAAAATTGTACCAACAGGCTAATAAAATTGTACCAACAGGCTAATAAAACTAAAAAAAATTTTTTTTTGGTACAATTCTTAATTTTCTCTGCTTGATTGAGAAATACTAAATTTGTTCTTTAACTCATTAGGTTTAGTTTTCAAAATTATAAAATATTAATTAATATTGACTTATAAAATATTTTTTGGAAGATATTTTAACACCCAAATTTAATTCATAAAAAAATAATATAAAACTTTATTTTTAAAGCTTAGAAATCAAATTTATAAAATATTTTTCTGAAAGAATTTTAAAATAAAAATTTAATTAACCAAAAATTTAAAATAATATTTAATTCTGAAAACTTTTTTATAAGGAAAAGAAATCTTCCAAATCATGAAATAAATTTTTGTTTTTTGGCAATATATTTTGCCATCTTTTGAAATCTATCTAACTCTCAATCAACTATTCCCCTTATTCTATAACAATTTGTTAATGTCACGTCAACACAATATTAAAAATTTTACACTTCTGTACTCATTATCTTCAGGAATTGACCTAACAGTCCCTTCAAGGCCTTAAAGACTAGTCGCTTGCTGTCAGAAGTATTTAATTGTTGTTCACAAGGAGTATTTAAGTGTTTCTTCATTCCAAAAAAATTAGACAAGTGTCCCATTTTTGATATTCTTTTAGCCTGACGTTGCCATATTTTCACAGAATAAACGGTACTATTTTTAGTTTTTCTAGGCTGAATAAATAGACAAAGCGTTCTCAGAACTTCACAGCCGGACTTAATCTTTAAAAGAAAAATAAAAAATTCCACAATTTCACAGCTATGATCTGGCGTTCAACGATTCCTGTCGGTTTGCCCAAGATTAATGAACAGTGATGTCAACACAGCCTGATGTTCTCGGCTGTCAAAATAATGTTATCAATATCGATAATTCTCATAAAGCTAAAATAACACTCAACATTTATCTAGAGCATATCACCATAAAAATTACTTTCTATTCATATACAATTCATCATATATTTCTAAGCCGAAATATAGTTAAAATGTACCACAGAAATATGTAAGCAAATTTACACTAAAATACCTTTCAAACCATATATGGCTTGACAATAATGATGGATGTTACAATAACTAAAAGTGTACCACAAAATTGCCTGACATATTATTATACAAACAATTTTACTATTTATGATGTGCCTGAATAATTATAAAAAATTTTGTAAACTTAAATATATTTCCTGAAGATGTTAAAGAAATATCGAATAAAAATTGGACTAAATAAAATTTAATAAAAAACGACCATAAGCTTGATTAAAATTATAATAAACTGATAAGGTCAATAAAGATAAGTCAACATCTGCTATAGAACTATATTTTACCAAGTTGTTGCTTACCCAGTTAAGGTAATTATATGTGGGCAAAATAGAGTGCATTCCGGTTTAAAATAAAAAGCACCCAAAATGAAAATAGGAAAAAATTTGTGAAAATGGTCTACTATCAAATGAAATGTGGCTTGAAAATCTCACAAGTATTCTAATGTTAATTTGCAATCTGATTCCGAATCGGTAATTATTTATTTGAGTGGCTTAAAATTACATGACTGCAGAGAATTAGTTGC
Organism: Linnaemya vulpina; assembly: GCA_963675445.1. Classification (NCBI taxonomy): domain Eukaryota; kingdom Metazoa; phylum Arthropoda; class Insecta; order Diptera; family Tachinidae; genus Linnaemya; species Linnaemya vulpina. Next base: position 69,884,531 of record OY776280.1, on the reverse strand, counting down.
CGCAAATGAATGCCTCTTTGCGATCATTTAGATAATATATATTTAGAGACTATATAGAACATGATTTTATATATTCCAACACATTTTTTTAAAATAACCCCACTGTGTCATATCAGAACAAACATGAGAATGAATAATTAATATCACAGCAATTTATATTAATCATACGCCCTTTCACAGCAAAAACATTTCGAAGATTAAAATAAATTTATATCAGTTGCAAACGTTTAATGTACAACTAATTCATTTTTAAAATCTGCTGAATATGAAATAACAAAACACTAAATCTATAGTCTACTAAATAAGCATTTAAAATTTGGTCTACCATCATCCAAATAATATTCTAAATTATATTTATTTTTATATTTAACTCATAAAATGCTTAAATGACTCTGCGTTATTTTAAATTTTTTTTATTTACAAAAAACAAGTGCTCTGTGAAATACCTCTCTACTCTTTAATCTGCTTAAAATCTCACACTTCTTTCTTGGAATGTGACAATAACACAAAATCTAAAGAACACTTTCATCACAATAAAAAAGAAAAAAACAGAAAGAGAAACCGACAGACAGACAGACAGACAGACACCAACTATAAATCATGACAGACAGAATGGAGAGTATAAAACTGTTCTTGTTTTCGCCAAAAAGAAAAAAAAAACAAACAAAAAATTATCTACAATCATGACATGATTGCCAGTATTTTTACACTCTCACTAAAAATACATACAACACACGCACACACAATAGTTATAACAGCAACAACAAAAAAATTGCTGGCATATGTCAGCGACAGTGAAATGTTTATTTAAAATAAACCAACCAACACAATAAACTTGACATGACAACACACAACAAAGGCAAGACAAACAAGAAAAAAAACAAGAATAAAGAGAGAAAAAAGTCAAGATAGAAACACACAAAAACGCATTGCGATGACACAACGTGAATATATATTTTTTTTGAACCGCTTTCAATCACAGATGTTGTCCTAAGCGGCATAAAAAAAAATTGTGTGCTTCTATGGGGACAATGTCCTTCATACACATTCCAAAAACTTAACAATTCATGAAATCAAAATTCCAGTACAGCAAAAATAAATTTAAAAATAAGAAAAACAATAATAAAAATGAAAACAACTCAGCTGTGATTGCACTGAGCACCAGTTAAAGGCCACATTTTGCAATTTTCTTTGTGGAAATTCTCAGCTCGAATGCTTTTTTTTCATACGATCATTCGTTGGAATGATCGATCTCTCATTATCGACTCCCATCATTATTAACTTGGATAGACATTTTTCGATAGCAAATAAGAGAATAAAAGAATATATAAAAATTATTTGCAAATTCGATTGCAAACTGGAACGTAGTCGTAATAAAATTTCTGATCTTCTCAGCTCATCAACAACCGATTAAAGTGTTGAGAAAATTAAGAATATTATGGAGAATTGTCGATTCGGTATTGGAAAAGTTTCTGAGGTTTGGTCGTTTGACCATAAAAATTTTTTTTATATATTTTCTTTTAGATTTTCGGCAGACAAGCTCGTTTACAACTAAATGAATTTTGACAACAAGAAAATATAATTAAATTTTTAAATTTTGCAAAAAAAAATTTTTTTTGAAGCAAAATATTAACATTTCTGGTGGTTCTAAGAAAAGGTTTGGGTCAAGGTTCACTGACAATTGCGTAGAATATATTTTTAATGTTTTACAAGATTTGGGGAAAAAGAATCAGCAGGACTTCTCATGCTTAACAGTGTTCTGTTAACATGTTAACAGAGGTCTGTTAACATACTTGGTTTATATCTAGGGTTATAAATTTTAAAATTTAAATTCACACGCCTTAAATATGAACTGTTTTCACTCTCATTTAAGCCACCTAATAAGTGGTGAGTACAGACAACGACAGTGTAGCGGCTTACGAAAACAGCTATACTGCTCACACAGGTTAAATGGAATATATATTATGTCCATCCTAAGCTTTAATAAGTAATGTACTTAAAACACAACTAAAAAAGAATAGTTTCATTTAAAGTCACCTAATTTACTGAACACACCTCGTATAGCATTAATTGTTGGTTTTACTGAGATCTTTATATGCTTGTAATATATTTCAGCTTTTGTTATCTATTCCTTTTAATAAATTACGTTTCAATTACATGCAAAAGCCAGCAATTTCAACACCTTTTTCACAACTGCAATTAGCAGCCATTAAAAGTCATGCAGTTATAGAGTTTTGTTTTTTTTTTTTGAACAAGAGAGAGAACAAAAAGGTTAATATATATAGTTAAATAGCAGGGTTATTAAATTTAAATAAAACAAGAATTATATTTAATTATAGAAAAAGTAGTTTCAAAGCAAATTAAAACTTTGCATGTGTCTAATTAGAAAATTTAGTACCGGCTAAAAAGGCTTAAAGAGTTTGTGGGGATTTATTTAAATTCACTTTCTTTACAGGGTGCATAAATTTGAGGTTAGGAAGTAAATTGACTGTTAAATAATGAAATATAAACAATTGAGCTGTCATCTTGAGACTTTTGTCTGGTAAAAAGTTGGGGAATTTTAACCCTGGAACGCTTCCCTCTTGAGTACTGAATTTACTATCATGTGAATTGGCTGTTTAAAAAACTGAATGAAAGCAAATTATTTTAATTTAATGTCGTCCTCTGGGGGCCACATGAAAGACTGGGTTTATGTGGACCAACCATTGACGGTGTGGAAGACGATATTTAAATGGATAAGCGAAGCATTTTTGTAAAATTTCATAAAAAAGTTTGTGAAATCAGCCGACGTCAGTAGTATGTTTGTGGCCTTTCTAGACCACTTTTTCCATACAAAAAAGCTGCTCAGCGGACGTCAGTGGTATGCTTGTGGCGTTTGTGGACAACTTTTTCCATCCAAAAAATGCTTTTCCATACAAAAAACAGCTGCTCATGCTGCCATATTGATTATTTTTAACCAAATTTGGTTACTTTTTCTTCATATTTTGTTTAAGTTTTTTTTGGTTGCTCCAACACTGACAAGTTATTTTATTACTGACAAAAATTTTTTTTGTAAACAAAATATTAAGAAAGAGCAATGAAATTTGATTAAAAATAATCAATATGTTTTTTGTATGGAAAAAGTGGTCCAGAAACGCCACAAACGTACTACTGATGTCTGCCGACACGCTAGAGCTGAACATTCGCCCCACATTGTGTTCTATCATGAATTCCCATATTTCTAATTTACGTTGATATCAATCAAACTGTATTTTTCAAAAAATACATTATATTTCAAGCCAATTTACTTCCTAACCTCAAATTCGCCCACCCTTTTTTTTAAATTATATATATTGTGTCGCATTTGCATAAACCTGAAATTGGTGTAATAAATCCAATTACCGCAAACTTCTTTATTCCCTCTAGACAGAATTGCGTTCGCCTTAGTTGTCACTCACTGTGTTGTTCCTCATCCGTATCACAACTTTAATATTTAATTTAAAATCAATATTAAGTTGTTCTTCTTTCACAATTTACATATTCATTGTATTGGGGTTCAGTCATTTATTCATTTATTAAATTTCCCAGGAATAAATAATGTTTGTAACAAACTAAAAGAAAACAAAAAAAAAAAAAATATATAAAATAAAATACAAGACAAGTCCTGCCTTGTAAGTGGTTTATAACGCATTCTTAGACATGGTGCAGAAAAAAAAATACGCATAAAATGATTTTATTGATAGAAATGGCGAACAAGATGACAAGGTTAAACTGATGTATTAATGTGATTTAATGCACACACACACAGCCGAACAGACACACACACAGCCACACACAGACAGAGACATACATTATCCAGAGTTAATGGAATTTCTGTCATACAGGAGAGGACAAAGAAAATAATCTCAGGAAAGGCAAGAAAATAATGTAAATAAATCCCTGTAATTTCTTTATTGCCTGCAATTAGCGGCAAAATTAAAAGCATTTCGAAAGAAAAACGATTTTAATGCTGGTTAAAAAAATGTATGGCAAAAATATTTATACACTTCAATTAGGTTTAGTAGAGGCTGTCACATATGCAAGTCGTTGCCGAGACGTAGTCATACTCATAATGTCGCCATAGTCTAGCGCTAATGTAGGCATAGTCCTGGTTGTAGCCTAGTCACAGTGTACAAGGCTACACGTATAGTTCACTCAATATTGGCTGAAGTGGTAGGCACAAGACTACGATGCTTTAGATCCCGACTTCAGCTCCGCACTCAGTCATGAATAGGGAGTCGAATTCTTCTGATCTGAGGCCCAACAATTTGTGTATAAAATTTTACTCAACCGGCATCGTCAGAAAAGCAAAAAACATTTTTACTTAGATTTTCTCTCCATATCCTTTTCCATATTATAAAGTTTATAACTTCTGATCTGTTGTATGAAACTATTTGAAAAATATTTTTTTCTACTTTCTAGATTCAAGTTCTTGGCGCTCATACAGCAGGACTGTTGTTGCATTAAGAAAGCAAATCTAAAAATAGTTTCAGTTGGAGAATTTTGTTCTTTTCCTTTTTTTGTTGTTGTTGTTATTCATGTATTTATTTTGTTATGACTTTTTTCTTTTTTATTAGTTCTTAAGACTTTTGCCAGCTAAAAGTTGTTATGGGTTGGTTACATGGAATGTTGTGGCATGTGTTGTTCAGATAAATTTCTAATAAAAATATTTTCCTTTTGCAAATAGTTTTGTCAAGTGCTTGTAAATGTGTGTTGTATACAAAAAAGAAATGAGATGGAAATAATAGTTTGTGGGATTCGGTAAAAGTGTTAAATGGAGGTTTACAAACTACTTTAACTTTCTATGGAATTAGAAAAATTTTGTGTTGTTTATCGGGCCGGTGATATTGTTTGGAAGATTTGAATAGTTTTTTTATAAATATATATTTTATAAATATATATTTTGTTATAGAAAATTTTATTTTAATATTATTAAAATAATGAAAGAACGTCACTGTTGAAACACAATATGAAAAGGAAAACCTTTAACAACCTCAAAAAACAGACTGGGCAAAATTGAGGTTAGGAAGTAAATTGGCTGTCAAATAGGGAAATTTTAAGAATTCAGCTGTCCATCCTTGCACATTTATTTCATAAATAAATGGGAAATTTTAACCAAGGAACGCTACTCTCTTCAAAAAAGATTCTTAATTGTGAAAATTTACTATGAAAATGGTGAACGTTTTACTGCATGACTTTGCAAAATTTCCTCGTAATTAGACTTCTTCTGAGACCACTGTGCGTTATTTAATCGCCAAATTTGAGGCTCACGGTACTTTTACTGACAATAGGCCAAACCGATAGGCTCCTAGCGGCCATAGTGACGCCAGCACGCTCTGTAGCAAAGTGTTGAGAATGAAAATGGAACACCAACTCGTCCAGGAGAGCAGTAATCAGGCATCACCGGTAACACTTTGCGCCACATTTTGCTTAAACGTTTTCCTAAAGCTTAACTCACTCGAGAATTAAGGGCGACCGACAAATATATGCCTCGAAATTTGGCGAATTGGCTGCTTGAAAAACTGCAGGAAAGCCGCGCTTGTTTTCCTACGAAATCATCTTGAGTGATGAGTCCCATTTCCAATTAGGACGTTATGAAAAAATATATATACAAAATTGTCGCAGATGGCGCTTTCAAAACCCATAAGCTATCCTTGAAGAATCATACAAAAAAGTGACCGTATGGGCACCATCGAACCGTACTTTTTTTTTGCAATATGAGCGAGGAAACGAGTCGCGCTACCAAACCACGGTAGCCGATTTTTTGTGGCTCAAATAGGCTAATGCTGTTAGTAGTGGCCTTTGGTAGCAGCAAGATGGCGCCACAAGCCACAAAGCCGGCTAAATAACTCAGTTATTCCATGAAAAGTTTCGAGGTCGCTTAATTTCTGCATTTGGCGATGTCAATAGCCGACCTCGTTGTGGTGATATAAGGCCGCTGGATTATTTTCTCTGCGCCCATTAGAAAGACTAGTTTTACAACAAACAAACCACAAACAACTGACCCTCTGAAAGATGAATTTCGTCGCCTCATGGACGAAACAAGCGCAGCTTTGTTGCGAAATGTAATTCAAAATTTTGTGAGAAGAACGCCCACCTGATGAGGTGAGCATGTGCCCCCTACTTCATGTCCTATTATTAATTCCTATATGTCTACTTTACATCGGTATCAATAGAACTGAAGTTGTCAAAAAACGGGTATGATTTTAAGCCAATTTACTTCCTAACCTCAAATTTGCTCATCCCTTAAGGAGAACAGTGCAGGAGCAACAAACTAGAGGTGCAGCAACGAAACTTCTTTCTATCTAAAAACATATTTTGCAAACACCAAAGTCTAAAGCCGCTAAAAACAGTGGTTTTGATTTCGCTTACCAACAACCTCTAGCTTTGTGATTATGAATCACAGTTGTCCGGGGTTTACATTCAACACAATAGACCGAAATTAACCGCAGGCTTTTGTATTCTATTTCATTTCATGTCCTTTGTGTGTGTGTGTTTCCTCCTTTTGTTTATTTTTCTTTTTGCCTTCTGGAAGTAAATCACAAATGAAAATCAAATAAAACAGCATTTCAGTTTTATATTGTGGAATATATTTTCAATTATTTGGGGTTTTGGGCTGTTGCCGTGATTTTTTTCGTTTAACTTAAGGGCAATTAAATTTCCTAATTTTATTCCTCATGCCATGCAAACTGTACTGCCCCATGCAAGCAATTTAGAATGTGTGTGTGAGTGTGTGCGTGAATAAAATCGTTAAGATTTCAAAGTCTTTTTTCAATATACTTTAATACAATCCTGGTACTTGTTTTACCTCACATTTTTCTTGTATTTATTTTAGAAAAATATTTCATTTAAAGAACTTTTTTTCAATTGCTAAATTTCTGACCCTCTGAAAGATGAATTTCGTCGCCTCATGGACGAAACAAGCGCAGCTTTGTTGCGAAATGTAATTCAAAATTTTGTGAGAAGAACGCCCACCTGATGAGGTGAGCATGTGCCCCCTACTTCATGTCCTATTATTAATTCCTATATGTCTACTTTACATCGGTATCAATAGAACTGAAGTTGTCAAAAAACGGGTATGATTTTAAGCCAATTTACTTCCTAACCTCAAATTTGCTCATCCCTTAAGGAGAACAGTGCAGGAGCAACAAACTAGAGGTGCAGCAACGAAACTTCTTTCTATCTAAAAACATATTTTGCAAACACCAAAGTCTAAAGCCGCTAAAAACAGTGGTTTTGATTTCGCTTACCAACAACCTCTAGCTTTGTGATTATGAATCACAGTTGTCCGGGGTTTACATTCAACACAATAGACCGAAATTAACCGCAGGCTTTTGTATTCTATTTCATTTCATGTCCTTTGTGTGTGTGTGTTTCCTCCTTTTGTTTATTTTTCTTTTTGCCTTCTGGAAGTAAATCACAAATGAAAATCAAATAAAACAGCATTTCAGTTTTATATTGTGGAATATATTTTCAATTATTTGGGGTTTTGGGCTGTTGCCGTGATTTTTTTCGTTTAACTTAAGGGCAATTAAATTTCCTAATTTTATTCCTCATGCCATGCAAACTGTACTGCCCCATGCAAGCAATTTAGAATGTGTGTGTGAGTGTGTGCGTGAATAAAATCGTTAAGATTTCAAAGTCTTTTTTCAATATACTTTAATACAATCCTGGTACTTGTTTTACCTCACATTTTTCTTGTATTTATTTTAGAAAAATATTTCATTTAAAGAACTTTTTTTCAATTGCTAAATTTCTTATGTGTCCCATTATTTTATTAAAACAATTTTAATTTCTTTTGCTAAATTGACTGCTTGCCCGAAGGATTTCATAAATGAGAGTCATAATTGTTTGTAATATAAATAAATGGTGTTGGTTGCCTTTATTAATAATCTGATAATTATATCCCGGTTTTTACCAAAAATATGCGGGGTCTGTTCAAACAATGAGCAGAATATTTATTTTCCTGAAGAAATATTTATTTAATTGATTTCTAGTTTATATTCTTTCAGCTTTAATCCACTTTCTCATCCTCGAAGCAGTTCTGATATGAAATTCAGCAAATTTGGAAAAAAAACTCAAAATTTCAATATAAAAAAATAATGATAACAATATTAATAATAATAATAATAATAAATGAATAATAAAATTAAAAAGCTGTCTGTCCTGCGTCAACCGATATCCTGACATCCTTAGTAACTTCTCCCTAATACCTTGTTCATACATGCATTTTTAATTGACTCAATTTAATTTTAATTGGGCAAATAAATCTAGTGTTCACACATACTCAATTCAACTGACTCAATTAACATTGTTTTTATTTGTTTCGTGAATATTCGTGTTTGACGGATGCCAACTTTGGTTTCAAAGAAATTCTACTTGCCTATAATAGAAATATGGAGCTCTTGGAGTCATGGCTTAAAATAAAGAAAAGTTTTACAAAGTTTGAGAGAGAAGCAGCTATTGATCCTTTCATTATTCCAGCAAAATGCAGCTCAAAGCCCACCTTCTTCACCAGCCATTTCGTTTTTGTTTATTTATTTATTTATTCAGTCTGTTTGAAAATCCAGTTTGTTTAGTTTATCTGAATGTATATTTTTTGACGTTTACCTCCCCGTTATGGGAAATATTTCTGCTCACTGAACACAGTTCTTAATAAACACACTTATGACCAGGCTTGCAGTTCGAGTTTTACGCAATTAATGAGACATTTAACTACTAATTGCTCAATTCACTAATTGATTTGTTGTATGATAAATTGAGGTCAATTAAGGCCTTAATTGAGAAAAATGGCCTAATTGCGCAATTAAGGGGTATGTGTGAACACGGTATAACAGTGATACGACAATTCTCCATAACAATTTTCTTCATATTCCCAACATTTATAAGTATAGAAGCATATTTATCATTTTATAAAAAAAGCTATAATTGAAAATTTTTCTTTGCAAAAAAAAAAAAAAAATAATTGGCCTTTTTAAAAATTTTCTTAGAAACGTCTAAATATTTGTTAGCAGCCTCCTTTTTGCGAGTATTTTCCAAATTAAATCATTTTTAAAAGTATAGATTCATATTTTTTATTTTTAAGAGAAAAGCTAAAATTGAAAATTTCAGAAGGAGTACGCTTGCAAAAAAAATTAAGTTTTAAAATTTTTTTTTAGAAATTGCAAAGTTTTTATTAGCTGCCTCCTTTTTGCCAGTATTTTCCAAAATCAAACATTTCAAATTTTTGTTAGCAGCCTCCTTTTTTCCACTATTTTCTCAAATCAATAATTTTTAAAAGTAGAGAAGCATATTTTCATTTTATAAAAGAAAAGCTTAAAATGGAGAATCCACAAATTTTGTACAGTTACGTCTGCGCAGTGTCTGATAGAAGAAGAAGTCAGGTTCAGAAGTTCAGTATGTGTGCGTGCATTCATAAAATAAGTGATCGCAGTATCAGTTTTCGGTGTTGCTTTCAGAATAAATACTTTTCGAAGAATATCCAGTCTTTTGCTGATTAATTTGGTTCTAGATCCGATTTTTATTTTATTTTCCTAGGACTAAAACTGCTGCCCAAGTTCTTGTACTGTTCTTTTGCAAGGGTTTTCCATGTGTTATATGTAAATAATTTCAAAACTCATTCCAGTTTCCAGATGTTGAGAAATTACAAAATTGATAATTAGAAATCTAAATTGTAGTTAATGTCAAGTAAAATATTAATTTTTGTTTTATTTCATTTCAAAGTTCTATATCATCCATGAAAAATACTGTTTATAAATCTATTTATGACCTGAATTCAAAATATATCCGTCCGTATGATTCGTTGCATTGCCCCACTTTCAACACCGACTTTTAATATCCTCTATTCCAGCAAAATGTCTTAAACTCTTTTTGATTTATTTCTACACATTTCATTTATTTTTATATAATATATTTTTTTATTTTGCCAGGTTCCATATATCTCAATTAAACGTTTCTTTATATAAATAAAGAAAGTCCTGTCGCTAGTGGATGGCGAAATAACTCGTGAGTTTATGCCAGCAGATTTCCGCTTTCTTTTCACAATCGTCTTTGTTGTAATTATTGCGGCTTTTTGTATATAAAACGTATGCATGTAGGTGTACGTGTAGTTGTAGACATATTTAGACATATGTAACATAGGCATGTGTGAGGTCTGTTGAAAAATTTTGGTTAATTTTTAACTTGCATTTTTTATGTTGCCTTCATTCATGGTGATAATATTTTCATACTTTCCGCTCAACACTTTCGTTTATGGTTGGTTAAAAGTTAAAAGCGGACTTAGTTTGTACATTTTTGTTGTTGTTATAAAACAGCTGTTTTGTTTGTTTTTAATGGAAACCCTGACTTCTACGATCAGCTGATTGGTCATAGAACAGAAAGCGAAGACTTTTTGTGTTTGGAAAATATAAATGAATATTAAGTAGCAACCAGAATATGCAAAAAGCCGTATCCCAAAAGTTAATATCGTCATAGAAAATGCTAAAAGCCCTAAGCAAAAGTATATGTCGTCACACAAAATGCTAAAAGCCCTAACTTTCTTTCTAACATGCTCGGAGGTGCTACGCAATTTTTTATAAGGTTGTAGGCCACCTAAAGAATGGGTAACAAACAAAAATACACATGGGTACTGATGACGAAAGTGTGGCGGTTTTCGAAAACAGCTGTTCTGCTCAACTGATATTGACTTTCTTTTGAGCTTTGGAATATCAATCCGTTCTTTAAAAATCAAAAACACTTTTTACACAAATTTTCCAACATAAATATCTGCACTGGAACTTTTCCCTTATTTTTGAGCACACCTCGTATATATGCAAGCATAGATTTTTATCATAGAAAACATTTTTTATGAGTTTCTTTTAGTTGCAGAGCCTGAAGCAATAAAAACAGAGAAATAAAATTTTTTTCTTTCCTTCATATAAACGGTAACTGTTATAAATCTAATATACATTTCTCTCTCTCTCTCTCTATATCTCTCTCTGCAAGGACGCGTTATGCTCTTGCTGTTAAGCAGTTTATCCATAAACAGCTGTTTGAAAGGTTAATCATACAAAAGAATAGTCTATATGATTGTGGTTGTGCATGTGAAAGGATATTGAAGCAACAACTACACACGGCTCATGTTACAACAACTACAACTGTTGAATTCGTTTTTAAAATTCTCTTCTTGTTACAGCCTGTATAAATAGAAAGTGTTCGAAAGAAGTAAACTTTAGTAGCAGTTTAACTTCCGACGGTTTGAAATTGAATCATATAAATACACAATAACGTTGAATGAGTGAAAAGAGAATACAAATACATAATATATCCTTCATATAATATAATTAATGGGTTAACTATTATTTTGGAATAATAAAAATTGTAATACTTTCAATTGTTTTAAAGACTTAAATTAGAAAAATTAATTTGTGACAAGAACAGCCTAAGGAAATAATTGATATTATAAATATTAATTTGATATAAAAATAATATTCTTAAGGACCGTTTATGCCAAAATTCTAGACAAGAAAAAAAAACCGACGCCACAACAATGATTCGCGAAAATGCCCGTTTGAATATATAAAAAGTTTACAAACAAGCAAATCAGATCGATTCAATAACAGTTGCACTAAAGCCAGGAGATATATAAAATAAAACTGAAATTCGTATTCATAAAAGTAAAAGGCAATTAAGTAAAATAAAAACAAATTGTGTTAAGAAAAAACCAAAATTTAATAAAACAAAAATAATAAAAAAATAATTTAAATACATAATTATTTAATCAAAAAGGAGCAAAATATATTATCCTTTTTTCTGAAATTCTAAAGGAGTTTGAAATTGATTTAAATTACAAAATCTTTTGAAAAAAACTGTACAAACATTTTATTGTTTTATGAATAGGAAAGAAGGCAAGCTGTTTTGTATGGAAAAAGTGACACAGAAAAGACATAAACATACTACTACGGCATTTAATAAATCACAAGTTGGCGACTTATTCTTTAACTCGCATTGAACTCGCAGATGCCTCCGACTGGCATTTTGAGTGACACACAAATTCCAAAAGTTTAATTTTTCTGTGAACCGAAAATCAAACATATTTAATTTATATAAATCGATTAATTTTTTTATTGTTGTTTTCTTATACGAGGGCTAGTATTTGTACTGTAAACCTTGACAACGTTGATGCATTTCAAAAGCCAGCTGCTACTCTCTCAACGTGCACGGAATATTTCCCATGCTTTTCTGTAGTAAAATAAATTCACATTGAAAAAGTTCGTGTTGGCAAAAAGAAATTTTATTTTACGACTTTTTTATTTTTGTTAAGTTTAACTGCCGGTTTTTGTACATTAAAAAAAGTATTCGTCTGGATAATTTTATTGCAACAGCAATAAAAAAACTGAAATAAAATATTACGGCGTTTTCTTTTCCAGAAAACATGTAAAATTTTTTCACTTGTTTTCTAAAAAGTGGCGGTTTGGAAAAGTTTTAAGACAAAAATTATGTTTCGTGAGGAATGTTGGATTTATATCTAATAAATTTCTTATTTTGAAATGGCAAAATGTTGCCATTTCCTGTTAAAAAGTGTGAAAAATGTTGCATTATTTTCTAGAAAAGAAATCGACATTAAATAAAAAAAAATTATAATTTATTTACAAAAACAGGCAGTTACAATATTCGTGGCTAAAATTGTACTGCCTGGCCCACCATGTTGAAAAAATGTCAGAATCTATTTGCACTTTGTTTGTCATGCACTTTTGACGACAGAACGATATCGAGTGACATCGTAGGACAGGCAGATAAATTTCTTTTTCTAATTATAACTATTTTGAAAATTTTTTGTTGTTTATTCAATCTTTGAAATTGTTGCAGAAACAAGGAGTTAGTTAATGAAATTTATGGAAAAACAGAAATAAATTTGTAAAAAAAATTTTTTTTAATTAAGTTTTTATGAAAAACCATAGCAAATAGAATAAAAGAGAAAGGGAGAGAAGAGAGTAAAAACAAATAAAATTTTGTTGTTGTGCATAAATTTTTTTGTCTTGGACCAGCACTCAGTGGATGTGAACCCATACACATGCAGTCCACTGAGCCAGAACCTTCAAAGTAACTTTAAAACAACAAATTGTTTTGCGCAAACTTTCAAAAACCAATTGAGAATTACAAAAGAAATTTATAGATCACACTGTAAATAAAATTTATACGATATGAATCTAAGGAACCGAAAAATAACTTTATCTGAGATTTTTATTTTCAGTTAATTTATAGAAAATTCCGGCGCATTTTAGTTGTAATATTTCGTTCTGTTTTCTGCAGTTTCTTGCAAATTAATTATTAAATTAAGAATTCTTATTTGGCTCAAGTTCAAATCCGCGAATTTATAAAATTAATTAAAATTTTTGCGTCAAGAGTTTTCTTAATTTATTTAAAGTAGAATATTTAGAATATTTTTATTATTACAGAGACATGGATCGGTACTGATTTCAAAGCCGCTACGCCATTTCATAAACGATAAATAAAAAAAAAGGTCTGTGTATTGGGGCGTGGCAAAAGGAAATTCTGTTTAACATTCCGCTAAGAAAATTTTGTATTTTAAAAAATCCGGTTATTTGTTTTACACAGTTTTAAAAAACTGGGCATTTTAAGTTCCTAGAAAACTTTCCTGCCTATTCCTGAGAGAGCACCATTGCGCCTGTGCGTATGTATGTGTCTGTCTGTGTGCGTTTGTGTTTGTAAAGGGAAACAGAAACCAAAATAGTTCTTGATTTTTATTTATTTCTCAGAAAATAAGATAAATTTTTTGATTTTGATTTTATTCTTCAGAATATAAAAGTTATTTCTGGACTTAAATTTTTCCTTCAGAAAATAAAAGTTATTTCTTGACTTTTATTTTTCGTTTAAGAAAATAAAAGTTTTATATTGATTTTCATTTGTTTAACAGTCAATAAAATTGAGTTCTTGTCTATTATTTACATTTATTCCTCAACATATAAAAGTTGTTTCTTAACTTTTTTTTTTCAAAGAAAAGTTATTTTTTGGGTTTTAGTTTTCGATCAGAAATTAAAAATTTTTTGTTGATTTTTATTTATTCTTCAGAATAGAAGAGCTATTTCTTGATTTTTTTTTGAACGGTCAGAAATGAAAAGTTATTTATTGACTTTTATTTTGTGATCATCAAATAAAAGTTATTCTTTGATTTTGATTTTATTCCCCAGAATATAAAAGTTATTTCTTGACTTTTATTTTTTCACTAGAAAATAAAAGTTATAAATTGATATTTATTTGTTCATCGGAAAATAAAAGTTATTACTTGAAATTTTGTTTTTTTTTTTGTTTGTATTATTTATTCAACAGAAAATAAGTAATTTTTTGATTTTATTTTTACTTTTCAGTATAAAAAAGTTATTTCTTGACTTTTATTTTTTCATAAGAAAATAAAAGTTATTTGTTGCCTTGTTTTTCATCAGAAATCTTATTTCTTGACTTTTATTTTTAAAATAAAAAAGAAATATTTCTTGAATTTTATTTCGATCACAAAATAGAAATAGTTTCTTGATTATTATTTATTCCTCATCATAAAATAAAAGTTATTTCTAGATTTTTATTTATTTCTCAGAAAATAAGTAAATTTTTTCATTTTGTTTTAATTTTTAAGAATATAAAAGTTATTTCTTGACTTTTATTTTTTCATCAGAAAATAAAAGTTATAAATTGATTTTAATTTATTGATCACAAAATAAAAGTTATTTCTTGACTTTTATTTTTTTTTTCGGGAATAAAAGCATTTCTTGACTTTTATTTTTCAATTCGAAGTGAAAAGTAATTTTTTGACTTCTTTTTTGGGAGACAATAATAGTTATTTCTGCTGAAGTTAATATTAAACGATGAGCGATCAAATTTATTGCCATTTTCCATGCAAAAACTATTATTTGATATATTTAATTTATAAAAAAAACTTTTAAAACTTTTTTAGGTTAGGAAATGACTTGTTTTCTAAACAAAAACATTAAAAGTTAGGCAACAGCTTATATTTTCTGGCAAATGAATAAAAATCAAATAATAACTTTTATTTTCTGAGCAAAAATTTGAAGTAAAAAATATATTTCATTTTCTATATAATAAATTAAAACTAAAATATAGTTTTAATTTTCCGAGGAATAAATAAAACTCCGAAAATAACTTTTATTTTCCAAGCGAAAAATAAAACTCAAAAATTAAAATTTTTTCAAATCAAAATAATAAATCCCTCAATTGATCACTTTCAATTTGAATATAACTTTTGGGAAAAAAGTATCAGCTCGAAAGTAAATATTAAAGAGTCAAAATTATAACTGTTGGGGCTTCTATTTAAAGTTGCTGTTCTCCCGTTCTCTATGATTTCACTTGAGGATCGGTTGATTTATAGAAAACTAATTTTTAATTTGTTTTGGTATGAATATTATTTTTATCAAATCTACAACTTTAAAAAGAGTCAAAATACATGAAAAATGCATAAGAAAAATATTTTATTTTTCATTTTAAGCCGCACAGTGTATTTGGTTGTATCGTTGTAAAATCATATATGTATTGCGAAATATAATCGGTAGCCAAGTGGTGCAATAAAGTCCTTTCTTTTCTTCATACGAGTAGGCGAAGTGTAATAAGAGCCCAACAAAAGAGCCCAGCAAGTACAATAAGAAAGAAGTTTCACATACAAATTTATCGAGTCAAGCATTCTCCAGACAATAGCGTTTAATAATAAATATCTGTGCACAGATAAACAAACAAAAATAAAAAGGAAGCAATAAACTTGACACACAAGCAGTCCATTGATTTACTTCACAAAGACTGGGGATAATGGAAACTTCACAAGCACGTGTAAAACATTTTATTTGCTTATTAAAAGTAAAAGTAAACGATAAAAGATCTTCATTTGCTCCTAACCAAATGAATGTGTGTGTGTGTGTGTGTGTGTATGTGTGTGCGTATAGTTGTTTACACGTTCCCATTAACAAATCGGTGTCTTTGTAGGTTACGCAACATAATCGACAAGACTTCAGTACGGGAAATTGAAACCCCAAGAGATTTCACCACCTCAAATCGAACTAAAATCAAATGAACTGAAAAATCAATTTGTGGCCTCATGCAGTTAAAGAAGATTCCCACACTTTTTCTTCTAATAAAAAAAGAAATAACCGAAAAAACATTTAATTTTACTTTTGTATTTGTTAATAGCAAAAGGCAATATAATGGGGTGGATGAGTGCGTGCGAGAGAGCGAGCCCACTGTGCACATGGGGTTTTGTGAAAATTTTTCCTGGCGTTAACTTATACACACGTACATACGTTATTGTATTGGTTTAGTTATAGAGTACAGGCATGAACGAGTGCTGGTCAAAAAGTTAGTTAAAGTTCAAAATTTCTAATAGATATATTTGGACTAATTTCGGAGTTGTTGGAAAAGGATCACCAATAAAATGAGGAAAGAGTGAAAAAAATTGCCACGGAAATCCGTCGAGTCACTATTACAGAAATTGCTTAGGATGTTGACATACCGCTTGGATCATGGCCTGCAATTTTTGCAGAAATTATGATCTGGCCCGATACAAATTTCAACTATTCCCAAGAGAACCATTAAAACGCGACATTTTACCCAAATTGAGAAGATAAAAACCGAACTGCTGAGAGAGAAACAGAGGATACGGAAATCTCCATATCAGCACTGCCTTAAAGTTCCGGGGTGTACAACTTTAAAGGAGTTGGACTAATATTTAATGAATCCAACTTACATTTTTTCAACAGCCCTCGCATATTATATATAAAAGGGGCTACTTTGAAATTCGCATGTCGCATTAATATACGAGTGGTCTACTTTGAAATCCGTAATATTGCTGCTTAAGCATATATATTTTTAATTGATAATAACAGCCCTCGTGCATTACATCTTAGGGAGACTACTTCGAAAAGGGAAAAATAGAAATGAATAGGCTTAAAAATATTTTTAAAGATTTACATAAATTTTTGAACAGACCTCGTATATTATATCTGAAGGGGGCTACTTTGAAAAACTTTAGTTAATGACCTCGTATGAGGGATGTACTTTGATATTCGCAAAACTTAAATTGACAACTATACATATATAATTTTGTGAAATTTTTGATAATTTACACATATATAAATTAATGTTTTTATAGATATAGATTTTACATTTACCTTACTTTTTTAGTAGACCTCGCATATTATATCTGAAGCGGTCTACTTTGAAAAACTTTAGTTAATGAATATAGACAAAATTTTTTTCCAGTTATATAGAAATTTACCTGATTTTTGAGCAGAGCTCGCACGAGGGGTGTACTTTCAAATTCGAAAAATCTAAGTTAATGACTATACAAATATAATTTTGTAGGATTTATAATAATTTACCCATATATAATTTAATGTTTTTATTTATATAGAAACATTTACCTTACTTTTTTAGCAGGCCTCGTATTTTATATCTGAAGGGGCTACTTTGAAAAACTCTAATTAATGATTATACAGAATTTTTTAGTTATATAGAAATTTACCTAATTTTTGAGCAGACCTCGCACGAGGGGTGTAATTTCAAATTCGAAAAATCTAAATTGATGATTATAAGAACATAATTTTGCAAGATTTTTTATAATTTACCTGTATATAAATTTATGTTTTTGTAGATATGGAAAAATTTACTTTACTTTTTGAGCAGACCTCGTATAATATATCTGAGTAACGCTGCTTTTAACGGAGACAAATTATTGATAATTGAATATATAAGTATTTTTTGGGACATATAAAAACACACCTTCTTTATAGAACAGCCCTCGTTGTACATGCCAATGAATTGTTTTAGGGGTCGTGTGTACGTGAATACATCTTCCAAAGTAGGCTTGTTTTCGATGCAACGAAACATCAGCAATTGATTTTATGTTAACTACAAAATAGGGTAAATTGAGAATGTGGAATCCTGGTAATAGAAATTGTTTTTATTGTCGTTTAAGTTCGAGCAGAGTACAGCCCCGGTTCATGTGATATAAAATAATTACAATGAAACTATTAAATTATTCAGAAAAAACAAGAGGCAGATTGTCATCAAATACTGCGGCTTTAATTTGCTTTTCGCCGGATATTCAACACCTGCCAAAAACGTAATAAATCAAAAGTTGATGTTTATGAATTTCATTGAACATTTTGTTGTCAACCAGTGAAATGCCCTCCCACTCCTTCCCTCCTACCAAACGCATATTATTAACGAACATTAATGCTGGTACGGATTTGTGTGAGTCACAAAAATTGTACACAATGAAGTTCTGAAGGGCTGTTGGTTGTTCTAATTAACTTTTTTGTTGGTAATTTATTAGCAGGATTTTGTGTCAAGGTCAAAAGGAAATGGGACACAAACAGCGCCAGTAAAAGCCTACAATTTTTTTATTTATAAATATTTCACATTCGATGGGCTGTTGAATTTGTTCTCAAAGATTCTATTAATAATGAAAGAGTTAAGGACCAGATAAATGAAACATTTGCGGGCTCCCCTAAACGCACAACACAGTGAAGGCTCAAATCATTGCCGCTGTCGAAGGGCTGCACAAAACTGTGAAGAGGGGTTTTGCAATATTTAGCAAATTTTGCTTCATAGAGAACACAAAATCGTGCAAATTCTAAAATAAGAAATTAACAGACAAAAAATGTTATAAGTTTTCATCAAAATGTTTAAATACTTTGTGACGCACGCTACGTAATACAAGTTTTATATTTTCCAATTCATTAAAAAAATCAGTCAGTGATAAGTTCTTGTGTGCAGGAATTATACGTTAATGAGTTTAACGTCTTGTGGCACAATCTGCGTGACGCACGTTATACATTCTCACATTTTCTTTAATTTAATGATCAAATCAGTAATCTGTAGTTTCTTACGACTAAAAACCATACATTTATCATCTATTCTCTTTGTGACGCACGCTACGTTGTCTCTAATCTCTAATCTTTTCGTGACGCACGTTATATTTTCCTGAATTCATTGATCATACTAGCAATTTATGCGTTCATATGACTAAAAACCAGACGTTTATCACTTAATATCTTTGTGACGCACGCTATGTTGTCTCCTAATTATTAGTCTTTAAAAAAAGGAAGAGGACTATTCATTTATAAGCTGATGTTTCCGTGATGAACGTTACAATTTTATCAGTTCATTGATCCTATTAGCCATGCAATTGTTACCTAATATTTTTGTGACGCATGTTATACTTTCTCTTAATTGTTAGTCCAAATCACTTAAGGCTCCCTTCGACTAGAAAATGATTACGTGTTTATCACCTGATGTTTTCGTGACGCACGTAGCATTTTCTTCAATTCAGTGATCATATTAGTCATTTTTACTTTCATATGACTAAGAACCATGCGTTTATCTTTGTGACGCACGTTACAGTTTTTCTTAATAATCAGTGAAATCCGTTAAGGGTTCCTCCATATGGCAAAGGATTACGTGTTTACGATTTAATGCCTTCGTGACACACTTCATATTTTCTGCGATTCATTATCACATCAGAAATTTTTACCTTTGTCTGTCTAAGAACTTACATATTGTGACGCACGTTACACACTCTCCTAATAATTGTTAAAATCAGTGAAGGGTTGCTAAGAATACTCAAGGAGGAGCATGAACGTGACATAGATTACATTTTTTTCAATGTAGTTAATTATTTTTAGGACTATCGGCTTATGGCTCTGTGACGCTTGCTACATAGCACACGTCACAGTTTCTTCAATTCATTAATCAAATTTGCCATTGGAGTCGTTGTTTAAATAAGAACCATGCGTAGTTAGTTAGTGACCCATGCTACATAGCGTACGCTACGTGACGCACGCTACATAGCATACGCTACGTGACTCACGCTACATAGCATACGCTACGTGAGGCACGCTACATAGCATACGCTACATGACGCATGCTACATAGCATACGCTACGTGACGCATGCTACATAGCATACGCTACGTGACGCGCGCTACATGGCATACGCTACGCACGTGACATTTTCTTTATTCCATTAATCAAAGTAGACAGAACTGACTAATTATCGTGCGCTTATCAGTTACGTTTCCTTTAAGTAAGTTTTTTGAGCCATTTAAAGTATATTAAAGAGACAGGAGAGAATTTGTAGCAGCTTCAGAACTTTTGTTGTTGGTATGCAGCAGGATTACATCTACGATACGAAGTGTAGATCACAAAACGGGAAAGCTGCACGTGTCTTGATCATCGAAAAAATTGATTTTTTTACTTTTTACGGAATTATAAAGCTGGTCCAATACTTTATCCATAAATTTTGAAATGTATATGAAAAATATATTCCACCATTCTGCTATCGCAAGTCTATGGAAAAGAGATTAAAAATGATTCCAATTTCCATCACTGCCACATCTCAAACTGGCGGTCTTAAGTAATTACGGGTTTTCCTTTCAGTGTATTACCACAAATGGGTTGTATTGAAAAATATAATTTCCTGATGTAAGAAACTTTTGTTACAAGTAAAGGATAATAAGGATAATACCTTTGGAATATCATTAAGAGGAATTGTTTTAATTACAGTTGAATCGATTTTGATATTAAGCAAATATATTTGATTTATATTCCAAAGAAAAAAAGTTTTACAATTTTTTTTGTAGACAGTGAATTTGTAAAAAGAGTTCCTAAAATAAACATCTCCGTAGTTAATTACATATTGCCAAGACAACAATAAAAAAGGTCCTTCAAAGCCTTGCAAAAGGGAAACTTTAATAATGACAGAAAATAAGGATAAAATTGTTGACAAAGGTAAAGACAAGGACGGGATATCAGAATGTGAAATGACAAAAGAAAAGTTTGTAGAAACTGTAGCTGAAGACAAAAATCTTCAACTCAAAGTCGACAACAAAACGGCAAAAGAACAATCACCGAAATGTGAGCTCAACCAACAGCAACAGTTACACAACCAGCACGACAGGTGAGTTGAACAGAAAGATAATAAATTTCATTAAGCCCGTGTAAATATGTACATAAATGATACACATCCTTTTTATGTGTGTGAGTTTGAGCGTACATTTATGTAAATTAAATGTAAATCTACCCGAATGAAAAAAAAACACTTAACGTTTTGGAGGTAGATTTTGTGTCTGTGTGTGTATTTGTTTTTTTCATTAATCCAAAGGATATATGAATTTGAATGGGTGAATATATTAAAAGTAATCAAATTGTATTAAAAACCAATTTTATTTGGCAACAGTGGAGGGAGTTGTTGTGCTTATAAAATATTTATTAAGAATTTGAAAAATGTATGTGTGCAATTGGTTGTGTGGCTCAAGCCACATTTTGTATTAAATTTAAGATGAAAAGACCTAATAATTATATTGAAAACATGACCAAATTATTAGTTATTGTGGTCTAGCGAATTTTTTTTAAATACTTAAAACTACCGTGACAACACTCATTTGGAAATTTTTATTTTTTTATTTGTAAGACTTATGCTTGAATTTGGTGTTAAAGAATTTTCTTAAAAAGTTTTTCAAAAATAACTTATTCCCAGTCCTTTAAGAGAATATTCCATGTCCCATAAGCTTGCCAAAATCTTTATATTTAAATTTTCTTTGGATCTAAAATTAAATTCATTATTATTTGGTCTCGAAAACTTAATTTGTCAAAATTTCGAAAATTCGAAACCCAGCAAAAACTTCAAACTTTAATTTTTTTAACCTAAACTTATATTTATTATTACAAGGCTTAAACATTTAATTTGGCGAAATTTCGAATATTCGAAATTAAGTTCGAAATTTCGAACATGCCTTTAAAATAATTCTGCCTCACTTTAAATCATAAATTACGTAAATTTACAATGTTTCTGACTAAAAAATGCTACCCGTTTTGTTTGCGAATTAACTTCGGACATATTGTTTAATTTAACTATTTCCAGATATCGACTCTTTAAAGGTACATATTTCAAGATACTATACAAACACCTTAAAAGGTTAAATTTATTACCACAGTTGCCACTGTGGTACAATTGAACCAAAAATGGTTGTTTTTTTACGTTTGGTTCGCTGGTTCATTTTTTTTCTTTTATGAAAAGTTAACGATTATAATATAAATAAATTTTGAAAGTTTTATCATGCCTGTAAAAATATATTTACGAAAATTATTACTCTTCACATAAATTAAAAGATTTGATCCGTTTACAACACTTGATATTAATCGATTATTACCTGCCCACAGTAGTAAATCAAAAAGCTATATTGGCAACACTGATCGATTGTTACTTTTGTTTACAAGTCAGAAATTGACAATTTGACTTCAGTGTAAAAGTATTGTTTTATGCTGGTATGCAAATAAAATTGAAAAAATTGGTTCTCCTTTTTTATTTTGGTTATTTTTTTTATGGATTTTGGTCCCGAAGAAAAATTTAGAGTGGCAACCGTGTTTATTACTATTTAGGCATACAAATTTAATTTGCAGTAATTTCAAATTTTCTGTAGCGCTGAGTTTGAGTTCAAGCTTAAAAATTCAATTTGTCGAAATTTGAAAAATTTCGAATTAAGTTCGAAATTTCGAACATGCCTTTAAAATAATTCTGCCTTACTTTAAATCATAAATTACGTAATTTTATAATGTTTCTGCCTAAAAAATGCCACCCGCTTTGTTTTCGAAGTTAACGTAGAACATTTTGTTTAATTTAACTGTTTTAAGATATCGTCTCATTTAATGTACATATTTCAAAATATCACACAGAAACCCTAAGGCTAAATTTATTACTATTTAGCCATCAAAATTTAATATGTAGAAATTTCGAATATTCAAAACTCAGCAAAGTCTTTATATTTTAATTTTCCTTAGCTCTGAGGTGGAACTCATTATTATTTAGGCTTAAGAATTTAGTTTGTCGAAATTTCGAATATTCGAAATTAAGTTCGAAATTTCGAACATACATTGAAAATAGCTTTGCTTTACTTTAAATCATAAGTTACATAATTTTACAATGTTTTTCACCAAAATACATCATCCGCTTAACTTCGAATACAAAGCGGGTGACATGTCAATAACAAATAGATATTAAAAGTGTTTCTTAATGTTAAAAAAAATATACTTGGGGACTGATTTTGCCGTATGATTTTATTAATGCCTGAAATAGACATGACGCTAGCCTTACAGAGGCAAAATTTATTTGCGAATATCCCTGGTATTGAAGAAGCAAGAGTTTTGAATAGAGGGCACATTCAAAAAGAGGGTGAGGTTTTTTCCAAATGGACTAATTATTTTTTTTAGAATATTTTCTTAGTTCTTTAGCCGTCGTAAGAGCCGCAATTTTAATGCCGATTTAGTAACTCCGAATATGATAACGAATAAAGGAAATTATGCCAAGGGTTGAGGCTTCTCTATATTTCGTTATTCTTTTCATAGCACACGGGGTAAAAGTAGTTACACTATTTATCGTATTTTATTCAGAATTATTAAAGATTTTCTGCCTCATCTGTGCTAACGATTTATCCCGTTCTATTATTTAAAGCTTCCTTTCTTCCACGATATTGTTGAAATCTCTTATTTTTTTACCTTTTTTTCTATCCCAGTTTTGTTTGTTTGTTTCTCATATTCAAGAGTATTCCTTCTCCACCTTTAATTAGTGTCTGATTGCAAAGCAGAATGGCATAACGACCAGTTGTGTAAGAAGTGGGAAAAGCATAAGCTTAAAGGTCATACTATTTGTAAGATTAAAAAAATATATATTTTTTTTTCAAAGAAAAAATGGAAAGTTCGTTTCTTTGCTGCGTTATTTACGATTTCTTTAAAATGCATGCGGCAAGTTTATTTTCATTTCTTAATGATGGTTATCATCTTTAAAAGGGTATCATAAATTTATTCATGAACTTCTTTTTACCAACGTAAAACATTGGCAATTTAGTTAAGAAGAACGTCAAGAGAATAACTAGAAAGTATATACTTTATTTTGAATGTAAATAGACTCTCCGACAGCCAGCGGAGTGAAGAGTGCCACTCTTCACTCCGCCAGTAAGTGTAATGCCACTTAAACATTTACACCGGCAAATACGCCACAAGTGTAGTGAAACTAGAAAAGCCAACCAAGAAATGACGTTCGCACAAAAGGAGCGAAGAGAAAAAAGGAAGAAAGAAACACTCGTCGAATGGTTGAGTGCAAGACACGTACATTTTTATATTTCTAACACAAATAAAGAAGAGTTTCATTTTGTGAGGTTAACTAGGTTATTTGTAAGTTTATTAAGTCTAACACACACACGCACACACACACACACTCACACATACCCATGTGTGCACTGTATGTGTATATCGACTTTAATAGTTACCCTAGTTTTAGAGACATAAATTTTTAACGTTCAAGAATATTCATGCGGGTAAAATTAGCCTTCGAAAGCTTTAAATAAAGTTTCACTTTTCAACACAAAATAGTGGCATGAAGTATGACATGCTTTTGTCTAAGTGTGCGTGTGTAAGTAAGTTTTGCTTAAAGTTAAGAAATGATATAAAATCAATATAAAATATTATTTTTATATATATATTTTTTTCCTAAGGTCACTTATTAACTGCTCTAATAAGACGATTTATTGAAAAGGTGGGAAGTAAAAAAAAAAATGCACTGAATGTGTTATTTTCCTAAGCCTTTTCACTTCATCATTATGGGTAAATTTTTCAATTAAAGCAGCAATTGGATTTTAATTAAATAGAAATATATGGAAAACGGTTCGCTGTCAAAACCAACTAAGTATGTTTAATAAAAAAAAAATTAAATAAAAATTTTTTGTTTTACCTTTCGGACCAAAAAATGTTTTAATTGTCTGGCATCGAATTTTAGAATTTGTTTAATTTTTAATAATAGTTCTATATTCAAAAATATTACAACTCTTGAATTAATAAACCGCTTTTCCCTTAATTGGTGTGTATTGATAAAGTTATTCGAGTCCTATAAAATAACCGAGAACACTACCTGATTATATATATATATAATTTCCAAGAATTTGAAATCATCACTTTTTTCGATTTTTTTTTCATTCACGATATTCTACGAGTGGATTAGCCACACTTTGACCCGATTTGCAGTGACCGATGTGGTTTTTCGATCGGTAAAGCCGTTGAAAGTTATTTTACAAAATCACTTTGAAAAATGTTTTCTTCTAATTCGTTTAAAAAATTCTTGAAATCTGTCGATTCGAATCTGTTTAAATTCACAGGAAACCTGAGTTCGGTAGAACCCTTCAGAACGAAATTTTGTCGAAATCGGAGTAGTATGTTTATGCCGGTTCTGGCTCATTTTTTCTATACAAAAAAGCTGCTCATCCTGCCAGTGCTGTCATATTGATTATTTTTAACCAAATTTGTACGTGTATATATACAAAACAATATATGTGCTCCACTACAACATAACTTGTCAGCGTTGCGACAACAAAGAAAAAAAATTTTAAACAAAATATCAAGAAAATGTAATACTTTTTAAAGTATTTCCAATACAACAGTGATAAAAAGGATGGAAAAGCAACAACAATATCTTTGTATTAAACTTTGCTTTTGCACTTGCCAACACACACGAAAACACACAATCATAAAGGTTTAGAGATTTCTTTTAGGGCCAACCGTTTTCCATTTTTTTCCTGTTGCACAGTGTAACCTTCGACAACTTTTACAATATAAAATAATATATTAAACACTTTTAGTTTATTTCAAATTTATTTTAATTGATGTTTACAATTACAAATACACGCTGTTTAAATGTAAATTTTTTTTTAAATTCCAAAATTTGAACAACAAAAATAGAAACTGTAAAACTTTAATTAAAACATTTGCTTTCCCATAAGATAATTGCACGACTAATTTGTGGTGTGTAATTTTAAACTACCAGAACTATATATATATATTAGAATAGAGATTTTAATTGCATGACTAAAATAGAATGTGTGTACGAGTGTATTTATATTTGAATTTATGTGCGTATATTTTAATATCTTGAACAAATTAAAAAATGTTAATTATGAGGAGAGTTCTGGACTTACTCATGCATTCCAAAGTAGATGCAGTTAAGCGCAATCAATGTTTAATAATTATTCTTGTAATTGAGTTATTTATTTTACTAAAAATAAAATCATTTGAACAGCAGACAATAGATGAGGACAGTTTGATATTAACAAAGACTAGACTTTGCTCCTAGAAACCTACACAAATGCACAACAGAGTTTATGTTTACATTTTATATGTTAAAACTTATGCGTGTATATAAACATCTTTCATTGTTTTATCAATTGTGAAAGAAAATTAAATATAAACCGTTTGTAAAATGAAACATATAGATATGCAGTTTTCGAAGGTCACTACAACAGAGTTCTTATGTATATTTTACAGATTAAAATGTATGTGAGTATATAAACATCTTTAATTGTTTTATCAATTATAAAAGTAAATTGAATATAACACTTTTGTAAAAAGAAAAAATAAAAAAATATATGCAGTTTTCGAAGGACACTACAACAGGGTTCTTGTGTATATTTTATATATTAAAATGTATAAATAAATATAAAAAAATATAAAATTATTTGATTGTTTTATCAATTATGAAAGAAAATTGAATACAACACTTTTGTAAAGACAAAAAATAAAAAAAAGATCTGCAGTTTTCGAAGGCCACTACAACAGGGTTCTTGTGTATATTTTATATATTAAAATTTATAAATAAATATAAAAAAATATAAAATTGTTGGATTGTCTTATCAATTATGAAAGAAAACTGAATATAACACTTTTGTAAAAAGAAACATATAGAAAACACTTTTGTAAGAAGAAACCTATAGATATGCAGTTTTCGAAGGCCGCTACAATAGAATTCATGTGTATATTTCATATATTAAAATGCATGCGTGTATATAAACATCTTTGATCGTTTTATCAATTATGAAACAAAACTGAACATAACACTTTTGTAATTAAAAGCTTGTGGAAATGCAGTTTTCGAAGGCCACCACAGCCTTTAAGTAGAGTTTATGTGTATATTTTATAGATTAAAATGTATGTGTATGTATAAAATTATTTGATTGTTTTATCATTATGAAAGAAAACTGAATATAACACTTTTGTAAAAAGAAACCTACAGAGAGAAAGAGATGCAGTTTTCGAAGACCACCACAGCCTTTGAGCAGAGTTCGTATGTTTATTTTATATATTAAAATGTATGTGCGTATATAAATATCTTTTCTAGTTTTATCAGTTATAAAAGTAAATTGAATATAACACTTTTGTAAAAATTTACTTATCTGTGTCTTCTCGCGTTATATTTATTTAAAGTATTTTTATAAAAAACAATATTTTTATTATATTAATATTTATATAGGCTAAATTGTTCTAACTTAGTTTATTACCCAGTATTTCATGTACAATTGCGATCTAAAATTTGACTGTATGAGCATTTATGTGGAAACCATTTTCATTTTATTACACACACCATCGTTACTTGTTTAACCGTTGGAAAAACATGCATGTCTGTTCATGATTTCATGTTTATTTATTCAAATTTCTGCATACACTAAAAGATACTACGTACGATTATACGACTACATGGCAGATAAAATAGCGTACATGTAATTTTATTTTATTAGTGCGGCATTTTTGGATACTGCGTATGAATTTTGATTTAACAAAAAAAGAAGAATATAAATAAAAGCGTAGATTAACAAGAAATTACTACACGTTTAAAAAATCGTAACACAATTTTGTCGCCTGTTAAGAACACATAACATGTCTTATTTGCCTAAATCAAATGAGTCTTATCACACCCGTTCCACTTGGCAAATAATTGTAGCTACAAATTACAAATAAATCGTGGGTTTTAAAATTTCTGGGACTAAGTGAAATGAGTTAATGACATGACAACGCAGAAGGTAAAGAACAGCACGGTGCTTTAAGATATATTTTATGCGGGCGTTCTTTCCGAGACACCGAAAGAATTCAATGGTGCAGTGCCGTAGGGCAGCCAATAGCCATTGTATCGAGGCAACATGGAGGATGATTCCATTATTTCCACTCAAATACTTTTATAAAACAACCATCAACGCAATTATCATCAAACGCCGTGTTTATCTTGTTATTTAGAATATCTGAAACTATTTTATACACTTCAGTAAAAGCTCTTGACGTTTGAGTTTTCGTCTTATACTAGAAGTAAAAAATTTTTATTAATCCTTAATTAATTTTATTGGCGGGCATTTTCCATTGTTATATTTGTGTGTATGTATATGTATGTGCTGTATCCTTTTTATACTCTTATTGCTATTGTTCATAGCCACACTATAATACCTTTCAAACTATATATAATTCGTGAATATTGGTGGGCGATAGGGTATTTATATGGGTACCACAAAAAAATGTGAGACATATTTGTAAATAAAATGTTTCAGATTATTTTATTAAGACTTTGCACAATTAAGGAGATTCCATGACAATATATTCAATGACAATATAAAAGTGGGCAGTGCCATGCCTATATAATGAAAAAAAAATATTAGTTGTCTTTCATAAAACTTTAAAGAAGTTATTTTTCAAAAAGAAATTCCAATTATCATGGGTAAAATATTAAACGATATCGAGGTTAAGTAAAGGAAACGATTTTTTCAATTTAATACGGGCAAATAATAAAATTTTCTTGTACGAAATTTCATTGAATCAAAATAAACAAGCCCTTTCAATACAAAAGACGATCTTGCGAGTGTGTAAATAAATAATGTTGTACTAAATAATACGAAGAAAAAGTGATTTCACATAGAACTGAATCCACTTGTTCGAACTTAAGCATGAAACAAACGATACTTAAAATATAAATTTAAGCAAAATTACTAAAACTCACAGAACGAGATGAAAACTTATAAATTAATCTTAAATCAGCGCATCAGAATAATATTCCAGCTAAACACTCACAACTAACCTCCCACTAAATGCGGAATGTGAGCAGCATGTTCGAGCGAAAGTAATATTTTTCACGGTGTACAAAATGACACCGAACAAAAAATTTTATTCACAAATTAATTTTAAATCTCTGCAATTCTTTCAAAAACCATCCATACAGAGGCAAGAGGCTGTCACATTTTTTGGACATGTTGAATATTCCACGGCATCATCATAATAGTGGCAGCAGCAATAACTCACAACAGCATTCCCCTCAGACACCGCACGCAACAACTACTGTAGCCCTAACAAGTGCCATATGCCACTTAACTGTAAGTGGCAACAGCAGCGGCGGGAATAATCAGAAAAACAGCAGCAACAACGTCATTTACAAAAGCAACAGCCATTCGAAACTTAGTCATCTGGCCGTTGTTGGTAGCAGCTCAAGTGAGGAGCAGGACTACTTGAGTTTGCCAAATGCCCATTTGCCACGGTCTTCGTGTGCCAGTTTTCAAAGTGAAATATTATTGCTGGATTTGATAAAGTGTGATATAAATGAGTTCGTTGAAAGGTATTATTGAAATTAATTGCATCGAATACATGACGACAAATGCTTAACAGGCAGATGTTTTTGATTCGGACAAAAAAAAAAGCTTTCGGATAAGTACTTAAGTTTTAAATCTCTTAAACAATAACTTAAATTTTAATAACATTTAATGTGGTTCTTAAACTTTAATAAATCCACAAATTTATAGCCAAGAAAAGAAAAGGATAAAGATAAGGAAAAGAAAAAACAGATAAGAAAAAAACTTTTATATTTAGCTTATTTTATTTAAATGATTATTGCAAAAATGTATAACATCATTCCTATTATTTCAATCCCTTCATTTTACATTGCTTTAATATGTTCGAAATTTTCGAAAACGCCTTAAAACAGTCATATTTATATTAACTACACCAATAATTTGCCTAAAGATCTTAAAGTTACTAATATAAACTGATTTTGAAATTTCGAAATTAAGTTCGAATTTTCGAATATATACGAAATTGTTTAATCGTCTCAAAACATTAATTTTCATATTGACTACACCAAGAATTTGCATAAAGAGGTTAAAATTATTGATAAAAAATTAGTTTTGCAATTTCGTAACTAAGTTCGAGTTTTCGAATATAGTTGAAATTATTTAATCGCCTCAATTCATTATAATTTACATAAACATCATTCAAAATTTTTACAAAAAAGTTAAAGCTTTTAATATACAGTAATTTTGCAATTTCGCAACTAAGTTCGAATTTTCGAACACACTTGAAATTGTTTAATCATCTTAAAACATTAATATTCACAATAATTACACCAACAACTGGCAAATATAAAATAATTTGGCAATTTCTATATTAAGTTCGAATTTTCGAACATAGCTGAAATTGTTTAATCGCCTGAAAAAATTAACGTTTATATTAACAACACCAGGAATTTTCATAAACAGCTTAAAATTATTAATATACATAAATTTTCAAGTTCCAAATATTAAGTTCGAATTTTCGAACATAGTCGATATTGCTTAATGGTCTCAAAACATTAATATTTACGTTAACAATACCAAGAAATTGCGAAAAAGGGTTGAAATAGTTAATATACATACATACATCAGTTTTGCAATTTCGAAATTAAGTTTAAATTTTCGAGCATAGCAGAAATTGTTTAATCGCTCAAAACATTAATATTTATATTAACACCACTGAAAATTTGCATAAAAAGCTTAAAATTATTAATATACACAAATCTTTTTTTTTCGAACATTGCCAAAAATGTTTAGCCGTCTCAATGCAATATTATTTACATAAAGAACATCAAAAATTTGCATAAGGAGGTTAAAGTTTTTTATATACACTAATTTTGCAGTTTCGTATCTAAGTTCGAATTTTCAAACACAGCTGAAATTGTTTAATCTTCTCAAAGCATTACTATTTCTATTAACTAGACCAAGAATTTTTATAAAAAGCTAAGAATTTTTCATGTTAGCTGATTTTTGAATTTCGAAATTAAGTTCGAATTTTCGAACATAGCCGAAAATGTTTAAGGTGTTAATGTAGATATAAATAAGACTCTAAGTGATTCCAAAAAATATTTTATTTACAAAATTAGCAGGTAAAATTAACAGATAATTAAATAAAACAGCGTCTTTACAATCAAATAGTAACTCAACGATTTCGTTAAATAAATCGTTAAATTTCATATTTATTGCAAATTTCATAATTAAAAGAATGCATCGTTCGAAATATATGTATGTTGCACTTCTTTAATATTGATTAGGATATTGCTGCTCCCCCAAATGAAGTTCAATTATTGATTAGCAATTGAAATCAATACTTTTCGAATTATCAATTATTTCGTATGAGAAATTTTACTTAAGAAAACATCGTTATTTTCCAGGCCCACACAAAAAGATGATTATGGCACTCAGCGTGTGTACAAGAAAACCTCGCCAAATTGTGTTTTAACGTTGTATTTGCCATCACGTGAAATAACATTATCGGGCAGCAGCCCATCGGTATTGCGCGGCATTGTCTATGTGGATCCAAAGGCCATACAAGGATATCGTGTCTACGCACAATTGACACTAACATTTCGGTGAGTACTTGCTTTTTTACAAAATTGAAATTTTTTTCCATTTATTATTTCCTCATTTAAATTTGATAGAAATTTCGAACATCGCCTTAGAATATATTTGGATCAAGTGGATTAGAAATTTTTACGAAAAGCTTAAAATGTGTAAATAAATAAATTTAGAAATCAAGTCGAATTTTCGAAAATAAAGAAAACGAGTAGAAAAGTTCAGAAAATATATTGCATTTGAAAAGTTGTATACAAAAAAACGTCTCACTCTGCTTAAAATCACAAATTTTTACTAAATTCGTTCTGGCAACGAAAGAGGAACTCCACGGTTTCTTCAATTAAATTTTATAATTTAGTTTTCACGTTTTAAACGTTAACAAAAGATTAACTACATTGTTAACAAAAGACAAGGATACGGCAGAAGTTAATTTGAGATAATTTATTAAATTGCCACCAACATTAAGGCGGGCCCCTTTTGTGATTGAACGATAAGTGCATAAAAGGGTTGCTCTTCATGTTTAAAAGAGAAGAGCAATTAACACAATTCCCGTAGAAATGTGGTAAAAAGATAATCGCGGGATAAATAAATTACACAATTTCTTTTGGGGCCTGTAACAATTATAATGAAAACTAAAACATAATTGTTATTTCCCGACATAACTTTTATTATATGATTTGTATTTTCCTTTTTAGAAATTGATTCTTTTCTCTAGATTGAATTTATTATTTTGCCAAAATATTTACTAATTTTTGGAACCCTGAAAGTCGTATATTAAATTCCATATCTGCAACAAAAACAACAACCATTAAATAGTAACTATTTTTGATAGTTAAAATACAAAACAGAAAATAACAATTATTTCTATCAACATGCATGACAAATATTTCTGACAAAAATTATCAAATACAAATAACAATTATTTTTGCAAAAATATATAAGAATATGACAAACATTTCTGACAAAATATTTAAATCAGATGATAATAATTATTTCTAACGACAGTAAAATGAAAATCAGAATATGATAAATATTTCTGACAAAAAAACTAAATTCAGATAATAATTATTTCTGTAAAAACTATTAAATAAAAAATTCAGATTATAGAAAATATATGCGACAAGAATATAAAAATCAAATAACATGACAAATCGTTCTGACAAAAACTACAAATCAGAATATGACCAAATATTAGAAAATTATTTCTATCGACAGTAAAATAAAAATCGGAATATGACGAAAATTTCTGACAAAAAAATTATATTCAGATAACAATTATTTCTGAAAAAATAAACATGACAAATCCTTCTGACAAAAAATTTGAATTAGATGACAGTTATTTCTATCAACAGTAAAATAAAATTCAGAGACTGACAAATATTTCTGACAAAAAATATTAAATGCAAATAACAATTATTTCTGTAATTAAATAAATTAATTTAAAAAATCAGATAACAATTATGCCTGCGCAAATAGATAAAATCCGAATATGACAAATATTTCTGACAAAAAATTAAAATGATATGATAACAATTATTTATGACAAAAAAAAAAAAGGAATACAAATAAGACTATGACAAAAATAAAATTCACACAAATAACAATTATTTCCGACAAAACTATACTCGTATATAATCAAAATCAGAATAAGACACAAATTTCTGAATAAAAATTATATAAATCGAATAATAATTATTTCTGACAAAATATAAAAATCGTGGTATAACAATTATTTCTGCAAAATATTTATACATCAAAAATTTAAAAATTGAAAAATTATCAGAAAAATGTACTGGAATTGGGCCTCCGATTTGTTCTTTCCAAATTTATTTTAAAATTTTTCTATTATTGTTTTCAGCTGACTGATTCATTAAAATAAATACTGGAATTGGGCCTCCGATTTGTTCTTTTCAAATTTATTTTCAAATTTTTCTATTATTGTTTGCGGCTGACTGATTTATTAAAATAAATTAATTTTCAAAAACACAATCCTGAAAAATTGATAGTGATCCAGTGTATTAAATTTCATTGTATGGAAGTGGTACTTCAGGGTACTTCCCTTAAAATGAGAGTATCAAAACAGCGTACAAGAGAAATATGACAGATTTCACTATGGCGACCTTATGGTCGGCCCACTGCATGTACACATTTCATACAACAAGTGAAGTGAGTGGCAAGTGTGGATGTGTTGCCGTCTGCAATTAGCCAAATGCAAATTCAATCAAAGCCAACATGAGCTATCGCCGTGCCTCAAGCCACAGCCACCATGCAATTTTCCAGGAAACCGCAATTAACAAGACTCGATGATAAAAACAACTGCACTGTTGTTTAATCCACGAGGCTGCTGTTCCACACAATTTCTTTCGGTGTTGTTTTCTTTTCATATCGTCAGATATTGTCTGATTGAAGAGAAATTATTAATTTTTCGCTCCACTAAACAGAAACTAATCAAAATTCCTTTTCAACTATTTAATACTTTTGCACACTAAGAAAAACATACATTCACACTCGGAGGGGTTGGGGGCACATGCTGGGGTCAATTTGAGTTATTGATTTATCCTCTTTGATTCCATATTCTGTGAGCTTCTGCTTGTCTTTTATCTTGATAAATATAATATGAGAGAAATATTTTTAAAATTAAAATATATCCAGCTGTTTGCTGCAAGAGTCATAACTCAAGATATGCAATCCTTGATTAAATAGGGCAGATATAATTTCATAAAAACATCTGATCAGATTTTGAGAAAAAAACTATGTGTTAAATCAATATTAATTTGTTAGAAAATTTCTTAAAATACTTTTTCTGACAAACAAGATTTGTGAGTTATGACTATATGACAGCAACGGCACGCTATCTAAGACTGATATTAAAAGTACACAGAGAGAATAATTGTGCGTTAAAGTTGTTACTGAATATGGCAAAGATGTTTAATTAATTCATCAATTATTTAAATTATATACTCTGTTAAAGAAAATTGACGTTTCGTATTTTACTTAATTAATATTTAATTAATAAATTAATTAATGCAACCGAGTTTTTGAATAAATTTTTGCTGTTTTACTAGCACAATCAATCGGTTAACCGATTAATTATTCAATTGGAAAATGGTTTCTTCAAATAGATGATTAACTTTTCATTGTATACCTTGGCCAGGATGAGCCTGATAACGATAATATAAACAATCCCTAAAAGAATTAATCGAAACTATTAATTGTCTGCAGATCCTTAAATTAACCGATTGATTTTATATTTGACGAGTAATAAATAATTTATTTAAAATTAAGCAATTAATAACCGTTTCCTTTAATAGTAACCGATTAATTTAGAGTTCACTGCTTAATAAGCGATTAACAGAATATTAGCCGATTACTAATTGACTTATACAAAATTAACTGATTAATAAACATTAATTTCATATTAACAGAAAAATTTAAAAACGGCTAATTAATAACCGATTAACTTAATACTAGTCAATATATTTAAAATCAAGCGACTAAAGACTGATTTATTTAAAAATATTCGATTGATAACCCATTATTAATTAATTAACTTGTTAATAACCGATTAATAATAGATTAATTTATAATTAAGTAACTTATATAAAATTAACCGATTAATTTAATATTAACCGATTAAAGTAACATTAACGGATTAATTTTAATTTAACTATTAATAAAGGATTTATTTGAAATTAACCGATTGATAAGCGATTTATATAATATCATCCGATTAATAATTGTCTTATTTCAAAATAATTAATTGATAACTAATTAATTTCATATTAACCCATCAATTTAAAATTAATTTTTTAGTAACCGGCTAATAGACGAAATATATCAAATTAACCCATAAAAACCGATTTATTGAGAGCTAGCCGGTTAATAAAAAATTCATTTAAAATTAACCGATTAAGCCTATTAGTTTCAAATCCACCGATTTATAAACGACTTATTTATAATTAAGCGATTAATAATCAATTAATTCCAATTTTACCGAGCTATAACTGGTTTTTCTAAAATTAATCGATTAATTACAGATTAAACGATTAATTGAACATCAGCCGATGTATTTAAAATTAACCGATTAAGAACTGACTTATTAAAAATTATCCAATAAATAACTGATTTATATTAAATGAAAAGATAAAAAGCCGATTAATTTCATATTAACTGGTTTAATTATAATTAAACAAATTATATAATATTGGCCGATTAATTTAATACTAACTGATTAATATAACATTTTCAGACTCATTGACTCTTTTAAAATTAACCGTTTATTAAACTATTACTTTCATATTAACCGATTAATTGAAATATAAAGACGATTAATACTCGATTAATTTATATCAACGATTAATAATCGGTTAATTTGAAATCAACTGATTAATAGGCAATTAATTTCATATAAAGCGATTAATTTCAAGGCAAACGATTAATTCCGGAATTAAGCGAAAATTTGCTTAATTGAATACCCTGTTTACACACACACACACACACACACACACATGAAGAGATGTAATAGATATATTTACAAAGACGGTCCCCTACACTTTTATTTCCTGCTCAGAGCTCGCAGTTGATATTTTACGTGTGATATTCATGAGAAATTTCAATAGATTCTGTTTAGTAATTCTAAAACCGGATTGCTTATAATAATTTTTATATTAACCAGTTTTCATTTTATTGTCAATTAATATATTTTATTTGAAGCAGTTAATATTTTTACTTTCGGGCAATTAAAATTTTCGTGAATATAATCAAACGCTGTGTTTGAGATTGAATAAATTTTCAGTGAGATATTTTTATTGCAAACTAAATTTCAATTTGTTTGTGTAGAATATTTGGATAATTAAAATTGATTTCTGACAGTGTAGCTTTAACGTTTAACCTTTTGGTAACGCTATTGACATGTTTTCTTTTTCTCTTACCGCTTTTCGCTATATTTAGTTATGGTCGCGAGGATGAGGAGGTAATGGGCTTAAGATTTTGTAATGAAGCCATTATGTCTTTGCATCAAATATGGCCCCGCAATGAGGAGCCCAACAAGGACTCATTAAGTCCTTTGCAGGTAAGTTGAGAAATAAGTATTGAATTTCTAATATTTATATTTAATATATAATTATTTCCTTTCATTGGCAGCCATATACAAATTTCATAATCACTTTGATATTAAAATATTTATTTTCCATTTCATTTCATTTGTGTGTGTGTGTGTGTGTGTGTGCAGGAAGCTCTGCTAAAACGTTTGGGTGAGGGAGCTCATCCTTTCACTTTGACACTGACAGCCCAGGCACCACCCAGTGTACAATTAGTGCCAGCCAAACGTTACTATGGCGCTCCTATTGGTACCAGCTATGATGTGCGCTGCTTCATTGGTATGTATTCCTTAAGAGTGTTAAGATTGTGAGAATATTATGAGATTATGTACGTTGTTATTTCTAGCGAAAGACAGTTTGTCAAGTGAAGCATTGCAATATTAAATAGAAACTGATTGATATATTTAAATTAATATTTAATTATTCCTTTATTTCGATTATCTTTTTATGATTATATCGCTTTAGTTTTGAAGGTTTTAGATCGTTCACTAGTTTATTGTTTCATGTTTTTTAAATCAAACTTATTTTGGTTTCAATTGTCTCAAGTACATGTGAACGTTATAAATTTTTCCTTGGAATATTTATCATGCTTTTCTAAGTTATAAACACTTTTCGAATAATTACCCTATCGAAATTTGATTTAATAATCATAATAAATCAATAACTAGTTCGATACAGAATACTTTTGATT
Source organism: Linnaemya vulpina (assembly GCA_963675445.1). Lineage (NCBI taxonomy): Eukaryota > Metazoa > Arthropoda > Insecta > Diptera > Tachinidae > Linnaemya > Linnaemya vulpina. The sequence goes on along the minus strand of OY776280.1, from coordinate 69,847,216 downwards.
AAGCAAAAACTATTTTTCATTTCAATTGAATTCGGATTTTTTATTGAAAGTGGCATTTTTAAAATATTCAAGTGAACTTGATTAATAATTTTTAGTTAGTTAGTAAAAATCATTAATAAAGATTTATGATTAAAAGGGTTATCGTGGTTGTATTATTTTTTATTGAAAAGAAGTTGCAATAATTTGTTGCTTTGCATATATTTTTTTGACACACTGTAGATATTGGTTTTCTTTTAGCCGCTAAGTTTTGTCGCTATCAAAGTATGTTGCAGTTTAATTTTTAATAAAAAAACCTGATTGTTTTTATTTAATTTGAAATGAAAACAAAAAGTTGATACAAAATGTCAAGAGCCCCATAACGAAACTTATAATTCTTTTTTCCTCTTGTTTTTAATTACATTTTAATGTTTAGTATTATATATAGCCTAAGGAAAACGAGAATTATGTATTATAATAAATTTTAAATCAAACGTACAGCACACGTCAGAATATTCTGTGCGTATTTCATTAATTTGATCCTGCCAATGATGAACTATTTTGAAATTTAATAGAAGATTTCGGCTATTTTTTTTCCCAATAGAAATAAAAATAGAAACGATTTTAAAAAAGATACAATCTTTTGAAAATTAAATATTCTAAATATGCGAACACGAGTTCCTAGAAATGCTACTTTAATTTCAGTGAACTTTCATCATCCAGCACGTGTGCATTTGACAATTGTAAAAAAAAGACATCAAAAGCTTTTCCAAAAAACAATTTATGGGAAATCGAACAAACATTTTTGATGTTCAATCCCCAAACAAACCACAGAAGAAACGAAGGGAAATTCAAGGTTTTTTTGTGGCAAAATAACCCAGCGAGCAAATAAATATGCAATATTTCAAAAAGGAGATATTCATAAAATCATTATTTTCTTTTTTAGCCGACAAGTCGGATGAGAAATTTCATCGCCGTGCATCTGTTAAAATGGGCGTTCGAGTAATTTATCGTACAGATGTTTTCAATCATGGCATTAATGGACCGGAAAACTTTGCCGCTTTGGTAAATAATCCGGTCAACTCACCGCCGCCGCAAGCCTCTGCCATAACCTCAACTAACTCGGATATCAATAGCAATTTGAATTCCACAATTTCTACGATCAGTGAAACTCACTCGGATTTAATGGCCCAGCGTTTGTCTCATTTGTCGGAAACAAGTTGTGCGGAAGCATCTTTACATGCCAAAGTTCGTAAATCTGAAAGAGGGGAATCTTTTCCCAAATTGCGACTGTCACCGAAAACATTTCGTTTCAGCAATCGCTTTGGGCGCAGCAAAAGCGAAGTGGAGAAATGCCCAAATGATCCGTTTCACAATTACAGTAAATCGTTTCAAGAGGTGAGTTTTATTCAAAATCAAAATTCTTTAATAGAAAAAAAAAACAAAAGTTTGAATAATAATTTCTGTAGCGTGCGTCACGATTTGAGTTCTTGCTAAAATTGCCTTAAAGCCCTTGCAACTGTTCTTTCTGTTTCCTAACATTTTAACTTCTAGTCCCTTTTCCTTTTCTATACAAAGTCAGTTATATGTACGAGGTCTGTTCAAGATATAAGTTGAATTTTGAATTTACTCAAATTATTTTTCTGTATTATTGTTATGCCCGTTCAAAGTAGTCTACCTCACAAACTACATGTGGACTTCTTTGAAAATCTAGTGTCACCGGGTAATATTTTTCTGACTCAGAGAACAGTGCCAGGATTTAAAACGCTTTTCGGGACAATTACATTTCTTGCACAGAATTGGGCGTACATTTTTTTCTTCCCTCTTCTTCAGGCGAATGAAGAAGAGTTGAAGTTTTTATTTTCATTAATGTGAAAGCATTTGATTAATGACTTTAAATGTGTATAATGTTAATTATGTAACGTGCGTCACACCTCGATTAGTTAACATATGCATGGTAATTTGCCATACGAAGAGATCAATAGCTGATTTGATATTAATATGTTAGAGCGAACGTAAAACACATTATGTAGCGTGCGTCACATAAGACATATTAGTTGATCAACGCAAAGCTATACGATGTGCGAAAGTGGAATTAAATCTTTCATATAAATTTATTAAGAGCATAAGGCAAAAGCTACAAAACTTCTTTTTTTAACTATTTTTCATAACTTCGACTTTAAATTACATTAACCTGCATCTTTGCTTAAATTATATTTTTCTCCTTTATTTCATCAGTACGACAGTGTTGGCAATGCCACTTTAAGCGGTGGACCCCAGGGTGCAGTTGACAAACCATTCCTTTTGCAAGATGGCCGTGTAGGGCTGCGTGCCAGCCTGGACAAATCCTGGTATACGCATGGCGAAAATGTTTGCGTTACCATCAACATACGCAACGACAGCCGAAAAACTGTTCGCAAAGTTCGTGTAAGTAAAATGATTGATGTTGTTTGGGGAACTTTTCAAAATTAAAATTTAAAAAAAAAAAAAACTTTTCCTATTCAACACAATGACATGGAAAATGTCACGTCTTGAATGTGAATAGAAGAATGCCAAACACACATTTTGCTTTTCAATTCAAATTGAAATAATTTTTTTTAATATGCAACAGGCACAGTCTACTTAACCCTGGAAGGTTACTCTTCCTTGAATCGATGAACAATTTACTCGTAGTTCTAAAAAAAATTACTTCATAATTATACAATTTTAAATGAGTCTGAAATGTATTTGGTTTTTAATACAAAATTTTCTTAAAATAGATTTCAAAGGCATTTTATTTTTTATGGATAGGAACGGTCATGGAAATGCCCATATTGTTATTGGAATTTTTGTTACACTTTTATTTCTAATTATTTTATTTCTATTTCCTTTTCTCTTTCATAATTATAAAATTGAAATGTATTTCATTCAAATCTTAAAATTGATTTTAAATATGTTTTATTGTTTATGTATACAGTCGGTCATGGAGATGCCCATATATTAATGTTAGTAATTTAAATTTAACACTTTTATTTCTATTTCTTTTATTTGTAATTATCTCATAGTTACAAGACTCAAATGTATTTTATACAAAAAAAATTTCTTAAAATAGATTTCAAATATATTTTAGTTTTCATGAGTATGTATGGTCATGGAGATTCCCATATGTTATTAAAATTTGTGTTACATTTTTATTTATACTTCTTTTATTTGTATTGCCACTTTTCTTTCACAATTATAAGACTGAAATGTATTTTACTAAAAAGTTTTCTTAAAATAGTTTTCTAATATGTTTCATTTTTTAAGAATATTGACGGTCATGGAAATGCCCATCTATTAAATGTTAGTTATTCAAATTTATTATATTTCTTTTATTTCTATTTCTACTTTCATAATTATAAAACTGAAATGTATTTTATAAAAATTTTTCTTCAAATAGATTTCAACAACATTTTATCTCCAATGATTAATGACGGCTATGGAAATGCCCATATATTATTAATATTTGGGTTACACTTATATTTCTATTTAATTTATTTCTATTTCTTCTTTTCTTTTATTACAGTTTTTTTTAAATATATTTCTAATACATTTATTTTTATTCATACCGACTGTAATGGAAATGCCCATATCTTAATGTTAGTTGTTGAAATTTGTTTTACGTTTCTCTACTTATTTCTTTTATTTGTAATTCTACTTTTTCTCTCATAATTAGAAAACTGAAATGTATTATATTTGAATCTTTTCTTAAAATAGATTTCAAATATATTTTATTTCTTATAATTATGGACGGCTATGGAAATGCCCATATATTATTAATCTTTGGGTAATTTATTTATATTTTTACTTTCCTTTCATAATTATGAAACTGAAATGTATTTTATTAAAGTTTTCTGAAGATATATTTCAAATACACTGTATTTTTTATGAATATGAACGGTCACGGAAACACCCATATCTGAATGTTAGTTACATTTTTATTTCTATTTATGATTTCCTTTTATAATTATAAAACTGAAATGTATTTTATTAAAATTTTTCTTAAAATAGATTTCATGGAAATGCCCATATATTAATGCTAGTTATTTAAATTTATGTTACGCTGTGCTGCAGCAGGTGTTGGGCTTCCTTTAAGGAAAATACCTTCTTATCTTGATAAATAATTTAAATTGTCTGCGGTGCGTGTAGTAACAAATTTGCATGATTTTGCCAAAGTTGAAGGTTGAACTTTGCCGTGTAGTGCAGTACAGTAAGTTGGGATATTAAATATTTAGTACAAGTGAGACTAAACGAGCGTTTCTTTTGGTATTGAAAAATTGCAGGGATGCTTAAAATTTTCAAAGTTTGATATCAAGCGATTGTACAATTTTCCAAACATTTTTTTACCGACTTAAAGCAGAGAAATTCTAAATTTTTATTTCCTTAAAACATTTTTATTAAACCCACTTCCAAATGTTTCAGTAATTTTTCCAATAAGAACACTCAAATAATGTTGCTAAAAACAGATGGATGGAATTGGGACTCAAAAGCAATAAATATATTTTTAAAAAATGGTGGGCGTGTGATAAATATTTAACAAGATGTTTTTATGAAAAGCCTTTTCACATTTAACATTTTCCACTAAAAAGCAGCTTGAGTTTTTTTTTTGATTTCTTATGCTAATAAAAGCAAATTTATGTGGTTTGTGTGCACTCGCCTTTTGTTTTACGTATCCCTGTTTTAATGTCACTGTGAGAGACAAAAAAAAAGAGAGAAAGAAAAAAAAACATGGAGCTAAAGATAATTTCCAACGCTTTGTTGTCGATGCTGAGTTGGTGTCTTTATTTTTAATTTTGTCTTCTCAAGTTTAAAATTAAACTTTTTATGGAGGAAATAAAAACGTTTTGCTACAGTTATTAGGACGTAAAATGGAATGGAAAATGGAAAAACAAGTAAAATCAGCAGATAAATATTTTTTTGTTAAAATTAATTCAGGACTTGCACAACAGGGTACACAACAACTTGCTTGTGGCTAAAAAGTGATGAAGCCATCAAGATAAGACGTTTTCAAAGCAACAGAACATGATTAAAATAGTTAGCAAATAATATTTTGTTAGTCATTTTATGTCCATGGCACTGTAAAAGATAGTAACACTGGGCAGCAATAAAAAAATTATTAAATTTTGAAGTTTAAGAATAAATAGAATTGACTCCGAAAAATTCGTCGAAAAAATTTCCAGTTACTACAAAAATAAAAAATACTCTATTAATATTTTTGAACAATGAGAATACAAGTTTTAAAATACCGCCACTATATCCCCTTAAACAGTCAGGCATATTTGACTCCGAAAAATTTAAAAAGTTGCTCCGAAACAACTAAACCACGCCATTCAAATTTCATGAATGCAAACAAAAGTTTCAAAATAACGTGCGCTAATCTTTTAATCAGTCAGTCATAACTGACTCCGAAAAAGCAAAATTGAAAATAAAAATTAAAATTTTAAGAATGCGAATTAACGTTTTACATTTTAAGACTTTGAATATGAATAACATATATTCGATTTTTCGGAGTACTTATTTCTACTATAAAATTTTCGGAGTCACTTGCACTTGCCTGTTTGCCAGGATAGCACGTTTCATATTTAAACTGAGGATGTTACGCATATAATTTTTAGTAAAAATATCTCATTTTCGGTTGTTCGGATAAATTATGCACATTTTCGGTGAAATATTCGGAATTAATTAAGCCTGCTTGAATAAAGTTAATGCGTACATGATATCAAAAACTTTGCCGCTCATCCTTAAAATTTTCAATTTGAATTGCATGTTTTCGAATTTTCGGAATTAACGCATACTGTTCTCTGAACAAGTTAAATGTAATTGTCTCCGAAAAGTTCCATAAAAATAAACAGTTCAAGTAGAAAACTTTAGAAGTGGGAATAAAAGTTTTAAAGTAACGCACGCTATTTTTTCAATCAGTCAGGCATAATTCACTCCGAAAAATTTACTAAAAACAAGTAAATTTATTCCGAAAAATCTAAATCGAAAGTAGGCCATTCAAGTTAAAATTTTTAAAGTGAGAATGAAACTTTTAAGGTAACCTACGATATATCTTTATTATATCAGGCATAATTGACTCCGAAAAATTCAGAGAATATATGCAAAATGAATCCGAAAAATCAAAAATGGATTACTCAATTTGAAGACTTGAAGCGTGGCAGCCTAAGTTTTCAAATTACCCATGTTATCCTGTTAACCAGGCAGTTGTAATTGTCTCCGAAATTTTTAATATATATAAAAAACAAACTCCGAAAATTCGAATATATGCAATTCAAACTAAAAATTTTAAGGGTGAGCGGCAAAGTTTTTGAAATCATGTACTTTTTCCCTTTATTCAAGCAGGCTTAATTAATTCCGAATATTTCACCGAAAATGTGCATAATTTATGCGGACAATCGAAAATAATATATTTTATTTGAAAATTATAAGCGTAAGAGCCTCGATTTTAATATTACCTATGCTATCCTGTCAACCAGGCAGGTGTAATTGACTCCGAAAATTTTACAGCGTACACTCCGAAAAATCGAATGTACGCCGTTCAAAGTCACAGTAAAATCGCGCACGTCACGCTATTAACCAGGCGTAAGTAACACCGAAAATTTTATAGTAAAAATAAGTACTCCGAAAAATCGAATATACGTTATTCACAGTCAAAATTTTAATTTCACACACGTTACCCTGTTAACCAGGTGTAAGTCACTCCGAAAAATTTACCGAAAATATAAAAACATATTATTATTTGTAACTAGACGACAATAGACGTTGCCCAGTAAAATATTTAGAATATTTTCAAAAATTATTTTTAATGTTCTAAAACAAATTAATTAATTTGAATAATTTAATATGAAACGAAATAGGAAAATTGTTATAAAATTAATGCGAAACATCAGCAGCATCATATTCTGTTTCATAGTTTAAGCTTTTACGACTTTGGCATTCAAAGTTTATGTACAAAAAAAGAAGAAGAAAAATCACATAAAAGTTGTGATATTTTATTACATTATTTACAATATTTTTTTATGCAAATTTTAAGGACATCTGAGTGCGATTGGCCACACACAGTAAAAGCAGTCACTATTTCATCAATTTCGTACTTTTTTTAACATCATTAACTGTTTCACAGAAAAAGTTGTTTTTGAAAGCACTTAAAGTCACATGCACGTATTTATTAAGGCGCTTTCAAAAGTGGGCTCAAGGTGAACTAAATAGGGAACATGCTTTCATATATTTTTTGATACAATTGGAGTTACTATTTTTAGGAGTTTTTTGCTGTTATTTTCTTCATTAATAAAAAAAGATATTTTTTAATGGGGCCATTTTTGGTGCGGCCTTTTCCACAGTAAAAGTAGTCGCTGTTTCATTAATTTCGTTTTTTTTAACATCAATTTAGTGTTCTATAGAAAAAGTAGCTTGGAAGCACTTACAGTCACATGCACGTATTTATAAATGGCGAGTTCTTTTCTAGAAAATAATGCAACATTATTTACACTTTTTAACAGAAAATGGCAACATTTTGCCATTTCAAAATAAGGAATTTCTTAGAAATGAATCCAACATTCCTCACGAAAAATTATTTCTGTTTTAAAGCTTTTCCAAACTGCCACTTTTTAGAAAATAAGTGGAAAAATGTAACATTTTTTCTAGAAAGGAAAACACCATAAGGCGCTCTCAAAAGTGGACCCGATTTCAAATCAATACGAAGTAAGACTGATACAATCCAGGAGTTCTTTTTTTGCTGATTTTTCTTATCATTAAGGATCAATTTCAGAGAGTTTCATTGCACGCCCCACAGTGGCACTATTAACTATTTGATTTGAGGCCATTTTTGCTGCTCTAAACTTATTTTCTTTTTGAGGACTGTTTGTTTTACTGCCGTTTTATATCTTAAGCGTTTGTTTGCTCAGACTAAAATCTTTTTTAAAGTGAACTTGGGGCCAAGTTTTGTTGCGGCCTTCTTGCCTGCACCCGCTTATTATTTGCAAAAATGTGCATGTTACTATGAGTGGGTCCGTTCGTTGAAGCGACAAAAACAAATGCGTTCGTTCTATTTGTGAATGCGCATACTGAACTTGTAAATTTTTGCATAAGTAAATAATTTTTTGGATTTCATTTTGCATTTTCTGGAAAACAAAAAAAAAACAAAAACAAACAAAAAACAACTTCATTTTTATGTCAAAAGGATGGAAATTTACAAGTTCAAACTGTTTGATGAGTTTTTACCAACAAATTGAAGTGGTTTTTGTATAAAATAACTTTTAATTTTTTTTAAACATTGAAAATGGATTGTAAACTGAAAAGTGAAACCAAAACACGATGGAATAAATTTACATGTAGCGGAAAAATGCTCTGCAGCCTTAAAGTAGGCAACGAACAATTTGATATAAAATTTTTTTGTAACAGCAGTTTAGGAGTTTAATTAACTTTTGATTGCTGATATTAGTGTCTAAACACGAATTTATTTTTATTTATATTTTGCTAAATTATATATTTTAGAAAGTTTTGAAATTGAAACAAAAATAAACTTGACTAATTTAATATAATTTTTTGCTTGGGCTTTCTAAGGTTAAGGAAGGCCGTATAAGAACAACTTTTTGTGGCAGTAATAAAATAAGCGTTTAGCTAACTTTACGGTTTTAAGATTATGAATATGCCACAAGCTTTCGTGTGCCATTGAATGTTTTATACTTATTGAAAATATTAGGCAAGAGCAACAAAATTAGTTTTTTGATTCCAGGAGTTTTTTTGGAAACTCCTTTATTATTATATATTCTTCATAACTTCGCTTAATTTGTTTAGTTTATATTTTTTCAATATTTTAAAAACTATTTTCAAATCTAAAAAGAGTACTAAGGCATTTAAAAAAATTGTTTAATTAAATTTAATTACACAGGATTTTTATTCAAAAAAATTTGTTTTATTCAGAAAGATATGATAAATATTTCAAAGCACAGTATATACTTAAGAACAGTCTTTTTATTCAAATTACTCAGCAAAGCAGGACAGCTGTTTTAGAAAGCCGCTGCACTTTCATCATTGAGCCAGGTGGCTTAAATGAATGTGATGAACAGCTTCTATTTTTACCAGTTTTATTATGAAGAAGTATATTTGTTTTTAGTTTTTTTTTAAACTGTTTATAAAAATTTTTAAATTTTCAAAACTAATTAAACGAAAATATTATATTTTTTTTCCATACGGCCTAAACCTGGAGTCAGAAGATTACAAGTCTGTTAAAGAACATACGTAAATTTTTGCGTTTCTTAAATTTAATTTTTCGCTTAACGCCCGCTTGAGTTGGAAAAGAGAAAATAAGAAATAAATAATTTAGAAAAAAAATTGTGGGAAACGCTTGATCCTAAGAACCATCACTGCAACTGCGCCCTAATTTTTAATTAGTTTTCATGCTGTTCTTCTACGCTTTTTTATTAATATAATTTATTAAAAAAGAAAAACGCTTTCTACCCGTTTGAATCGGTTTAAATTCACAGGAAATCTGAAATCAGTATAAGTCTTTAGAACGTTATTGGTTTGGTTGAAATCGGTCTTAGTGAGAATCGAGAATAATAACTGATCAGATATATAATTTCTGAGTATGTCAAAAATATATCAGAAGATCGAATTTTTCCGTTCACGATATCCCACGAACAGATTAAGCGATTTGACCCATTTGTCGTGGTATTTTAACCTGAATCGATCGGTAACGCCGTTTAGAAGCTATTTTCTCTTTCGAAATTTTGTTAAAACTTGTACCGGTTTGAATCGGTTCAGTCACACGAAATCTGAAAACAGTAGAAGTCTTTAGAACGTTATCGGTTTGGTTGAAATCGGTCTTAGTGAGAATCGAGAATAATAACTGATCAGATATATAATTTCTGAGTATGTCAAAAATATATCAGAAGATCGAATTTTTCCGTTCACGATATCCCACGAACAGATTAAGCGATTTGACCCATTTGTCGTGGTATTTTAACCTGAATCGATCGGTAAGGCCGTTTAGAAGCTATTTTCTCTTTCGAAATTCTGTTAAAACTTGTACCGGTTTGAATCGGTTCAGTCACACGAAATCTGAAAACAGTAGAAGTCTTTAGAACGTTATCGGTTTGGTTGAAATCGGTCTTAGTGAGAATCGAGAATAATAACTGATCAGATATATAATTTCAGAGTATGTCAAAAATATATCAGAAGATCGAATTTTTTCGTTCACGATATCCCACGAAGGTATTAAGCGATTTTGATAGATTTTAACAGATTTGAGATGGTATTTTAATCTGAATCGATCGGTAAGGCCGTTTAAAAGTTATTAAAAAAAACACTTTTAAAAAATCATTTCTCTTTTCAAAGTTTCATTAAAACTTCTACCGGTTTGAATCGGTTCAAATTCACAGGAAATCTTAATATCAGTAGAGGCCTTTATTTCGAACGTTATCGGTTTAGTGGAAATCAGTCTTAGCCCTTTTCAAAGTTATAAATGGGTCACATACTAACACACACACACACACTTACACACATACATACATACATACATACAGACATAATGATAGGATCACAAAATTAGTCAGGGAAGCTTCTTGAGATCTCAAACGTGGAGATCTGATGAGATTTCGATTTTTTCAAACCGGGGTAAAACCAGTGACTTCCCGATTTTTTTAAAATTTTTGATTTTCTTAAAGGAAGTAGAAAAACAGAAAAAAGTTGTTTAAAAGAACACTTTGCTTTAACATATTTTCATGGAGAGATGGTATAATATGTATACGAAGAACAAGAGCAGCTTTTATATTTCAGACTCCTCTCAAAATGATATAGAAATAATTTTGTCGGAATATTAAGAAAATTAAGTAAAAATTAATTTAAGAATATATAAAAAATTACAACGCTTTGAAATTTGCTTCCGCTGGCCTGTTACGACAAGAAACTTTTCGTTGTTTACAGTTAAAAATCTTGACTGGGCATGATTGAACAAGATTTTGTTAGCAAATAAAACTCTGCAAACTTTTATGTACTTTTTACAGGTTGTAATTGTCTCTGCTTTTTTTCTTTTGCTATATTTTCCCGTAAATTTATAAGACTTGGAAAAAACTTTTACAACTGCAAAATACAATAAGAAACCGCAAATTTCAATTAAATTCTTTTGTAGCTTTTTGCTACACTTTCCAAGCAGTAGTTCATTGAGAGAATTGTTACAATTATTCTTTTGATAAACCACAATTTCTCATAGAATTCTTAAGACCAGAAAAAAATTCTCAATTTATTGTTGGACGTTAAGTAATTAAATGCTTAACAATTAAATGGATCCTGTAAATGGATTTTATTACAATTTCTAAAGAATCAAAGTTTTTGGCAACGCTTGTGGTTAAATGATATAAAAAGTTTTGGGAATTATGTTTGAAGCTTAAAGGTCAATTAAAGAGAAGAGAAATATTTTACAGAAAAACTCAAAGTGTGGCCTTGAATTTATAATCGAAGGAAATATGGAACTACCCATACATAGTAATTAATTATAAATTGATATATTCAAAATATTAATTAATATAATTAAAATTATTTTAATTTTTAATACTTCATAGATTCTATGAGACACACACATAAACAAAAATACACCAACACTTGCTCAAATGCTGGTAAAGTGTGAGTCATCAGATTGAACGCTACGATTGGATGGACATACAATGTTAATTCAACATGATTTCTAGTTGTTTTTACAATGATTTTCAATCGATTTTAAAATCACAATAAAATCACAAAAATCGCTCAGAAAATTATTTAATAAAACTTTTCTTTAATCAAATAATTTTTATATGATTTTACAATTTATTTTTCCCCAGTGTGATTTACCTTTCATTGAGCCCTTAAAACGTGATAATTACAAAAACGTCATGATATGAAAGTTGTTGTTTTGTAAATATACGACGGGAAACAAATTAGTTCTTTTGCGAAACTAGTTTACAACTTTTTTAGTTCGTGTTCTTTTCTAAGGTAATAAAAACTTTCTACATTGACACGTATTTCGCATTAAAAGGCAAAGAAAGTTAAAGAAACTTCAGCGTACGACATAAAAATTAAATAAGAAATAAATGAAGAGAAGCGTGTTTAAAGACAACTTGAAATGAATTGTGATAAAAATGGCATGTTGTTAAGATCTGGCCGTGCTGGGTCATAAATTGCCCTCTAATATTGGAAATTATTACGGGGAAGTTGTTGCCAAGTTCTTGAATTATTTATTTAGGAAAAACCTATAACGGGTGTTCTTTTTATAGTGCAACAACTTCAAATCAAAACAAAACCTGGAAATCTATTTTTAGTTTTAAATGAAACGGTTTTAATTTGGAAGAAAATTTCATGAAATTTATGTTTAAATATGATTTCTATAACAGCCACAACTGGCCCATAGAGAGCGTAATCTGGAACTTTTATTTTGAAGAACTTTTCGCCGATAACTCTTCGAATGTCGATTCCCAAGTGTTCAATTGTTTGCGGTTTATCGACTTAAACAAGTGACTCAACATAATCTCCAAGAAAATAATCCAACGGTGTGAAATCACACGATCTTGGTGGCCAATTAATTGGCCCATTATGTGAAATTATTTTTTTTCCTAAAAAGCTTCTTTAAGTAAATCAATAAAGCGTCCGCTGTGCGCCAAAATTTCTTTCACAAGAAATGATTTATTGATTTTAACACAATTTAAAAAATAATTAACGAGTTTTACGCAAGAGATCGGACGGACAAAACTCTTTGTATTCTTTAACTTTTATTTTGATAAAAAAAAATTCAAGCACAGATAAAGATAAAGTATGAGCATATACAAATATACACACTCATACATATACAAATATACGCCCTAATAGAGGGTGTTTTTTCTAGAGTGACACAAGTTTAAATCATAATAAAACATAGTGATATATTTTTGATATCAATGAAACGGTTTTTATTGGATAAAAAGTTTTATGACATTAATGTTTAAATATGATTTCGCCGGCACGGCTGGCACGTACAAGGCACAATCTGGGACACCAATTTTCCCATATGAAGACATATGGGCCAATGACTCCGCCAGCCGCAAAATCTTGTAGATTCTTCTCACTCCAAATGAGACAATTCTGCTTATTTACGTACCCATTCAACCAGAAATGGGCTTCCTCGGAAAATAAAATTTTGAAAGGATAAGTTTGACGAACAGAACCATTATTTCGATTCATAATTTCCACAATTTGCACGCGTTGCTCTGGCGTAAGTCAATCCATAATGAAATGTCAAAGCAAACTAAACAAAAAGCAACTATCAGCTGTTAAATGGGCGCTCAAATAAAGCAGTGATGCCAACTCAAAGTTGTATCACTCTATAAAAAAAACACCCTATACTTTATCAAATATGGCTTGTGAATAATTTTATTTAACCCTGGATGGTTATACTGCTCACATTTCTACTTTCAGGTTACTTCTCGTTGAAGCAACGAAAAATTGAAAAAAAAAAATTGCAGCGTAACAATTTTTTAAGTTTAAAATAAGCAAAAATATCTTTAATAAAATATTTTATTTAAAATAAAATTATAAAAAAAAATGTAATGAAAAATAAAAACTTTTTTCTCTCTTAAAATTCGCTACGAATTTGAACAAACATAAAAGAGTTGTATGATAAACAGTAAATGAGCTTCGTCGTTTGGACCACTAGTAATCATCCAGGGTTAACTGTGCTGTGCTGTGCGCACAACGAATATCAATTATATAAATATGTTTTGAATATGCATCTAACGTACAATATGGAAAAACTTTTTAAAGTTTTACTAAATTTTACTTGCCCCATATTTTCTAGCATGAGTAATTCAAATACGAGTGTTGCCAATAGCCCAGGAAAGCACAAGAGCAGAAAAGACTCACAGAAAAATTATTTGGACACATTGATGATTCTTAATACTTAAACTTATAAAAAGAGGATAATCTAAAACCTTTTTAATTTTGTGAAATTTTAATTATTCGAAAATGCTACGCGGAAACGCTGTCAAACTCAAGAGTCTCGGTTCACACCATAAAAATTTGTTTGCAAAAATTTTTATTTTTTATTTTACTTTTTAATTATTCTCACACAAGCTGACTATTTCAACAAAGAAAACTCTCACAGGGTGCAACGCAACCAAAACGAATTAAAGGGTGTTCAAAATAGACCGCATGTTTCCTGCTTGTCTGTGTCGAACTCCTGCTTCGTTACAGCGAACAAAAATAAGTTACTTAAACGATTTTTTATATCATGAGAATATATAGAAGAAAATATATAAAAATCTTACTTTTTTACAGTGCAAATATTCACATACTTTTCGTGTAGCTAAAAATGTAAAACAGCATTGCATACTTTTAGGCGTTTTTCAGATTTCATTCATACGAATATAAAAACAATTTATATTATTTTCTTGTGTTTTTGAATATCTTTTTTTTAAACAATTTGCCATATACTCCCACACACACACACACACAAACACACACACACACACACACACACACACACACACATGCACCCACATTTCTAAAGCATTAAAAAGCACTTTCCTTACATGTGGTAAAAAAAATTTTTTTTATAAACTTTTTTATGTCGTCATTTGTTTTATGGACCAACGGCCAATTGAAATCATGTTTGCAACTGAATTTGTGGAAACACAATTTCTATCTTTTCTTTTGGAGGATATATCCCCCAAAAGTAAAAGCAGAAAATTAATAGAATCCAAGAAAAACTAGCGCTCCGGCCGTCAGTTTTATACGGCATATTGTGGAATAAAGTAATTTATTATGAAACTGCTGGGATAAAGAAAAAAAAGAACGGAAGAATTATTTATAGAAACCAAATTGAATGATAGAAATGGAAGCGTGTAAAAAAGAAAAAATTTTTGGAAATATAAAAGATGTTTGCAATAAGTGGCAAAAGTTAAGCACTATTACCACGGGCGATTATAAACGTTTATTTATAAAAATCTATTACATTTTATTTCGTTATTGTGGGCGGCAACACACTACAGGGTAACCCATACATCCAAGATTAGATAGTCATCGAGTGATATGCCAAGAGATGGTTAATGAATGTTCAAAAAAAATATATAAAAAAATTTATTTTTTTCTGTCACACATTGTAAACAACTACAATCATTTTTTTTAAATATATATTTAGGAAATAACGAAGAGCGTCAGCAGGCCTCAAAACTCTCTTTCGAAATCGCCATAATTTTCATAAAAATTAGCATAATTCGTGACCAAACGGTCACACTCTTTTTAAAAAAAGTTCTAGTCTTTTTTAAATGTTTTGCAACAGTCTTGCAATTAAGCAAGCTTTTGCAGTGCATAAAACATTTTGCTATGTCTTGCAAATTTATTCAATATTTTGCAATTTTTCAACGTTTTGCGAACTTTTATTAGCATTAAAAGTTTTTGCAATGTCTCGGAAACTTTTGCAATGTATAGCAAATTTTTAATATGCATTGAAAATTTTGCAAAGTGTTGCAAATTTTCGCAATATGTTGTAGATTTTTACAATGTAAAATTCAAATTGTTGCAGCGCAAAGAAAATTTTTGCAAGGTATTGCAAACTTTTGCAATGGTTAAGGAATTTTTGCTATGAGTTACTAATTTTCATTAAGTGTTGCAATTTTTCGATATATGTGGCATATTTTTGCAATATGTTGGCAATTTTTGCAATATCTTACAAATGTTTGCAAATTTTTGCAACGTAAAATGCGATTTTTTGCAGTGGAAAGAAAATGTTTGCAAAGGTATTGCAAACTTTTACAATGGTTAGGAAATTTTTGCAATATGTTGCAAATGTTTGCAGATTTTTACAACGTTAAATGCGAATTGTTGCAGTGTTTGCAAGGTATTGCAAACTTTTGCAATGTTTAGGAAATTTTCGCCATGAGTGTCTAATTTTCACCAAGTGTTACATATTTTTGCAATATGTTGGGAATTTTTGCAATATATTGGATATGTTTGCTGATTTTCACAACGTAAAATGCGAATTGTTTGCAATGTATCGCAACCTTTTGCAATGGTTAGGAAATTTTCACCAATTTGCAATTTTTGCAATATTTTGGGAATTTTTGCAATATCTTGCATATGTTTTGCAACGTAAAATGCGAATTGTTGCAATGCAAAGAAAATGTTTGCTAGGTATTGCAATCTTTTACAACGGTTAGGATTTTTTTGCAATATGTTGCAAATGTTTGCTTATTTTTATAACGTAAAATTCGAATTGCTGCAAAGAATATGTTTGCAAGGTATTGCAAACTTTTGCCATGATCAGGAAAATTTCGCCATGAGTTGCTAATTTTCGCTTGGTCTTGCAAATTTTCGCAATATATTGCAATGTCTTGCGATATGTTGGAAATTTTTGCAATATCTTACAAACGTTTGCAGATTTTTGCAATGTACTAAAATTTTTGCAATCTTTATCATATTTTCTTCAAGTGTTGAAAATTTTTGCAATGTTGCATATTTTTGTTATGTTACAATTTTCTTGTCAATTAGGGGAATCCGAAGAAAATTTTTCCTACGTATTGTAAATTTTTCAAATTTATTGCAAATTTTTCAATAAAAATATTTTTTAGTTCGTTAAAATATTGCGGATTCAAAATTACTCACTTTCAGTTTGAGATCGATTTACGGAACACCCTGTATATAATGAAAGTTCTGTGTTACTATGACTACAACAACTAAAATAACAATTTAAGCTGCAATAAATTTTTATTTACTGACAGTAAAACTGATTTTTAGTGCTTTTGGGCTAGCAAAAAGTTTTCATAAATAAATAGCTCACGGCTCAAATAACTATTACGTGCTTAAGATTTTTTTTTTCAAAATGCCAGAGTCAAAATGATTTTCCATTAAGCCCTAAAAGTAGACCACATAAATTGTAAAAAGTTGTTTGAATATAACTTTGGGCGTATCTATGGGGTTTTTATAAATATTAAGCCCAATTTAAGGGTCCAACTAATGGTCCGTTAAAGTTGGTGATCAAAACAGTTGCTTTGCAATACCATCGAATTATTAAAGCCCTAAAAGTATGTTGGGAATTTTTTAATATTTTATATTCGTTCTGACTTTTTGCTAATTTAAGGTGCAGGGTTTGTTTCACAACAAAATTTTACTATTATTTCTTATTAAAAGAAAAGAACCACAAGAAAAGTTTCATAAAACGTAGCAGATATAAAGCGAATAAGTAGTGTTGCGGCTTACGAAAACCTCATGTTTTATTCTTTCTGTTTCAAAATTGTTAATATTACCGCGTTAATTCTACACTAGCATTTTTGTTGTTGATTTTGATAGTGAAGCTTAATCCCCATTTTATACGGCAGTTAATTTGCTCATCCTGTAGCCAACATTTTGGCTTTTGCCAAAATTCATTCACAAAAAATTCTGACGCAACAATTTCTATTTATTTTATTTTTTTGATAATCATAAAAGCTGAACGAAAATTAAATTGTTTTATGAATGAAACATGCAATCACTTACCCTTAAGAAGCTGAAACGAAAGAAAATAAGGAAAATTATTAGTTTTTATTAGACTGGAGTACAGAATAAACAGCAGCATAGAAGTTAAAATGTTGACATAAAGAAAACTGCAGACATGTCATTATATTGACTAAAAGATTTTATTAAGGAACCGATCATAAAGAATTTAGGATACCCTATCGCGCTTTAATGTTATTAATAAAAAAATTTAATAGTCAGCAGGTCTTTATCTTGATTCGAATTAATCGAGCCGACTTAGTAACGCCTTAAGGTACTATTCATTTCATTTTATATACCAATTTTTTCTTAGTCCTTGACAATAAAAAAAATGTTTTGAATAGAATTTTATATTTTAAAAGCTCATATACCAAGACATCAATTTATATATGAAAGTGTAAAATTCTGTTTTCGAAGGACACTACTCTCGCTAAGTTTAGAATATGATATCGATGATCTGCATTAATGCCGGTTCTATTAGTTGTTGTAGTTTAAAATTACCGATACCGAATTACACTATCACGGACTAAATGAGAATTATTAAATTTAACATTTTGTGTGTAAACTTCTTAATAAAAAAGGGAGACTACAATCTAACGAATTGTTTGTATTAATGTTCGACACTCATTTATAAATATTATAGGGTGCCAATAATTCCTCCACCATCCTCTTCAGCTGTTATATTTTAAAAGAGTGCTTTCTTTCAACAACTACAAAAAAAAGAAACTTTAATTTCCTCCCCCCTCAAATAGTACTTTGATGACCTTTTCCAGCTCTATTATGTCGTTTCCCACAACTTATTCGTTTAACATCATAATAATTCTACTAAATTTGTGTAGCATACTTTTAGGTCTTTAAGAAAATGCGGTATACTTTTAGGATCTGTACCAACTATATTACGAATTCCAAAAGCTTGTCAAATATTAAGGATAAGAATGTTGTATTCTTAACCAAAAAGGAATGCAATAAAAGACATCGTGAAGTTATTTTATGTTTAACAACAACATGCAGGAAGTAACACTGGAAAATCACGCAAATTTAAGTCATGCGATTCTTACCATGGAGCGAAAGAATTTAATATTTACTTTTTCCACTTATTCGCTTTTTTTTTAACGACAGCATTTTGTTAATCAAAATACTACAATTCAAATTATATTTATTCCAATAATTTCCCAACAATAACTTATTTTTTCCGAAGTTTAATTCGATTTAAATCTTACACTCACATTCTAGCAACTTTTCGTCAAATAAATTTTGTTTCAGTAAAATTTTTACCCTAAAAAATTTATTGTAGTCGGGCTATTTTTTGCAGCTTTAATTTTTTCAATGGTTTTGATTCGAATAACTATAATAATTTATTCCAAATTAATTTGATACAACAATTTCTATTTAAAAAAAAATTTTTTTGAAATAATTTCTTTTTTCGAATATTTTTAATTCGGATAAATTCAGTTCGAGTTCTTACTTGATTATTTCATGGTTTTAGTTTAAGAATTTTATTCGAATAAATTTTATTCCACAAGATATTATTTAAATATATCTTTGATTTGAGCAAAATTTAATTTCAATTAATTTTTATTTCAACAAAGTTTTATTCGATTAATTCTTAATTGAACAAAGTTTTACTCGAATAATTTTTATTACAACAAAATTTTAATTTGTATAATTTTAGCCTGAACAAGATATTATTCGAATAAATTTTTCAAAATAATATTTGAATTAATTTTTATTGGAACAATATTTTATTCGAATACATGTTATTCTGCAGGATATTATTCGAATATATTTGATTCGAACAAAATTTTATTTGGAGTAAATTTTATTGAAAGAAAGTTTTATACGATTAATTCTGGTTTGAGCAAAATTGTATTCGAACAATATTGATTCGAACAAAATTTTATTCCAATAAATTTTATTCCACAAGATATTATTCGAATATATTTGGTTCGAAAAAGATTTTATTTGAATTAATTTGGGATTGGAACAAAATTTTATTCCATTAGTTCTGAAAAACAAAATTTTACTCGAATAAATTTGATTACAGCAAAGTTTTAATTAAATAATTTTTATTCCAGACGAATTTCATTTGAAGGGAATTTTATTGGAAGAAAGTTTTATTCAACTAATTCTTGTTTGAACAAAATTTTATTCGAACAATATTGATTTAAACAATATTTCATTCCAAATACATTTTATTTTACAAAATATAATTCGTTTAAGTTTGATTCGAATAACTTTTTTTTGAACAAAATCTTAATCTAAATAATGAACTTTTTTCGAATAAAATATTAATCGAAAATTTTTTATACAAGCGAAATTTTATTCCAATAGTTTTTATTCAAACAAAATAATTTTTAAATAATTTTTATTCGAAAAAAATTGTTTTTAAATAAATTTTGCTCCACAAGATGTTATTCGAATTAATTTCATTCGAGCAAAATTTTATTCGAACAAAATATTCTTAGAAAATATTTATTCGAAAAAAAAAATATTTATTTGAATAATTTTTGTTTGAATAAAATTTTATTCGAATAAATTTTATTTCACAAAATATATTTCGAATGAATTCGATTCGACCAAAATTTTATTTGCAATAAGTTTTATTGGAGCAAAATCTTATTCGAATAACTTTTGTTCAATCAAAGTTTTATTCGAATGAAGTTTATTCGAACAGAATATTAATCGAACATTTTTTATTCGTGTAAAATTTTATTGCAATAGTTTTTATTCAAACAAAATATTTTTCGAATAACTTTTATTCGAACAAAATTTTGCTCCACAAGATGTTATACGAATGAATTTGATTCGAGCAAAATTTTACTCCAATAGTTCTTAGTCGAATAAAATATTTTTTGGAAAATTTTTATTAGAAAAAAAAAATTTATTTAAATAATATAATTGAAATATATTTGATTAGAAAAAAAATTTGTTTGAATTAAGCTTTAGTGCAGCAAAATTTTATTCGAACAATATATTAATCGAATATTTCTTACTCGAACAAAATTTTATTCCATTATTATTTTATTTATAATTTTTATTATAGTTTTCATTCGATTAAGATTTTGTTGAAATATATTTGGCTTTACAAGATATTATTCGAATGAATTCCATTCTTCGAGCAACATTTTCCTCCAATGATTCTAATTCGAATAACATATTTTCTGGAAAATTTTAATTCGAATGAAGTTCGAATTTTATTCTTCAAGCAAAATTTTACTCCAATGGTTCTTGTTCGAACAAAATACATTTTGTAAGATTTTTACTCAATTAAAATTCTATTTGAATAAATTTGATTCGAATAAAATTTTATTCGAATAAGTTTTATTCGAATAAAATTTTATCCGAATTTATTTTAATCCTA
The DNA here is from genome assembly GCA_963675445.1 of Linnaemya vulpina. Taxonomy (NCBI): domain Eukaryota; kingdom Metazoa; phylum Arthropoda; class Insecta; order Diptera; family Tachinidae; genus Linnaemya; species Linnaemya vulpina. Next base: position 69,826,386 of record OY776280.1, on the reverse strand, counting down.
TAATATATGCCTCAAATTGCCCAATAGCTTCTTAATATAAAAAAATAGTGTCTGTAGATTAAATTTGTGAGCTGAAATTTATTAGATCAACTTTGTGCGTGCGTGTTATGTGTGTGTATGTGCAGACAAGCTTTTATTGTAAATTCTTCAGCTTTGAAATTGATTATTTTTCAAAGTGGTTTTGTATTATTAAAAGTTAGTTCAATTACTAAAACAACCTGCAACTTTTTTCACGCCATTCACTACTTCTACACCTTTTTTGCTTTCCACTTTTTCCAACTTTTCTCATGCCGTAACTGCGGTTTTTCCCCTTAAAAAACGTCAGCCATATTGCAAGCGTCTGACCTTAATTGAGTTTACCTTAACATCTATTAAATGTCGTGCACTTAAAGTTGGATTATAATTACTTTTTCTCCCCCTCCCTTTTCCTTCGTTCTTGTTGCTGCTTTAGTAGTAGGCAACAACAACAACAACAACAACCTAACAACAAAGTGTCAAAATAATAATTGATTTTATTAAGTTTTTACACTCTTCTGGTGTGTTTAAGCCCAGTGCACGTAATCTTGTTTTGACGACAGTTCGAGTACGAGCAAATACAAATTGATGACAATTCAATCATTTAATGGGGGTAATCAAAAGAAAACACACGTTCGCTCGATTGCAACTCATTCATGAATTCATAAACCGAAATGACTAGTTTCTCTAGAATTTCATAGAGAAGGGATTTTTAAATGTCAGAAATATGTTGAAGCGACAAAAGTAATTATCTTGGGTAGAACGTGCGAAAACCAAAAGTTGTGGCATTAACTGGCATTTGTTTAGGACTCTGCACAAACAAGTGGATTGATATTTAAGGTTTCCTGTTTCTCTTTTATCTACCCTGAATAGTGATTTCATGGAGGCCACAAAAAGACTTAAAAATTTTAACAATTTAAATAATTTCCATATGCAAAGTGGGCTTAAATATTTACTGATGATGGCGTATTTGAGAGAAAAAAAATATTTATTTTCTAAATTAAAATAAACAACGGCTTTTTGAATACGTAGAAGCAGAAGGTGACTTTAAAGATCCTGCGTGTCATTGGGACAACTTTTGTTTAGTTTTAATCTTAATTAGCAATTTAATGAGGAAGTTAATTTAACGTTAAGCAAACTGGCCGTTTGAAGATATAAGAATTGTTCTAGCAAAAACTATGTAGCGCCTCGAAGGTTATGCACGACTTAATAATAAATTCTCTCACGCGTTAAGTTAACCAACGATTATTTATTTAACTTATTCCCTTAAATATATTCTAATTGACCCACTTTATCTCCGTTTACGTTAATAGAAATAATTGTTATTCCATTTATGAACAAATTGTATTTACAAAGTCGATATGCCTTTTATGCCTCAAACCCTGGACGTGGCATAGTTTCCCATATTATCTCCTTCGCATTAATAAATAAATATAAAAATAAATCATCCACAATTTGTATTCATGAAGCGTATCCTCTTTATCTTAATATAAATACAAATAATAACTGCGATTTGTATTCCTTTTGCTTTGCCATTATTAATGAAAGAAACCTTTTCTTTCATTTGTACCCATGAGTCCTATAAGGCCATCACAAATCCCCAAAGTTGGATATAAATGAAACATGTACGGACATGCATGCACTAGCATGTATTAAAATACAATTAAAATATTTAATGGAATCTATTTGATTATTGCCTGATTTAAGAAGGTCTATAAGCCTGTACTTTATTGGTTCTTATCAAAATCCTGCGTCGACTTTAATTTAATTCTTAAATAATCAAACCGTAACGTCACTTAACTCTAAGTTTTGCTGGGCAAGAAAAGTTATACTTATTAACGGCGTTTTCTTTTCTACAAAAAAATGCAAAATTTTTCCAATTATTTTCTAAAGAAAGAGGCAGTTTTCAAAACAGAAATATTCGCCCATATTCTATTTGGCAGCGTCAATGCAACACAATACTGTTTTTAGTCTTTGAGGCAAATCGACATTCCCAATGTCAATATTGAAAGTTATCGATTACTGTCAACATGTTTTTTATATTCTCTATGAAAATGTGACGGCGATTCTGTTCAATATTGACTCTGATTTTGTCGTCAATATTTTTGGTGTTGTGTTGTGTTGACAAAATTTTTTTGCCTTGTTTTCAAAAGAAAAAAGTGGATAAGGATAAAATTAAAATTACAAATCCCAAAAAATTTGAAAAATTGGTGGAGGAGATGGAGCAAAATCCTGAACTAAAAAGGGAATTTCTCAGAGGCACTGTACCCAATAGTTTTAAGGAAATGGGGATAATATTTTCACAATGTTAAATGCTCTTGGACCATCGCAAAGATATGGCGATGGATGGCAAAAGGTACAGCAAACAGTTTTTATGCAAAATATGCTCTGTAACAAAACGCAAAAACTCTCAAAAGAGAGTAAACAATCAGTGGTCCGGTTGCACTTTATATATTATGCCAAATTTTCCACGAAAATTGTAAACAAAGTAAACCAACTGTTCCGAGAATTAGATATGTGTATCTAAATTATCGATAAACAGGCAGCGTCACATTTCAACCCTTATAGAATACCAAATTAGTGTTGACGCGGTGTTGATGTTGAGTAAAAGTGATATTGACATAATATTGACGACGATGTTGACGCTGCCAAATAGAATATGGGCGAATTTTTCGTGAGGGATGTTGGACTCATTTCTAATAAATTCTCTGTTTTAAAATGGCAAAATGTTGCCATTTTCTGTTAAAAAGTGTGAAAAATGTTGCATTATTTTCTAGAAAAGAAATCGACACAAGTCTTTTTACTTGTAAGGATGCTGAGCATGATGGTGCATGTCCGGCCGCCACTCCTAGCGATTGCAGTTATTCAACAATTCATTATAATTCCGATTTTGAGATTTTTATATCTTATCCATATTTCATAAGGAGGCACATTTGACGCTTGTTGCTGAGCTTAATTTAGCATGTTCGAAAAAATTTTAATACTTTCAAGAACCCATTTAAGGCATAACAATTTAAAAGACATCTACACTAGCAACCGATTCTTTAAACAGACCTTGATTTCGAAATTTCAAACATGTTCGAAAAAAATTTTATGCTTAAGCGACAATGCTGTCACTATAAATCTAAAATAATTCAGTAGGAACAATTTAAGGAATACATTTTTATGTAACATCTACAATAGCAACTGATTTTTCAACCAGACTGCAATTTCGAAATTGTGAACATATTCGAAAACTATGTAATGCAAGTGGAACAATGCTGTGACTTATAAATCTAATTTAGTTTTATATGACCAATTTAAGGAATAATTATTTACAAGACATCTACACTAGGAACCGGTTCTTTAAACAGACCTTAATCTCGAATCTTCGAATATGTTCGAAAAAAAATTCATGATCTAAATTAATTTTATACGATCGATTTAACGGATAACTAGTTACACAAACAACTGATTTTTCAAACAGACTGCAATTTCGAAATTTCTGACATGTTCGAAAAATATGTAAAGCATGTGATTTATAAATCTAAATTGATTTTATACGACCGATTTAAGGGATAAATCTTTGCGTAACATTAGCAACTGATTTTTCAACACGATTCCAACTTCGAAATTTCGAACATGTTCGAATAAATGTTTATGCATGCAGACAATGATATGAGTATAAATCTGAACTAATATTTAAAAAAAAATTAAGAAGATTTATCTATACTTTTTAACTAATTTGGAATGTTCGAAAAATTTTAGGGGATGGTAATTATATAAAACACATATAAATTTAGGTGAAATCTAATAAAATAAACGATTTTCTAAATCTAAAACGAAATCTATCGTTTTCGAAAGTGTTCGATAAAATTTAAGATTAAATAATTAAATCAAAAAAATTTTAAATTGGATGACTTATTCAATATAATCAAATTTAAAATGCTCGAATTTTATTAAATTGCATACAAAACGCACGTACTTCCAATATAGTAAAACATCTTCTGAACCTCAAACGAAATTTCGAATTTTCGAACATGTCTGAAAAGTTTTAAATGCATATAGATAATGCTATCGTATATATTTCAAAGATATTATTAAAAAGAAGATGAGTTTTTTTTCGCTATAATTCGATTTCGAATGTTCGAAAATTTTGAAATTTCTAATTAATAACACAAGAATTAAAGTAACATCTATAATAATAAACAATTTTCTAAACCAGAGCTTGAATTTCGAATTTTCGAATATGTTCGAAAAATTTTGTATGAAATTGGATAATAATATGCATATTAAAATAATTTATTATTAAAATACTAGATTATTACTTTAACTTCTACTTCGAAAAATTTTTAAACGTAAATATAAAAATATTTATTTATTGAATAGCCAAAGTATTATTAATTATTGGTGATTATTAATAAAAATTAGATGATTTTTTTTACGGTAGTACAACTTGGAATGTTCGAAAACTTTTTAATTGCTAATAAATAACGTTCAGTACATAAAAATTTATGTAACTTCTAGAATAGAAAGTGCTTTGCTGAGCCTGATTTGGAATTTCGAATTTTCGAATATGTTCGAAATATTAACTTTTTATTAAAAATTTAGATAATTCTTTTTAAAATAGCTAAAGTAAAAATTGATGGTTTGATCTAGACCTAAATTCGAATTTTCGAATATTTTCGAAAATTTTCGAACATTTTTTATTGTCAATTGTATTTTAAAAAAATAGAGATAATTAACTTAGTAGTTCCATTTCAAAGTATTTTTTTCTATCTAACCCCTTTCTAGTATGTGCGAATTTAAAACTCAAATGATTTAAAAAAAAAATAGTATTTCTCTACTGACAGTAATTTAGAAAGCTGATTATTTAATATTTAAATAATTCGAAAATCAAAGTGAAATATTTCCGCAAATTAATAGTCGAAGTTTCGAAGGTTGAATTAAATTTTTTAATAGATAAGTCAAGCGAAAATACAAAAAACTTTAAAGTTCCAATTGTTTTAATTGCTTTAAGAATTCTTAGATGCAGCTAATTAATTTCATCTCTTGGCTTTTGTATGTGTATGAGTGTATGTGTGCTAGTGCCTTAGAAAATTACTTTTAAGAAACTCTTTGCATTCGCTTTTAGTTCAATTAACTAAATGGATTTCACTGAAAGCAAAGTTATGTTAATGTTACTTGTGCGCAAAAAAAAATAAAAACAAACAGATACTTAAGACAGATTTCCAGTGGAAGAGTTCACTTTAGTTGTGGACGGCATCGAGAGTTAGCCACGAGTTAATAAATAGAAGGAGAAAACATTTATGATGTGCCAACTTAATTTATTCAGTTAGAAAACATCAAGTGGATACATGGAAACCAAAACTATTAACCCCACAGGAGCTGGTTTCATATCCTGTCAACAATAATGGCATTAATTGAATTTATTTATTTACTATTTATTAAAGCAACTAAGAACTGAAAGATTGAAGGACGTGCAGTATATTTTTAATGACGGAATAAATCAATTTTCCGTGGCTAAGAAACACCCTATATAACAACACATGTAAGCGGCAATCTTAAGCTTGCGGTGCTTTAAAAATCACATCTTTTTTCTTTTAACGCATTTTTATAGGGCTTGAAGTTATGACAACATTATTTTTTTATTACAATTATTAAAGCGAAACATGTTTTCTTGTATTTTATTTGCAATAAAAAGAAAATCCTGGGATATACAATTTTTGATATGAACACTTAAATATTTTATTATCCTGATAATAAATCGATTATGAGGATTTTATTACTTATTTATTTTATCGCTTAATTTAACAAAAAAGAGAGTTATTGAAGTTATTTGCTCTGAGAAAATTTTAAAGCAAAGCTTTTGAATATCAACATTTTTTTCCTTGCATATTTCATAGTCGTGGTCTAGCCATTATCTAGTCACAATGCAGACCGAGTCTAGTTGTAGTCTAATCAAACAAAGTGACGTCATTGTTTGCTCCTGGTCTATTTATAGTCTAATCATAGTCCCAACACAGGCCAATCATATATTATTTTCAATTTGGTATCTCTATTCTCCAGTGGTAATCTAGTCATAGTCTTGTCATAATCTAGCAATTGGTAAGCCATAGTCCAGTCACAGTCAAGCTAGAGTCTACTCATATTCCGCTCTCAGTCTAGTCATAGTCTAATAATAATTTAGTCATAGTCTAGCCAATGGCAATTCTCAGTCTGGTCCTAGTCTAAATCATATAACAGTCACATTCTAGTCACTGTCTAGTCATAATTTATTTACAGTTTAGCAACAGTCTGGACATAGTCCAGTAAGAGTTTGGTCCTAGTCTAGTGACATTCTATCCAAAGTCAAGATACATTCAAATCATATTTTAGTTACATTTTTTTCACATCCCAATAATAGGTTGGCAATAATTTAGGCACAGTCACGTCATACTCACAGTTTATACATATTCTAGTCATAGTTTTGTGACATATTCCAGTCATAACGAGTCACAATCTAGTCAGAGCTTTAGCTTAATCTAGTCATAGTCGAGCAACAGTTTAGGCGCAGTCTAGTCACAGTCAGGTCACACTCCAGTCATAGTGACTAGTAGTCTTGTGATAATTGCGACATAGTCTAGTCACAGTCACGTCATACTCACAGTTTATACATATTCTAGTCTTAGTCTTGTGACACTTTAGTCACAGTCCAGTCATATAATCGGGCCACAATCTAGTTACAGTTTTTTCATAATCTAGTCATAGTCGAGCAACAGTTTAGGCGCAGTTTTGTCATACTCAGGTCACAGTATAGTGACACTTTATATATATATATATATATATATATATATCAGTTTATTCTAGTCATAGTCTTCTGACAGTTTAGTCACTGTCAAGTCACATTCTACTCGCAGTCTAGTTAAAGTTTATTCATATTCTAATCATAGTCTAGACACAGCCTGATCACAATTTAGTCACAGTTTGTTCACTTTTCGATTCATAATTCATCTATAGTTTAGGCACAGTCTTACCACAGTCAAGTCACATTCTTGTCATAGTTTATACATTTGCTGGTAGTAGTCTTGTGAAAAGTGAGGCATAGTCTCTAGTCACAGTCATGTCATGTTCTAGTCACAGTATAGTTACAGTTTATATCAGTTTTTATATATTCTAGTCATAGTCTTCGGACAACTTAGTCATAGTTAAAGTTTATTCATATTCTAGTCATGGCCTTGTGACACTTTAGTCATAGTCTAGCCACAGCCTAATCACAATCTAGTCACAGTTTATTCATATTCTATTCATAGTCCAGTAACAGCTTAGGCATAGTCCTTTCAAAGTCAATTCAAGTGGTAGAATTTTGTCACATTCTATTCACAGTCTAGTCATAGTTTATCAATATTCTAGTCATAGTATAGTGCCACTATGGTCACAGCCTAGTCAGAGTTTACTCATAACCAAGTCAGGATGTAGTTTTTAGTCTACTCTCAGTTTAGTCATACGCTATTCACATCCTAGTCACAGCAAAGTCATTCTTCTACTAGTCACAGTTTCATCAAAGTCTAGTCGAAGTCTCGTCACATTTTATTCACTTTCCATTTATGGTACTGCAACAGTTCAGGCATAGTCTAGTCACAGTCAGGTCAGAACTTGGTCATAGTCTATTCACAGCTTATTCATATTCTATTGTAGTCCTTGTCTAGTCGTGGTCTCATCACATTTAAATTACGGTGTAAATACAGTCTAGTCACAATTTATCCAGCCTTGTAATAGTGTATTCTTAGTCTTGTCATGTTAGAGTCACAATTTAATAATATTTCAGACATAGTCGAGTGACAGTTTCGTCAAAATCTAGTCGCAGTCTAAATATAGTCTAATCCTAGCCTAGTCACAACCCGGTTATATTTTATTATTTTTCTAGTTATAGTCTAACAACAGTTTAGGCAGAGTCTTGTCACCTAACCGTGATACGCAGTCTAGTCAGAGTAGCCTAGTCTCAGTGCAGTCACTATTCATATTCTAGTCATAGTCTAGAGACAGTTTCATCAAAATCTAGTCGCGGTTTAGTCGCAGCGAAATCACAGTTGATTCTTTTCTTTTTCTAGTCATAGTCTAACAACAGTTTGGGCAGAGTCTAGTCACCTCACCGTGACACGCAGTCTAGTCACAGTTTTCTCATATCCCAGTTACAGTATAGTCACAGTTTATTCATATTCTAGTGATAGTCACACTCTTGTCATACTCCACTTCATTGATTTCGTTGAGTCATAGTCAGATCATATTCTAGTCACAGTTTATAAGTGTTCTAGTCGTAGTCTAACGATAGTTTAGCCACAGTCTAGTCGTAGTCTTGTCACTGTTTATTTACAGTCTAATCACAGTCTGGTCATAATTTAGCCAGAGTTCGTTCAAAGTCTTATAATAGTCTCCTCTCAGTCTTGTCATATTATAGTCACAGCCTCGTCACACCTTCCTTTTATGGTACAGCAACACTTCAGGCATAGTCTGGTCACAGTCAGGTCAGAACCTGGTCACAGTCTAATCACAGTTTATTCATAGTCTTGTAATAGTCTAGTCTTTATCATGTTATAGTCGTAGCCCAATAATATTTTAGTCACAGTCTGCTCGTCCTTGAATAATTTTTTTTATATGAATAATTTATTTTTTAATATTTTATTTTATTTGTTGCAGGTGTGCGCCATCCAGCACGTTGATGTTTGCATGTTCAACAATGGCAAATTTAAAAATGTGGTGGCGGACTCGGACAGCATATCACCGCCGCCCATAGAGCAGCATGTATCACCCGGCAGTACTCTCAATACCACCGTCATACTAAAACCACAAAGAGGTGCTACAAAAAACTGGATTGCCCTGGAGGACACTTTGCAAAGGAGCACCGAACCGGACGAGATAACAGCCGATATAGCAGCCTCCGCTTTACGCACTCCCCATTTCCTTATGCAGGCCAATCATTCTCCCAATAAATGTTCCAGTCCGGGTGTTCATATACCAACCACAGCCCTGACCAGCGCTATCAGTCATGCCGCCACCAATAGCGATGAGCGCAACGTGTTCGCCATTTACGTGTCATATTATGTTAAAGTGAAATTAACGCTCTCCAGCATGGGCGGAGAGTTGTCGCTAAAACTGCCTTTTTTACTAGTACATATCGATGAGGAGCAGAGATTGAGGCATGAAAAGGAACGCATCAAATTGGAAGAGGTGCCCAGTCTCAAGAGGAATGGCAAACACAAAAAGGACAGTTCCGGGGGCGAAGTGGCCTTGCCAGCTCACTTGCAGCGTATCGATTCTTTGGACACAGAAAATGTCCACATCAAGGTGACCCATGTCAGTAGCAGTGATGGCGACGGAGTAGTGCTGTCCTCCTTAAAATCCGAGCAGTCTGTGGATGATATAATTGAAGAGCCTCAACCCTCCACTAGTTTGGCTTGTCGTCGTCGCCGCCAATCTTTTATGCGTTGCGAGAGTATAGATCATGGCTTGGAGGAGGACTTCGCTGTGGCTAAGGCTGTTGACTTGGAACAAGTGCTGCATGTGGCCCAAGTTCATAGCGCGTCTGATAAGGAGAAGGAAAAGGACAGCGAAGCTTTAAAGTCATGAGACAGTGTGGGTATTTATGGGAAAACATGAAATTATTTCAAAACAAAATTCCACAGACATGCAAACGGATGACACGACGAACAGGAGGAGCAACAAAACTAAATTTGTTCAGCGTTAAAAGGATGTGTGATGGATCCCAAATGCTTTTAGGTGTTCTTAATTAGAAAATGTCCCGTAATAGATTTATTTCAAATTGTTTTTAACATCATTTTTTCTCTCACTGAAATGAATGATTTAAGGCCGGCAGATAAAGGGAACTAAACAAATTTTATATCAGATAATTATTAAGCCTAATGATTTTGAAGTCCTTGAATTTAGTACAACTTAAGTGTATTTCTTAACAAAAAAAAAAAAAAAAAAGAAAAAAACCAAAAGTAATTGTTTATATAAGTTGAATGTTTTAATTTGCGGTTATTTAATATCAGCCTAAATGTTATATTAATTAATTAAGAAGTCTTGTAAGAATTACATGAAAAATTATATGAATGAGAAATAAAATGAATGTGATAATTGTTGGAACACAAGGACTCGACTTTATTTCAATAGAAAAGTAAGTTGGGATTGAATTTATTTACCAAGGAATTAATGAGATATATATTTTGAAATTCATAGATATTAAAATATTAACTTTTTTAAGTAGTTTTTCATAAGAAAAAAAACAAAGACCACTTTTAATTTATTCTTGTACAGAAAAAAGTACTGCAGTTTTCATTAATTTCACCTCTTTAATACCCATGAACACTGACGTTAAAGCGAAAATGTGTGAGAAAAATATATATATTAACTAGCGGATCGATATATACAGAATTATTGCGATTTTCGGAAATCGACTGTTTCTAGTTTTATTTTTCTTTATATCAATGAAAACATATATTTTATATTTCCCCTATATCCGTATTTTACTTATGGCGTGTTCTCTTCTCGAAAAAATCTTACACTTTTTTTTACTTCTTTTCTAAAAAGCGGCAGTTTTTAGAAGTTTTGAAACAGAAATTATGTTTCGTAGCGACTGCTGTATAAATTTATATTTTTGAATCACAGAATGCTAACATTTTCTGTTAAAAAGTGTAAGAAATGTTGCATATTTTACTAATGGCGTTTTCTTTTCTTGAAAAAATTTTACACTTTTTTACTTCTGTTCTAAAAAGTGGGTAGTTTGTAGAAGTTTTGAAACAGAAATTATGTTTCGTAGCGGGTGTAGGATTAATTTCTTATAAATTTTTTATTTTCAAATCACAGAATGCTAACATTTTCTTTTAAAAAGTGCAAAAAATGTTGCATTTTTTTCTAGAAAAGAAATCGACATAACTTTTTTTAGTATTCAAAAAATTTCAAAGCAGATGGGAAGCAAGGAAAAACAACGCTCATCCTGCATACTCCACCAACCTCAACAATCGATGAAAATGTGGAGGGAGTATAAAAAATTGTTGCAGGAATTTATTCGACTTGTTATTAGAGGGATGGTTGAGTAAGTCGACATATCGGTTGGATCATGCCGTTCAGTTTTCTGTTAAAAAGTGTAAAAAATGTTGCCTTCTTTTCTAGCAAAGAAATCAACATAATTTTTTTTTTTTTTAATTAAAAAATTTTCAAAGCCGATCGGAAATCAAGCGGATCCCCGCCACCTCAACAATCGATGAAAATGCGGAGGGAGTTTAAAAAATTGTTGCAGGGATTTATCGAGAGATTGTCGAAGAAGTCGGCATATCGGTTGGGTCATGTCATTAAATTTTTTTAGAATATGAAATGCATGCTGTTTCGTACAAAATATTTCTTAGTTTTTCTTTTCTAAAAATAACACTGGAATAGGGCCTTAGCCCACAGTTTTTTATATATCCGTCTATTTGTGCCTTTTCCCTTCTCTCTGACAGTTAAGAAAGAACATGAGAGATGATGTCATTTTCCTACAATTGAAGAGGTAACAAGGGAACTTCTGCAAAATCTCAAGCAGATATAGAAAAGTACGCGTCAGAATCACTTCGAAGATGGGGAAAAATGCTGGCTCAAGTTATTTGGATGTGATAATAATTAATATTGAATATATTTTCCCAGCAGAAATTTAAGAATTTTGTTTTACACATTCAGGTTTATGAAAGTAAAAATATGGAGATTAATAATGATATATTATGGCGGGCATATGTCCGCCTCTAACATGTCGGCAAACGTCCGCCCTTTTCACAAAATTTTTTGCCACAATTTGCTGCCGCAAAACTGCGCTTATTTCGCTTATCTCAATGAAGGTAATGCGTGAAGTGCCTCTAGTGATTCCTGCGATTATTGCAAACGTCGGCGAGTTGATGTTACATTCTCATGCTCGACACTTTTGTGTACAACGTCTATATTTACATGACCATGCCCTCTAAGACCATATTGTTTTTCGTCTATTGTCAGCAACAGTACCATCTGCCTCTAATTTAGCAATTAAATTGCATACATCTGTTGCACATGAGGTCTAATTACGAGGAAAAGTTGCTAGAATTTTGTAAAGTGATGCAGTAAAATTTTCCCCAATTTGATGGTAAATTTTCACAATTAAAATTCTTTATAAAATAGTGTAGCGCTGCCTATATAAAATTTCCCGACCTTTTACTAAATAACTGTAAAAGAATGACAGCTAAACTCTCAACATTTAATTATATGATAAACAATTTACTTCCTAACCTCAAATTTGGCCAACCCTGCACAAGCATGTTCTATAACGTGGCGTATGATTAATAAAATATTTAATAATTTTCACACTGCATTCATCATACGCTGTGATGGCCACTTGTTAACAGCTGTCTGGAGTCCACTAACTTGTGATCTTAACAAAAACAAAACATCAAACCAACTGCCAACAATAATAAGAACTTTTCTTCTCAAGTATTATAAACGAGTGCAGTTTGTCAACGAGAATGATACTTGACAATGTTTGTTGTTAAACAAAAGACGGTGAGTATCATTGAAACGGTTACAATTATTTCCAGCTAAGAAAAGAATCCATAAAAGTCATAAGTTTGATAAAGTTTAATGTTCACAATGCAGAAGTGTGCAACGATATGCAGCAGTTGTGCAAAGAAAGTTGCGAAAGTTTACAAGTCCTTCAGGATATAATTTTTTATATAAATACTGAGTGGGCAAATTTGAGGTTAGAAAGTAAATTGTTTGTCAAATGATGAAAAGTCAAAAATTGAGTGGTCTTCCTTTGTTATTTTTTTGGGAAACTGATGGGAAACTTAACCCTAGAATGCTTTTTTCTAAAACAATAAATTTTAATAATGAAAACTTGCTTTCAAAAACAACACATTTTTTAACAAAATACTTTTAAATCAAGAGATTCATTTTTAGTAGGCCGTCTCGTTTTTTTATATTTTTTTTTATTTAATGCCATTTTCAACGTGCTTTTGAAAGACCGGAGGTACTTAAACAAGCCAAAAAACAATTGACACTCTGGCTGATGCCATTTCATGAGGCAAGTCAAGCTTTGATGTGGTTAAAAATTTTGTGATAACAGCGGCTGCCTGCTGACTGTTTAGAGCTAGAGATTTGTTTAACTTAATATTTTATTATCAATTCCCATAATTCTAGTTTGAATTTGCATCAATAAAACTGAATTTATTAGATTTAAGAAAATATTTTAAGCCAATTTACTTCCTAACCTCAAATTTGCACACCTTTTTTTTTACATGAAACATGTGAGATATATAATGCGGAGGTCAAAACACAGCATTCGATAGCCAATAAAATTTATATTGAAATTAAATTGAAATTCCAAACACGTTTTCGAATATTAACCGAGTCTGTAATTCACCTTGAATTTTTTAGTTTCACATATTTTTTATTAAGAAAACTTCAACTGTTAATGACACATAATTTTCCTTTTCTTTTTTGTAAACACTTCTGTGACATTTCATTTTATTTCATAAGCAATTCCTAAAGGAATGACTCCAAGTCATGCTGCTGTTTTCCCTAATGCTGTGAAGCCTATGAAAAAAAAACAAACTGACAGCTTCCTGTTTGCTGAATTGTAAAAGGAGCCAAGAAAAATATAGATTAAATATTTAACAAGAAAGTTCACGGGGAAGAGGAAAATTGTAAAAATAACATTAACTATTTTAAGTAGGTGACTATAAAAATTGCTAAGGCACAGAAGAATCATATAAAAATTAGTTTGTTTTCTTACATATTAAATTACGTTAGCGAGAACTTTTCACTTGGAAACCAAAAACACTTGGTATTTGCGTTATACAACTTAATTGGAAGGGGGGAGAAAAAAAATCTTATGCAAACTGTTATACTCTGGTTTGTTTGTAAAGTGTGGAAGTAATACGTTTACCCTTGACCATGATTTGTTGATAATTGAAAGCACTTTTGAAATTTGAGAAGAGCATTTAGCAAACTATTCGAATACAAGCGATGCGTTATCCGTTAAACAGCTGATGTTGAAAGTATTCTCTAGCGCACATGCGTGTTACAGGCTTTGAATAATATTGCGGCCTTTACCTGAACACACACACATACACACACACATGTATATAGTATTTGCCTCTACGTTTGTTATTTTCAAATATAAACATGTTTCCATAAACAGGAAACTTTAGTTGCACTCCAACATCCGGCGGCCTGCTTTCAGCAGGAATTGTTGACTTGTTAGCAAAGAAAAACACGATTGAATAAATAAATACCCAAATAGTTGTTATAAAAATCAAATAAAACTAAAATTGTATTATTAATTGTAAAAGTTTTTGAAGTATTTGATTGCTGAAAGTGTGAAGTATTTGATTGCAAATTGCTTGCAGCATTAATTAATTAAATATTGACGTTCATAAAATAAACTAAATTTCCCTTTCGGAGCTCTGCGGTTATAGAGCTACCGAAAGGGCTTTCTTCACTTGATGATAAAATAGTTTTCTTTTTCCATTGCATATACAAGTTTATGAAGAAATAAATTGATCCAAAATAATATCTAATAATAATATCAATATTAAAAATTATAATAGCAACAATAAAAATATAACAAAATAATAACAAACTTGTGATTATATAAAAGAATTAATAATAACATTATAAGAATTAATAATGATAATAATAATAATAAAAATTATGATAACAATATAAATAACGAAAAATAGAAATTATTATTATTAAAATAATCAAAATAAATATACAATAGAAATAAATAATAATAACAGTTACAGTGAGATTAATAATAATAATAATAAACATAATAATAATGATAAAAATAACTATAAAAAATTATTAAAAACCAAGATAATAGTAATAAAAATATAATAAAAATCATAATAGTAATAATAATAATATTTTTTTCTTATTAGGAAATATTAAAAACATACAATTCATTTATATTATTCATAATAATAATAATAATAATAACAATAATAATAATAATAATAATAATAATAATAATAATAATAATAATAATAATAATAATAATAATAACAATAATAATAGCAATAATAATTATAATAATAATTATAATAATAATAATAATAACTATTATAATGATATAATAAGAATAATTATAATGATATAATAATAGAATTAATATATATATATATATACATATATATATATATATATATATATATATATATATACAAGAGTAATCATAATAAGCGCCACAACGGTTGCATATGGCGGACCCATACTTGGGCACATAGAGAAGAGTCCTTGTTTAGAGCCCTATTTCTGCAGAAAGCGGTGCAGTGAAGGCAAACACCACAAAAGGACGAGGAATTGTTTTAATGGAAACTTCACTCGAAGCAGCTGACGACGGTCACTATCAGTGCGAAGGCATTTTAAACCCCTCCTCACTCGCAAGAAATTTTAATAATAATAATATAACATTAACAAGTAGATATTAGAAATAATAGTAGTAAAAGTTATAAGAGATATAATAATAATAATAATAATAATAATAATAATAATAATAATAATAATAATAATAACAATTATAATAATAAATTAACTATTTGATATACTGCCATTGTACTATTATAATATGAAATTTATTTGTTGGGTGGGTAAGCAATGTCTATATGCATTTCATTGGCGCTTTTTACCAAATCGTCAGTAGACTTCAACCACAGTTTTGAAAAGTTTCAAACTTCTCAACTTATTAAAAGACTTTTATAAACCATCTGAGAATTATGTTAATAAATTAACTATAAAAATTCACAAATGATTTCAAAAAATCACATTATAATAAGTGTAGTAGGCTATGAAACTTATACAAACCAAAACCCAACAAACAACTTTTATTCGATATAAATCTATGTTTTACTTTTCTACACTTTTATACAATTAGAAATCCTTTGGATAACGATGAAAGTATTTATAAGGCAAAATGAAAAATAAAATCTCGAATCTAATTGTTAATATATTCATAATATACTAACTATTTATATATATATATATATATATATATATATATATATTTATATTTATATGTGAATTTTTATAGTTAATTTATTAACATAATTCTCAGATGGTTTATAAAAGTGTTTTAATAAGTTGAGAAGTTTGAAACTTTTCAAAACTGTGGTTGAAGTCTACTGACGATTTGGTAAAAAGCGCCAATGAAATGCTTATAGACATTGCTTACCCACCCAATAAATAAATTTCATATAATAATATATAATAATAATAATTATAAAAATAATATAAAAAATCGTGACACAATAAATAATTCAATAACAATAAATTTCAAAGCAAATTTATTTCGGCAGCCACAAATTTCAATTCAGTAGCGATAAATCACATTAAATATATTGAAAACACTATGAAACGATTTGAAAATAAAAGATATTCGGAGATTCTCATTGGCCAATTCTATATCTTTTAGAGTCCATATTTCTTATCACTTTTTAAAGTGCTTTTATAACGGTAAATGAGTTACCCAATAGATTGTTACCATTTACTCCTGCGTCAAAAGGATCAGTGATATTATCTTTCAAACGAATCATAGTTTTTGTAAATCGTTCAATAAATGGCCAAGTCACAGTGGGTTAGAGTGTGAAAAACAATAGATATAATTCTTGAAAAATAAAAGTTAATTATGAGATTTTATAGTCGTTGCCTTCATTCGTTGACACGTTAATTATTTTTTTAATTATTTCAAAGGCTTGGCAAATTAGAGGTTTGAAAATAAATTGACTGTTTAATCGTGGACTTGCAAATATTTGAAAATGTTTAACCCTGGAAGGCTACACTTTAGAGCAAAGGATTTTAAATGTGAGCATTTTTTATAACTTCAATTGGCTGTTTGGAAAAACTGAACGAAAACAACAAAATCATCTTAAGTGATGAGGCTAATTTTCAATTGGCCTACTCGTTCTTGGGATTTAGTTCCGTTCCCAGGACCAAGTTTTAGGTGTACAAACTAAAAAATTAGAGAAATTAAATTTGACCAGATAAGCGGGACTTTGTTGTAAGATGTACCTCGAAATTGCGTGAGAAGAGCGGACGTGTACCGATGTGGTGGAATCAAGCCTTTGCCCGCCATTATATTTCAGTATTAATTCCCATATTTCCACTTTAAATTGGCTCAATGAAACGGAATTAGTCCAAAAATAATTTTAAATCACAGATATTTTCTTCCTAACCTCAAATTGCCAACCTTTTATAACAACCAAATAATTTTTCTTTTTATAAAAGCAACGATTTTTAAAAAGACTCCTGTCAAACAAATTTAAAATTCGATCATTAATTGTTTTGAAACTTGTGTCTTCTCTGGCAAATTTAACGCAAATTCCCATTATCCTGGATTTCTAATATAAAATATTTGGGTCAAAATTTCTTATTTTAATAAAATTTTGCAAATTCGACTTTTTTACTTTATCAATTTCAATTGGTCGCTAACCAACTTAACACTCCACTGTGCCATATTAATTCATTTAATATCTGCTATTGCCAACGACAATGCCAATCAAAACGTAATACTTATCCCCCGTCACTGTTTTACGTAACACAGTTTGTCATTGGGTGTGTGCAAATGTTTGCTTGTCTGATTAAATTAATAACTAATTAATAAAGGCGAATGGCACACGACAATATTATGGAAAAACTCTAAAAAAAAAGACACGAACATTGAAAATTGAGCAGAAGATAATTATTAAAAAAATACATAAAAATACTATGAAATTATATACACGGTGTAACAAACTGTCTACAGTTCCCAGGGATTAAATTGTGAATAAATTTTAGAAAGAGTCACATTCTGAAAAATTCAAATTTAAAAGTAACCAAATAAAGTTTGATACAACAAGGTGCTTTGTCCCCCACTGTGCAGGGTAAAGTTTGAATAAAATTAGATATTATTATTGACGAGTTGGTATCGAAGGGAAGCGAATATACGCGAAAAAAATAACAATAACAAGGAGTTTTAGTGCAATTTTTGATAGAAATCAATAAGTGACGCACGCTACATAAATTAATATGCAACATGTTAGTTAATTTTTTCCCTAGAATTCCAATACTTGGTTTACTGACAAGCAGAATACAAAATTTATTTAATTATATATCATCTTAGTACGATTTTTGAAAGAAATTAAATTGTGACGCACGCTACATAGATTGATATATAACATTTTGCTTGCTTTTTATGCTATAATTTCATTTACTGACAAGCAGAATATAAAAATTATTGAATTATATATAGTCCCTTAATAGCTAAAAAGGCTTAAGCGACAAAAGTGGCTGCGCTCGATATAGACTTAAAATTAAAAAATTAAAAATAATAATAATAAAAAAACTGCAGGGAGTCTTAGTACGATCTTTGAAAGAAATGCAACTGTGACGCACGCTACATAAATTGATATGTAATATGTTGTCAAATTTTTCCTAGAATTCCAATATTTGATTTACTGACAAGCAGAATACAAAATTTATTGAATTATATATCGTCCCTTAAAAGCCAAAAAGCCTTAAGCGACAAAAGTTTAGAATCCTTAGCTTTACTCGCTACAGAGACTTAAAATTAAAAGAAAAAATAACTATTGCAAGGGGTCTTAGCAGGATTTCTTATAGAAATCAAATCGTGACGCACGCTACATATATTGATATGCCAGTTATTGTAAAACTTTTTTCCTAGAATTTTATTATTCGATTTACTGACAAGCAGAATAAAAAATTTATTGAATTCTATATCGTCTCTTGATAGCCAACAAGGCTTAAGCGATAAAAGTTA
The DNA here is from genome assembly GCA_963675445.1 of Linnaemya vulpina. Taxonomy (NCBI): domain Eukaryota; kingdom Metazoa; phylum Arthropoda; class Insecta; order Diptera; family Tachinidae; genus Linnaemya; species Linnaemya vulpina. The sequence continues at coordinate 69,807,599 of OY776280.1, read as the reverse complement.
AGTAGCCTTAGCTTAACTCGTTATAGAGAAATTGTGATGCCCGCTACATAGATTTATATGCAAGATATTGTTAATTTTTTTTTTGCTAGAATTTTAATACTATTTGATTCGGTGACAAGCGGAATAAAAATTTATTTGATTATATCTCGTCGCTTAATAGCCAAAAAGGCTTAAGCGACAAAAGTTAAGTATCCCTGGCTAAACTCGTTATAGAGACTTAAGATTAGCAGAAAAAAATAATAATTCCAAGGGGTCTTAATACGATTTTTTAAAGAAATAAAATTGTGACGCACGCTACATATATGATATGCTCAATGTTGTTTAACTTTTTTTTGCCAGAATTCTAATATTTAATTTGTTGATAAACAGATTATAAAATTTATTTAATTATATATCGTCCCTTAATAGCCAAAAAGGCCTAACTCGCTATAGATACTTAATATTGGCTTCATATGTAGTTCTGATAAATTTACTTAAGGCCACCAAATGTTTTTGGCAATTAAATTTTATTTTTATTTAATTATTCTAATAATTATCGTCAAATTAATTGTGAGACTATTTTTATCGAATATTTTAGTCAGAAGTTTTAGTTGTTTTTAATTATTTGTAATTAACCATTAAATGAATAATTACTTTCGTCTAATTTAAGCTACAGATTTTCATTAATTTGCTCAATATAAACGACTTATTAATAGGCCAGTCTTTGCAATTACTGGCATGCGGTAACGAAATGTATTTTTAATTAATTGTCTCCTTTTATTAACTGTTTTCTTTATTTTATTTTTTTCTATTTTTTTTATTTCTTCTCATTATATTTTCTTTTGCAGATGCACACAATTCTCTCGCGTCTGACTTATATTTTGTCATTTATTTCTTGTGGAGGAGGACGCATGATTTTGCGTTTGTATGTTTGTGCATGACCGTGTCATTAACCTTGAATAATTTACCATTAACAATAATAAACAACAGACTTGATTTCTTTACTTTTTTTTTTTCCATATTTTGCTATTGAACTTTCTGTTTTAATTTCGAATGAAAATGTAAACAAAATTATTATTAACGGCCTTGATTTTTTCAATATCGTTTAATGCATTTCTTTTTGGTTAGTAAACATGGCCGAAAGGATAAAAAGGGAGTAAGATTCTCCTTAAGCATTTTTGTAATTCATTAAATGTTTAGGTAATAAAACAATTTTCAATAGAGCGAGAAATATATAAAAAAAAAAAGAATTTCCCTCATATTTAACGAGCGACTGGCTGTCTTTACTGTTTATTAAATGGGCTTATGGCCAAATTGTATATCGTAAAAGCCAGCACTTGGAGAAAAAAATAAAATTATGTCGGCACTCAAGGCCAAGATATGAAAATGCGAGACCTTTAAAATTTTGCGTGGGCAATTAATTTAATTAATTGAAGTGGGGTAGCAATTTTATTAGCTGGAAAATTAATAATTCTCTTGAGATAAACCCTGTGGGGGTTTTTTTTTAATTTTTAGTTATAGAAATTGATTTTTAATGTGTTCAACTGCTGTGAAAAAAATTTAGCTGAAATTGATTAGAGTTGACTTCTCATTTCATATGCCAGGCGGGTTCAAGGCTTTCAACTTTTAAAATTAATTTGATTTTTAAAGTTTTTCCTTTAACGTTATGCAACATTACAAAAAAGTTACTCTACAAATTGAAAAACTAAATTTTAGTTCAGAACTTATTTCAATAAAAAAACAAGTCTAAAACATCAAGTTTAATTCAACTAAAACAATAACAACAACAACAATAAAATGACTGAAGAAAAGTTTTACGCCTGAAATACCATTAACGACCTGCACAATTCTTAATAACATAAAAAAAAAATATTAAATACGATCTTAAAAAGCAATTAGACGAACAACCCATCATGACAGAAAACAAAACGGTTGACAAGGAAAAGGACAAGAAAAATGAAGTGGAGTTCGACAAAGGCCGGGAAAAAGATAAAAATCAACAAACCCCTGCAATTCCACAAAAAGAGCAACAGTCCAAGACAGAGCAACAGCAGCAGCAGCAACAACAACAACAACAACACCATGACAGGTAAGTTGTTTATTTTGTAAATTATCGTTTTATATGATAATGAAAATAGGAATAGAAGTTATTCCACTGAATAAATAAGTGTCCTTTACACTTTCTTCTTTGCCAAGGAAAATAAAGAAATTAAAAAAGCTTTTTCAAGAGAATCTATTGCTTTTAGCAAAAGACCCTTTAAAGTTATTTTAAATTGAAAAAAAAATAAAAAAATTTTAAAAACAACATTCAAGTTGATTAAGAACACTCAGAAATAAATTATGAGTAAAAGAAAATACTATTTATCAAACCCGCCTTAACCCTGGATGGCTGCTTTTAGTCGAAGTGACCAAGCTCAGTTACTCTTTATCAAACAACTCTTTAATTTTGCTGAAATTCGTATTAAATCATAAGACAGAAAAATAAATTTTAATTTATATTTAATTTTTTTATTTATTTATTTGTTTTTTTTTCCAATAAAATATTTGACCAAAATATAGTTGTTAATTTTAAAAAATGTCGGTTAAATTGGTTAAGAGCACTCAGAAATAAGTTATGTGTAGGAAAAACAACTATTTATCAAACTGCTCTTAACCCTGGATGGCTACTTTTCGCCGATTCAACGAAGACTAGTTACTTTTTACCAAACAACTCTTTTACTTTGCTCAAATTCTTATTAAATCTTAAGAAAAGAAAAGTTGGTTATAATTTGTATTTAATTTTTTTTTTAATTTTAATTTTTTAAATAAAATATTTCACTAAAAATATATTCGTTAGCTTTTAATTTTAAAAATTGTCGCGCTGAAACTATTTTAATAAACTGTTCGTCGGTTCAACGAAGAGTAACCTGAATAAACAAAAATAAAGAGTAACCATCGAGGGTTAAAAACACAGGGCACACCACTCATATGTACTGTAGTTCGGTGGGCATTTAAATGTGTAACTCGTGTGTAACAAAATTCAAGCCACATCAAACTAAATCGGCCTTTTGTAATTAATAAAATTTTTAGTTTTAAATAAAATATATTTCCTTAAACCCTGTAAATAAATTTTGTGTGTTGTAAAAGACTAATAAATTGTTGATAAACTTCTATACAAAATACCCAAACCCAAACCCAACAAACAAGTTGATGGTTGTATTTCAATTTAATTGTTTGTTTTCTTTTCATTTAAAAAATTCATTCGTTTGAATCACAAATAAAATGCCGTGACATGTAATTAAACGCATCGGACATTTTATTTCATTGCCGCAGCCGCACACACACACACACACACACACACAGAAAAATGTGGCGAAATATTGGAGTGTTTAAATAATTTGTTTCTCTTTTAATGTTCTCCCCCACCCCGGCTGAATTAAAATGCGCTGCGAATAATTATTATTTATGGGACACGAAGACAACTCATACGTGACTGCGGTTTACGCCCGCCGAACTGCTGCACGTACGATTGATATTTATCTGCTATAATTTTAAAAAATAATAATTAAATTCACTTGATATGCAAATAAAATATACGAGTTCAGCTCAAAGAATCTTTAAATTTCGGAGGCTGCTTTTTTAAGTGCATTCGTGTGGAAAATGTTTCCACAGTTTTAGCTAATTCGCGTAATTTGTTTGTTGGCGAGAGCCATGAAGGTTACCAGTATTTTTGAGGACTTTCTGCTGGCCAAGAGAACCAACGAATTCGCATCAAATTTACGTTGAAAAATGCAATTAAGCAGGAACCGTGTAAATTTTATTATAAAAACTACATTTTAATTATTTCACAAAAAGAATAAAACTTATTTTCTGAATTTCTTACACGATAAAAGTTACTTTTTTACTTAAATTTTTTTTGAGCACAAAATAAAAGTTATTTCTTGATTTTCATTTGTTCTTCAGGACTTTTATTTTTTTATTAGAAAATAAAAGTTAATTTTTTACTTCAAATATTTCAAGCAGAAAATAAAAGTTATTTCTTGATTTTTTTTTGGTTCTTCAGCAAATAAAAGTTATTTATTGACTTTTATTTTCCGATCAGGAAATTAACGCAATTTTTTAACATTTTTCGATCAGAAAATAAAAGTTATTTCTTGATTTTCATTTGTTCCTCAGGACTTTTATTTTTTGATCAGAAAATAAAAGTTAATTTTTTACTTAAAATTTTCAAGCAGAAAATAAAAGTTATTTATTGATTTTCATTTGTTCTTCAGGACTTTTATTTTTTGATCAGAAAATAAAAGTTAATTTTTTACTTCAAATATTTCAAGCAGAAAATAAAAGTTATTTCTTGATTTTTTTTTGTTCTTCAGCAAATAAAAGTTATTTATTGACTTTTATTTTCCGATCAGGAAATTAACGCAATTTTTTAACATTTTTCGATCACAAAATAAAAGTTATTTCTTGATTTTTATTTGTTCTTCAGAACTTTTATTTTTTGATCAGAAAATAAAAGTTAATTTCTTACTTAAAATTTTCAAGCAGAAAATAAAAGTTATTTCTTGATTTTTTTTTGTTCTTCAGCAAATAAAAGTTATTTATTGACTTTTATTTTCCGATCAGGAAATTAACGCAATTTTTTAACATTTTTCGATCACAAAATAAAAGTTATTTCTTCATTTTCATTTGTTCTTCAGGAAATAAAAGTCATTTATTAACTTTTATTTTCTGGCCAGAAAGTGGACGCAACTTTTTAGAATATTTCGATCAGAAAATAAAAGTTATTTCTTGATTTTCATAATAAGAATAAAAAAGTTACTTATCAAATAAAAGTTATTTTTTATTTAAGTTTTTCGATTAGAAAATAAAAACTTTTTCTAGATTTTTATTAATTCCTCTGAAAATAATTGTTATTTTTCTATTTTACCATAAATCTCGAAAAAAATTTTATATCGACTTCTATTTTTCGATCAGAAAATATTAAAAGTTATTGCGTGATTTTTATTTTTTAATCACATAATAAAAGTTATTTCTTAATTTTAATTATTCCTTAGAAAATAATTGTTATTATTCTTTTATTTTTATTTATTCTTCGAATAATAAACATGTTTTATTAACTTTTTTAGTTTTCGATCAGAAAATAATTATTATTTTCTGGTTTTTACCATAAAAGTTACTTCCTGATTTTCGCTTTTCAATCAGATAATAAAAGTTATTTCCAGATTTTTAATTGTTCCTCAGAAAAAGAGTTATTTTTTACTTTTTAAAAATCGGTTTTCAATAAATAAAAGTTATTTCTTGACTTTTATTTTTCGATTAGAAGTTAAAACTGCAAAGAAACCCACTGATTTTTTTACATAAAGACCAAATCGCCAAATTCTGTTCAGAACTGCTTTGAGCAGAGCAGCACAGCTGTTTGCGAAAGCCGCTGCAGTTCTCGTGTGTATTTTTTGCTTATCATCACTTTTTATGCGGATTAACAATTCTTGTTTATACAGATTTTTTTTTATTAAATAAAATTCGAGAATTGTATTGTAAACTCGCTAAATTCCTGTGTCGCTGTTTAATTATTTTCTAGACATCCTACTTTCTAATTTTTTTCACTTTTACTTAAGCCCAACTTTTTCTTGTTTAATTTTCGCTGTCTAAAGAACTTTTCGAACAACACAAATTTCTGTGCCTGGCTCGCTAATAAGGATTTTTGCTTTCAAACGATAATTCAAAGAAAAGTTTGAATGAAAATAACAAATTCGTGGGAATTTAAGGCAGCTGTTCGAGTTTGTTTACAAAAGTTACTCTTGCGGAAAGCTTCGATTAAGACAACAAAGTTCACGTGTATTTTTGAATAAATATTTTCTTAGAAGAAAAAAAAAAAAAAGAATGCAGGGAAATTTATTATATGAAATTCTTTAAGCGTAAGAGAAAAGAATTTGAAAGAAGGAAAAGAATTACGAGCTGCTTCAAACACATTTACAGCCAATAACAACTAAAATGTTGTTTGATTTATTACCCGACGATGTCGCACGTTCCAACACTCTGTTGCACGAGTCACAATTCCGACTCGTTCTGTTTTTTTTTCTTTGCCATCCACAACAGACTGGAGAGAGTGCGATTCCCCAAGAGAAATCCATAAAAATGAACAGTGATATTTTAATTCCACATCCTTAATGTCCTTTATGCAAATTTATTATGTTGTCATTGTCATTTGCCTGGCACACAAACACACACACACACACACTGACAAAACCGTCATATCTTTACCAGTCTAAATATGTGTCAACCCAAGCAGTTAAACTCGACTTATTATGTCTGAGAGGGCCCGGTTTGTTTCACTGACGAACTGACGATGTGTGAATGTTCTATTCATGTTTTAAAAGAATTTGTTTTTATGCAAAATTTTTATTTAATTCGTTAAAGTTGAGTGGTTAATGAAAACGTTTAAATGTCAGATCCTGATGAGGGGTTGATTTAAAATATTAAATTGTTGAAATGACGCACACAATTATTTTCTTTTTAAGCGAAGAAATTTTAACTGCTGTTGACAATGTTGCAGCCAACAGAAGAGTATCTGCGAAGTTAATAAGTCGGATTAGATGTAATTAAGAGCGGTTGCTAAAGGAGAAGATAACGAGTTTTAAATTCTCTATATGAATATTAAAATTTATATTTTTTTTATTCTTTTTAAGTTGGCAGGCACGTTTAGATAAAGAGATTTAAAAATTATTATAATTTTATTTTTGTTATAGAAGGAACTCGAAATGAAAAAAGTTTGCAAATTTAAAAAGTCGAAAAAGAATTTCCTAATTAAAGGATCATACAGCCAAATTCCAGTTAAAATAATATTATTAAACGCCGTTTAGGAGACTTAAAACTTAGTAAAAATCCTTAACAAAATCCTGCTTCATATCCTTAAATTAATTTCACTTAAAATAAAATTTGAGTGAAAGGCTTTCGAAATTTTTTATTTCTTTGAAAGATTTATTGACGCTAATGGATGGCATATAGAATCGGTGGAGCGCATCCACAATGGAAAATTTTTCAAGACTCTGACCCTTAAATCGGGCTGAATTTGATGGATGGCCTTATCCGACGCCTGTAACTTAACAAAAGTTCACAAGAAGAAATGTAACGGGCTCAAATCGCTCTTTTAAGGGAGAAGACCTTGCCCTCAAGTCACTCTCCCTTAATATGTTTTAATTAAAGAAAAAATTCTGCATAAAAACCTGTACATTCTTTTAATATATATATTTTTTTAATGTCAAAACTTTGCAGTTACTACATTTTTCCACAATATGGATACAGTTTTCAATTGCAAGTAATTTGTATCAAACTATTTATTGCTTTACTGAATATGGAACAAAAGATATAGAAAATAAAATATTAAAAAAATAATCAAACGGCATCACATGAATTTGGCGAATGTGCGATACAATTCTCGAATTCTATTTCATAATAAATTCGTGTATAAATAATAATTATTAGCAGTTTCATTTAACCCACTTACTATGTAGAAATAAGCAAAAATGCGCACGAGCATGGCAGGTGAAAGTGTAGCGGCTTTCGAAAACAGCTGTTCTGCTCTGCTGTGTAAGTTAAATACTTTAAACTCCTGCTGAATTTCCCCTGTGCTTTGGAATATTTATCATGTCTTTCTGAATTAAAAATGCGAGTTATTGAGTTGCGGATTTAGTTTAAATTAAATTTATCCGTTGAAACTGCGGACAAGCTTTTAAGCCGCGGACAAGCTGTCAAACTGCAGAAGAGCTCTGAAGCTGCAGACAAGCTTTTAAGCTGTGGACGAAATTTTAAACTGCAGATGTTAGTAAAACTAGAGATGTAAAATAATTATATATAAAGGGTGTTTTTTTATAGAGTGATACAAGTTTAAATCAAATAAAACATAGTAAAATATTATCGATATCAATGAAACTGTCTTTATTGGATAGGAAATTTTGTGACATTAATGTTTAAATATGATTTCGTCCATGTGGCCGCCACGGTTGGCGCGTACAAGGTGCAATCTGGGACACCAATTTTCCCATATGAAGACATATGGGCCAATGACTCCGGCAGCCCATAAAGCGCAGCAACAAGTAATGTTCTGTGGATGTAATGGTGTTTCGACAAAAGCTTGTGGATTCTCTTCACTACAAATGCGACAATTCTGTTTATTTACGTACTCATTCAACCAAAAATGGGCTTCATCGGAAAATAAAATTTTGAATGGACGAAGTGCACGATAAGTTTGACGAATAGAACCATTATTTTGATTAAAAATTTCCACAATTTGCACGCGTTGCTCTAGTGTAAGTCGATCCGCAATGAAATGTCAAAGCAAACTCAACAAAAAGCAACTATCAGCTGTTAAATGGGTGGTCAAAAAAAGCAGTGATGCCAACTCAAAGTTATATCAATCTATAAAAAACACTCTACATTTTGAAATAAGTAGAATATTTTACTTCACAATTTCCAATAGTGTGATTCGGAATTTATCACACTGTTGGTCAAAAGGCTGTCATTTTATGGCACTAATTGGATGTCTTAACCAGTTAAATTTGATTACTTTTATTTCTAGTTATTCATAAGTTTAAACAGCCATAAAATTGCATGTTGTAGCAAAAAAAAAAAAAAGAACAAACATATTCAACTCCTCTTCAAAAAAAAATTAAAAATATGTTATAAAAATAACAAAAGAAAAAGCACTTCATCACTTGAATGCGCAAACGTTATTAGGAAGCTGTCAAATGAAAATATTGTTTGCTTTAGGTTAAATGTCCTGCCGAAGGGAGGACATGATGCGTATATTTCGTTCCATAAACTAAAGCTACTCACTCGTATGGGTTGGCTGGTGGTGGCGGAAAGCCTTTGCGAAAAACTCATACTCTTCTGCCCCGAATTCTGCTGATGTGTGCAAAATATTCAACGATTTTTTGTTGTTCTATTTTGGCAAAAAAAACTGCCGCTGACAGCTGCTGTCAAGCCAGAAAATTTTTGGCAACATACAAACTCTTTCACTCGTAGTGCTCGTGTTGCTTCAAAGGAAACAAGGAAATCAATAATTTATGGGTTTGGGGGGGAAAAGGGTTTCGTATGTTTCACGTATAAAAAAAAAACTTTGTTACACGCTGTTAATGCATTTTATACATATTTACCATTTTGAGAAACACGTGCTTCCTAATTTGCCTACTTACCGCCACCAATTCCACCACATTCAGCAGCGCAGTTACGGGTCCTTTTCAGCACATTCACTGAAATAGTCGACAACAGTGGGAGTGCCTGAACAGCATCTACAATTGCTGGACTTTGTATTCCTTTTTGTTATTAATGCCGCTGCATACGATTGAACAGAATGTGAGCCTGCACACAATCATTCTGATCTATTTTGAATGGAAGAGATTTTGTGTTGGCGGCTGGCTAATTTGAACACAAAACTTAATGAATGGGCCACTCAGCACACGCCCACTTTATTCGCAACAAAATTTTAATATTTAAACTCTGTCCAAAGTACTTGAAAACATCACTGCTGTGAGGGCTAATGGGAGGGGGATAACAAAAATTATACAAAAAAATTCATTTTTATTTTTATATTTTTTTCCTTTTTTAGAAAATTTATCGCGCTTTTCGCACATGCCATTTATTTTATTTGATCTTTGGATTGAGGTAATTATATATTAACCTTAAATGTTGCAAAGAGCGTCATAAGATTTATAAGGTAATTTTTCTAGCTGCTTGAGATCTGTTAATACCAACAACTCTGGCTTAACTGCACTAAAAGAAATTCGCAACGAAACGGCTTAATTAAATTTACTTTTTTCCAAAGAAAATTTCCCAAAAATATATGAAAGTGTTCCCCTCGAATTACTTCAGTTTCATGAAAATATTTCATTGGATTTCTGACCACAAAATGTTGTATCTTTATGGAAATCATTTTAAGGAAAATATATTCAAAATCTTCAGTTCAGAAAGAAAGAAAAATATTTAAATATTTATTGTGCTAAATTCTTTAAAATTTAATTAATGATATTAATTAAATTAATTTCATGATACTAATTAATGATAATCAAAAATTTAGAATTTCATATCTATGAAATATATTCTTTGTTTTTAACAAAGATTTCGTTGAATTTATAACAGAATGATTATCTAATTCATTTGATCAGTTGTTAACCGAAAAATTGTTGCGTATGATCATTTCAATGAATCAGTTATTAATTAATTGTTAATTAATTAATGACATTAACTGTTAATATTAATTGTATTAACGAAACTGCTTCATTAACTCAATGTGTTAAATTAATTTTGCACTTGAATTAACTCCACTGTAACAATGAAATTATTACATTGAATACCAGCAATTATTTCATTGCATTGATAAAATAACTCCATTAAAATTGTATCGTTGTAACACTGAAACTAGTTTAAAGCATTAACGAAAGTATTTAATTTATTTGAAAAAGTTTTCGTTAATGAAACGTTTCAAACACTCATTTCATTAACCCAATGAAACTTTACGTTGGCTAATTTCTAATTAAAATTTTCAATAAAATAATGTCGAAAATCATAGAATTTATGAAGAAACTTATTTCAGTACACTGAGAATTTTAAAGTCTAGGGACGTTTCTGTTCGCCAGGATTTGTCAAGTCACAATGAATCGTTTAACGCCAAAGCCAAGCTTTTAATTTGTTAAAAATTTTTTTCGAAAAATACATCTGTACGAGAAGTTCAAACATGATATTTATCACGAAATTGTGTCAAGTTATAATTCTTATTTCTAGTTAAATGAGTACGTCAGTAAGCAAAATATTGGCATTTGAAAAAAAGTAAATCCTCAACCCGTTAATAAGTCATCACTGAATTCGTTACAATAGCCTTTTTATTGTGATTTACACGGTGCAACAGCCCTAGTTTTTGCCAGACTTGACTATTTTGGTCTGTATATTTTAAAAGAAGATATTGAACGCTTTTAAAACAAACAAAAACACAAGAGTAAAAATGTCTTGTGGTCGTAGGACCAAAAAAAAAAATTGTAGAAATGTGTTGTGGTCGTAGGACCAAGGGGCAAAGGATTCCTCCTTGCAAGCAGTAGTCCTATCTGTAAAACATTACCATTTTTTCAATTTTATTGTACTTTTATTTAGAAAATAAGGTTTAAACTTGCAGCAGTAAGTCGTAAGAGGCCTGTCTTTCCCCGCCTCCCTTTTTTTGTGAACCGTGGCAAAATATTATTTAAGAAAATTAGAATTTTTCAAATGATTCTTTAAGAAGAGAATTTTATCGTGACTATTTTTACTTTGAAAAAAAAAATTCATATATTTTTATAAAAGAAATTTTATTAAAAATAATTTTTCTGTTTCGAAAAACAAATTTTTTTGTATAGTAACTAATTTTTTTTAATTAGTAAAAGTTGCTGCCTTTTATACAACACCCTTAACAATCGGTTTATTGTTAAATCAATTAAGTGAAAACCTTGTCTCTAGAAGTGGCCCGTGCTCTTGTTCACTGGCCTCCCTAGTTAGAGCGCCTGGATTATTTCCTATAAAGAGATGCTTGAAACATTCAAGATCCTGATTTATTGGAAATAGTTCTTATGCAAATAAAAAAAAAATTGCCCGCTAGTTCAATGAAGATTTATATTCAGAAATTATTATTATTTTTCTTAATTTTAAATGTTAAATAGTCGAATTTCAAAAGCAACAACATCATACAGGGTGTTTTTTATAGAGTGATACAACTTTGAGTTGGCATCACTGCTTTTTTTGACCACCCATTTAACAGCTGATAGTTGGTTTTTGTTGAGTTTGCTTTGACATTTCATTGCGGATCGACTTACACTAGAGCAACGCGTGCAAATTGTGGAAATTTTTAATCAAAATAATGGTTCTGTTCGTCAAACTTATCGTGCACTTCGTCTATTCAAAATTTTATTTTCCGATGACGCCCATTTTTGGTTGAATGAGGAGAATTCACAAGCTTTTGTCGAAACACCATTACATCCACAGAAAATTACTGTTTGGTGCGCTTTATGAGCTGGCGGAGTCATTGGCCCATATGTCTTCAAAAACGATGATGGCCAGAATGTTACTGTTTGTGAAAATTGGTGTTCCAGATTGCGCTTTGTGCGCAAAAGTCGTGGCGGCCACATGACCGAAACCATATGTAAACATTAATGTCATAAAATTTTGTATTCAATAAAGACCGTTTCATTGATATCAAAAATATATTACTATGATTTAAACTTGTATCACTCTATAAAAAACACCCTATATTAGAAAAAATCCTTTAAGCAAAACAAGCTCTCGTTAAAATGATTTATTTGATATCTTTGCAAAAAATAAACATGTGCTCAGATTTTATTAAGAAAATTATTCATCTGTAATACAAAATAAAATATTTTCTTGTGATTTTCATTGATTTGGGGAAATAAAACAACCATCACATATAATCCAGTTGTTAGGCCAGCTTAGAAAAATATGTTTGATTTTGTTATTACTTTTATCCCAAATAAATCAATTCTTACAGATGATTTGCAAAAGAAATCGAGCGGAAAAATAATGGTTTCGCAAGAGGAAATAAAACAACTTCATTAGCAATCGCACATGCAGATGTAAAACTTTATTGCCTGCCTACATCTGAGCCTCTTAAGTGGGGAACAAAAAAATTATTATAAAAAAATATTAAACAGTGCAAATAATTTATGTGAAATTGGTTGTGTAGCCTTAATAAAACTGTATAACCAGTCGAACATGCTCCATTTTCGATTGGAGAGAAAATATATTTTATTTTCTCTCTCTTAATTTCATTTTAAAAGGCTTTTATTGACTTCAACTCTTTGCTCCTTTAGACTCGAATTTGATTCAATTTAAGCGTAGAGATTTACTTTAGGACCGATGACAATGCTATCATATGATGCATTTGATTAGGGTTGCCGTAGTGGCTTTTTAAGAAAGCAAGTGTTGCCGCTATTTTTCCCAGGAAGAGGTGGGCATAATCTGCCGTTATAAATTTAATAATAAGAAAACCACTGCTGTTATTGATTTTTTGAAGAGCTGGTGAGAAACTTTTGGGATTTTGGGGATTTTAATAAAAGTTTTTGGGAATACGAAATGCTGCTTTATTGTTGGTTCTGTCAAGTGTTGTATCTTGGTCAGCTCTTGTCCAATAAATTTTATTAACTTCACATGTCAGCTTCGAAGTTTATAACCGACTAATTTAGAATCGAGTCTAATTTAGAATCGACTTAATTTGAATTAATCAATTAACTTTAAATATTGTTCGCTTATCAAGAACCCGTGACAATACAATAATTAGATAAGTTTTGGTCAGTGTTGCCGAGGTGGATCTTGAAGAACACAAAATTACCATTATCTGTCATTGCAGATTAATAAAAACAAAACACATTTGCCGTTGATTTTTTTAGAAGCGTCGAGAAACTTCTGGGATTTTGGGGATTTTAATACAAGTTTTCCAAAATGCTGCGACTAATTGAGACTCGATTTTGACTGAATTTGAATTAATAAATTAACTTTTAATATTGTTCGCTTATCAAGAACCCGTGACAATACAATAACTAGATAAGTTTTGGTCAGTGTTGCCGAGGTGGATCTTGAAGAACACAAAATTACCATTATCTGTCATTGCAGATTAATAAAAACAAAACACATTTGCCGTTGATTTTTTTAGAAGCGTCGAGAAACTTCTGGGATTTTGGGGATTTTAATACAAGTTTTCCAAAATGCTGCGACTAATTGAGACTCGATTTTGACTCAATTTGAATTAATAAATTAACTTTTAATATTGTTCGCTTATCAAGAATCCTTGACAATACAATAATTCGATAAGTTTTGGTCAGTGTTGCCGTGATGGATTTTTGAGAAAAAAACGAGTTTTCGTTGGTTTTTTCGTGAATGGGGGGAGAACTTCTTCTGTGTTGGATTTTTAAGAAAAAGAGTACTGCCATTGTTTTGCAGAAGAAACATTTGGCAACTCACGCTATTTTGGGGATATCAGCCCTATTTTTTGGAAATCAAATCGTGACATTACTTAGTTGTTGGCCTTACTTTAAATGGAGCACATTTATCAAGAACTGATGCAAAAATATTATAATTTGATAGGTTTTTACAAGGTTGCCGTGTAGATTTTTAAGAAGAGAGTTCCCGTGCAGATTTTTAAGAAGGGAGTTGCTATTGTTTTTCCGGGGAGTTGCCAAAGAACTTTTTACATGATGGAGACAATAAGTGCAGCTGTTGTTGTTTTTTTTAGGCAAGTTCCGTATATCTTCTGGTATTTCGGCGATTTCATAAAAAATTTTTTGGAATTAATATAATGATTCTTTTGGCAACTCACGCTATTTTGGGGATATAAGCCCTAGTTTTTAGGAATTAAGTCGTGGCGTTATTTAGTTGTTGGCCTTATTTTAAATGGAGCACACTTAGCAAGAACTGATGCAAAAATATTATAATTTGATAAGTTTTTACAGGGTTGACGTGTAGATTTTTAAGAAAAGAGTTGCCATTGTTTTTCCGGGCAGCTATCAGGGAACTTTTTACACTGTGGAGAAAATGAGTGCAACTGTTGTTGTTTTTTTAGGCAAGTTCGGAATATATTCTGGTATTTTGGGAATTTCATACAAAATTTTTGGGGATAAAAATTATGTTTCAGACCTTACCAGCTGATATGTCACGGCTAGATATCACATTTCATCGCTCCATACATCAGCTCGGGAAAAGTGCTCCACACTTTCCCCACTATAACAGTTTTTTTTTTTTTTTTCATAAATTCATTTCTATATTGAGAACTATTCTTCAGTTTTTAACTTGATTTCCTTTGACAAAGTGCTTATTAATTTTTTTTAACTGTATTTAGTGGTTATTAATTTCCTGAAAAGTTGTTGTGAATGCATCTTTATCAAACAGAACACTAACTAAAAAGTTTTTTAAAAGAGTTAAACATGTTGGGGCTTTGGTCCTTTACGTAATTTGCTTTTAATTCCTGTTAACAACAGAGCCAATTATCTCTGCCTGGCTGGCCATACAATTGGATTTGAAAGGACTACAAGAACATAAATAGTTTACAAAACACAACAGAACAACTTTAGTGTTTGCCATGAGAGATAAATTTCAACTTGAGATTTCAAAGAAGAGGGCAAGAAAAATATCTCTACTCCCACAATTAAAAAGTTCTGCTAAATTTTTTTTATATAAAAAGATGATTAAAAAGCTCAACTTCTATGGCAGATGTGCTCTATAAAAATCAATAAAACAAAGTTTTAAAAAATTTACTTGCAATAATTAATGCAGCCATAAAATCAACTTAAAAAGTTTTCAGTGTTGAATTATTCAGAGTGGCAAAAGTTTTTATGAACTTTTATTTTGGCTGCTTTTCTTAAATTGATTGAGAATTATAAAGTTTTTTTAGTTCTGTATTCACTATATTGAATTCTGTGAATACAGTCGCGACTCTCGATAATCTGAAATTGAATAGAACAAATATTCGAATAATTAAGAGCTCATTTTGGTAGCAGTTTAATTTACAGGACCGGCAAACCCCTACTTTTAACTAACATGAAGTCGAATCATTCGAATTTTTTTTAAATCTAAATTACTAAATTGAAAACTATGAAAAATGTTTTAACTTAAAAATAATTTTTACAATAAAAAATAAATTCTAATAATTTCTTCAGAAAATACAACCCAAAAAAGTCTTACAAAAAATTTACAAATTAAAATGTGGAAAAAAATAATCAGGCGGCAACCATCGGTTCGATACAATTCTCGTATTATATTTCATAAAGAAAAAAATCTTTGACAACAAAATTTAGAAATTAAAAAACGAAAAAAAAAAATAATCAAGCGGTAACAACGGTTCGCTACAATTCTCGTATTCTATTTCTTAAGGAATTTTGAAGAAATAAAATTGTTTTTATATCCAATTAAGCCGTTTCAGAAGAGGCAATTAATAAAAATGCTAATGACTGATGCTAATGAAAGCGCAGCGGCTTTTGAAAACAGCTATTATGCTTTGCAGTGTAAGTTGAATTAAAATTCATGCTGAATTTCGCTGAAGCTTTAGCGTATTTATCATGACTTTCTAAGTTAAAAACACTCGTCGAACAATTAACCCATTAAAATTTAATTTAGCAAAACAGTTAACGGTTCGATACAAATTATTTACAATTAAAAAAGGGATTATATTCTTGTGATTCATGTTGCAGACTTCAACACTATTCGACAAGGGTATTCATTCCATATTTTCGTTGCTCAGAAAACGCTAAGCGATAAATAAATTCTTCGAAATTAAATCACTTTTCAATTCCTTTTCTGATTACTTTCGCACGACTTATTTAGTGCTTCGTTTTCTGAGTAATGAAAACAAAGAATGTTGTTGTTCCTGCGGAGTGTAGATTTCATTTATCACAACCCTTCATATATTTACTTTTTGCTTTTGCAATATTCGCCAAAATAACTCAATATTATTATGAGTTTTAATAATGTTGAACTGCAAACAAGAGAATTGAATGTCGATTATTAAGACTTAATAAAGTTCATATTAAAAATATCATATTTTAAAACGAATACTCAAATGGTTTGTAAATTTTAATTGATGTTAATCAAATCTTAGCCGAACTACTAACAGACAGACAACAAAATATTAATTATATTGTTCGATCTAAGAATGTTTTCGTATAATAAATAAATAACTTTACTAGCAAAGACAAGTAAAGCCTTTTAAATATTTGCAAACATAATTGTAACAAACTGTCCTACACAACACAACTATTTGATAATAAGTATTTTAGAATGCATGTGTATGTGTGTGTGTGTGTAAACATCATAAAATCTAATATTTACTAAAAGATTTCCCCAGTATGCCAAACAACATCAAAAGCCAGAAATCAACTGAATGTTTTATGTGCAACCAGGCATGATTAAATAACCAAAAGCATCATCATCATCACAAGCAAAATTGTAAAGTTCGTTTATACTCGCTGTCAATATCAATCAATACATTTTCTAATGCCTGCCCTACTCCAGTCGTTTCAGAAGATTATCACAATTTTTGGATCTACTCAATATACCACGTCATCATAGTGGTCACAGTGGCAGCAGCAGCAGTAGCAATAATTCACAACAACATTCTCCACAAACACCACATGCTGCCAGTGAAATGACGACAGCGGTGGAGAGGCGTAGCAGCAACAGCAGCTGCAATAATAATGCCAGTAGTCATGATTCTGGTATAATGATGACGATTGAACAAGAACAACAGCAGCAACAGCATCACTTGCATCAACAGGGCTCTTCCTCGAAACGGTCATCATGTGTGAGCTTTCGTAGTGAGATTCTATTATTCGATTTGGTTAATGGTGAAATCAATGATTTAAGCGAAAGGTATATGCCCACTTAAGCTACATGCACATCTAGCAAATATTTGAAGAAATAAGCGTAACCACTATTCTATTTTATTTTTTTTGCAAAATCGTTTCTTTAATTGTTTATTGAAATTGTATTGAATTTTTTACCAAACATTTAAAACATTTTCCTAAAGTTATAATATATTGAACCGAAATTATTATTTGTTATGCTTATTCCGTCAAATATTTGGCAAATGTGAACGTTGCTTTGGTTACAGTACAGGAATATACATGCAGTATTTAATAAAATACATGTGATTTAAGTGAATTTTGGTAAATTTAATTTTAAAAAATAATTTAATTTGTGTTCACATTTTTCCAAGGAAAACACTTGATGCAACACATCAAATATATATAGAATGGGCATATTTGAGGTTAGAAAGTAAATCGGCTTAAAAACACACTATTTTCCTGACAAATTCAGTTTTATTGTAGCAATCGAAAGCAAAAATATGGGATTTAATAAGAGAATATAATGTAGGGCACAAGTCCACCTCTAAGCAACTCGGCGGGCGTGCATTCTTTTCGAAGCGCCACCTTTTTGTGACTTGCACACGTAAGACCCCCCGGTGGGCACAATAGGCAACTTCGTCAGTTGTAACGCCTTGTTGCAGTGATTTCTGGGGAAAAGATAAGAAATACAGGTGGAAGGATACCTGTTAACCTCCATTACAAAGGATCAAAAATCAGTCGTAGTTTACAAACCTATATTAGTTGGACCTGCGAGACGTAACCAGTTTCCTTACACTGGTGCAACGGGATCTTCTTGAGCCCCACATATGATGTTTGCTTGGGGGTGAAGCGACGATGGTTGGGCGTGTGTGAAACATCTGCTTCACTGGCGAAGCCTTGTTTAACGCACGTTCATCTAATTGATGGCGTCTGGCGGACCTCGTTCTTCCCCTATGTCTTATTGATTCTGTGGCCAGATGTTGGTTGAGGTCTCTTCAATTAGTCCACGTGGTAGCTGTGGTTTAATACCAAGAGGCGCTGGTAGAGATGTCAGATAAGGGTTGATGTTCCGGCATATTCATATTATGTTGGGACTTCGACCCAGCTGATAGCAGTGTCTATGGGCTGCTGCAAACCAGCAGGCGTTATGGAAGGGGTGATGCGTTGTTGGTGCTGGGAGTGTCAGGAGGCATAAGTCTTACGACTTTGAACTTTGGCTGCTCTTGGTGCTGACGACGTGCTTTCCTCGGAAGTAACAAGGGTTTAAGATAGACCCGAACACCTTAGCAAGGTGTATGAATATGGTTTAATGGCGAAACCATATGAGTGAAGTTGCAACCTGTGTAAGCCCTAAGGGTGACAGGATTGGTGGTGAACACCTAGTTTCACTCGATTGCTTTTGAGCACCGTCAGGTAAGGCCGAAAGGCAGGTACTGACGTAAACTTGAGCATTCTCTGTTCACGTAAGACCGGGTTTTAAAATGGCTCTAGGGAATGCAATCCAGCGGCCAACCGACATCGCCAAATCTAAAAATAACGCGAACGGGATATTTACCAAATTTTTCCTAGTCCCACAACTGCAAATACCCATGAAAGGATATTTCCCATGCAATACACTCAATTAGCGTTTTCATATTTTCAATCTTCAGCTTTTTAACATGTTTATTTTATTTGTGCGGGTCATAAAATTAAGAAATATTTTGCATATTCGCAACATATAATTTGCTTTTAATTTTGTGAAAAAAAAGTGGACTCAAGAGTTCTTCATATGGCGACCGTGACATACGATGATCATAATCTTAATCAAAAAATTATTTACAAGTGGTACACGCTTTTCGAAGGAGATCGAGAAGACTCGAACGACGACGCTTGTACCGAACGCCCCCAAACATTAACAACCGATAAAAAATGTTGGCAGAGTTAAGAAAATTGTTGTGGAGAATCGTCAAATCACTGATAAATATATCAGCCTATTAAATGACTCAGCAAAGTTCGTTACAAAATTGTTAATTTCTCTCCATAAAAAAATTACTCGTAAACAACATCGCAGTCATGCCTTAGG
Organism: Linnaemya vulpina; assembly: GCA_963675445.1. NCBI lineage: Eukaryota > Metazoa > Arthropoda > Insecta > Diptera > Tachinidae > Linnaemya > Linnaemya vulpina. The sequence goes on along the minus strand of OY776280.1, from coordinate 69,788,216 downwards.
CGTCATAATTATCAGATTTGGCTCCCTGCAAACTTCCCCCGATCCCACAATTGAAAATACCCATGAAACGATCCGTCCAGTGTAGCTACGATTGACGAGATAACAACCGAATCTGTTAGGGAGCTCAGGGATATAAAGGGTGTTTTTATAGAGTGATACAAGTTTAAATCATAATAAAACATAATAATATATTTTTGATGTCAATGAAACGGTCTTTATTGAATAGAAAATTTTATGACATAAATGTTTAAATATGATATCGGCCATGTGGCCGCACAAGGCGCAATCTGGAACACCAATTTTCACAAACAGTAACATTCTGACCATCATCGTTTTTGAAGACATATGGGCCAACGACTCCGCCAGCTCATAAAGCGTACCAAACAGTTATTCTCTGTGGATGTAATGGTGTTTCGACAAACGCTTGAGGATTCTCCTTACTCCAAATGCGACAATTCTGTACCCATTCAACCGAAAATGGGCTTCATCGGAAAATAAAATTTTGAATGGACAAACTTCACGATAAGTTTGACGAACAGAACCATTATTTTGATTAAAAATTTTTACAATTTACACACGTTACTCTGGTGTAAGTCGATCCATAATGAAATGTCAAAGCAAACTAAACAAAAAGCAACTATCAGCTGTTAAATGGGTGGTCAAATAAAGCAGTGATGCCAACTCAAAGTTGTATCACTCTATAAAAAGCACCCTATACTAACAATAGGATATCAAAACTATTTCGGAATGTGGCAAATAATGATAGCACAAGTGCATTATGGCTGAAGGGGACTACTTTGGAGGGGACTAAATAGCAGTTGATAAATAAAAAAATATTTTGTGTGATGTATTAAAATTCACTTCATGTTTTGAACAGGCCTCGTAGTATTTCTAAATTTAAGCAGGACACATAAAACGATTATGCTCTGCTTATCAAATTCAAGTATCCATAAGTGGGGAATGTAACTAATATATTAGCTTAGAGAGCTGCACTATCCTTGTTGGTTTAGAAACGCCACTGATTTTTTACTTGTAGTTTTTCCTTAATCCTATAAAAAATATTTTATTTGACCAAATCCAAAACATTAGCCATCACATGGCGGATTCTAAATTGTGTCGCATATTTATGATATTTTTTTTATTTTTTTTTTTTGTAAAATTGTCTGAACTAAGAGCCAGTTTATACGATATTATAATACAGAGCAGCATGAATGCTTATAATATATCTTCATTCCTTTTTTTCTGCCACCCAAAGCAAAAAAAATAAAGAAAAAGAAATAAATATTCCAAAGAAAACAGTCGTTAAATAAATTATGATACTGTTCTTGATGGATTATTGTTGGCTACAGCTGGTGTTTTATCTAATAAAGAGATGTCAAGAGTGATGGCCAATGTACATGGCATAATTATTAGGGACAATGTTGAATATTTTTCTACATAAAAATGTCGTTAAATAAACTTGAGCAGATACAACAACTTTATAAGAATTATTATTATATTTACTAAATTTCAAAACTTCCTTTTCTTCTTTTAGTTTAAGGAGATGTTTTTTTAAATTTGTATCGATTTTTTTTAGCCCACAATGTTTTGCTTTAAGTTTCTATTTGCAATACGATTTTTTGTTTGTTTGCTCAATCACACATTTAGAACTTCAGGCCTTTTAATCGTCAAAAAGGAAAAAACTAAATCTATTTAGCCAACAGCTTTTACGTCGAAAATAGTTTGTGTGTTTTCTGTATAAATCATTCTGCAGTACAAAATTTATACCATTTTCATCCAACTATTGCATCTTGTGTTTGGTATTGTGCTTTAGTAAAATAAAAAAAAAATAAAAAAGAGAGAAACACACCAGCTCAACATTTTAGTTTACGAAATAAAAAGTTCAAGGATACATTTGAAGGTTAACTGAGTTTGATAGTAAAACTGCAACAACTTTTTTCAAATAAATTTCTAAAGCGCTGTAATAAATCTGCATATAAGCAAATGCTTAAACTGACAAAAACTGCAATAGAGCTGTTAAAATATATAAAAAATTTCAGTTACCGGACCGGGAAGTTCTCACGCATCCTTTTTAATAAAGTATATTTTTAATAAATTACAATTTCTATTAAAATAACATTCAACAGGCAGCAAAAATTTTGTAAAGGTCACGAAATATGACTGTTAATGAGCCTAAAAGATTTTGTTCAAATAGGATGAAGGACATAGGCAACCTCCATATATCCTTTTTTTAAACAAATTATAATTCTAACTAACCAAGCATTCCAAAATTAACAAAAATTTGGCCATAGATCTCAAAATATATCTCTTAATATGTGTGAAAAATAATTGTCTCATATTAAAATAAGGATGTGTGTACCTCTTATATATCCTTTAAGCAAATATTATAATTTTATCTCAAGTAGAATGCCAAAAGTAGCAACAACTTGGCAAAAGCCTGCAAATACAACTTTGAATAAGCGAAAATTAATTTTACTAAAATCAAAGCAAGGATGTAGGTGTCCTTCCCTTATTAGAAAAATTGGCACTCCAAGAGCTACGAAAACCCACAGAAGTATTTTGAACGTCGCAGGATATACATTTCTGTTTGCACAGCAAGTTCTATGAAAATCTGTGCAAGGATTTAGGCTCCCTTCATATATCCTTTTTAAGCATATTAAAATTTCAGCTTAAGTAGCATTCTAAAAGTAAAAAATATTTAGTAAAGGTCTCAAAATATATATCTTAATATGTAGGAAAAATTATTTTTAAATTGAAGCCTATATATCCTTTTTTGAACAACTTACAATCTCAGCTTCAATAGAATTCCTAAAGTAACAAAAACACGATAAAGGGCGGAAAATACATTTTCAAAACGTTACAAAAAAGTTTCTAGCAAGATCTAAGCAAGGATTGGGAATCACTCACATATCCTTTTTTGAAAAATTATGATATCTGTTCAAGTAGCATTATAAGAGAAACAAATATCAACAAAATGTCTCAAAATATAGCTCTGAGCTTAAAAGAAAAATTTATTACAATGAAAGTAAGAATATATTCGTATGTGTGTATCCTCTACTTATCTATTATTTCCACAAAAATTATAATTTCAGCTTCAGTAACATTGCGAAGGTAACCTAAGTTTATAAAAGGTCCCAAAATATATTCCTAATAAGTGCAAAAAAATTATTTTTAACTCAAGCTAAGGATGTGGGTACGTCTCATATATCCTTTTTTTTATATATTAAAATTTCTGCTTAAGAGGAATTCCAAAAGTAACAAAAATTCGTCAATCATCTTAAACTAACTACGTTGTAATAAGTTGTGGGTCCGTTTAGTTCCAAACAAATATATATGTAACCTTTATATATGCTTTTCGAAAAAAATTATGATTCCGTTTAAATCAAAATTTATAGAGCAACAAAACTCCTTTAAAGGTTAGAAAATCGATCTCTCTCTTTGCGCAAAAAATTATTTTGAAATCAATGCAAGGATATGAATGCCCCCCATATATCCTTTTTTTTTTTAATTTTTTTAAATTAAATACTTACTAAGGGTCTCCAAGTCAGTTTGCGAAAAAATGCTATTCATATAAAATTTACTTCAATTTCTTGTATTGAAACAAAATTAATTTCAAGGTAAGTATTTCCACATGCAGTCTTTCTTTACTTTGGATAATTAACAAAATCTAAGTTTTTGGATTACAACATACAGTGCATTGCCACTCAGTAGATATAAAATAATAATAATTACTAAGGATATATATTTCATCGTAAATATTTCGATGCTAATTTAATAATAAAAACAATTCCCAGCAATTTCTCACCAAATTATAATTTGAAAAGTCGGCTTAAGTTGCCGTTATAGCACGTCATATATAATTTGTAACGGATATAGAATGAGAAAATGTTTTTTTCATTTTATTGCGATATGATATTTTAGAAGTTCATTGTTTACTTTCAGCTCCACGCTCTGCTGCAGGCAATTTAAATTGTAATAAAAGTTTCAAAGCAGAAGAATTTCATTATATTTATTTACATCACACATAATTTTGAGTTTAATGCCATCTAACATTTCATTAACGACTGCGTCGTTTTAATTCTTTAACAAACATTAAACAGGGAAAGTAATAACAAAAGAAATAAAACACGTTTTCCACTGCTTTTGAAATAAACAAAAAAAAAAATTAATAAAAATATATAAAATGCTTGAGCTTTTAATCTTCCAATGCTGTTACACATCGAATCCACAAAGTTTTTCCAACTTTAATATCAACTTGAACAATATTAAATGGCCAGAGTCAACAAGAACCCTTTTTTTTAACAAAATTTCCCTCACCAAATCACCCTCTACGACTTGTGTCAAAATTAATTTCTTATATTTCCCCCATTTTTTATGATTACGCAGATCTCAAAGCCAAAAGGATGAGTTTGGCACACAGCGAGTTTACAAGAAAACCTCACCCAACTGCATTTTAACCATGTACTTGCCATCACGTGAAATCATCTTGTCCGGCAATAAATCTTCTGTGTTAAGAGGCATAGCGTTTGCTGATCCCAAGGCCGTACAGGGTTATCGAATTTATGCACAATTGGCATTGACATTTCGGTAAGTCAAACGATGAAATTAAAAAGTTAATACCAAAAGACAAAGAGAATAAATAAACCATAAAAAGAAGAGCCAGCGGTGGGAGTTAAGAAAACGAAAATAATAATTTTAAGGCATGAAAATATAATAAAAAATTAATTTAATTATTTTATTTTTATGGGCTAATTATTGAGTATCAAAATATTCGTATGCGCGCAACCAGTCAAAGCAGGGACCAAAACCTCATTTTGTGAAAATTTATGATCGTGCAAAATTGAACCTGCTATGAAAACTTGCAAAATATTTCAAATCAAAAAACTTTCGATTAAGTAAAAATGGAGCTCAAAAATACTAGAACAAAAAAAGAAAATAGTGTAGCAGCAAAACAGGTATTTAGAGTGTGATACCATCTGTCTAATACAATTCTCGAATTCTATTTCATAATAAAGTCTGCGTAAACAAAAATCAGAATCTACAAAATCATCTAACAAGTGTTGCTTCCAGCATTTGCTGTCATTTTTGAAATGAAATTTTTTTAATTTGAGTTTTGTTTCAATTTACATACTTATTGCGGTCACGTTCAACAACATGGAAATGCCCATATTAACTTTTTATAACATTATTATTATTGTGTAAATGGTGAACAATTTGTTCAATTTCCGACCTTCTTCTTATTATTGTTCCGTTTCTTATTTTATATATATTATAATTAAGCTTACAATACAACTATAAACTAAAAAAGAAAAGCGCTTCCAACTATAGGCTAGCGGCTTTATTAATATCATTTTTGTGTTTCTTGATAAAAATGTTATTTCAGATTTCACTAAAATTCACTGGTCGTAAAAGCAATAAAAATAAAGGCTTAGCCCTATATATATAAAACCATTTTTCAGATTAAAAATCTACAATGGTCACGTTCGACATCATGGAAATGCCCATATACATTTTTTATACGTATTATTATTTTTATTATCTATTGTTTTAAGTTAATTATGATTAATATTTACAACAAACGAAAGAGAAAAAGCACTGGAAAATATGCTGACGACGACATAATGGAAATCCCCATATTTCCTTATAAAAATATTATTTCAGATTTCAGTAAAATTTACGTTTCAATCACCGGTCGCAAAGGCAATAAAACTATAGGCCTCATAAATAAAAACCCTTTTATTTTTTAGTTTAAATGTCTACAAAGGGTAACGTGCGACTTCATGGAAATCCCCATATGATTTTTAAAATATTATTTTTATATTTCCTTACAAATATTTTATTTCAGATTTCAGTAAAATTTACGTTTCAATCACCGGTCGCAAAGGCAATAAAACTATAGGCCTCATAAATAAAAACCCTTTTATTTTTTAGTTTAAATGTCTACAAACGGTCACGTGCAACATAATGGAAATCCCCATATGATATGTTTTTTTCAATACTATTTTAATGTTTCTTTACAAAAACATTATTTCAGTCTTCACTAAAATTCGCTGGTCGCAAGAGCAGTCAAAATTATTAATGGATACATCTCCACATCGGTCACGTTCGACGTCATGCAAACGCCCATATAATTTTTTTTTAATATTATTTTTGCTTCTCTGCAAAAATATTATTTCAGTCTTCACTAAAATTCGCTGGTCGCAAAAGCAGTCAAAATTATTAATGGATACATCTCCACATCGGTCACGTTCGACATCATGGAAAAGCCCATATGATTTTTAATATTATTTGTATGTTTCTTTCTAAAAATATTATCTCAGTCTTCACTAGAATTCGCTGGTTGCAAAAGTAGTAAAAATTATCGGTCACGTTCGACATCATGGAAACGCCCATATGATTTTTTAACATTATTTTTGTATATCTTTATCGAAGACATATGCACGCATAAATGTTTTTATATTTAACTTAACAATATATCGAACGTACTTAATCGAATTGTTGGATGGATGTATTTATTTGACGAATTTATCTTCACATCCTTGAATGACAGAAAAAAAATTAAAGAAAATAAATAAATATTAAAAGAAATGCACTTGCAATCTTGCCAAGTAAAGGACTGACTAACGCAATTACATCTCAATAAGAACAGAAATAACAGTTTTAACTGCAGCACACTTTTTCTGTATCTGCTCGCCGTCTGTTGTGCCAGTCTAAACTTTCATGGTTGACTGCACACTGAAAACTGTTCAATGTTGCACATGATTAGACACGCATGCATCAGATCAATTTAGAGCACTAGTAAATTAACAAAATTATCATAAAACAAGACCGCCGCCGTTAATTTAACTACTGATTTATGCAATTATTTTTTGAGTGGATGGAGAAAAAAATGTACGAAAGCAAATTTGGTTGCCCTAAAAAGCCTGTCTGATGTTTGCATGCATTTTTTTGTATAATTTTATTTACCAGTTACGGTCGCGAGGACGAAGAAGTCATGGGATTGCGTTTCTGCAATGAGGCGGTCATGTCTTTGCATCAAATATGGCCCAGGAAGGACGACAACGATAAGCAATTGCTAAGTCCGTTGCAGGTGAGTAAAAGGATTTTTTTGTGTACGACGGAAATAAAACTTCTTTATAATTTCTATTTAAAATTGCGTATTTAATAATTAAAATCTAGAACAAACTGTTTATTTGTTGCACAACATTTTCTCCGGCTGGAATCGAGCCCACGACAAATTCAATGATATCACGCTCGATATTATGGAAAATACCATTTGGTTTCTGCAAATCATTTTCCAGCTTCTTTATTAAAAGAAATTTACAGTGAACTCTCGATAATATGCCATTTAAGGAAATAGAGGGAAAAAAATTCATATTAACAAGTGATCAATTCCAATCGTTATTTAATAGCATAAGGGGAAATCCAGGCGATTTTTTATATGCAGATATTTATAGCGAAGTCCTTGATCAAAAACTTATGTGACGCACGCTACAAAAAGCAGAAGCATTAATCAAAACTTATATATAGTTTCGTAACTTTATGCGAGATTTGCGAATAAAAATCTATTTTATGATTTTGATTTTGTTGCAGGTTATATATTACGACCATTATGGAAATGCCCATTTGACTTTACAAACTGTTTGTATGTTTCTTTATTAAAAATTCAAGCTACTTTGAGAAAAAATTTCGCCTTAAAAATAATTTAAGTTCTTTAAAGGGAGATGGCAAATTTTACATTAACAAGAGATTGATACAAATTTCGAAATACGGCCTCGCTATTTAAAAGCATATGCAGCGTGACGAACGCCACATTCGTAATCAGTGCATCGTTTCTCTGTAACTGATGTGAGAAGTTCTCGCATCGAAAAAATTATCGTCACTCTATGAAACACAGGATGAGTCAGAATATATTTCTTAATATATTTATAACTTTGTTAGGCTTTTATAATAATCAACATATTATTCTATTGGTCACCCTACAATAAAAAGCACGTCAAGCATAATTGTTAAGTTTTTCGAAGAAACTCGAGAAATTCGCAAATCAGTTACAGAAACGAGGCACTTGAAGACGACTTCAAGATGAATAAAAGCATTTTATTAGTAGATTTTTATTGCGGAATAATTGATCACAAAGTTGTGTGACGCACGCTACAAACATCGAACATTGAAGTTTAATTTAGTAACTTTTAGCAAAATTTTTATAACACAGCACACAAATTATATTACAAAGTTCTATAAAATATATTATTTGCTGTTAAAAAAAATTTTTTTAGCGGTTCTTATCAAGAGTGCGATTTTTTTATTTCGCGCAATAAGGCACACAAAGTATTATTCTAAGAAAAATTCATATAAAAGAATTCTTAATAAATTGTTTGCAACAAACATTTTTCTTCTTTTTTTTAAGTTTCTATCAAAAGCTTTAAACTCTTTGTGACGCACGCTACATATTCTCCATTTCAGTAAAAAGCCAAATTTTCTATATATCCTTTTAAACTTAAAACGCTTATCTTTTATAAACAACATATACAAGTAGTCTTTACTAATTTAGGATATATTTTTTCATATCAATTAAGAGCCTGATTTTGTAAAATACGGCGCATCAGTGATGGGTTTATAGAAAGCAAAAGTTAAAGTCCCAAGAATGTATAAAAATGTTGTTGATTCGCATATAATTTATTCGCCTATCAAACGCTTTGCTTTGACCGTCAATAATTTTAATGTTTTTATGAGAATTATAATGAATTCTTGTAAAATTACAATAAAGTTTTTGTCACTCACCTTAAAAAATTATTAATTAATCCGTATGATTGAAGATTTGAAGGCTGCTACCACCATCAATTTTAGTTTTCCATTAAATTCGTACAACTTATCTGGTTACGCACAGTTAACACACTTCTTTTATTCATTTTAATTATTATTATTATTAATTATTATTTTAATTATATTTTTTAATTGCACTTATTTTTCATATATAATTTCAATGCAAGATTTTACTTTTTATGGAATTTTCCTTTACTCTGCTTTTAGTAACTCTACACAAACACTTGCACACAATAAAAATGCATACAACCATTTATTTACGTACATACATTCACACGCACGTTGCTTAAGGCCTTTTTTTTTATCAAATACATTCTATTATCTTTCAAATCCGACATACGCATTAAATTTGGCAGCACATTTAACTTTTAAAAGGGTTACAACACGATTTTGAGTCTCCTTAATGCAGTAAAACACTGTCGGAATTACTCCAAAAGACAATTACCGGAATAATTTCTTAAGCGGTAGTCTTTATGTTAAACCTTAATGAGCCATACATTTCTCCAATTTACACTTGCCAAATTTGTTAACAAAATCCATGAAACCCGAATTATATAATACTTTTCTTTTGATGGCTTCCTTTTAATTTACATGATGACACCCGATTTTGAAAGATCACAAATAAAAAATACAGAGAGCTGCCAGAGATTCTGTATACTGGCGCTGCCAGATGACACTTAAATTTTCATTACACTTTTTCTTTAAAGTGGGTAAAATTTGGCAAACTTTTCAAGGGCTGACTCTCTGCGGAACCACTTTTGAATTTAATGCGACCTGGAAATAAAAGAACGATGTGAACATTTAAGTTAATTAATTAACAATATATTATAGATATTGAATGCTATGAAATTTATTTCATAATATATTGGAATACTGTCCAGAGATTCTGGTACTGGTCGGCTCAACAACTATTTTACAATTCTTTGTTGTTATTGTAATCGGAGAATATCTTGACTTTATCTAAAGAGTATCAAACAAATTTTGTTCAATATTGAGTCCAAAATATTTTTCTATGTCTTTAAAAACCAAATGTAAGTCATTGATTAATAAAAGCATAAAATTATATCTCTTCAACCCTTTTTTGTATATTTTACCAGATAATTTGAGGAGTCTCTGCTCCCAAAAAGTTATGGTCGTCTCCATGAAAATATTATTGCTTTCCTCCAACAAAAATCAAGTTGTTTTAGCGCTTAATTAGTAAAAAAAAAAAAGTACTTTGTATTTATATGAGCTACTTATAAGAAAAATTTCATTCAGAAAATTTCTGTTGTAATTGACTTATAAGCATATAATATTTTTATGAATAAGGGCTTAAGTAAATATATATATTTTTTAGTTTTAATTTTTAGTTAATGGGTTAGTGCTCGAAGCACATGATAAATATTTAAGAGTTAAAGGAAAAATCAACATCATTTTAGTTTCAAATTCACAAAGCAGAGTAGAACAGCGCTGTTTTCGAAAGCCGCTACACTTTCTCATCTGTAGCAATGTATATTTAAATATTATCACTGCTTAAATGGTTTGGTTGAATGTGAAAATAGTTGCCATTTATAAAAATGTTTATGATAAAATTTTAAAGGACAACTGCTTCAATATTAAACTGGCGTAGAGACCCCGGTTCAGCACCGCGTAACGACAACTTTTAATTATTATTTTTATTATTATTTATTTTTTTTTATTTCTATTTTTTACATTTGTTCTACTAAATAATAGAAAAATCTTATACCATCGGGTGCTTTTTATAGAGGGATACAAGTTTAAATCATAATAAAACATAGTAACTTATTTTTGATATCAATGAAACGGTTTCTACTGGATAGAAAATTTTATGACATTAATGTTTACATATGGTTTCGGTCATGTGGCCGCCACGACTTTTGCGTACAAAGCGCAATCTGAAACACCAATTTTCACAAACAATAACATTCTGACCATCATCGTTTTTGAAGACCTATGGGCCAATGACTCCGCCAGTTCATAAAGCGCACCAAACAGTAATTTTCTGTGGATGTAATCCAGTTTCAACAAAAGCTTGTGGATTCTTCCCACTCCAAATGCGACAATTCTGTTTATTTACGTACCCATTCAACCAAAAATGGGCTTCATCGGAAAATAAAATTTTGAATAGACGAATTGCACGATAAGTTTGACGAACAGAACCATTATTTTGATTAAAAATTTCCACAATTTGCACGCGTTGCTCTAGTGTAAGTCGATCCATAATGATATGTTAAGGCAAACTAAACAAAAACCAACTATCAGCTGTTAAATGGGTGGTCAAATAAAGCAGTGATGCCAACTCAAAGTTGCATCACCCTATAAAAAATATCCTATATATTTAAATATTATCACGGGTTAGATGGTTTTCGTTGAATGTGCAAATAGTTGCCATTTATGAGAATTTTTGTGATAAAATTTTTAAGGACAACTGCTTCAATATTAAACTGGCGTAGAGACCCGGTATCAAAACCTCGTGACGACGATTTTTAATTATTATTTTCATTATTATTATTATTATTATTATTATTATTATTATTATTACTATTATTATTATTATTATTATTTTTATTATTTTATTTGTGATACACAGCGCAACGGCATCAACAATGTCATGGCGTCTACTAAATAAGAGAAAAATCTTAGGGCACATGTTTTTGTGGTACACTTTTAAGTATCTTATGGGACAAATAATACTGCAACTTTTACAAGTTTGAAAGGTCTTTTTGTAAAGATATGCACAGTATGAATATTATTTTAAAAAATTTTAGTGGATAAAAGAGTTATCACTAAGACTATGAAGCCTAAAATTAGGATATCCCTCGCACTGCTGCTAGATTTTACACACTTTCTATATGATGCAGATGATGATGTCCAACCACTGCTAACGCCTGCTTATTGTTCAGACTGTGATTAATTCAGCAGAAGTTGCTTGGGTACGAGCTTGTAGTTGTCCACTGTGGCAGGCTTCTATTTTTTTGGATTATCCTTTAAGCATAATTTTTTTCATTTAATTTTTTTTTTTAGAAAAAACATTTCCTTTTGAGCATTCTTTTAAACATGTTAAATATTTGACTAAACTCTAAGACATTAAGCCGAGCATTATTTCCTTTCGTCCAATTAGTTTGAAATAAATTTCACTTTATTAACAAACAAAAATATGAAACAGGCCAATATATTGTGGAGTTTATAAAACCTTTGAAATACCCCAAAAAATAAATATGTATTTTATATTCTGTTTGCTTTTATTTCATTCCACACGTTTTAATGTTCATAAATAAACAACGAATATTTAATAAAAAAATATCCTTTTTATTTTACCTTAAAGTTTGTGGGTTGGGAATGGGGTGCAGTATTGAGCTCAATTTACAATATCCTTGTAAAGGACTAGAAACCGACTGTCATGATTCAAATGTTTTTATCTATAAGAGTTTTTTTTTCTTACGCAAAGAAAAAATAAACAGTTGAAATAGTTAAAGTTTATCCTTTCCCCAGCCAAAAGATGAAACATTTTATAAATTATTCGAATGCCGTTAATCTTTCATTTAAGGAGGCGCTTTTGAAGCGTTTGGGTGAGGGTGCTCATCCTTTTATTCTAACTTTATCGGCTCAAGCACCACCCAGCGTGCAATTGGTGCCAGCCAAACGTTACTATGGTGCTCCCATTGGAACCAGCTACGATGTGCGCTGTTTTGTAGGTAAGTGGAATGTATCAAATTTTATTTAAAAAACAAACAAAATACGACATGACATGATTTGATTACAAAAATAAAAAAGAAAATACGTGGAAATAGGAAACAAGAAAATATATGTTGGAAGCATTAAACGTTGTTGTTCTTGTTGTAAAATTCAATTACATGAAACATGAAAGGCAGGCATACTTTTAGATGTTGTAACTGTTAACTTTTAGACGCCTAAAAGTTGTCCAACAAGTGGAAGAAGAAAAGTGTAGGGTACGGCTGGGCCGAATAGTTTTACACCCTTCATTTGATTTGTTAAACCGTCTTCATCAGCTTCACTTATAACTTAAATGATTTCTGTGAAAGTTTTTGCAGCTCCCGGTTTGTTTCCTACAATTAAACTGCAATTAAAGCGTTAAAGAAAGTAGGCGGTGCCCAGCCCATTTAAGATCATTGCATTATAATAACTTTCTTTGTCTTCCCTTCCAGGCGATAAGACCGATGAAAAATTCCATCGTCGTGCGTCTGTTAAAATGGGTGTACGAGTCATTTATCGTACTGATGTGTTCAACCACGGTCACACTGGCCCGAAAATTTTGCTGCTCTTATAAATAATCCAGTGTCTTCGCCTACAGCAACCTTACCCAGCACAAACAGTCATTCAGCAACTTCACCACCAACAGAGCCACAAACCGCGGAATCTTCAACATTAAATGCTCAATCACCGGTTGAACCCACCGCGTCGAATTCCACTGAAGCACGACAACCGGCTAATAAGCCGCGTAAATCTGAACGTGGGGATTCGTTTCCCAAATTGCGTCTGTCACCGAAAACGTTTCGTTTCAGTGGCCGTTTTGGCCGCAGCAAAAGTGAAGTGGACAAGTGCCCCAGTGAGGCGCTTTATAATTATAGCAAATCGTTTCAAGAGGTAAGAGAGAGAGAGAGAGAGAGAGAGAGAGCGAGAGGGAGAGGATTTGAAAATGTATAAAATTTTTAATGAACTTCTTTCAGTATGAGAGTGTGTGCGCTATAGGCGGTACTGGTCCTCAGGGCGCAGTAGATAAACCATTTCTTTTGCAAGATGGCCGTGTAGGCTTGCGAGCCAGCTTGGATAAGGCCTGGTATACTCATGGTGAGGATGTTTGTGTGACAGTCAACATACGAAACGATAGCAAAAAGACCGTGAGAAAAATAAGGGTGAGTGCGATATTACAGATTTCTGAAAATACTTAACACTGGAGTGGATAATATTATGACATCAAGTTTTCAGAGGCCGCAACATAGTCTTAATATGAATATGGTATTTGATCTGATTTAAAATTGTATTAGAAAACTATAGCAGGTGTGTGAAGAATATTGATTATGAGATCATTTTGCAAAACAGGAGGTTTTTGGTCAGGAGGTCTTTGGTTTTTCTGATGCTGATTTCTTTTCTAAAAAAAGAGTGCAATATTTTTTGCACTTTTTATCAGAAAATGGCAGCATTCCGATATATGAAATTAAGGAAGTTTTCAGAGGCCGCAACTCAGTCTTAATATGAATATGGTATGAGTTTATTTACATCAAGCAAAATTTTATTTTTAAAGCTTTAAAATGTTTCCTTAAACAGATTGAATGCATTTCATTTGAAATAAAATTTTCACAATTGCTAATCATGGAAGCCCTGAAATATTTGTACTGCACAATAAACACATTTTATATTTAGAAAACAAAATAAATTATAAATATTTATAACATACGAATTTTCATTACTTTTTTAATTCCGTTTGTCAATAACGATGTTTTTAAGATTCATAGAAAATACAATGAAAGATATTCATAAATAGGAAATGTAATAAAGTAAACAAACATGTAGTACAGAGGAAGCTCTACTAATGGACAAAAATATAATTTTGTAGCTACAAACTCCTTGTTGATTTCTTACACATGCTATAAATAAGGACACGTGGCACCCACACAAATGAAACACATGAAGTTTCATTTGATAATTTTTTTTTATTAAAAAGTATCGCTGTGCTATTTAGAGCAGGAATAAAAGGAATAGTTAATATTGTTTCAGACAGACTATGAATTTATTATGCTGCCGTTTACGTTTTCAAAAAACTTTTAGCAAAGTTTTAATGAAGTTCAAAACACACAAAATATAACTGTTCTCATAAAATATATAAAACATTTTTACTTAAAACATCATGAAACTGATGCAAAATAAATAAGTTTTCTCAATATATAACTTGGCCATCTACAATACAGACTAGTCCTCTGCTGAAACTAACAAGTTTTCGGTGGGAACAGTGTGTTCCCAGTTTAAAATTTGCTTATTTAATATAACATTTTAAAAATCAATATCAACTAGCATAATAGTATAATTTTCAAAAACTCTTCCCATAATGCGAACTGTTCCCAGACCAAAAACTGTTCCCAGTCAAATTTTGAAGAATATTGCATACTTGTTAGAAAACTTATTAGAATTTATAGATAAAACACAATTCTTAAACTATCTAAACTGTTCCCAGCACAGTACTTATAATTTTCAAAAACTCTTCCCAGATTGAGAGCTGTCCCCAGTAAAATTTTTCAGCATATTTCATACTTATTAGCAAACTTATTGAAAATTATAAATAAAACACAATTCTTGCACTATGTAAAACTGTTCCCAGCACTGTACTTGTAATTTTCAAAAACTCTTCCCACATTGAGAACTGCTTCCAGTCAAATTTAACTGAATATTTCTTACTTATTAGCAAACTTATTGATAATTATAAATAAAACACAATTCTTACACTATGTAAAACTGTTCCCTGCACAGTATCTATAACTTTCAAAAACTCTTTCCAGATTTAAAACTGTTCCCAGTCAAATTTTGCTGCATATTTCTTACTTATTAGCAAACTTATTGAAAATTCTAAATAAAACACAATTCTTACATTATGTAAAACTATTCCCAGCACAGTACTTAAAGTAATCCATAATGTAACCAAAAAACACTGTTATTCGGTTGAGGTAAAAAGCTATAACCAAATCGCAATTTAACATTTTTCAACTTGTGCAATATTTATAAAAATAAATTTAAATAAAGAAAAGTTTTCTGCAACTTTTTTTACAAACTACATCCTTTAAACTTTTTCTAAGAATATATTTTGTAGCTCAATTTTATTTATTGAGACGGGAATATTAAAATTTGCATTTTTTTTAATACTCATCAAACTGTCAGGACAGTTCAGCAAGATATAACTGTTCTCATAAAATATGTGTTAGATTTTTACTAAAACATCAACAACTAATACAAAATAAATAACCTTTTTCAATACATAGATTGGACAGCTGCAACATAGGCTAGTCCGCTGCCAAAATTATCAAATTTTTAGTGAGAACAGTGTGTTCCCAGTTTAATTTTTGCCTATTTTAAAATAGTATTGCAAAGCACTATTAAATAATGAAAATCAATCTCAAATAGCATTTATTTTATATAGTTTTCAAAAACTCTACCCAGATTGAGAACTGTTCCCAGAGCTACAACTGTTCCCAGTCAAATTTTGCAGCACACTTCATACTTATTAGCAAAATTATTGAAAATTATAAATAAAACACAATTCTTGCACTATGTAAAACTGTTCAAAAACTTTGGAGCTCAAGTTTATTAAACATTTTTTTTTATACTCCTCAAACCATCAGAACAGTGCAGTACTGATTTCGTGGTCGCTATGCCAACTTAATAATTCAATCTGTAAAGTTCGAATAATTACACAACCATTCATGATTACAATAATAATTATTAGACTTTTTTTCCAATTTAATTCATTATATTTTATTTACTTTAAGATTTTCCTTGCCGTATTGACTTAAAACTCGCCCAAAATTATTAATTAATTACAAATTTTATCGATTAATTCAAAGTGCTGTGAGTATATTAAAACATGTCTTTAACTAATCAAACGCCTTCCAGTATGCAAAACTTATTATTACTTTACTGATGGCTATTAAATTACATAATTTAATAATAAATGAAGCCTATCCGAAAGGCATTTCTCATAACAATGACGTTTCTCTGTCCATATGTTACTTAAAAGCTAATCATGTTTGTTTCATGATATGCTTGTTAACACAACATGCACAAACATGCAAAAACATGTTGTGTAGAAACTGTTTAAGTTGTGCTGTTGTTCACTTACACTACAACGGATATAATAAAAATTGTATAGCCTATCCCAAAGGCATTATTTAATTAAAATCCCATATGCTATGCTTTCAATATCATTTTCAGCAGAAAACTATTGTAGATTTGGCTTTAATAAAAATTTATTGCTACTTTTCTTAATTGCAAATGTGAGTATTGTAAAATTTATTGTGGCCATAACAACGATAAGCAAAGGTGTGACTATTGAAATTGAATTTACAAAAAAAAAAGTTACAAATATGCCATCAATATTTATTGTTGTTGCTAATGAATAGAGTAGAATATTTCATTACACAAATTTGCTAAATTTTAATATATTCAAACTCTATTCTTTATTTTGATATTTAGACAAAACAATCGGGTCTATATTTAATTTATAAATTTTTTAATAGTTTTTGTTGTTGTTGTGTAATAACGGTAATAATGATATTTGAAATTGTCACGGCATATAACAAAACTATTGCCAAACAAAAAGCAGTCTTAAAGCAGCCTCTATTTTTTATTGAATATTCTCACATTCAAGTCTTAAAGACTGTCAATCCTGGAAATATCTTCATCGTCCTTTTAACACAATAACCTTGACAATGTTATCGTCTCTCCCATGCAAGTAGCACTCGATAATAAATCATTTGCCTCTCCAAGTTTTTTTTTTTTTTGTTATTTAATTTTTTTATTTTATTATTTCCCTTATTTCACTTTTTCTTTTACGAGTACAGTGCAACAATTATCATTGTCGTCATCTTGGGAAGAGAATAATAGCGAAAGATATAAAAGTAGCATTATAATCGGATTTATGGCACAATTATTGTGGTGTGATTTGTGAATATCTTTAGTAATACCTATAAAACAGCGTTAGTAGGGATGATGCACTTAAAAGCAACAACCAAGCAAAAGTTTAGGAGAACACAGACAAAAGAAGCAGCTGCTTCCAGGCGGCATGGATCCAAGTTTTCAGTGGGAAGTATTTTTCATGTAATAAAAAATTTTTATATATTGAATTTTTTTTACAAAATAACGCCGATTCCATTATGCGCTAATTTAAAATCATTGTAGTGTACCTCACATGTCTACAATGCATACACATATCATACCGAACAACATTTACTATTAGCATTCATTTGAGTAACATACGTTTAATGCATTTCGTTGACACATTTGGGTAGTGTCAAATTAACTCTATGCATTTCTTTGTGCTGCACACTGATTGGTCAAATGAGAAGTATGTCATTTGAAACTCCATGATACCGAATATAATATTATGTAATAGGTTAAGAATTATTTTCATAAGTTGTATATAAACTGGCATGATCCCAGAATAAAATAGACATTATTGTATGAAAAACTAAACTGGCAACAACTGCCTTAGTTTTATTCAATGATAATAAGTCTCCTAGTGCCCTTACGAGAAATTGTAAGATCGGCATAAAATTAGCTCCAACCAGTGGCACATTTGCCGGTTGAAAAATATATATAGACAAGCATTACATGGCGATCCTGCCGACCGACACGAACTTTGAGCTAGACGAATACGTCCCTAAGCCGTTGAGCAAACAGGAAGAAGTCCCGGTATACGTCCCAGCTAGGCAAGGACCAAAGAAACTTACAATCGAGCAATACAAAGCTAGACAAGCTAGGCTGAAGGAAGAAAAATTGACCACAATACCAAAATTAGATACGACAACAAAGAAACGAGGTGGTCAACTGGTAAAGCTGAGAAAGGAGCTAGCAGACTCTCTTAGGTTGGTAAAAGAGACAGACCCTCCGTTAAGTTGGGAGCGAGCACAAAAGGTCTGGAATAGAATAGATGAGCTTAAGCTAACAATAAAGAAAAGAAAAAAAGAAAAGCAAAACAACTCTCAAAGAATTCTATGGCAGTAGGACCAATTTGGGGCAATCCAATGGGCAAACCTCAAAGTAAGGTTGAAATTCAAGAGAATATCTTGAACAGTGGAGAAGCTACCAACAGCAAGCAGATCCCTGATAACATTCTTATATTAGCAATAATTGTAGTATTATTATATACAGCATATAGGATAAATAAATATTTTAAAGATTATGTTCAGAAATATAGCCACAGACAAATAATCAAAGCAGTAAGCGATGTATAAAAATAAAAAGTTTATAAACAAATAATATCTATGTGTTGCAAGACTTAAACTTTATAAATGTACCTATTTAGTTATGGAAGAAAGCATTTCTAAATTGCAGGATTTGCTAAAGAATTTAAAAAAGAAACCAGGAAGGACATATACTAGAAAAACAATACAAGGAAAACTAGAATATATAAGAGATTTAAAGAAACAATTTCAGGAAGACGAGGTTAGGCAAGGGGAATCAGAAGAAGTTGTAGCATTAAAGTTGGAATTTAAAAGCATTTATTCGATGGTGAAAGAGTATTTGATAGAGAAAGAAGAAGAGGACAATAAAGTTGTCAACATGGCATCATTTAGTTTGGAAACCACTTCCAAGGCACTCCCATTATTTTCAGGAAATTATTTGGAACTTGAGAGTTTTCTTGTAACAGCGGAGTTATTGCATAAAACACTGTCAAACGAGGCAAAACTAGATTTCCTCCAATATATTTATCATGCTAAACTGACATCCACAGTTAGAACAGCACTAGGAATATATGCTAAACCGGAAAATTTTGAAGAACTGAAGGAATTGTTAGAAAATAGATATAAAAGTAGAGAGACAATTCCTGAACTACAAAATAGATTAAACATATTGTTCCAAGGAAAAATGTCAATAAACTCATTTTCTGAGAAAATCACTGGAATAATAGATAAGTTAAACAAATTGGGAATTGCCGAGTTAGGAACCCAGGTATCAGAGCCAGAAAAAAAGGTTATAATTAAATTAAACAATAAGTTAGCGTTAGAAACTTTTAAAAAAGGTCTGAACGAATCTTACAAAGCAACCATATATGCTGCCCGACCAGAAAATTTGCAACAGGCTAGTGAACTCGCATTGCAGTTAGAAAGCGAAAAAGTGGCCAATCAAAATTCAATCCTTTATTTTAGGACACAATACCCACAACAGAACAATAGACTACAAAACAGACAACTCAACAATTTCAATAACAAAAGATACAGGAACAACAATAATAGGATGGACAAGAGAAGTAATTTCAACATAAACAACAATAGGAATAATTACAATTCTGACAACAACAATAATATAAATAACTACAATAGAAATAATAGATATAACAATAATAATAACAATTCATATGACAATCCTAACAGAAACAACGGATTTAATAAAAACAACAACTCAAATAGAGGTAGAAATAATAGACATGGAAACAATAACAATAGACAAATATACTCAATAGAATGTTCGGAAAACGAGCAAGGCTCGGAATAGGTATCTATTCCGGACAGCCAGAATTAAAAATTTGCAAAATAACCAATAATAATACCAATTTTATAACAGCAACTTTCAAAAATAAACAATTAACATTTCTCATCGACACTGGAGCCGACATATCACTTTGTCGTATGCGAACTGATTTCGATGATGAACCTTTAGACTCCAAAGAAAAATATAAATTAACTGGTATAACTACAGAAGAGATCCAATCTCTTGGCACTATAAAATTGGACATAACATTATCCGGTGAGATAACAAGTCATTCATTTCACTTAGTTAATTCAGATTTTCCAATAGAAACAGATGGTATATTAGGCAGAGATTTCTTAAAGAAATATCTATGTAAAATAGATTATGAAACATTTACAATTTCTATGTACATAAACAATGCAATCATAGCCATCATAGAGTTTTATATATTTCTACAGTAGCAGGAGCGAAAACTGACTATAAAAGCTATAATTATATAGCAGCACAAGACTGTTCCCAGCACTAACTCCTTCCAATTGTATCAACAATTATTAACTTAACGAATTTTATTTACACTTTAGCACACAACTCAGAAATTTTATTGTAAAATCTATTGCTGCCAATAGTTACCAAAACTGTTCCCACCCAAAATACTAAAACAACGCAGAGAAAAATAACGCTTTACAAAACTTCAGCTGTACACTAACAGAGAAATTGCAAAAAGCTTAATGTAACATGATATTTTCAACAAAATTTTACATAACTGAAACTGTTCCCACATAAAAAAATAAAAAAAATTAAAAATATATAGTTTTACAAGCAAACTAACATTTCAAATAGTTATAAGATTGTTTAAAGCAAATTTTATTTATAAAATTACAAATTAAACTGTTCCCAGGTAGAAAAAATATTTTTATTGAACAAATTATATGCTGCAATGAATTTTTGCTTTAATACTATCATTCCAATCCTAATAGCCACATTTTTATAAACTATTTCTATATGCTGCTAACTGTTCCCAGGCAAAAAACATTTTTTTAAAATAGGCTTTTATTAGCAAACTAACTTTGAAAATACTTATAAAACCGTTTAAAGAAACATAATTTTTTGTTTGTTTCAAAGTTATAAATTAAACTGTTCCCGGTGTCAAATATTTTATGGCAATTTATCAATATTTTTTAATGGATTAAATTTGCAATTTTCGATGAACAAGCTTTTATTTTAAAGAATTTTTTTTTTCCTATTAGGACAAGAATTATTCTCATTTGATATGTAAACTGTTCCCAGGCTGAAAAACATTTTTGTTTAATGAAAGTAAACATTTTTAAGGCATCGTTCTTTAGAGAAAATAAAATTTTATTAACAATTGAAGTCTCCATATGAAATTCCTTGGGTTTAAAGTGAACTGTTCCCATCTTAAAATCTAATTGTGCAATATTAAAATTATTCAAATACTTAAAATCGTGAGAAAATAATTATTTTCTCAGCACAAATTCAATTCTTTTGTAAACAAACAGTTTGTTGGGTGGCACAATTTGCGTTTTATTTTTACGTTTCTTTTTATTCGTCGTTCTTCCTGATTCAGACATATTCTTCATGATTTTTCTATCAACTCCTTGACAATTCGCCGGAAGTGCTTGTAAATAGAAAGAAAAATCGAATTGCATCATGATAAAATGCAATAATTTCAATACGACCATAAATTTAATATCGCAATAAACAACTTATGGGTACTACAACAACAATAATAACAACAACAATAACAAGGAAAAGAAAAACGAAAAAGAATGCAGACAATTTACAACATGCACTTAAGCTCTGAGGGATAAAATGCTTTTACAAAATGAAATAAACTGGTTAAGAGAGGCAGGAAATCAATCAGCTTAAAGAAAGCGAAAACATTTTGCCATAATGTATGCAAGGAAATTTATTTAATTTCAAAACACATTGACTGCAAGTAGGCTGGAAAAATTCTACTTCTATAAAGAAAAAGAAAAAAAGAAAAATATATTTTCACAATTAAGTTGCCACAAAATATGCAAATAAATTTCGGGAATTTGAAGAAGGAAAATGCAAAGTACTGCTTGCCACAAAGTAGGCAATTAAAAGTAGCTATTGTAAAAAATTTCATGCCTAAAAGTAGGCTATAAGAAGATTTCAATGAACTTACGAAAATTGTATAAAGAAAATAATAACATTTACAAAATCTTGTTAGAAAGTTGAAATTGAAATTTCACAGATTACAGATATATTCATTGCCATAAAGTATGCTATTAAATATAGAGAGGAGGCTGCTTAAACGTGCTTAAGAACTGTGAATAAAAAAAATAATTTTCTTAATGCTTTTTATTTCATCTGGAAAATTTCAAGATTTTAGGTTTCAAATTAAAATATCTGTTTCAACACAAAATGTATTCTTTGCCTTAAAGTATGCAATTACACTGAGAGAAAACGAGGTGTGTTAAGAAAATTTATGATGAGTTTTAAAATTTCGCCGACTAAGCATATTCGATTAGTGGTTTTTCTTTTTTTGTACGTTCACAGATTCACGTATTTTTTTTTTTTTTTTGTGAAAATCAAAGCGTTTAGCGTGTCGAACCGGCCTTCCGCTGTCGAAAAAAAGTGGATCAAAGAGTTTTCATAAAATTTTAAGTTCTCAAAGGAATTTTACAAATTAACAGTTGCTTTTTACAAAAAAGTCGGGGTGATGTGAATGGGAATAAATAAATGTTTTTGAGAAGGATTAAAATTTACCTTACTTTCTGAACAGACCTCGTATACAAAATTTTCAGTGCTCAAAAGAAGTTTAGAAATTAACAGTGGTTTAAAAAAGATCGGAATGATGTGAATGGGAATAAATAAATATTTTTGAGAAGGATTAAAATTTACCTTGCTCTCTGAACAGACCTAGTATACAAAATTTTCAGTCCTCAAAGGAATTTTAGAAATTAACAGTGGCTTTAAAAAAAAGTTGGAATGATGTGAATGGGAATAAACAAATATTTTTGAGAGGAATTAAAATTTACCTTACTTTCTGAACAGACCCCGCAGTGGCTTTAAAAAAAAAGTCGGAATGATGTGAATGGAACTAGATAAATATTTTAGAGAGGAATTAAAATTTACCTTACTTTCTAAACAGACCTCGTATACAAAATTTTCAGTGCTCAAAAGAATTTTACAAATTAACAGTGGTTTAAAAAAAATCTGAATGATGTGAATGGGAATAAATAAATATTTTTGAGAAGGATTAAAATTTACCTTACTCTCTGAACAGACCTAGTATACAAAATTTTCAGTCCTCAAAGGAATTTTAGAAATTAACAGTGGTTTAAAAAAAATCTGAATGATGTGAATGGGAATAAATAAATATTTTTGAGAAGGATTAAAATTTACCTTACTTTCTGAACAGACCCCGCAGTGACTTTAAAAAAAAGTTGGAATGATGTGAATGGGAATAAATAAATATTTTTGAGAGGAATTAAAATTTACCTTACTTTCTAAACAGACCTCGTATACGAAATTTTCAGCAACTGATTTTTAAAATTTTACACTAAGAAAATTTGTACACTTTCACAAATTGGGAAGAATTAAAAGAAAATCGTTTTATTCGAATCGGAAAGAATTTTTTAAAATAGTTTTGGAAAAATTACATTTTTTATTTGATCCTGATTCAAAATCTATCGTTTCGTTTTTGAAATATCGTGAAAGAAAATACTCAAAATATAATTGATTAACTCGTTTTCGATTTATTGACAGGACTCGATCACTTAAGGACCGGTTGAGTCATTGAAAAGTGGTTTCAGTTTGAAAATTAAAATAATTGTGTTTCATCAGACTCTGATTAGATTTTCACAATAAAGAATCCAATTAAATTTCTTCACATGCAGCGTTATAATTCTCTTACAACAATAACTTTGCTACAACAAATATTTTCCTTTCCAGGTTTGTGCCATACAACACGTTGATGTCTGCATGTTTAATAACGGCAAATTCAAAAATGTAGTAGCCGACTCCGATAATACAACACCGCCAGGAGTGGACCATCATGTGGCTCCGGGGGCCACCCTCAATACCAGCATCATTTTAAAGCCCCAAAGGGGAATCACCAAGAACTGGATTGCTCTAGAGGATACTCTGCAAAGAAGTACCGAACCGGATGAAATATATGCCAACATCGCAGCATCAGCTGTTCGTACACCCCACTTTGTCATGCACACCAACCTGTCGCCAAGTAACTGCACCAGTCCACCGCTATCCAAGCCCTCAGCTCCAACAACTGGCCCGGCCAATGCGAATCACACCAACGATGATCGCAATGTCTTTGCCATTTATGTGTCATATTATGTCAAGGTCAAGTTGACATTGTCGGGAATGGGTGGAGAATTGTCGCTGAAATTGCCATTCATGCTGGTCCACATCGACGAACAGCAACGGCAATTGCACGAAATGCACAAACTTAATCTACAGCAGGTACATCCTAAAAGCAAAACTATAATAAAAAATCCCCTCAACAAAGTAGACCCCTGCCATGAGTTTATGTTGAGCAACAATCTGGATCGCATCGAGTCTGTGGATGAGGGGAATTTGAGTAGACAAGTATCGCCGCTGCACATAAAGGACACCTACAAGGCTCCGGCTGTTTTGCGGGAAAACAATGAAGACCCACAGCCGAATGCAAGTTCGGGAAATGAGCGACGTCGTGGCTTTAAGCGTAGTGAAACTTTGGCCCAAGATTTGGAAGCGGACGATGAGGAAAATATCGAGGATCAAATCGAACAACAGGTGCAAGTTACAGCCCAAGTGCATAGCAGCGGTTCTCAACTAGTTTCTGCCGGCTCGCAGTTAGACAATGTGGAATTTTCCAATCACGAGAAGTTGGCAAAGAAAAATTCTCAAAAAAATTCAAAGGAAATTATGCAACCATTTAAAGATAAAGAATCAGATGTAACCGTCGCTGCCGCCGCCGCTGCTGCTGCTGCTGCTGCTGCTATAAGTGCTGCTTCTAATGGCGTGTGATTTTGATTATTTCGTCACATTTTTAAGAAGAAGAAAATTGGTTAGAATATTAAACTAAAAAAACAGTTTGTGACTGTATCCACATTCCAACGGAGGCATGCGCTAACGCTACATATATTCACTGCATACTTTTAGGATGTTGACGGTTAATATATTTGTTGCCTACTTTTAGAATGCTCACATTTTCACTACACTAATCATAATAATGATTCGGAAATTTCTATCAAAAGTGGCCAACATAAGCAGCAGGAGTTTTGGAAACACATTTTTTATTTCTAATTTTTATTTTTTTATTTAAAAATGTTTATCTAAAAATTTTATGAAAAAACTAAGAGTACAAGAAAAACTCTTCTTCTTATTTTTCTTATATGATTCATATTTTATATTTACTTTTTTGTGGTACTTTTTTTCAGTACCTACCGTCCATTAATATTGTTGGAAAATATCTGGTTCAATAGGTATTTTGGTGTAGATAAGCACAATATAAAAATTTTAATTTAAATTATTGAGGATGCAATTGGCTGATTAGTAGAACACAAGACTACGATGCCAAAAGTTCCAAGTTCGACTCCTCATACAATCATGGTATCGAATTTTTTTGATCTGCATTAATGCAGGATCGTGTTAATTGTTGTTGACTTGTCTCAATGTCTAAAGCATAGCGCTGGTCGCTGAGCATTAACAGGGATTAACAACGTCATGTACTACAGAACAGAACAGAACACAGCAACCTCCTCCGTAGCAAAATATTCACCAACGAAGTAAAAAAGAAGGGAAAATAACTTCAACAATTTTTTTGTTATATATTTTATTCAACATTTTTCATATTTTTCAATAGGTTGTTCAAAGTAAAATTGCTTTTGCCTACTGGCGTTTTCTTTTCTGAAAAAAATGTAAAATTTTTTTACTTCTTTTCTAAAAAGTGGACGTTTTAAGGAGTTTTCAAAAAGAAATAACTTTCTATAAGGGATGCTGGCTTAATTCTGAATTTATTCAAGTTATGCAAATTATAGAATGTTGCCCTTTCTTATAAAAAGTGTAAAAAATGTTGTACTACTTTGTAGAAAAGAAAAGGAAATTTTTAAAATTTGTTTTTGTTTCACAAAATAAATATTTATTTTTTATTAGAAAATGTTAAGGGTTAAATTTATTTTAGTTTTTAAGTTATTGGGCTACAATAAAAGGAAGTCAAGGAAATTAAGGCGGATTTGGTGAAAAATTTTGTTTTTTAATTGACTTTTAAACTTTAATAAGTTGTAGGCACTATTAATTTTTTTAAATTATATGTATTCGAACGAAGTTCTATTTCTAATAGACTTCTTAGTAAATCTAAATGACATTTTTAATAAAATTATTTAAATATGATTTCCCGTTCTATTGGATTTAGCTCGAAAATTGCCAATTTTGAATAAAATTTTAAAAGAATGAATATTTTAGGCATCGTTATTTAATGAAAATAATTAGTTTAACAAAAATGTCAATAAAACTCTTAAGCTATTATTGCATCGACTAATAGACGATAATAATCGATTAATAGTCGATTAATCAATCTAATAGTTAATACATTATTAACCAGTTAATGCATCTTTTATTAATCCATGAATTAATATTTTATTAACCCATGAATTAGTACATTATTAAGTGATTAATTAATCAACTATCAATCGACTAATTCTTCGATTACTATCCAATTAACTAATCGATTACTAACCGATTACTACATCTATTACTAATCGATGAATAAATAAATTGTTAACTCATGAGTTAAGTGATTAATCAATCAATTACTATCCGAATAATCGATTTTTATAAAATTAACTAATCGATTATTTACCGATTATTAAGGGATTATATAACCCATTATTATTCGATGAATATCGATTAAAAACTTGCATCTATTATTAATCAATGAACTAATAAAATATTAACCCATAAATTAGTACATTATTAAGTGATTAATTAATCAATTATCAACCGATTATTATCTAATTAACTAATCGATTACTAACCGATTATTAAGGGATAAATAACCTATTATTGATCGATGAATTAATAAATTATCAATCGATTATTAACTTGCATTTATTATTAATCGATGAATTAATAAATTATTAACCCACGTATTAGTGAATTATTAAGTAATTAATTCATTAATCAATCAATTATTCAATTAATCGCTTGTTATCAATTAACTAAGGGATTAAATAACCTGTTATTAAGCGATGAATTTGTAATTATTAACCCATGAATTACTACTTTATTAAGTGATTAATTAATCAATTATCTACCGGTTATTATCCAATTAACTAATCGATTACTAACCGATTATTAAGGGATAAATAACCTATTATTGATCGATGAATTAATAAATTATCAAACGATTATTAACTTGTATTTATTATTAATCGATGAATTAATAAATTATCAACCCACG
This sequence comes from Linnaemya vulpina, assembly GCA_963675445.1. NCBI lineage: Eukaryota > Metazoa > Arthropoda > Insecta > Diptera > Tachinidae > Linnaemya > Linnaemya vulpina. The sequence continues at coordinate 69,760,747 of OY776280.1, read as the reverse complement.
TATTAGTGAATTATTAAGTAATTGATTCATTAATCAATCAATTATTCAATTAATCGCTTGTTATCAATTAACTAAGGGATTAAATAACCTGTTATTAAGCGATGAATTTGTAATTATTAACCCATGAATTAGTACATTATAAAGTGATTCATTAATCAATTATTAACCACTTAATTAATCGATTATTATCCAATTAAATAATCAATTGTTAACCGATTAATGCATCCATTATTAATAGATGAATTAATAAATTGTTAACCCATGATTAATTAGTCAATTATTAACCGACTAATTAGTCTATTATTATCCAATTAACTAATCCGTTATTAAACGATTATTAAGGGATTAAATAACCTATTATTAGTCAATGTATTAATGAATTATCAATCGATTATCATTTACTATTAAAGTATTGCATTGATCAATTACTAACCGACTAATTAATCGATTGTTATCAATTAACCCATGAATTATTAAGTAGTTCATTGGTCAATTATTAACCGACTAATTAATCGATTGTTATCAATTAACTAGTCGCTTATTAAGCGATTAAATAATCTGTTATTAATCGATGAATTTGTAAATTATTAACCCACGATTAATTAATCAGTTATTAACCGACTAATTAATCGATTATTATTCAATTAGCTAATCGGTTACTAAACGATTATTAATGGACTAAATAACCTATTATTAATCGATGAGTTAATAAATTATCAGCCGATTAATGAACCAATTATTAACCAAATAACTATTCCATTATTAAGCGATTAGTTAATCAATTATTAAACGATTATTAAGCGTTTTACCCCACACGTCGATTAATTAATCGATCTATTACTCTCAGTATTGCAAGAAAATATGTTTCATATTCCATATAAAACTCAGTTCATAAGCACTTATTTATCGCAAAAAGCGATAAAAAGTTATCAGTCCTAAATATCTGTTATAACAGATTTGTTAACTCTTGGTTACTGCTACGCATTTGTATCTCAAAATTTTTTTTTTATAAAACACTATTTTCAGTGATAAATTTGAGATAAAAACACTCAAAATAGAATCCTGGTGGAATGAAGAAATATATACAATTAAAAAATAGCACCAGTAAACTTAAAGTAAAATACATATAAAAAACATTTGCTGTTAAAGAAACACCCAAATTTAGATATTTTACACTTAAAGAAATTTTTTGTTAAAAATAATATTAAAAAATGTATGTTAAATACTTTTGCAAATAAATGTTTATAAAATGTTATCAAAATAAGTAAAAAAATATGCGAAGAAATTATTTCATCAATACAAAAGGTTATTAAAGCTGACACCAACAGTGAAGAGCAGAATTATAGTCATTTAATTTGCTCCGTTAATTACATGTTGAAACAAAATGGGAAAAAATCATACTTTTAAAATCACTTTAAGTCGATAGCAGAGAGAGAAACTTGTAGAGATCGTTTTATAATTTTTACAATTTCGATTACACCTTCAAAATCAAAAGTTATCGATAATATAAAATTTTACTGAAAAATGGAAAGAGTTTAGCACCAGATGTATTATTTTGAATTATTCCGTGTTCAAGTGGGTACATACGATCTAAATATTTCTTTTAATTTAAGCAGATTAAAAAAAAAACCATATGAAATATGTTATCGATATATAGGAAAACATTACAGAGCGCATCAAGAAAAAAATCAGTATATTTCTAGCAGTTTTTGTCCGATTGTTACCACTGTGACGTCCATTTCATCTCTACTTTCAAATAAACTTAGAAAAATAGGGTTCCAAATAAGTTATTAGAATGAATATCGGCCAAAGTTTTAAAATTTAAATAAACTTTTTTTTCCTCATAGTTTTTTTCTCGTAATTTATTTTAAATTATCTAAATGTTATTTTGATATGCTATTTCGAAGCCGGGTCTATCCCGGGTTAACAAAATCGTATTTTATCGATAACTTTCGATTATGAGGGTGCGTAATCGATATTAAATATGACCAAATGATGTCCCCACGCTCTACGATATATTTTTTTACTGTTATACAGTGTTATTTTAATTACACTGTACTACAGGAAATTCTGTTCACAAATTTTCATTGAAATAGGCAAACAAAATCGTATGTTATCGATAACTTTCGATTGTTAGGGCGCGTAATCGATATTCTAAATATGACCATATGATGTACCCACATCGCTCTACGACTTGAATTAGCTCATTTCAAAGGTTTATATATTTTGTGGTATACAGTGTTATTTTCATTACACTGTACTACAGGAAATTCTGTAGCAAAAGTTTAACGACCCACTAAAAAGTAAAAATAACGGCAAAAATCTCTATCTTTTAATCAGTCTTCATTTGTCCTCTCATCACTATCCCATCCTTTCTAGTGTGGGGGACCAGGAGATGACCCCTAGACAAATAAAAATAAGCAACATGTCTAAAGCCATAGTGGCATTCGTTATTTGAAAATCAAAAGCCTTGTCTGTCCATTTTTTAAGAAACTAACAATAAACAAGTTTTCGCAATTTCAGTTTTAAGTTAATAATTCTCGTATAGTGAGTGTAATTTTAGCAGATACATGCAAGGAACAAATATAAATTCTTTTACTATATTTTCCATTTATAAATAAAACTATTCTAAATTAGTTGAAAATATTTTATAGTCAATTAGGTTTTCATAGGCCAAAAGGCGTTACACTAGCGAACAAAAAAACATGGGAAAGGAAATCAATTTCAATATAATTTTCAACTCGCACAGCTTTTCTCTTGTTGCCTGGAATATTAATAATGTCTTTCTGAATCCAATATTACAAATTTTAGATATTAATTAAATTTAAAAAAAATTAAAACGAAATATATATTTAAATTATTTTTGTTTGTCTTTCTTTATTGCAAATTAAATATTATATATTTGAAAGCAAAAAAAAAAAAATATAAAACACTCTTTTGAGATAAAATACAATATTATTCACAATAATAACAAAAATTATATTTAAATAGAAAAATAGATTTTTTTAGCAACAAAAATATTTCCTTTTTCTCATACAAAATGTTAAATATTCTTTGCCAGCAGCTTCAACCGCTTCTCACGAATATTAATCCTTTTCGTATTTCACTGTGATCTGGCGATTCTGTTTTGTTTAACCTGTCATTCCCAAGAGCTTCCACGGAAGCAATCAAAATCACAAGGGCGGAGAACAACGAAAAGATGTTCATTTTTAATAATTTTCTCCTTCTTCCGTTTTAACAAACTTCAGTAAATGGATGACTGTTGACTTACTAAATGAAATGAACACTATTTTTGTAAAAAAAAAAATACTTATCGTGCAAAGAAAATAAATAGAAATTCGTTTGTTAAGCTGACAAATATTTTAATATTTTATGAATGTCATACGATTTCTTCCAAGTAATTTGTTAATTCGCTTTAGATTTTGATAAGATATTTACTTTCATATTTATCTTTTAATTAGACCCATGCGTATTAAGTGTTTTCGTACAAAACTTGTGTTTGTTTCATTTAGTAACCCAGCAAAATATATGTAAAGATTTGGAAGCAATAAAATAATGTTTAAGATATACAGTGGGTCTTTTTTTAGTTAAAAGTAAATTCAGATTTCATTTTGTAGGCTAATTGCTTGAAAAGTGTTCTTTTTTTTATTCAAAAAGACATGACAATTATTCTAAAATACACGGAAAAGTCAATATCAGTTTCATATATTCAACTTGCATGGCAGAGCAGAACAGCTGTTTTCGAAGGCCGCCACGCTTTCATCATCAGTACTCCATGTATAGTTGTATTTACTTGCAATCAAAGACCAAAAGCAACCAGAAAAGTTTTTGAAGCCAAAAAAGTTTGGTTAAAAATATAAGTTATGAAGAAAAAATTAACAAACGGCAACACTGGGACTTAAAAAAGTGTGTTACCATTGGTTTGATGCAGTTCTCTTAGACTCAAATTGGCACAGAGAGAAAGAGATAATATTATCATATTCACCTAAGTCACCTAATAAGTGGTAATAAACAAAACTATACCCGAGTAGTGCTAATGAAAGTGTGGCGGCCTTCGAAAACAGCTGTTCCGCTCTGAATTAAAAATTTAATTTTCTGTGTCAGCATAAAACAAATATTAAGTTTAAGAATTTGTTTATGTTTTAAAAGTATTTTTGTCGATAGAACGAAATCGTGGGACAGGCAGTAAATGTAACTTAAAATTTTTATGAAACAAATTTTAAAATTTTCTATCAATCATTTTATATTATCTCGAAATAAGTGTAAAATTATTAAAATTTTTTTTTCTTTTTATCATTTATATATTCAATTGGCAATAAAGAGAAACAAAAAACATAGTAATTTTAAGTAAATTTTTTTTTAGTTTTACTTTTTTTATGTTTTGAACTTAATTAATTTTTTAAAAGCTACATATTATTGAGAAATTTTTTGAAAATAAAAAACAATCAAAAGCTTTTTCCTTTACCTAAAGTTCTACGGGTTGTTAAGGAATCTGAAATATTTAACATAAATATGCTTAATGTATCTCCACTAAAAGCTTAATGGTGGCAGATAAATTTCTCCTGCTATGAAAAGCTTTCCACCGCAAGGGGAACAAGAATAATTGTCAAGTTCTATTAACAATGAAAAGCTGTTTTCTGAGAAAGAGAACAAGAGTTAAAGCAAATAATACAGCAACAAGTACTCACACAAACTCTACGAAGCAGAATAAGTCTTGCACTTATTTAATTTAAGCAAAACACAAAAATATTATTACTTCCAATTATTTTTTAACACTAGATTGCCGAAGGCAGTCATTTTGACTGCTTTCCAATTTAAATCAGAAAAACAATTATGTATATAAAGACACAGTTTCTTAGAATTTTGTGACTTTTTGTACAAAATATAAATGTGTTTATTAATTATAGTAGTTGCCTCCCCCCCTCTTTCATTTCCGGTGTATATATATGTGTTATACCTGTATTGGGCTGAGTGAATTTCTTATATGACGGGATCGGCTCCGAATTCGCATAACAGTTTATATATTTTTTGATTACCGTTACTCGTGCGTGACTTTTTATTCGAATCTTTATGCCAAGCCTGCCCACGCATCTCATTCCCCTTGAACGCGAGTTATGTTACTTTTATATCTCCGACTCTGACCTAAACATCAGCATCAATACCATATACGGTTACAAGTGAAACCATCATCAGATGTTAGTAGCAAGTACATTTTGAATGGTTTTCCTCACTTGGGGAAAGACGTCAGTGAAGACGTTGTTCTGAAACTGACCGAACCATACACAAATTGTGGAAGGAATGTCACGACCGATAACTTTTTCACCAGCATGTCACTCGCGACGAAATTATTGGCCAAAAAAACAACACTAGTTTGAACTATTAGGGTAAATAAAAGGGAACTACCCAAAGCAGCCAAACAAACGAAGGATTACATGCCTCCTTTTTCCACTCTCTTATATAAATCGGAAAATTCTGTCCTTACAATATATAAAAGCAAACCGAATAAAAGAGTAGCTGTTCTAAGTTCCAGGCATAAATTTGTGAAAATTGATAGAAGTAATAAAAAAAAAAAATGTTACCGTGCTCTATTCAATTTTATAACAAAACAAAATTTGGATTTGACATGACGGATCAAATGGCCAGAAAATATACCGTTAAATCTAGTTCTCGTAGATGGCCCCTCCAAATATTTTTCAACATTTTGGATTTGGCTGCTATAAATGCTTGGATCCTTTGTTTCAATTAGCAGAACAGCTTTCCACCGATTACACAGATGCAAGACAGAAAAACTCATCCGAAAATGAAGACCCACAAACATCAAATACAGCATTTTCTAACAAACGAAAAATTTGTCAAGTACGACTTTGCCACAATAACGAAACAAATAATATATGTGAAAAATGTCACAAGCATGTTTGCGGAAAATGTACACACACAAAGATTTCCACTTTCATTTGCTTAAAATATACAAATAATGCATAAAATATTTTTTTCCCAACTGAAGTAATTTTTTTTTTATTGACTGTAAATCGTATAAGAAATATTAAAAATTAATTTTAAACAAATTTCTTTACACGTTAGTTATTTTTTCACAATGCAGTCATTTTGACTGCTTTGGGGCAATGTAGGTATATAAAAAGTTTCCGTCTTTCTAGTGTTAATAACTGCCCAACATCTCCTAATCAGTTGATGTGTTGCAGAATGCGTACAAACAATATAAATTGCAAACAACGAAATTGACTCAACAAAAACTTAGAGAAGTGCAACAACGAAACAACTCTTTAGAAAGAAAAACTGATATTTATTACTCTTAAAACGAAAAGAACTCAAAGAGAGAAGTAAATACTCTTAAGGCGAAAAGAACTGAAAGAGAGAAGTAAAACATAATAATTAAGCTAATAAACAGCCATATTCAACAATTATTATGTTGTCTAATTGCAAAACAATCGTAAAGCTGAGAGAGCTAAACGTAAATATGTTTGTATGTACCCCCATGTATTGTTATGAAGGCGAGTATTTATTTACATAAGCACACAGGGATGCATATACACACATATTTAGGCTGTGCACATGTACATTTATGAGTGTTAGTATGTCTTATATAAAACTAAGGAAAATAAACAATTTCAATACAGAATAAATGATGCGCTTGTAGGTTCTTACCGGTTGCAATTCACAGCCCTTTAATGAAGCATTAGTCACTGACGATGACTCATCATACTCGTTGCTTTTTCGCAACGAGTAGTTTGATTAGCGCACGAATGAGAAACGAATTATTCATATTTTATTAAACACTCCACTGATTTTGTAATACTATTTTATTGCTTTACAAAGTCTATCAGCTTTTGCACATTTCAACAAGCAAAAATTTATCAAATTTACTTTTCTACAAGTTAAACAATAAATTATTCACACCCGCACGCGTATTAACACGGCCGATGATTACAACTATTAAGAGAATACTGAACACTTTGACTCACAAAACTGAAAATTGCGTTTGCAAATTCAGTCTTCCTAAAAACACTCTCAATACCACAAAAAAATAAAAATCTTTTGCAACCCCTACTTTGAAAAATAACTCCATAGAATCTCCTGACGAGTACCATCGAATCCCAATGCAATTTAATTTGCAAAACAACCGCATTAACCGACCAAAATAAAAGAAGAGTGCAATAAACAAACAACTCTTTAGAATGAGCACATGCAAAAAGCAACGAAGAAAATTCTCTTACTCCGCAAATATCTTAAAGAGAGAAGTAAAACTTCACAATTATGTTGTTTAAAGAAAACAATCGTTGAAGCAACGAATCGTATACATGTTGCTGTGCAATCGTATGTAAATGTATGCATAACGAATAAAAATATTTTTTCCAACGAGTAGTTCGAACAACGGACCCATGAAACAATAATTATTGATTTCTTATTAAACACTACACCAATTCCAGGAAATAATTATTTTTATTATAAAAGTCTAAACAAATTTGCACTATTCAAAACATTTTAATTCATTAAATTTACTTTTCCAGAACTTAATATACAAATTATCGACACCCGCGCACGCATAACACGACCGATGGTTCCAACTATTAAGAGAAAACTGAAAGAATTTCATCATAAAACAATTCGCATATTCAGTCTCCTTAAAAATACTCTCAAAACCATTTTTATATAAATGAAAAAGCAGAAAAGTTTCAAGCCCCTATTTAGAAAAAAAAAACTCTTAAAAACAATTTCATTTTCAGTCCAAATACATTAACTGAACAGATAGAAACAAGAGTGCAATTAACAATTAACTCTTTAATTTAAAAGGGGTGAATCAAGCTTTAATGCGTGAAGAACTTAGAAAGAGAAGTATAACATAATTATTATATAAAAGAGAACACGCACTCATTTTCAAAATCTTTGTACTCAATATGTTCTCCAGTTAATAAGAGAGCGCACAAGTGGAGAAAGCATGTACATGTTTGTATGTACAATTATTGTATTTACAGTCTTATATACAAACGCATATTGGACTGTATGTATTTACAACTGTTTATGAGTATATAAAATGTTAAAATAACGGCATCAAATAAATAGATTCTTCAAAGCAAACTAAGAAATAAACTTTTTTCTTACCGTTCGCAACTCGCAGCCCTTTAGTGAAGCATCATTTGTGTGTATGAACATATTTGTATTGACTAAACACGCACACACACACGGATCAGATATACAATTTCGCAATGACAAGTGCACAAACGAACAATGGGCGCACGAGACAATAATAATAATTTTTTTTTTATTAAACAATACACAAATTCCATGACAATATTATTTTTAATATGAAAGTCTAAACAAATTTTCCCTTTTCAACACATTTTAATTTATTAAATTTTCTTTTCCAGCACTAAATATGCAAATTATCGACACCCGCAAACGCATTAACACGACCAACGATTCCAACTATTAAGAGAAAACTGAAAGAATTTCATCATAAATATCAATTTGCAAGTTCAGTCTGCATAAAAATACTCTCATACCATTTTCATATACATAAATGAAAAAGCAAAAAAGTTTCTAGCCACTATTTAAAAAAAAAAAAAAAACACAAAAAACAAATTTCATTTTCAGTCCAAATACATTAACTGAACAAAGAGATACAAGAGTTTTAAAGGGGTGGTTCAAACCTCTTAAATGAAATAGGGTGAATCCAGCTTTAATGCGTAAAATACTTAGAAAGAGAAGTAAAACACGATTATTATGTAAAAGAGAACATGCACTCATATTCAGTATGTGTGTGCCTCATATATTGTCCAGTTAATAAAAGAGCGGTTAAGCGGAGAAAGTATGTACATGTTTGTATGTACAATTATTGGATGTACATTCTTATGTATAAATGCTTATTGGACGGTATACATATATATATATATATATATAATATATATATATATATATATACAGAGTATATAAAATGTTAAAATAACGGCATCAAATAAATAGATTCTTCAAAGCAAACTAAGAAATAAACTTTTTTCTTACCGTTCGCAACTCACAGCATTATTTGTATGCATGTACATGTGTGCATTAACTAAACACACACACACACACACACACACATGGATCATATATTAAAATGGCAAGTGAACAATGGGCGCACGAGGCAATAATTATTAATTTTTTATTAAGCATACCCTAATTCCATGACATTATAATTCTTTTTTTAACAAAGTCTAACCAATTTTCCACATTTCAACACACTTGAATTCATCAAATTTACTAGAATTTTCTAGAGCTTAAATCATAAATTACTGACACCCGCACCCGTACTAACACGACCGATTGCTACACTTATTAAGAGAATACTGAAAACCCTGTCTAATAAATCTAAAGATTGCATCAGCAAATCAAATTCTCCTTAAAAACACTTTTTTTCCAAAAAGAAACATAAAATAGTTTCTTGCCCCTCTTTAGAAAAGATAGTTGATTTTGTGGGTTCTATAGAATCATCTCTTACATACCGGCAAATGTAGAAAACAGTTGAATTTGCAAGCCAACAACATCGAATCAACTAGAAGAGTGCAGTAAAGAAGTAATACGTGGGCATAATCGCAGAGATTAAAAACACTCTTAACGAGTGAAGAGCTTAGAAAGAGAGAAGAAACATAATTAATTGCAAATGCAAATATACATTCACACTCCATAACGTTTTTGTTAATATATTTATATTAAATAATAAGACAGTTCCTGCCACTGCTCATTTTGTGTGGCTGTGTTGTTTCTTAAAAACTCCCCTCAATGCAAGCACGTGGTATGTACCGGCATAAGCATATGAAAGTTGAATTTGCAATACAACTACATTGACTGAACAAAAACTTGGATAAGAGCAAAACACAAACAACCCCTTAGGTTAATAAACACACCACCTTAACACACACCTCGAAGATATTTACACTCTTACTGCGCCGAGAACTTTATATGGAGCGTGAGAGAGGAAAGTAGCACATAATTTTTATGTAATATTATTAAAGCAACTTACTATTTATGTAGCGGTAGTTGTCCTTACTTTTTTTTCAAATGCCATAGCAAGTGTAATATTGAAGACACACACCTACAGTTTTATTATATTCAACAATCTTCGTTAAAGTATATTTATATACTCTATAATGTTTGTTAGTAGCGCCTCCAGCATTTACGCGGCCAGCAAGAAAACTTAATATTCGTTAAATAAAATTAGGGGATGCCACTGTTTCTATACAGTTAAAGGGATTTAGCAGAATCCGATTAACAGAATTCAGGGATAATCTGTTACTGATTTTTAAAATAAAATTTAAATTTTTAATAAAAATTAGATTTTCATATAAAAAAGAATTTTCTCCAACTGAATTCTTAAAATTATTGACACACGAAAAAATTTGGTTCTTCGCTTATTTTTCGAATCACAATTTCTTAAACTATGATGTACACTAAATAAACAACTACAACGTTGTAATGAAAACTATAATAATAACTTTCTAATATCACTAAAAGCACCACTCATATTTTGTAAGAGGCGCCAACTTTGGCACTAAAGACCAAAATTTACCGTTTTCATTCCCAACTCACTGCTAATTATGACCCCTGCCAAATAAGCAGCGAAAGATTATCCAAGTGTCTTATCACACTCCACTTCTCTGCGTTTCCGAAAGCAGTCCAATGAACTATGACAACCGAAGTAGCTGCCCAAGAGCGCTGTTGGCTGGAATGTAGCCACTTGGATAATTTAATTTTAACTTGAATTTTATTTTTTTTTTTCATTTTGGATTTAAAAGGGAAAAATATTTTGATAAAATATTTTTTATTGTTATTGTTACTCTATTAAATGCTCTTTTATTGATTCAGTCTTTTTTAATCGTAAAAGGTTCAAGTCTTTGCTTTTTAAGTATTTATATAATTTTTTTAAAATAAAATCAAGCCTGTAAAGTTGAGGGTTTTTTTGAATTGTGTTTAATTTTAGTGCTTTTCGCAATTTGTAATTGGACAACACTGTTTGCAATCTTGAGAACATTTAAAGAGTTCAATCTAAGAACTAAAAGTAGGACTATTCGAATTCAAATAATTGCCTGCCAAAAAAAAAATTGTCCCATGAGAACAATCCTTTCTTGATTTTAATCTAAAACAAATAAAAATAATGGCAATTATGTAAAAATATTAACTGAAATGCAAAAGGCAATTCCAATAAAAGCAACAACGCTAGTGAGGGAAACATTAGGGTAACGTATATAAAAGATGGAATATCCCCGCAGAGCGTAACCTTTGGTCTTAGACTCGGTACGTCTATTCCACCATAAGCTAAGCATATAGAATTCTATAATAATAATAATAATAATAATAATAATAATAATAATAATAATAATAATAACAATAATAATAATAATAACAATAATAATAATAATAATAATAATAATAATAATAATAATAATAATAATAATAATAATAAATAAATAAATAAATAAACATTTGATTTTGGGTAAAAACTGTCAGTTTCGAGGCTATTTTTTTTAACTGCCTCAAAAAAAAACCTATTCATAACTTTTCAAATGGAATATTTTTGTTTTTATATATTTTTTTATTTTTAATTTATTATTTATTTGATTATAATTTTGAGTTTAATCCATTCATAAATATGCAATGATTTCTGATTTAATTTTTAATTGTAATTTTTCTCGTTTTACAATAAATTCTTTAATTATTTTATTTATATCTTGTTGTTTTTTCTTTCTTTTGTATTTTATACAGACATAGACTTTGGAATTATTATTTAAGTTCTCTCAACGTTTTTTTTCCACATTTTATGTTTAACTTTTTTTTACGGTTTTTAGTAATATTTTTATTTTATTTGTATCGCTTTTCTTGTTCTTGTTCTTGTTTTTTCTCTGATGTCATTGATTATGATGTTAATTTCTTCTGAAATTTTCTCATTTCAACCCAATTTATTTAAAACGAAATAAATAAATCGTAATGCTACGATCACAACTGGGGCGAAAGACGAATCATGAATATTTTTTAGAAAGATCGAAAAAAAATCAAAGCTTTCATAACTGATATATTATTTATAGGGAAAACTACACTTATTAATTTTACTTTAAACTTTTTAAAAATTTTGGATATTAAAAATTGAATTGATAAAGAACTGTTCCCAAATATATAAATTTAAGCCCGATCGCTAATAGTTACTTTCACAGTTGTTCTCGCCATAATGAATATTTTGTATAAAAATTCTTATAACTTCGAACACTTTCTTAATAACCGAAATATCTTCAAATACTCCGCTTTATAAAATTGGGCTTGTTTGTAACGGTGGTAATACTGGAAAATGGCAACGACAAATGGCGCGATATTCGACCCAAAATTGTACTTTTCGAAACTTTAAAATTTTTTTGTACTGGAAAACGTATTGCCACCAATATTTCTAAATTAATTATTCATGTTCTTCAAATGACAATTTATTTTTTTATATTCTACAAAAACTAGAAATTTGGTTGATTTTTTAATGAAATATTTCAATTTGAATGTGTTTAAAAATTAAAGAAAAAACTTTTCTAATTGACTTATTTTATGTTATTTAATACAAAAAACCAAAAGAAATACACTGTTTATGATGAAATTAAATCCTTTTACTTCTCAAAGAGGAGTTTTTTTTAATCTTTAATAAATGTTTTTGTTTTAGAAAATTTAACTATAATACCTTTCTATTGAATAACACTTCAAAGCCTTTAATGGGACCACCGATGCAAGAGACGCCTTCAGGCGGAAGGAGTGGTCAGGCCCTATTTTTGAGGACACCACCAGCAGTGTTTGGTTTTTTCATTTTCTAAAGAATAAATTCTTCTTCGAGATTAAAATTGAGTTCTGTGACATGGATAAAAAAAAATTCGTGTTCCTTTCAAAACAGTGTATCTACTTTTCCTTTTATATTTTAATGTGTTTCTAGATTTTCTAAAATTCTTTCATTATTTACTTCAATCAACAATAATTATATTTTTATTTTCTTTTAATTTGAGATGAGATGAGGTTTTTAACGAAGAGAAAAAAAGGCACTACAATCTAATTAGGTTTTCTTTGTGTATTTTCTTTTTCCTTTTGATAAAGTATTTAATATATTTTTGTTTTTATTTTTAATTTAATTAAAAACTAAGCTTAAATCGATGATATTGATATAAGTTTAAAAAAAGGAAATATTTATGCATAAATTGGTGTTTAATTAATTTTATTCTTTTTATTATTACTCTTTTTCTTCTTTTGTAATGATGGATTCATTCGTTTGTTATAAATTAATATGATCAACAATATTTGTAAACTGTTTGTAAAGGTACGGTCAGACTAGACAAACAGTTTCCCAAAAAAGCGTAACCACTAAACACTAAAGAAATATATGTATTTTGTTTCAGATACAGATTTCTTAAGTAAAACAATTTCATACATAACGAATAAACAAATTGTTCCATACAATTCAATATTATTGGAAACTCCTTAAAACTCAAGAAACACTTGTCTGAATTAATAAAATTTTCAATTAGTATTTACTGGTTACGCTTTTTTTTTTGGACAAATATTTTTCAAGTGTAAAAAATATTATATTTATTTGAAAAAAAAAAAACTTTTTGTAAAGTCATGAAAAGGAAATTAATTAAGAAAAATAAGCAAGTAAATTTTTCGATCAAGCAAGTGGAAGAATCAATTCGAATTCAATGAAGGACTTGTTATTCTTTTTTACTAAAATATATTAGCTAAAGATTTTGAATCAATGATTTTTAAGTTTTAGACTTCAAGTACAGCTTCCAAATAAACAAATGCTACTCTGTAATATTTTTTACTACAAAAAAAATAGCATAAAAACAGCAAAAATTAAAAAATAATATATATTAGCAGCATAATCCGCTTTATTGTGGAACTATTTGTCAGCGTGACGTTAAGACAATATCAAAAACAGGACACTTACATGCTCCTGGTAGACAACAAATAAACTACTGCCAACAGCATGTGCCTATCCGCTAACTGCTGAAGAAAAGCAGAGCGGAAATGATCTATTATCGATATTTTCTTTACGTGAAGTTGAAAAATAGTTACGGTATAAGGGGAATTGTGTATTAAAACTAGTTTCATAGATACAGACATTATAAAAGTATTGCCAAAATCGCAACATATTCTACATGAGTCCAGTCCATAAGATAAGAAGTTAAACTATTTTTACCTATACAAATATTTTCATAGTTTCCTAAGGATTAACAAAACTTGAGAAAAAACTAAAGAGGGCTCAGCTTAAGTCGTGCAAAAAATGTTAGTAAAGAAATAGAATTAAAGAAATGAAACAAATAAAAGTTGTAACATAATTTTTTTTTATTGAATTTAAATTAAAATAAAATAAAATAGATAAATTTATGTTTTGTTTTCATAGGTTTTTTTAAATTTAAATAAATTTATTTTTATAGTTCATTTTCAGTTTTGCTTTCTTATTATTTATTATTATGTATTAACTTTTACTTAAAGTGGATAAAATTTTATGCTGTTTTTATAGGTTGATTGCTGTCGTTTTAAAATGTTTGAAATTTAATTTAAATATTTCTTTTTTTCTTTGTAGTACACGTAGCTTTTTTATTTGTTTTAATTTTATTTATTTATTTGTTTTTTTTTATTGTTGTTGTTTTTCTTGCTTTTCATAATATTATTATTACAATAATTATTTTTATCAAATTTTATATGTATATAATAATTTAATAACTTTTAAGGAAATGGAAGCGGATGGATGTATTATTTCTTCTTATTCGTTGCTATTAATGGAGCGTTGCGTTGCGGTGTGGTTGGCCTTGATGTATTCATGCCGCTGTACATATATTTGGCCTTCTTTTCGGAGGGCTTTAAAATCTTTACCAACAAATATCGAGATAAATAAATAGAAAATATTCAAAATTGAAATTATTCTTACCTGGAATGAGCACATGAGTGTATCATCCACGGTCATCATGCCGCCGGCATTGTCAAATTCGCCACAATAATTGGGAGCTGAGAATAGGGTTACCAATTGACGGCGGGCAAAGAACTCATAACCATCTTCAACGACCTGCGGCAAAAGCAAAATTTTATAAAACCAGCGAATAGAAAAAGTATTGATAATAATTTACAAACCAAAAAATAAATAATAATAATATCAAAATATAAATATTTTAATTTATTATTCAAATATAATAATAATAATAATAATATATAATCAAATATAAAATAATCTGTTGCCAAAATGTCTAAATAAACTAACGTATAACTAATAACAGATAAATTCGTATATTTAATAAACTAATAAAAAATTATTCGAATTAATTAAATGCCTTATTTGAAAACTCCACTTGCCGAAAAGTTTGTTCCACTATTTCTAATAGCTAAATTGACTATTCGATAAAATTGGATTGATTTCCTATTTCATTCGTCTATTCACAATAAAATAAGAGTTTCTTAGCTATAATAAAAATCATTTACGAGTTTATTTCTTAAATGTGATATTCGGTTGTCCGAAAATATTGGCTTATAAGTATATTTGGTACTGTTGCTTCGTTTGATATTTAATGCGACCCTGAGGAAGTGGTTATGGGAGTCAGTTGGAAAATGTAAATAATAATTATTTAGTGAAAGCAGAGCAAACTTTACATTCAGCAGTTAAAAATCCTTTTTATATTTACATTCCTCGAAACAATTTCACCTCCAATGTCTACCCAGGAGCATAACAATGTCACTAGGAAGAGTAGTAGCTCGACTCTACAATTGTCAAAAAAAGTAAAAACCTTTTTAAATTTCTTTCTTGTTGACCTACACGATATTTTGCTGTACTACGCAAAGTATTGGCTTTGAGTTGAAGTGATGTTGCCTAAAAATTGATGACAATGTCAAACTTAATGTTCGTTTCGCATTTATAAAAGAATTAAAAATGCTGAAAAAGCATTCAATGTTACTTTCGAACAGGAAATATTTTCAGAAAAAAATTTTAGCACACCTTAGAATATAATACTAGTAGTTACTTTAGCAGCTTAAAGTGATTTCATGCCGATTTCGATATTCGAATATGAAACTGCATTTAGTCTTAATATATTAATAAAAAATTTCCCATATAATTCTGATTTAATAAGTATATAAATACATCACTCATTTTACTAACAACTTGCATATAAAAATTAGGTTTCTTACAATAACAACAAAGATAAGGAGATCAATACATATGCATATAACTAATTAATTAAGCGCTTGTGATTTTGTCCTGTCAATACAAATACAATTAAGATTCTTTTATATATAGCCTATTTCCGATTTAAGAAAGAACACCTTTTTTCATTCTCATAGAATGCGAATGAAGGTGTGCTTTCTTAAATCAGAAATAGGCTATACTAGTTCTTCGATTATCCAAATTGGAAATTATATTTTATAATTAATAATTATTATTATAATTTACCATAATCGCAAAATGTCACAACTTTTTTTTTATTGATGTTTGCATAATCAGTTAAGTGATTCGCTTTATTAATTATGCAGTTATTAAACAAATATTTGCATTATTCGGATAATTCTTTATGATGTTGTATTTTAAAGCGATTTATCTATAATATATTATATTTAAAATAATCTTATTATCATTTAATTTATCGTTACACCCCTTTCAAACATTTATTCGATTTATGTGATTTTATATTGATTAATTGAGTGAAATATATTCATTTCGATTCGAAAGGAAAACTATTAAGGAAATAACAAAATATCCTTGATTGCGATTCTATTTTTATTCCTATTTTTTTTTATCCCTTTTCGTGCGATAGCTATGGTTTTCGTAAGAGTTTAATTAATCGCTTAGCATCTTACCGATTTGTTTATGTATAAGAATATATATCAAGTAATTTTTTTTCTGATTGTTCGAATAACCAATAATATGTTGAGATTTTTATGAATTTGATAGCTTCAATTATTTATCCATCAAGTAATTTCTTGGTTTATTCGAATAAACAATTAACAGTTTAGATTTAATTTGATTTCATTTTGAATCATCTTCAACTAATCGGTTATTTTTACAAGCAATTCTGATTTATTCGATTACTTCAATACCTATTACTATTCGAATTGTTGCAATACAATAAATTATTATAAATAATTTCAAATATTTTAATACTTTTGAAGTTGAATCTTATGAATTTATACTTACTTCGAATTCAAGTAATTTTTAATTTTGTGATTTTTTTTTATAAATTTCCAACTTAAGGCCTTTGCACTATAAATCGAATTATTTCAATAATATTGTTTTTTCCAACTAAACCAACTCTTTTTTTCAACACCCACTTATTTATTTGATTTCTTTTCTATTCGAATAGTATCCTGGCAGAACCCAAACTGCATATCAGCCTTTTTATTACTGCACATTAACTAGATTTTTCCTCACTCACAATAACACTTGTCACGATAAAATTATTTGATTTTATCAAACCAAACAAAACTTTATCAACTTCATGATCTTGACGTAAATGATCAAATATAACGTTTTTACTGGCGCACCGTTTAGTGCTATAAAATTTATAATTCTCAAGATCACCTTATTTATGCCCTAAAGCATTTATCTTAAAATATCAACTACAATAATAACATTTTGATTCTGAGAGATTCTGTAATATGGGAAACCATTTCGGATATGTTTAGCGCCATTAAGAATCGAACCTTTGACCCCTAAACTGTCAGGCTAGCACAATATGATTTACTCTACATCGCCAGTCCTAATAATCAATCCAGTGTGTAGTATTTTAACCAGTTTAATCTGAAGCCTTTTCTTTTGGTTTCATATTGTTTTAAGATAAATTAAAGTTTTTCATACCTGATGAGCACGACATATTAAATCCATTTCATGTTTGTGTAAAAATTTCGATACAACATCAGCGCCAAATGTAAAACTAACACCACGATCATTTTCACCCCAACCCTGTACATCTTTATCGGGATCACTCCACAATAGATCACATAATAGCCCTGTATCGGGTACATCTGTGGGACGCATCAAGCGTCTTATTTGTTCCATACCCTGCAAGTCAGGACTCAAACCACCGTGACAGCAGAAGATTTTCTCATCGATAATGGCCGCCACGGGTAAGCAATTAAAACAGTCTGTAAACGTTTTCCACAATTTGACATTGTAACGTCGTTTGCATTCGTCATAAAAGCCTACAAAAACAACAACAACTTTAATTAGGGAAATTCAAGATATTTAAACAACAACAATAAAAAACGATCACTCACCATAAATACGATTAATACTGGCACATTCGTGGTTGCCACGCAATAAAAAGAAGTTTTCAGGATATTTTATTTTATAGGCCAACAGCAGGCAGATGGTTTCTAACGATTGTTTGCCTCTGTCGACATAGTCACCCAAGAATAGATAATTGGCGGCCGGCGGAAAGCCACCGTATTCGAATAAACGCAAGAGATCTGTATATTGGCCGTGTATGTCGCCGCATATAATAAGGGGGGCCTCCAGCTCCAATAGTATGGGTTGTTGTAGGAATATTTCACGGGATTTTAAACACAGACCTCTCACTTCAGATTCAGACATTTGTACCGATTTGCCCGTACGACAACTGCGCACTGGAAAGAGAATTGCGGAAATAATTAATATTTTATTTAATTGCGTTTTCTTTTCTGAAAAACATGCAACACTTTTTACATTTCTTTTTTAAAAAGTAGCAGTTTAGAGAAGTTTTAGAATAGGAATTATTTTTCCTGAGGAATTTATAATTCATTCCGGATATATTCTTCGTGTTCTAATGACAGAATGTGCCCATTTTCTGTTAAAAAGTGTAAAAAATGTTGCATTTTTTTTTAGAAAAGACATCAACGTAAGAAAAAATTATTATTGAAAATAAAAACGTTTTTATATTACACAAGCAGTTGCCAGGAATTTATGCTGGAACCTAATAATTTATTCTGTTTTAAACTGAAGCCTTGTCAACAAAATGTACAGGATTTGAAGCATTTTAAGGAGGCACGTTTTTCTTTTGAATAATTTATTTCAATAGTCTTCCCACGAAATTTGAAAAGTATTCGCTACTATTTTTTTTCTGCCAGTTTTAAGGAAAATTATTGTTGCAAATAGATCTTCATGACCATTCCCCCTGCCTCCCTTGTTTTGGCTACAAATACGAATGTGTTGCACAACGACACGAACAACAAAGTAGTCATTTGAAATGTTTTACTGTGCCGCCTTAAACCGTCTTATTTGTAACAATAATTTCCAATTAACACTTGTTAAATTAAAAACGAGTGTGAGGCGACAGGGGAGAATGGGAAATTAAATAAAAAAAAACACAAATTGCAATTAAAATTTAATTAAAAAATCCAAAGAAAAGTGTATATGAAATAACTACAGTTTATAACAACAACAACAACAACAAATAAACAAATAATGGGATATTGAAATGAAAAAAAGCCAATAAAATTTAATTGACATTTTCATTGTAATTATTTTTTTGGGGGGAATAAAAAGTTTATTGAATAACGACAACACTAACGAATAATCGTAAGAAACAAATACGTACTTAATAATCAACTTTCTTTTTTTTAATGAAATTTAGAAATTTATTAAAAACTGAAATCCAATAACAACATTTTTTGGGCTTTGCAATAATCATGTATTAACAATTCGTCGGATGTCTAAGTTTGCCATAGAAATAGCAGTATGTTTGTGGGGTTTCTGGAAAAGTGGTCCAGAAACCCCACAAACATACTACTAGAAATTAAAAAAAAAAAACCACTCGAAACTGGTAATTTCTCGATTATTCGAACCGAATAAAGTTTATTCGAATATTTTTTCCTTTTTTTATATAAGTTATCTTATTTTTATTATTATTATTACAATTATTTTTATTATTATTAAATTTATTTGTTTTGAGTAAAATCATAATTCAATTTGTATGAAACTCTTGAAGACTAAGTGAGAATTACAATGCAAAGCAATAATAAACTAAAGTACTAATCAGGCAAACACAATAGGTTGTTTTTATAGAAATATGACAATTAAATTTTTCATTTTATTGACAGCTCGTATTGAACTCTGGAAGACTAAATGAGAATTACAATGGAAATTAATAGTAAACTGACATACCAAACAGGCGTATATATAAACTGATGTTGAACCTCTCGTAATATATTCTAATTCGAGAGGATGAAAAAAGAAAAAAAAAATGCTGGCGGAAATGTTTTACAGCTGAGGACTGCTTTGAATGGGACAAAACTCGTTGAAGACTAAATGAGAATTACAATGGCAAACAATAAACTAAAGTACTAATCAGGCAAACAAAATAGTTTTTTTTTTGTGAGAAAAATGACAATTCAATTTGTATTTTGTTGATAACTCGTATGAAACTCTTACAGACTAAATGAGAATTACAATACAAAATAATAGCAAAAATATCAAAATCAAACTGGCGTATATAAACTGATTTTTAATCTCTAGTAGTATTTTCTTAGGGAACAATAACAAAAACTATTCCTTTCCAGGATAATACGCAGGAGGTTAACGAAATTTTCTGTTTTTTTTTTTTTGTTTTTGTTTGTTTTATTATTGTGTGGCCAGTTTTTAGTCTTGACCTTTAATAAACTTATTTCTTTGCCTGGTAAATTCTGTAGTTCATTTGCTGTGTGTTCTGACATTCTTTCTCCCCCCACCGCCCCCAGAATTATGAGTGTCTAACAGTTGTGTTGTTTTTCCAATTGCGTAGCGTATCTGTAAGTAAATCTTCGCCTGCAAACGTCACTCTACTAACGAGCCATTAAATAAATAAAATGGAAAATCTATTGTATATTAAATCTTTTTATCTGACCGAAGTTTCTGTTTCAGCAACTATTTGCTGACAGAGAAAAATACAAATAAAAATAAATAAATAAAATAGTGTAGGCGGAAATGGATTTTTGCTAGACAGTTTATTAGAACAGATAATTATATGTTTTTTTCTTTCTTTTTTTTTGTCTTAATAAAGAAAGTTTATTAAACTTAATGTCACTAAGATTTTATAGTATTTTGCAAACGGATTTATTTGTTAACAAACGCCAGAGATGTTACGCACTTAAAATAAATTCAAGTTAAATTACAATTTCCATTGAATTTTATGCTGATTTCTTTTCTAGAAAAAAGTGCAACATTTTTTACACTTTTTAACAGAAAATGGCAACATTTCGATATATAATCATGGTCAAATTATCAGGTATATGCAAAGCGAATTCATTACAAAAAATCATCTTTTTTGTGCAACACAATGTCGAAAACAAGGCGAATTAATTGATTCGCCTTTCTCAAATAAAATAAAATTTTTTGTAAACAAAATTAATTGTATTCATTGTTGTGTTGTAAAATATCAAAGTGGTAACGTAAGTATTAATTGTAGTAAAATTTATGAAATAAAATAACACAAAATTTATATTTTAGGAGACACAGACGTGTTGTGGGTGTCCAAGAAGCTCAGAAACTACAGGTTCCCAAGAATCCGAAAAGGTAAGTGTGTGTGATCGATATAAACACCTTTCGGAAAATTTTAAATGGCAGACAGTGCTTGGAATTGATGCAGGACAAGCATTGTTTGCCCTCGTAATTTTTCCTACACAAGTTTACATTTGATTATGGATCAGTGAAATACTGTAAGACGATGGAAGTCAAATGAATATAGTTTGGGAAGAGAGCAGAATTATGGAATATGTTTAATGATTTCAGGTAATATTTTTGTTCTGTTTATAACTCTTCACTTTGTCAGAAAACAAGGCAGTTCGTAAAAGTGTACCAGCAACCACATCGTTTTCGTTCTGGTAGAGTAGTTTCGAATGAAATTCGTCGCTATCAAAATAGTACTGATTTGTTGATTTGCAAATTGCTAGTGAAATTGTTGAAGACCTTAAAACTGATTTGCATTTCCAGAGTTCTGCTGTGATGGCTCTTTAGGAAGTTAGTGAAGCTTATTTGGTTGGTCTCTTTCTAACTACCAATTTCTGCACCATCTATATACACTTGGCCCGACCAATTTGTGGCGAACGAGCTTGAATATTGACTGACGACAATAATTACCCCTACTACCATCGTACAAGATGTTATAACCATTTTTAAAAATAATCGGAAGGCAAAACTTTTTCTAAAAAAGATTATATTTGTTTATTCTTACAAATATTAAATAAATAAAAATATTGTTGAAGTGATTGTAAAAATTTCTTAAATTCGCCGCATTTTTACGTGATTTGTTTATTTTATGAACATTTTATTTTTGCTATATTAATATTTTTATAGGCTAATTGTTCTAACTTAGTTAAAATCTCAGAAAGACATGATGATAAATACTCCTGGGCACAAAGGAAGTCAACATCAGTTTTATTCAACTTACACAGCAGAGCAGAACAGCTGTTTTCGAAAGTCGCTACACTTTCATCTTCAGTGCTCATGTGTTAACATCAGGTTGATACAGTTCTCGGATTGTTTTTCACAATAAAATTTTGTGTAAATAGAAAACTGTTGTCACATTCAACTAAGCCACCTAAACAGTGGTGATAAACACAACACACACATGAGCACTGAAGATGAAAGTGTAGCGGCTTTCGAAAACAGCTGCTCTGCTCTGCTGTGTAAGTTGAATAAAACTGATGTTGACTGCCTTTGTGCCTAGGAATATTTATCATCATGTCTTTCTGAGATTTTAACTAAGTTAGAACAATTAGCCTATAAAAATATTAATATAGCAAAAATAAAATGTTCATAAAATAAACAAATCACATAAAAATGCGGCGAATTTGAGAAAATTTTGACAATCAGTTCACTATCACCTGTGCTGATGCATATACCTATTTATTGTACCATGTATGAAATTAAGGAGTTTATTAGAAATTAATACAACATCTCTTATGAAAAGTAATCTCTGTTTTAAAACTCCTCCAAACTTCCCCTTTTCACAAGAAAAGTGAAAAAATGTTACATGTTTGCTTGAAAAGAAAACGCCATTAGTGTTAACAAAAAAAACTGTGATATTTTATTGCATCTATTTTTAAATAAACGTAAAAGGTGTGAAATATGCTAAACAGATGGGAGCGTTGGAATTTTTTTTTCTTTTTTTTACAAAAAACGAGTGGAAAAGACATGAAAATAAAATTGAAAAAATTCTTATTTTAGATTTCCACACAATTTCCATTTGATTTTTTTCCCTTCAGTTGCGCTGTTATCTAATTTTAGTTTAAATTTACAACCAAAAATAAAACTTAAATTTATTTGTTTTCCTAATAATTCTGAAATAGTTGGTGTTAAACATGTTTCGACATGTGCCCACTATTTGTTAGCAAATGGCGGGGGGATTAAATAAAAAGTTTATTTACTTTTTTATTGTTTTTTTTTAGCGAATAAAAAACAACTTTTCCTTTTTCTTTCAGTTTATGGGGTTTTTACATCTCTTTTTTTTATTATTAAGTTTTAAAACTTCTGTTCTACATTTTGTGGCCAACAGAGAAATTTATGGGTTTGGATTTTCGTTTATCAGTTTCTTGAAGAATTCTTTTTATTATTTTGTTTGAAAATATATGTAACAATTGTGTTAAAAGTAAATATTTAAAATGAAAATGTAGATGAAAAAAAAAGTTCTTCATTTCCAAATGAAAAATAAAGCAAAACCCCTTTTATTTTTAAATCTTTATAACTTTTTAATGTAAACAATTTCCTAAATAAACAAATTTAAGATGAAATTGCCAGATATGCAAACGCACATCTGCCATTAGCTGCAGCTATTTGAATTTTTTGAAATATCTTTCCAAATACCAAAAAACAAAAGAAAATACTTTTTGTAAGAAATTTAAAAATTCTTATTCATCATACACCTCCAGTCTTAGTTGTAGAGTTGGGTCCAACTTCAAAAACCTCTAGTCAAACCCATTTAAATTACATGGGTTTGACCAGAGGTTTGTGGCAAAGCTGAGCGTTTGATGCAGTTGGACGCAACTCTAGTAGACATCTTTAGCTTATACGCCCTAACATATGCTACATGTAAAATGTTTTATGAATAAAATAAAGCAAAAAAGCTGAGAGAGTTGTAAAAAAAAGAGCACATTAACTGCTACTTAACGGTAATTGAAAATGCGTATTAATTTTTAGTTTTTAGTGTTAAATTACAAAAAAATGGTTTCGCATTTTGAATAGTTTTATTCGCTACTTTAGAAACAACAAACGAACGGAAAGCTTTTCAATTGAACTATAATTGTGGGTGTAGCGTTTTGTATAACTATTTTGCATTTCATATATTTGCAGGATTAGCTACGCTTAAATGACTGTTGCTCGCTGGCAAAAAAAAGGGGGAAAAAAACCGTGTTAATATATTTTCCTACGTATTCGCAGTGTTTCAGTATCATCGTCGTCTTCGAAATATTGTTGATTCTCGAAAGCTCATTAGTTGGGATTATTTTCCATTTCCTTTTCATTCACGTTTGTTTAGCGCAGCTTATTTTAAAACGGGGGATTCCCCCCCTTTTATTTATACTCAAGACAAAGTTAACAAATCATAACAGCCAGAGTCGTCGCTAGTAGAGTTGGGTCCAACTTCATCAAATGCTTAGTTTTGCCAAAAACCTCTGCTCAAACTAGAGTTGGGTGTAACTTCAGCAAACGCTTAGTTTTGCCACAAACCTCTGGTAGAACCCATGTAATTTAAATGGATTTGACCAAAGGTTTTTGGCAAACACTGAGAGTTTGTTGAAGTTGGATTCAACTCTAGTCGTCGCTCACTAGTCTGGCAGTCATGTTGTCGCCAGCCAACCAAATAAATTATTTATTTGCTTAGAAATTCTTTTTGTGGCAACGACAGACACTTTGAGCAATATATGAAGGGAAATATTTTGCTTTTATGCCATAAAACAGTTAAGGAAATATTTAATTAACTATATTATGATTAACATAATAAAAAAAAGTACCCTAAAACTAACCACTCGGTGTTAGACAGTTCGAATTAGAGTTGGGTCCAACTTCATCAAACGCTTAGTTTTGCCACAAACCTGTGGTCCAACCCATGTAATTTAAATGGGTTTGACCAGAGGTTTGTGTGCAGAACTAAGCGTTTCGAATTCTATTTGTCTAAAGTGTTGCCATATTTTATTAATTTTTTAATACGTATTGAAAAATTCCACTTTTAATAAAACCCTGTCAGAAATTGTCGAATAAAACTAAAATCGAGTGTAATTTTTTTTTATAATTTCTCAATAATTCTGCATACGAATTGGAAAACGATCTCTAAATAAAATTTATAAAAAATATTGTCAAGTCAACAGCAACTCAATATTAATCATGTTGCAAAATGAAAAATTTAAAGTAACAGCGATATAAACCGAACGTTCTAAAAATAAATTTTTCTGCGAAACTCGCAAGTCAATATAAATCATTTTGTCATCATATTTTTACTAACCGTCGAGTTTTTATTTTTTTATTTTTCTTATTTAATTTATATTTGAGCTCAGATTTTATTTGCTATTTGTGTTTGTTTTTGTTTCTATTTTTCGCTGTGCTTTCTACACTTGATTTCTTGATTGAATTTCAATAATCAATGAAAAAGAGGTGTAAGAAAATTGTCATTGAAAAACTAACTGCCTGGAAACAAAATGTGTAAAGAAAAATATTCAATAATTCAAATGAAATTGATAATGAAGGCCGCAAAATACAACCCTGAATTGATTTATTTATTTATTTTATTTTAAATATGTTTTATTTTATTATATTAACAGGTAGAGAAAAGCAACGAGTGGCTTAGGTTCGAAGCCATGATTTTGCTGTGCGTGTGTTTTCTTTCACGCTTTCCCCAATGGCAGGCTATATAAAATGAAGAATGTGTGCTCAACAGCTAATTGATATGGAGACCATATTTTAATATCCATGACCTTTTTTGCCTCCTGATTGTGTTATTGATTTATTTATAAATTTTTATTTATTTTCTTTATTAATAAATTTTCCATAAAGCCTGAGGGCAGACTGCAACAAATTTAATAGCGGAAAAGTATGCTTCATGTTTTTCTTGGACATAAATTTTGATGTTCTCTTCATGTGGTGCGAGAGGCGTGCAAAGCACACACAGTTTTCAACAGCTTTTGGTGAAAACATTGAAAAATTGATTTCGTTTCATAGTCTACTTTCAGGCTGTAAAATTTTAAAGGCATAATAATTAATGTTTGAACAGCAGATTATATTGCGAAGGGTATTAAAACGCTTGACTGGAGTATTTTGAAAGAAATCGACATAAGAAACAGGCAGAAAGAAGCCAAGAATCATATTTTCCTGAAAGAAATAATTTTTGGCATGCTTTTTCATAATTATTTGTTTTTTTTTTTTACTGACTCATTTATATTTGACAATATTCTACGGTCCAATTTTACATTCACACTGCTAATGTTAAGAAGAAAAATACTATATTGTCTTATGTTCTGTTTAAAAAAAAGGCAACAACTAGAAATAACCTTCACTTATGCTTAATTTTTTCTTTCTTTTTTGGCTCGCAAACTAAAACAAGAGGAAGAAGGCAAGAAGGAATGAATGGATATTTGAGTGGTTGACTTCAAATGCACAAAATAAAAATAAACAAAAAAAGCTTTTGCCGGAAAAAAAGTCATGCAACAAAACCCATATGAAAATTAATATATTTTTTTTTTGCCACACAACAACAATACAACAACAGCAATGACACAAAATACACTGTCATGTAGAACAATATGAGAGTATTAAGAGGAAATAAATCGAGATAACTCAAGAAAAGAACAACAACAACAACATTATTATTATTATTATTATTCAGCTGCTTCAAGGTTGAGCAGAAAACATTATTAAACATGTTCAGACATGTTCAGACCTGTTCAATACCAACAGTAATAAAGAATTGTATGCTATTGTACAACAACAACGATTATAAAAAATATGTAGTCTTGAACACATGTAATAAATATATACTCGTACATAAATATTTAATATATTTCAGCTGTAAAGTATGCAACGTTTCACTACAGTTTTATTGCTTTCTTATTTTTCTTCTTTTTCTAACAACAAATAATTACAAGTCATCAACAAAGTTATTTGGCAGGGAAAGTAATAATGAAAATAGCAACATAAGATGAGATATACGAGGTCGGTTCAAAGGCATAGGAATTAACTGATTTTTTATGACATCAAGAATGTCTTAACCGCCCCCAACCAAAGACCATTAAAAATAGTTGTTCTGCAAACATTTATTTTTGGTTGCTGAAGCTTTTTTTTTTTTTGGCATTTTAGTGTATTTAATGGCATATTTTTTAAATTAATATTAATCATACGCACCGTTGCACCGCTTAATTATTATTATTATTATTTAGCAATTGAAAAATATTTGATATAACTTTTTCGTTCTGGGGACACAAAATATTCTTTTCCAAGACCTATTTGATTACAAGAAAAGGATTTTTTTTTTTAAATTTATTTGCAAGCTTATAGGAATTTTATATACAGATATTTTAAACTCATATCAATCCAGTTGAGATCATGATATTTAATTTAATCATGATGTTTAATTTATTATCTGATATTTGCAGTTCAAGGCAGAAATGAATTAAAATGGGGCAAAAATTTACTATTAAAATTTTAAGAAATATTTTAAAAATATATTTGAAGAAATAATTTTAAAAATATTTTAAAAAAATATTTTTAAGAAATTTTTTAAAAATATATAAATAAGAGTGCCGATATATTTAAAAAAAATCAATATTATTTTGAAACTTTAAGTTAGTTAAATAAGGGGTGTTTTTTATTGAGGTATAGAACTTTAAGTTGGCATCACTTTTTTAACTGGCGGCCATTTTGTCAGCTGTCAAGTGATTAATATTTAGTTTGGTTTGCCATTTCATCATGAACAGGTTGACAAAAGAACAACGCTTGCAAATCGTGCAAATTTATTTCGAAAATAATGGTTCAGTTCGCGAAGTTTACCGCAAGCTCCGTCCATTTTATGGTCGACATAATCGTCCATCAGAGCAATTCATTCGGTTAACCATGGATCGTTTTCGCACTACGTTTACTCTATGTGATAATACGCATCCGCAGAGACGTCGAACAGTGCGCACCGAAGAAACAATTGCCGCTGTAGAGCAAAGTGTTGAAGAAGACTCGAATGAATCGATTCGCCACCGTGCACAGCAATTGGAGCTTTGTCCATCAACTTTATGGAAGGTTTTGCGCAAAGATCTTGGCTTGCGACCTTACAAGATCCAGCTTGTGCAAGAATTAAAGCCTCGAGACCATGCAATGCGTCGTGATTTTGGTGTATGGGCCGAAAATGAGATTGATCTCGATGCTGATTTTCATCGCAAAATTTTGTTCAGTGATGAGGCTCATTTTTGGTTGAATGGCTACGTCAACAAGCAAAATTGCCGCATTTGGAGTGAAGAGAATCCACATGAGACCCTTGAGACGCCATTACATCCACAAAAAGTGGCTGTTTGGTGTGCTCTATGGGCTGGTGGAGTCATTGGGCCATACTTCTTCCGAAATAATGCTGGAGAGTCAGTTACCGTTAATGGAGACCGGTATAGAGCCATGATAACCAGCTATTTTGTTCCCGAATTGGATGGCATTAATGTGGATGAGTTATGGTTCCAACAAGACGGCGCTACATGCCACACAGCGCACGTCACAATCGATTTATTGAAGGAAACATTCGATGAGCGCATAATTTCGCGGAATGGACCTGTCAATTGGCCACCAAGATCGTGTGATTTGACACCATTGGATTATTTTCTTTGGGGATATGTGAAGTCGCTCGTCTACGCCAACAAACCAGAAACGTTAGGGGACTTGTAAGCCAACATTCGTGGCGTTATTGCCAACATACGGTCCCATATGCTCGAAAAAGTGGTTGAAAATTGGACCTGTAGAATTGGCTTTATTCGAGCCAGCCGCGGCGGCCACATGCCCGAAATCATATTTAAACATTAATGGCATAAAATTATCCTTCCAATAAAGCCAAATTGATGGACATTAAAACTATTTTTGTGTGTTTTATTTCAATTCGAAGTTCTATACCTCTAAGAAAAACACCCTTTATTAGCGATTATCAGGACTGTTTTGAATATCATATTTAGCCAAAGTGATTTGATATCGCAAAAAAGTTGTTCCATATAAGCAATTTTGTGATTTCAAAAAGTTCAGACACACCAACAAACTTTTTAAAAATCACTTTGAAATTTTTCATCTTTTCTATTATTTCAATAAATTAATTATAAATTATTTAAAAAACCACATCAAAGTTAAGAAAAATCTTCAAGAAATTTTAATTAATTTTTTTAATATTTTCTGTTCGATTTCAGGCTTATTTTTCAACTCGCCCATCCCTTAATTGATTTTTTTTAATACTAAATTAAGACACCCTAAATTTAAAAATTAATTATATCAGGCCTATTCTGAAAATCACATTTTATGATTTGAAATCACTGTTTACCAACCAACTTTTCAAATTTCTTTGATATTTTTCAAGTTTTCAAACAAAATTCTTTCAATAAGATTGTTATTTAAAAGAAAAATACTTTAAAGTTAAAAAAAAACTTGTTTTTTTTTCTAAGAAAAAAATTAATATATTCCCCTGTGCTTTCTGTTCGGCTTCAGGCTTATTTTTGAACACGTTCATCTCTTAATTTCTTTTTCTAAGACCCTTCACAAAAAAGTGAAAGTTATGTCGATTTCTTTTCTAAAAAATAGTGCAACATTTTTCACACTTTCTAACAGAAAATGGCAACATGCTGCCATTTGAAAAAATAAGGAACTTATTAGAAATGAGTCTAACATCCCTCACGAAAAATAATTTCCGTTTAAAAAGTTTTTCAAACCGCCACTTTTTAGAAAATGAGTGAAAAAATGTTACACGTTTTCTAGAAAAGAAAACGCCATTAATATCGGACCCCGTTGGTGAAGGGCATATAAGATTCGGCCTTGACGAATATAGAACTTTTTGAAATTTATTAAAGAAAAACAGACAAGCTGCAGTCATTTTAATATATATATATATATATATATATATATTTATATATATATATTTATATATATATATATATATATATATATATATATATATATATATATTTATATATATATATATATATATATATATATATATTTATATATATATATATATATATATATATATATTTATATATATATATATATATATATATATATATATATATTTATATATATATATATATATATATATATATATTTATATATATATATATATATATATATATATATATATATTTATATATATATATATATATATATATATATATTTATATATATATATATATATATATATATATATATATGTATATATATATATTACAGAATAATTTAAAGAAATAAAGAATCCAAATAAAGAAATTCTTTTAAAGAGTTGAAAATCAGACCGATAAATACAAGATTTTCTGAACACCGAAAAATCCCAGGTTTGTTATAATTTCATATCACGTGTTTTTAAGAACAGCAGGTATGTTTTGTTGAGAAAATAAATTTAATTTTTCATTTAAAAAATATAATAAAAATTTCAATTACACCAACAATCAGTTTCCAACCTTTTCATAGATTTCCATGGAATTCTCAAACACAAACGAAAGAAACTGTTCCATAATCGCATCTATTATTCAGTGGTGGGCTGAATTCCCATGAAAAGACATGCATTTTAAAATAGTTCTCCGGGTTAACTTTCAACAACATCCCTAAAGTATGCAATTTTTATAATGTAATGTTTTACAAACTCCCCGAAGCGAAATAAATTAAAAATTTTCAACACCCGATAAATTTATAACAAATTCTTTAGCAGGAAATTCAAATCTTGGACATTTTTTTAGATTTTATTTTTTGTGTCGTAAAAAAATAAAAATCTCCGGAGTTTTTCTATTCAAAGAAAATCGTTGAACTTTCCTGTTTTCTATTTTGCGAAATTTGTTATGCATCATCGTGTCTCATAAACCTTCTTTGTGTATGAGTATTATCGAGCATCCCTTAAAATATGCAATTGTTTGCTTTATTTCTTTATATCCCAGTTTTTCTTTTATTGTTAATGCCAACAATTTTATCTGTTTGTTTAGCTCGATTCCCTTCGGTGTAAAATGCATGAATAAAGTTTTGGAAAAAAAAAGATACAAAAATCCTCCTGCACTTTGCAGCATTAGATTTGTAAAAATGATTCTCTGGCGAATATGACATAATCGTGTGTGCGTGTGTGAGTGTGTGTGTGAGTGATTTCTTTGCACACCCATTTTCAGGGATTCCTAGAAAAATAAATTCCATGATTTAGAGATGAACATTCTTTTCTTTTGCTGTGCAATTCCGTTGTGTTTTGCGAATGGGAGAGATGAAGGTAGTAACAATATGGGATTTGTTAACTCCTCAAAGTATGCAATGAATTTTAAATTGTATACAATTTTCATGAAAATAGAAAACTTTTTTTTTATATTTATTTATTCAAATAAACCAACTCTTTCGCTTGTAATTATTAGTGTGTTATCGTTATGTCTGCAGGTATTGATCGTTCATGTGTTGCACGTTCAATAAGACCTTCTTAACAGTTCAAAGTAGGCAACAGGATATTTTTAAAAGGGATAAATAAATACAACAACGCAGAGTAATAAAAACCATCGGCTGCTTTTTGAATTTTAGGAGAATTCATCAAATATTTTTATCTAAATTTCGCAAAATTTTTTTTAAATTTAATTTCTATTATTTTCTTTTAATTATTATACAGCAATAATTTAATTATTATTATTTTTTTATAGTTTCCGCCTTAAGCTATGCTTTCTAAACAACTATATATTATATTAGGTCAAACTTATTCTGCCAATTTTCATTGTGGAATTTATTTATTGTTATTCCTACACCGCAAATGCATTCTCCAGGTGAATTCGGTCGATATAAAATACCAAAATTAATATATATATATATATATATATATATATATATATATATATATATACATATATATTTTACCTATTTATAAATTATTTATCGAGAGTTCTTTGGAACTTCACCGCAATTAAAGTATTGCCTACTTTCCGGATTAAAACCTAATTTGAAAATAATTTGCATTTATTGTTTTAGGCTTTAGAAACACACACACACACACACACACACACACACACTCACATGCATTTACATACAATTGAAAATTGTAAAATAAATTTGCACGCAAAATGGGTCAATAATTGACTATTTCGTTTGGTTTTGATTATCTCTCTTTCTTTTTTTCTGCAACTCGTGTTATTATAAATGCGCCCGATGCCCTGCTGTAGGCAACGGCATTAGTTTTCATTTGTTTGGGAGAGAAATATGAGAGCAAAAAATAAAAGGAGAAAAGAGCTTCGCAACGGGAAAAATATAATAAAAAATGTGTAATTTATTGCATACCTTCAGGGGCTGAGGGGGTTTTGCAATTGTTTTGCAGAAAAAATAGATTTTTCGGCTAAAAATTGCCTGAAGCAGATTGTTCGAATAAATTCAATTTAAAATTAAGCCGTTAAAAAATTTTTCTATTATTTAATTTAATTTATTGTTTTAATTTAATTTATTATTTTGATTTAATTTTATTTATCACTTTGATTTTTTTTTTTTATTTGAAATAAAACTTATTTTAGACATTTAAAATTTTGAGAATTATTTTATAATTTTGTTAATTCTTGAATTAAAATTTTTATTTCTTTAATTGTTTTACAATCAAAGTTTTTTCATTCTTTTATTTTATTACATTTTTATGATTTTAATTTTTTATTACTTTAATTATTTTGTTGTTGTTTTGATTTTTTTCTATTATTTTAATTTATTTATTATTTTAGTTTTTATTATTTATTTAATTTTTTTTAATTTAATTTTTTTTAATTTCATTTTTTTATTATTATTCATTTATTTTTATTTATTATTTTAACTTTCTTTTCTTTATTATTATATATAATTTAATTTTATATATTATTTCAGTTTTATTAATTATTTAAATTGTATTTATCATTTAAATTTTATTTATTGTTTTAATTTTTTTTTATTATTGGGAATTAAAATTATTTTAGTCAATTAAAGTCTTGGAAATTATATTATAATTTTGTTAGTTCTCCAATTAAAAAAATTTAATTACTTTAGTTTTTTTTATTCTTCCATAAATTGTTTTTATTATATTTTTATGATTTAAATTTTTTTATTACTTTAAAATTTTTTTGTCTAATTTGTTTCTTTTATTTTAGTTTTATTTATTATATTATTTATTTTTCGTTATTTAATGTTTTTTTAATTATTCTATTTATTATTTTATTTTTCATTATTATTTTTTTATGTATCATTTTAGTTTTATATATTATTACGATTTTATTTAGTTTTTATTTTAACTTTATTATTTTAGTTTTATTTATTATTTTAACTATATTGATCATTTTAATTTTTTTATTAATTTTATATAATTTATGGCTTTAATTTTTCTAATTATTTGATATAAAAATTATTTCAATTATTTTTAGTCCTTTTTTTATAATTTTGATTATTTATTTAATATTAAAAAAACTAGTTACTTTGACTTTTTTACTATCTAAATTCATTATTTTATTTTTTGATGATTTAAATTTTTTAACTATTTAATTTTTTTGTTGTTTCGTATTTTTGTATTTATTTATTATTTTGTTTGCTATTTAATTTTTTTATTTTAATATATTTTAGATAAAATTTTTTAATCAATTAAAATTTCTGAAATTTTTTTTTTAATTTTTTCAGTTGTAAATTAACAAAATGGAAAATTACTTTAATTTTATAATTTCAATTTCCCTTTTATTATTTGAATTTTTTATTTTATTTTACAACTCTTTTATTATTTAGAATATTTTATTATCAATTTTACTTTTAGTACCTAAATTTTTTATCACTTACGTTTATCTCATTTTATTGGAAAAATAAATTTTAAGGTAACCAAAAGACACACACTGTAAAACTCCTATTTGCAATGAAAATCAAACTATTCAATTATTCTGGACAATAAATTTTAGTGTAGCTGAATTTAGAAAAAAAAGCACCTACAATTATGTGAGTAGAAGACGCCGCGACCCTCCGTCAAAAATATTAGCAAAACGTGAGTTTTCAAAGAAATTTTCAATAAAATTAAACAATTAGATGCAATAAAAAAATAATTTCAGTTCCACTTGTGCATCACAATTTAGATGCTGCTGCCTTCCGCTCAGAAATTTATTTATTCCCAACCGCACATTCGCAATTCAAATAAAATTGAACTCTCGTTTATCTTGATTAGCCGAAATGCGGAAAACACGTTATAATTGAATAAATTTAATATCGAGAAAATAAATTGAAAATGGGTGCATCGTTGAAATGGAATAGAAGTTTGCATGAAAACAATTTAAAATGATTTTCAAGCATGAGTTTTAAATTAAATTGTTTAAAAAATCCTCTTTCGTTTCCTTTTCCTTGTTTATTTTCTGGATTTGTCATTTTCAATTTGATTAACTTGAGCGACCGCCATAAAACAGTAACTTTTGCATAAATTATAATTTTTTAAGGATAATAAATTATAATTTCATCATAATTTAGCCTACTTTTTGTTTTGGACAGTGTTTCAGTGCTGAACGAGAACAGAAAAGGAAATATAAAAAAAGTTCTCTGCATAGATTCAGGGCTTTTCTTAATTTGTTGTACTTGATTTTTATTATTTTTTTTTTTTTTTTTGAGTTATAAAAAACAAAATTAATTCAAATCTCAGTGCTGCTTCTTTCTTATTTTCAATGCAAGCAGAGCAAGAAAAAATTATTCTGCATATCCTTTTCATTATTTTACATAATTTTTATTTACATTTTTTTTACTTTTTATAATATTTTTTTTTTTCACAAGCCTGAAAGAAAAACTTTTTTATGAATTTAAAATTTCCTTAGTTTGTATGAGTGTGTGTGTGTGTGTAGATAATTTTTTTTATTTGTTGAGTTTATGAGAATGATGACAAATCTGACATCTTTCATTGAGATCACGTTTTCAGACTGTGTGCGTGTGTGTGTGTTGGTGTGTGTTCATTTTCTCATCTACATATAAAAAGAATCGCAGCAGCCACATGCCCACTTACAAACTTAAAAAATTGATGTAACCTACATACACTTGCACATAACACACACAACACACACACACACACACCGACACACTGTCACTCTGACAATCGTAGTTTTACAGGAAAATGAAAATGAGAAGAAAAAAAATTAAAATGAAATGTAAATAAAACAAATAAAAGAGTCCCAGTGAAGAATAAAATTGAAACTCGGGTTGTTGTTCATTCGCCACGATTTAAAATTTAAATAATTTCTCTTTTCATGCTGTTGATTTTATTCCCACAATTTTAAACAAACAAAACGAATAAACCGTGTCATACAACGCAGTATTTTTATGTAAAAGCTGACATAAAACTTGTGCAACACACACACACACACACACACACACACACATGCACAGTCAGTGGTGGCGGGGGGGGGGGGGGAGAAAATTTTGAACAAAAATAAAAAGTGATTTTTCTTGTTGTTGTTGTAAGTATTAACGCATTTCTAAGAGATGTTGCACAAACAAGATAAACGTTTGTAATTACTTTTAAGGCTTAACGTCATGGTGTCTGTGCACCTCCAGAATTTTTTTAAAATGTGCTGCATTTAAGCCAAGTTACAGACGATAAATCATAATTGATATTAATCATACGCTCTGTGCGACATAATTAATATTAATTATACGCCCTGTGCGACATAATTAATATTAATCATACGCTCTGTGCGACATAATTGATATTAATCATACGCTCTGTGCGACATAATTAATATTAATTATACGCCCTGTGTGACATAATTGATATTAATCATATGCACTGTGTGACAAAATTGATATTAATCATACGCTCAGTACGACATAATTAATATTAATTATACGCCCTGTGCGACATAATTGATATTAATCATACGCACCGTGTGACAAAATTGATGTTAATCATACGCTCTGTACGACATAATTAATATTAATCATACGCTCTGTGCGACATAATTGATATTAATCATACGCACCGTGTGACAAAATTGATGTTAATCATACGCTCTGTACGACATAATTAATATTAATCATACGCTCTGTGCGACATAATTGATATTAATCATACGCACCGTGTGACAAAATTGATGATAATCATACGCTCTGTACGACATAATTAATATTAATCATACGCTCTGTGCGACATAATTGATATTAATCATACGCACCGTGTGACAAAATTGATGTTAATCATACGCTCTGTACGACATAATTAATATTAATCATACGCTCTGTGCGACATAATTGATATTAATCATACGCACTGTGTCGTGAAATACTTTCTAGACAATTTTTAAGATTAATTATTAATTTTAATCACAATATAATTTCAATATATCAACAAATCTTATTTTGTAACACAGACCCCGTGTTGAGAAATATCGAATCTGAAAGTTGAATATTAATTTCTTTTCTAGAAAAGAATGCAACATTTCTTGCACTTTTTATTCTCAAATACCAATTTTCTGTCATTTGAAAACAAAAAGTTTATTAGAAATTAATCCAACAGCGGTTAAGGGAAATAATTTCTGTTCGAAAATAATTCACTTTTTTTCGAATTTCGTCGTTCACAATTTTTCTTCGTTGTCAAAAGACTTTAATGCTTCTAAATATATAAAAAGAAAAAAAGAAAATCGGACTTACTTCCCACCTTCTCTTATAGAAACTATAAACATTTCTAAATTATTGAAGGTATTGAGTAGTACGTTTGTGGGGTTTCTGGACCACTTTTCCCATACAAAAAGCTGTTCATGCAGCCGCAACGAAAAAAAAATTGCAAACAAAATATGAAGAAAAAAATAACAAATTTTGGTTAAAAATAATCAATATGGCGACACTGGCAGCATGAGCAGCTTTTTTTTGTATGGGAAATATGGCCCAGAAACCCCACAAACGTACTACTGTTCTGCGAAGCTTTTAAGGATATATTAAGATTTTGATTTGTGATTTCCCTTAAAAAAAAACCTATTGTCATTATTTTCGCATATTTTTTTAGACTTGCACTCACATCCTCTTTCTGTACAAATTTCTTGTTCTAATCTCGCATCATTTAAATTTACATAATTACCCTTTACACTTGTAGAGCTGTACACAACCCACTTTAATATGTTTCAAAAGCGTGCGTTCATTCTTAGCATTTTAAATAGCACTCGAATATGCTGCGTACGTATGGAAAGCGTATAGAATTTATTTTCTATTTAAGCATTTTCCAAGAGAAAACGAAAAAAAAAGAAAAACTAAAGTTATGTAAACTACGAAACCTCGTTTATTTTTACAAACATGATTTAAATAGAAATAACTTTTTTATCAACATCTTTTTTTCTCATTTTTTTCATTTCTGTTGCAAAGAAAACAAAAAAATGCGTCAAAAGTTTTCTAGTAGATGGAAAATTACCAACGAACCGAATGTATGAATGAATAAGTGTTTGTGGTACGTACGACTGACCTTATTTTTCTATATTCTCCTTTCGCTTCCCCACACAGTTTTGCTTCTTATATCATACCGATAAGGGAGTTGAAAAGTTTTATAAATATTTAAATACAAACGAAAGTGGAGTTGTTTATTTAAAAAAAAAAGGCTTAAGCTGAAAGCGCGCTTAACAAAAAGATATCATACACAAGCGCCAGCTATTTTAATTCATATCAGCCTAAAAGCAGGCTAAAGAAATTTTCATATATTTGTAAATCCGCCACATGCATGTTAACAGGAAAATTTGTCCATTAAGAATTAAAAATAAAACTGTGCGTTTATAAAAAAGAAAACCTGACAACTGGCAGTTTACAAAATAATAAATACAACGAAATCTTTTATTTTTTATTTTAGTCAAGTTTTTTAATACATAAAAAATTTATTAAAAATTACAGTTAAAAGAATACATTTTTTGAAAAGTCTCTTAGACTTTAATTTTATGGTGTAAAAGTTTAAGATTTCAAAACAAAATCAATTAACAAACTATTATCTTCAGCACAAAAGTATGCTACGATTTAAAGGGTCATTGCTTACAGCCTGTCACATAGACTATAAACTTTAATTGCATTTCAGTACAAACGTCTCGACGAACGGATTATAACCGCCGTGACTAAAGATTCGAAATTGTTAATGCCAGCAGATACTAAGAAATTGATTTAACGAGCACTTTAATTTTGTCTGAACTGCCACAATTCATTTAAATGATTCTTAATAATCCCACATGTCTTCTGCCAAATCCTTAAGTCAGCAGTAATAAAATTGAGGCAACAGTTCAAATAACACAATTAAAAAAAGGATACGCAATTAATTTTATTACAGAGAGGAAAATTTGCTAATTTGCAGCAATTTGTCTACAGAAAAATTTGTTTTAATTTTCAGCAATTTTTCTACAGAAAATTTGTTTTAATTTGCAGCAGTTTTTCTAAAAAAAAATTTGCTTTAATTTGCAGCAGTTTTTCCATAGAAACATTTCCTTTAATTTGCAGCAATTTTTCTATAGAAAATTTTCTTTAATTTGCAACAATTTTTCTACAGAAAAATTTGCAGCAATTTTTCTATAGAAAATTTTGCTTTAATTTGCAGCAGTTTTTCTACAGAAAAAGTTGCTTTAATTTGCAGCAATTTTTCTATAGAAAAATTTTCTTTAATTTGCAGCAATTTTTCTATAGAAAATTTTGCTTTAATTTGCAGCAATTTTCTACAGAAAAATTTGCAGCAATTTTTCTATAGAAAAATTTGCTTTAATTTGCAGCAGTTTTTCTACAGAAAAATTTGCTTAAATTTGCAGATATTTTCGACAGAAAAATTTGCTTTAATTTGCAGCAATTTTTCTATAGAAAAATTTCCTTTAATTTGCAGCAATTTTTCTATAGAAAAATTTCCTTTAATTTACAGCAATTTTTCTCTAATTTGCAGCAATTTTTCTACAGAAAAATTTGCTTTAATTGGCAGCAATTTTTCTACAGAAAATTTGTTTTAATTTGCAGCAGTTTTTCTACAGAAAAATTTGCTGTAATTTGCAGCAATTTTGCTATAGAAAAATTTGCTTTAATTTGCAGCAATTTTCTACAGAAAAATTTGCAGCAATTTTTCTACAGAAAAATTTGCTTTAATTTGCAGCAATTTTTCTATAGAAAAATTTGCTTTAATTTGCAGCAATTTTCTACAGAAAAATTTGCAGCAATTTTTCTACAGAAAAATTTGCTTTAATTTGCAGCAATTTTTCTATAGAAAAATTTGCTTTAATTTGCAGCAATTTTCTACAGAAAAATTTGCAGCAATTTTTCTACAGAAAAATTTGCTTTAATTTGCAGCAATTTTTCTATAGAAAAATTTGCTTTAATTTGCAGCAATTTTCTACAGAAAAATTTGCAGCAATTTTTCTACAGAAAAATTTGCTTTAATTTGCAGCAATTTTTGTATAGAAAAATTTGCTTTAATTTGCAGCAATTTTTCTATATTTTGCTTTAATCCAAATGCAGTGTCAAAAAACAAAAGGGGTTTGTCATAACATATTCTGTCAGATATATTCTATTTTCCCATATGGGACAAAAAGATGTTCGCATTTTGTTGTAACACAAAAGAAAATCTAGAGAAGATGTTCGTTCCTCTAATGCCCACAATAACGTTGGCAACTGTAAATTGTATTTAACTTGTTCATGTGCTGTTTTCTGTTTTTGTTTTTTTTTTTGCAACATATTTTTGTTGTTGTTTTAGTTGTGCTTCCGGCCTGAAGGGTTGCTCGGGCAAGAGTCAGAATTTAGTTTTTAGCTTTTTGTAATTTCATTATTGTACGATTGAACATGTGCTGGGATTATGTTACAGCAGTTCTCTTGTTGCACATTTTTATTTGTTGCCAACTTTACAAGTTGTGCAAATTAAAGCAGCAGAATTAAGAATAACAAAACAGAATATGCGATTGGGAGCAAATGGATTAGACGAAATATCAGAGAATTTTCTAATTCAGTGCGTAAGTGAGACACTGGATAAATTGTTCAGGAACTAATTTTGTAAATAACTTTGGGTTAGTGAAATTTATAGGCAAAATATCATGAGAAATATTAATAATCATATTCATAATTAATAGTCAAGTAGTATTTTGAAAAGTAAAATATTACTTCTCAATAAAGCAAGACTAAAATAATACCTTTTGGAAGCAAAAATGGTCCTAATGGCTGCATACATCCAGGCATAACTTAAATTATTGTCTAATTAAGTAGTTATATATTCAAAGTTATCAGAAATGTAGGCTACTATGATTTAAATATCATACCGGTTAATTAGAGGAAGAAAATATATTTTTAAAAATAATTGCATATTTTTGGGGGTTTAATATATATTCCTAATGGCTTTTTAAAATGGGTTTTCTTATAAATCTGTTGAATTTGTAAAATTAATTGCCCTTGTCTTAAGTAACCTACACATTCACATACATATGCAGCATATTTATGTAGTCAATAACGTATATATGGATGGTGTAGCCTATTTTAAGGCGTTTTATATCAATGCAGCACACAAACTATTTTTATTTAGTTTCATCTCTTAAACACGTTTTCTTTTAAGAAAAAAAGAAAATAAAAAATAATACACACACATGAAAGGAAATAAAACCGAGTATAAATCTTACACACACACACAAAGAGAAACTATAAACCAAAAGACATTAATCATAGTTGTGGGTGTCAAGTTAAACAAAGTGAAAGAAAACACCCTCTGAAATAAATGGAATTTGTGCCGCTTACAAACAAAAAACACATGATACTGACATTATTATTTAATAAATGTTCTCAAGATAAAATGAACTTAAACTCAAAACTAAAATTCCGAATGAAGGAAAAAGTAAAATACGATGAGCAAAGAAAACAAGATCATTATTACAGCGCTTTTAGTACTTAAAAGGCACTTGACAAGTGTTCGTTAGATCAAATTATATAAAAGCATTAGATGACACAACAAAATAAAATGTGTTATTAACATCATATTGTCATCATCTCATTTATTAAAGGATCAAAAAGAAAATATATAAAAATTATGTGCACTGCAGAGGTGGCCCGTATTATTGGCAAACGTGCTCAAGCAATAGAGTCTTGGAAAAGATGATTGAAAATGTCTTAAATATATCAAAAATAAATTAATTTGTTATTTATAAGTTGCAGAAATAGCACACAATTCGCAATTGTTTACAATTTAATTTAAAATTACATTTCATTAGAAGTCTGAAAATATCCAATATGTTTTGCCACGCCCATTTTATACACTATATAGGAGCGGATTATTGATATATTTCCTATTATAAAAACAAATAGGAAAATCCAAAATCCCTCCAAGATCACTCAATTGATAAAAGTTATAGTTTCATTCCCTGAAAATATTTTCACAAACTCAATTCAACTGTTATATCGGGTGTTTTTTATAGAGTGATACAACTTTGAGTTGGCATCACTGCTTTATTTGACCACCCAATTAACAGCTGATACTTGCTTTTTGTTTAGTTTGCTTTGACATTTCATTGTGGATCGACTTATACCAAAGTAGCGCGCACAAATTGTGGAAATTTTTAATCAAAATAATTGTTCTATTCGTCAAACTCATTCATTCAAAACTTTACTTTCCGATGAAGCCCATTTCTGGTTGAGTGGGTACGTAAACAAGCACAATTGTCACTATTGAAGAGAGAGGAATTCAAAAGCCTTTGTCGCAACACCATTATATCCATAGAAAATTCGTGGTTGGTGCGCTCTAGGGGCTGGCGGAGTCATTGGCCCATATGTCTCCAAAAACGATGATGGTCAGAATGTTACTGTCAATGATGAACGGTAGAGGAACATGATTCCAAGTTTTTTCGCACCTCAATTAGCTGGCATTAATCTTGCTGATATGTGGTTCCAACAAGCCACAAGCCACACAGCGGGCGCTACCATTGATTTACTCAAGGAAACTTTTGACGAAAAAATTATTTCACGAAATGGCCCAATAAATTGGCCCCCAAGATCGTGTGATTTAACCGCATTGGATTATTTTCTTTGGGGTTATGTAAAGTCACTTGTGTACGTCGATAAACCACAAACAATTGAACACCTGGAAATCAACATTCTAAGAGTTATCGGCGAGATACGGTCGCAAATGCTGCGATAAATTTGTGAAAATTGGTGTTCCAGATTGCGCCTTGTACACGCCAGCCGTGGCGACCACATGGCCGAAATCATATTTGAACATTAATTTCATAAAATTTTCTATCCAATAAAGACCGTTTCATTGATATCGAAAATATATTACTATGTTTTATTATGACTTAAACTTGTATCACTCTAGAAAAAACACCCGATACTTCTTTTGCGTAATAGAAAAAACTCCAGTAATCAATCCCTATATAGAGGCAATACATGCCATCTTTACATTAGACCACTCACTTTGGATAAAATCCCTCCAAGATCATATATAAAATTATCAGTTTTATAAAAATCACATTTTAAAGACTGACAGTGTGTTCACACCGACATGATTTTACTAAATTCTCAAAATCGACGATTGTGTTAAACCCTGATTTTACCATTCAAAATGATTTTGTTAGAAGCAACTTGAAACCATTTTTAAACTATTTTTGTATAGGTTTTATTAAATGCCACTTTATTTTTGCCTGATTTTGTCTGTGCTAAGTTGAGTGCTGCCAAGTTGTATATTGGAAACATCTGATAGGGTGTGAAGAATACACAGAAAAATCCACCACGTCTGCATTTTTGTCTTGGAATTTACATGACTTTTTATATGAATTAATATGATTTCCAAATATTTATTTAATTTGTGTATTTTTATAATTTAAATATGTATATTAATTTGCTATACAAACAGAAACAACTAAATTGGGTGTTATAAAAACTTGATGAAAGTGCAACAACAAATACCCCTCAATTGATCACTTTGAATTTTTTAGGAAGATTTTGGGAAAGAAATTCAAATTAAAGAGGTTTACAAATACGCTTTTTATATATGGGATATTTATTTTATTATGATCCAATTTATTGGACAAACTGTAATTAAAATTCATTAAACATGCAGTGTGAAATCAAAACCGGGTGTTTCCTGTTTTAACGTTAAAACCAGGTTTTAACTCTTCGAGTGAAAATAATATTGACAACAAACCCTGTTTAATATTATTATTTGTTTTTAAATTTTATTTTTATTTCTTATTTTTTTATAAATGATTTTTAAAATTATTTTATTTTATAAATTATTTCATTTTATAAACTATTTTTTATTAACAAATTATTGTTTATAAATTATTTTTTTTTATAAATTATTTTTTTAAATAAACAATTTTTTAATTAAAAAAAAGCCGCTTTTTATTTCTTTACGTCATGACGCATTTAACTTCATAGCAAAATATGTTGTTACGTAACCGCTTACGTCGAAACATGTTCAAGCATGCATTTTTAATTCCACACATTTACCAAATTAAGGAACCATCCTTCCCCTTTGTCATGTCATATCTTTACTTATAACTACTAATTAATTTTGAATTGAATATTAATTAACTTGAAGCTTATTTAAGGTAAAAACGCAAATAGTTTGGCTAATAACTTGGCTTGTATGATTTGCCATATTAATACATCATGCCTAAAAATATGCCTCATTTTTTCAGGCATTTAAAACAGGTGTTTTTCCTCCCACTTTTGCATATATTATTTTAAAAGAAAACAGCAACAACAACAACAACAGCACATTTAACTATATTTAAATACCCTTTAAAGGAAACTGGCAGTTTTGTTGACTGCCGTTGTATTGTAGACCTTTTTACCTTTTAAATATGCATACCTGGCTAAAAATATGTTAGCTTAAGCTTTCCCAACGCTAAAAGTAAGTGTGTATGTGTGCTTGAGTGTGTATTTCTTTCAAGTTTTTCCTCTATGACTTGAGTGTGTTATTGTTAACTTGTATGGCAGTGGAGATGATATGACTGGCAGCGGTAGCAGCTCTCTGCTGTGTAAATACTGAAAATGTTTCATGTCAAAAGTCTAGTAATTTCTCTTTTTTTTTTCTTTCTTTCTTTCTTTAAAGTTGTTGTTTTTCTTTGGCTTTTCTTTTTCTACTGTACCCAAAGTTGTTGTAAGCACCAGCCCTTAAGGTGTTTATATATAAAAACGTATAGAAAACAACAGCAACTGAAATCCTATAATAAAATATTGTAGTCTAGTTTTAGTAGTACTCTTAAGGCACTAAACTATTAGCAGAAGGTCAAGGTAGTCGGTCATATAAAAACAGAAGAAAGTTCTGTTAAACATTCGAAAAGAAAATAAAAAATGAGATGACAAAGTCGTAGTGCAAAATGTTTGCAGAAGTTGTTCAAATACTACATGCGAGCAACATGCCTGAAGTTGTCTTAATTGTTGATAAACTTGCATGGAAATAAATTTGAAAATGTAAATATTTTTTTTTTATTATAGTTATTATATTATATGTTTTAGGTCAAATAGATTGGCTTATTTGAGCTTAAAGAAGTCTATATAAAATAAATAATAACTGTGCTCGTTTAGAATGTTAAATTCTACAGTGATTTAATAAATTCAGGTTTCCATACACAAGTTGTCTAATAAAATCAATCACAATAAATTAACCGTCTGCTTTATGCTTTCGAAAGAATTATTACTTTCGCATAATTATACTTGGAACAAAAACAAAAATTTATAAAATCATAAATTGCGAATAAAAGAAGTCCTTCGAC
This sequence comes from Linnaemya vulpina, assembly GCA_963675445.1. Taxonomy (NCBI): domain Eukaryota; kingdom Metazoa; phylum Arthropoda; class Insecta; order Diptera; family Tachinidae; genus Linnaemya; species Linnaemya vulpina. Next base: position 69,715,927 of record OY776280.1, on the reverse strand, counting down.
ATCGTGAAACAGTCAGTCAATTTCTCAAAGAAATACGTGCATTTATTGTTGTTTTGTTCTTTCCTCTCTATAACACTTTAATTCAAAAATATTCTGTTGTATTTTGCAAATGAATTAAATTCTAAAAGTACTCGTACAAAGTTAATATACAATAAAATACAATAAAAAGTCATATAAATTCCAGTACAAAATATGAAGACGTGGTGTGTTGGATTTCTCTGTGCATTCTTCACACACCATCAGATGTTTCCAACACACAACTTGGCAGCACTCAACTTAGCACAGACAAAATCAGGCAAAAACAAAGTTACATTTCATAAAATCTATTCAAAAATACATGGTTAAAAAATGGTTTTAAGTTGCTTTTAACAAGATCATTTTGTATGGTAAGATTAGATTGGTTTTAACGTTAAAGCGAGAATACATTAAAATCACGTCAGTGTAAAAGCCCTGTTAGAGTACATAATTATACACTTTTTCGAGTTGTTGGCAAAAGGATTCGTTACGTAAAAATATACCACAAATGTAAAATATCTTCTTTTGTAATTCTGTCTATATCTGTGTGATATCTTAATACTCTGAATACTCTCAGTATATTAATTGAGAAGCTGGAATAGAACTGGAAGGTGTCAGTGACACAGATCTCATAGTATAGGGTGTTTTTTTTATAGAGTGATACAAGTTTAAATCATAATAAAACATAATAATAATATATTATTGATAACAATGAAAATTTTATGACATTAATGTTTAAATATGATTCCGGCCATGTGGCGCCACGGCTGGCACATACAAGGCGAAATCTGAAGCACCAATTTTCACAAACTTTTCGCAACATTTGCGGCCGTATCTCGCCGATAACTCTTCGAATGCTGATTTTCAGGTTATCAATCGTTTGTGGTTTATCGACGGACACAAGTGACTTTACATAACACCAAAGAAAATAATCCACTGGGGTTAATTCACACGATCTTGGGGGCCAATCAATTCGTCAAAAGTTTCCTTGAGTAAATCAATTGTAGCGCCCGCTGTGTGGCATGTGGCTCCGTCCTGTTGGAACCACATATCGGCAAGATTAATGCCAGTTCATGTTCGTATACCGCTCACCATTGACAGTAACATTCTGAAAATCACCGTTTTTGAAGACATATGGGCCAATGACTCCGCCAGCCCATAAAGCGCACCAAACAGTAATTTTCTGTGGATGTAATTGTGTTTCGACAAAAGCTTGCGGATCCTCTTCACTCCAAATGCGACAATTCTGTTTATTTACGTATCCATTTAAACAAAAATGGGCTTCATCGGAAAATAAAATTTTGAATGAACGAAGTGCACGATAAGTTTGACGAACAGAACCATTATTTTGATTAAAAATTTCCACAATTTGCACGGTTGCCCTGGTGTAAGTCGATCCATAATAAAATGTTAAAGCAAACTAAACAAAAAGCAACTATCAGCTGTTAAATGGGTGGTCAAATAAAGCAGTGATGCCAACTCAAAGTTGTATCACTCTATAAAAAACACCCTATAATTTACATTAAAAAATTGGTGCAAATAGAAACTGTTATCACATTTAATAGTAAATGGCAATAAACACCAAAACACATGAATACTGATGATGAAAGTGTAGCGGCTTTCGAAAACAGTTGTTCTGCTATTATGTTAAAAGAGTGCCACAAAACAATATGTGGCGTGTTTATCTACGCTTATGTTTTTTTAAAGAAAAATTAGATTATTAAATAATCCAAAAAGTAATGCAGGATTTCCTTAAAATTCATTAGATGCAAAAAAAAAAATACTTGAAAATCATTTGAATTTCACCCCATTCAAGCAAAAAATTTGCATTTTAATTACCAAAGCCCCAAAGAATGGTATCGCTGGGCCAAAAGAAAACCAAACAAAGAGATGAGGATATAAAAGCAAAAACTCTCATTAACGTCTTCCACTTGACTAATTCTATTTTCAGTCAATATTCCAAAAACTCTTTGCCCTTTGAAAACAGAGTATTTGTTACTGTTGGTTTCGTTTACGTTTTCGTTGTCACATCACGTGCTTAACATGTTCAGCAAACTTTATTTGTTTTAAGTGCTACAACAGCAAAACTGCCAAAATGTATACTACGAAATTTCAATTCTCATTTTCTTTTTCAGAATTACACCTAAAACTTTTTAGGAAGGACACTTTATGTTTAACTTTATCCTTTTGTAAAAGTCATTTCTCTTTTTTTTATTATTAAATTTCATGGCAAACTGAACATTTACAATTGAAAAAAAAAACTAAAAAGCATTCGCTTATGGAAAACTAAAAATAAGTTGAGCATACTTTTAGGTAAAACAAATAACACTTAAAAAACTTCCTTCGATTGTTGAGTTTTTGCAAAGACAAGATGTATGATCACAAATTAACTGCAACCTAATTTGTGGGGGAACTTTCAGTTCACCAAATATGAAGCATATTTTTAGATGCAAAAGAAAATATCTTTAAAAACGAACGCAACTATTTTCGTGGCACTAAGAATTTCTTTAATTTTTCAACATGTCAAAACAGTTGCAGTGTTCAAGTTTCTTTGTGTTGGTGTTTTAATTTTCTTTTACTTTTATACTTCCTTGGCAAAATAAAAACTTGAGCAATTTACAACACTTGAATAAGAACACAAAAACAAGAGAGAGAAAAAAACATGCAAGCAAACCCAACAAAAATGTATTTGAAAAATTGTTAAACAGTAAAAAATTAAAATAATAAAAACTTTTTTGTCCTCCTAAAAATATACTATGTATATATTGTTATTTAGGGCAAAAGCGTTAAACAGCAACAACTCACTGATGGTAACGAAAAACATGAAACACTCGCCCAGAATTGAAACGAAATTTTTAGCACTTTTTAAAAAGTAATCAAATTAAATAAGATACGGAAACAGTGAGAATAAACTTGTTGAGGAAAGCAAATAATATTTTGGCATGCAAAGTTTACGTTCGCAAAACAAAATTAAACAATTGATATTTATAAAATTGTCCTACACTAAAGAAAAGTTTGTCTTAACAAGAGCAACTATTTTAAAGGAAAAAATATCAGCAGGATAAATTTTTATATAAAAAAAATTCTGCAAATTACATCAAATTCTTCTATAGAAAAACTGGCTGCAAATTAAAGCAACTTTTCTATAGAAAAATTGCTGCAAATTAAAGCAACTTTTTCTATAGAAAAATTGCTGCAAATTAAAGCAACTTTTTCTATAGAAAAATTGCTGCAAATTAAAGCAACTTTTTCTATAGAAAAATTGCTGCAAATTAAAGCAACTTTTTCTATAGAAAAATTGCTGCAAATTAAAGAAACTTTTCCTATAGAAAAATTGCTGCAAATTAAAGCAACTTTTTCTATAGAAAAATTGCTGCAAATTAAAGCAACTTTTTCCATAGAAAAATTGCTGCAAATTAAAGCAACTTTTTCTATAGAAAAATTGCTGCAAATTAAAGCAACTTTTTCTATAGAAAAATCGGCTGCAAATTAAAGCAACTTTTTCTATAGAAAAATTGCTGCAAATTAAAGCAACTTTTTCTATAGAAAAATTGCTGCAAATTAAAGCAACTTTTTCTATAGAAAAATTGCTGCAAATTAAAGCAACTTTTTCTATAGAAAAATTGCTGCAAATTAAAGCAACTTTTTCTATAGAAAAATTGCTGCAAATTAAAGTAAATTTTTCTATAGAAAAATTGCTGCAAATTAAAGCTAATTTTTCTATAGAAAAATCGGCTGCAACTTAAAGGAAATTTTTGTAGAGAAAAATCGGTTGCAAATTAGAGCAAATTTTCTTATGGCAAAGTTGCTTCAGATATAAAGCGATTTTTTGTAGAAAAATTTCTGCATAAATTTCATTTTCTGGGTGTCTTAAAACATATTATTTTTTATGTTTCCTGTCATATGAGGAAGTAATTTCATTTATTATTTGGCTTGTCATAATGTTGAACAGTCACGCGTATATAATAACATCATGTGTTCCTTAATACGATCTACAACAACTTTTTAATAGAAATTATAACAACACACTTTCTGGCGCGTAATGGCTCTGTCTAATTTGTTCTTTGCACAAAACCATACGCGTCATAATTTCAAACGACATGTGACATCGGTTAAGTAAAACATGCCATAAATTGCGTAAGACTTGACTGCTCGATGTGAGTTTTAATCAAATTTATGTTTAGCAAATAAAAAGTGATGCAACGTAACCCTGAAAATGAGTTCATAAAAAATAATGGCGAATTGTATGGAGTTGAGTAAAACACACGATTTATTTCTCAGACATGAATTTATTATTATACACACTTTTATTTGTCCTTCGAACAGTATTCAATAGGAATTAATCACGTTTAAAAAAAATCAGCTTTTGCGGCTTAAAATATTTCTGGCGTTGTAATGTCGTCTGGGTGAAATTGCATTAAGTGGCAACATCGAAACATTTTTTTCTTTTTTTGCTCATTTTTCTTTCATTCGCCAAAAACTTTAGAAGATTGCAATTATTCCCAAAACTTTATTTTTCACCAGAATAGAAACAAACACAACAACAAAAAACTAATTATTATTAAACTTTTTAAAGTGCTGAAATTTTATTGAGTGAAGAAGACACGCGATTGATTGCAAAAATTATATGTAGAAGAAGAAGAAGAAAAAACTACTATAAACAAGTTTCCCATTAATTTCATAAATATATTCCATGTCTTGGCTCTTAACAAGATTTTAATTTATTTCTTTTTTAATTTCTTGTTTATTTCGTTTAATTCTATATAAATCGCATTTGACATGATTTGCAATTTATTTTAGCCATAATTTAAGGCATATAAAATTAAGTTTATGGAACCGGAAATCCTAAAGGTTAATTTAATTTTTAAATTGTAGTTTTAAGCGAGTTAAGGAGGAGGGAGAGTGCAGATTCTTTCTAACTGATTGCCTTTCGGCTTTAGACCAGTTTATAATAGTTGTGTGACCTTGCGCGTGCTACAAAAGGTGTGTTTCAAAGAGCAACAACATGTAGACCCAAAAAAGAAAATGTTAATATATTTCGTGCACCCTACCGCAAAACCTAAACTGCCTCAAATTCGCTGCTGCTGTTGTTAGCGGCCAAAACCACCAAGTCGAATCAAATACTCAACCCAGCAACTAACCACCACCACCACCATCATCATCATCTTAATCCTCATCATCATTCGTCATCGCTTAAACGCACCTCATGCCACGGGCATTCGTTCTAATGAAGGCACGTAACGTTCTGAAACAAGGTTACACTTACGCCCCTTTGCACATGCAGAATACTAAATCTAAAACAAAATAATTCTACTTTTCTTTTCATTCAGTCTTCTTCAATTCTGCTGCTTCTTATGCTGATTTTCGTTTATTTCTTCTTCCTTTTTTCCTTCTCTCTCTGCTCTTTATTTGTAATAAATAGTTTTCACTTTATTGTTCATGACTTTTTAATGTCGTATATTAAAAATAAAATATATGTATGACTTTCATTCGGCAAATGAAAAACGCAACAGAACAGGCTGCTAGACAGATAGACAAAACACACAAAATACACACGCATACATATACACACACACACACACACACACACACATTAAGGACATAATAAAATACTGAGTTTCAGGCGAGATGTCGCCATCAATGTTTGTTATGAAAAACAGTCTTAAATAAATTAGTTATTGATTGACAATAACATTATTTATCTATTATTATTGTTTTCGATAGTTTTTTTCTTAATATATAATTTTTGATATTTTCTTTTAAATATATATCAACATGGAAACTATTGACATCAACAAGCAATTTCTTACGGCACTCTCTAGTTTTCTTTTCTGGAAAACATGCAAAACTTTTTCACTTTCTTTTTATAAAACGTTGCAAAATAGAAATTAATTTTCGTAAGAGAAGTTGAATTTATTTCTCAGCAAATTTATTATTTTCAAATAACATAACACGGCCAATTTGTATTTCATGTCGATTTCTTTGCTAAAAAATAATGCAACATTTTTCACACTTTTAAGAGAAAATGGCAACATTTTGCCAATTTCAAAATAAGGAATTTAATAGAAATGAAATTAACATCCCTCAAGAAAAATAATTTTTGTTTTAAAACTTTTCCAAACCGCCACTTTTTATAAAATAATTTAAAAAATTTTACATGTTTTCTAGAAAAGAAAACGCCATAAGAGTGCAAAAAAGGCAACATTCTTTTCTAAAAAAGAGAACAACAGAACCCTTTGAAATTGTGAAAATTTGTATTATTTTTTATTATTTATTTATAAAATTATTTAGTATTATTTTCTATATTTTTAATTGAAATATTGCGAGTCAAGCCTTTTAACCCTGTCATGCACCAAACTTCTTCAATGAAGTTTAGCTATTTTGTCACTGATTATAACTTTATTAAGTTAAAATGAGATGAAAAAGAAACAGAACTTAAATTTACGTTTGAAACGTAGTTTTTGGAGAAGGTTGAATGCATACAGCCCGGCGGCGCGTATAGGGTTAAAGGAAAACCCTTAAAAACGGTTTTATAAATGTTATTGAACAAAGAAAGCAAAAAATTTTTTTAAAATTGTTTAGCTTTGAAGAATGTTCAATACATATAGTCCGACGCGTATAGGGTTAAAAGGAAAAACTTAAATAACACAATGGTTTTTTAACTCCCTTTATAATGCTACTGAACAAAGAAAAATTATTTAATAATAAAAAATTTTTTAGAGCGCGTATAGGGTTAAAAGGAAAAACTTAAATAACACAACGGTTTTATATCTCTCTTTATAATGTTATTGAACAAAGAAAAATTATTTAGTAACAATTTTTTAAAGTCTTATAGATGATTCTTTCGCTACGCACTCCTTTATTGACAGAAAAAAACAAAAAACAAATCGCAATAAGAACATCCTTCAGCCTTTTTTAATTCATGAAACCCTAAATACTAATCGAAAAAAAAAAGCAGAGCCATAAAATATCTTTTTTACTTTGATTTATTTGAAGAATATTATACTGAGATTTGAGAAAAAGAACTCTTAAATAGTGCTGTTGTATAAAAACAACAAGTGTACGCCAGGGTTAATCAAAAATATTTATCTTAAATTTTTGTGTATTTGTAATAATCAAGACTAATTTATTTCTTGTTAATATATAAAATATGTTTGATTAAGTTGTTTTATTTAGCTGCTTTAGTATTACAAAAAGGTTAAATTTCCCAGCTCTGCAGCTGTATTTTTATCACGTCCGATTTCTGATTACAATGAGTTTCTTAGAAATATATCTTCCCATATATTTAGTTTATAAAAATAAATGTTTTAGTTGGTTACATTTGAAGACCAAAAAAAATGTTTTAATTTTCCATCTCTGGAAGCGTGTTATTGATTTTGTTTAATGTTCAATGCCAATTTAATTTTTCTTACAGTATAAGTTTAACTAAGAAAAGTAGAAATATTATCGTTAGTTAATTACTTTTATATACCAAAAATAAATTTGAAATTTCCAGCTCTGGAATGGCATTTCGGAATTTGTTGATTTTCAATAGCAACCTATTTATGAATATTTTTATTAAATCAAATAAAGAAAGAATGAAATTTCTAGTTCTGACAAACGAATTCGCATGCAGTGAAACAAGGAATCAGACAGACGGACTCAGCATATATCGTCAGCTTAAATGCAAACGGACGTAACTACACAACATATTGGAAATCTAGTTGTTGATTGATTATGATCTATTTAGAATTATTTGCCACCGTATTTCTGTTAAAACAAATAAACTACTTTTATTTACAGCATCATTTTCTCCAAAAAAGCGACGTTTTTATTTAAATTAGGGATCTAATTTTGTAAATCAATTTGCGTGAATGCAATTTATAATAAAACTAAAATAAATTTCTAAAATATTTTACAATTTAATTTCGTTTTGTACAAAATTTACAATAAAAACATATTCCTGCGTTGCGTTGTTTAAGAGTTATATAAAAATAAGGTTACATTGAGTAAAAGAGAGCAAAGAGAGTAAAAATATTCACTAACGCTGAGTGATTTAAGAAAGTAGGCCCTGATTTTCTTAAAAATATAAAAATTACACTTGATAGCTAATATAAGGCAAAAAACATGAAAAATTCTATAGATTTTTAGCATACGAGGTCTGTTCAAAATTATGGTTAATTTTTGTTTTATTCAAATATATTATTTTTGATTTTGTTATATATTAAAATTACCCTTGATATAACTAATATAAGGGAAAAACATGAAAAATTCTACAGATTCTTTAGCATACGAGGTCTGTTCAAAATTATAGTTAATTTTAATTTTATTCAAATATATTATTTTTCTAATTTTTTTTTATATTTTCTTTTTTTTAATTTTTATTTATTCATCAATAACAGTTTTTCCCTCTTTTTTCATAAAAAAAAAAAATTATAGAGAAAATCTTATGAAAATGGTTTTTTATTTTTTTATTTTTTTGGACCAGCGGAAACGAATTATGTCCAACTTTTATAATATATGGTATTTATACAGTGCGCTATTTAGTCATATTGTCATATTGTCATAAAGTCATATTTTAGACCAGTTTAAACCAGTTTAGTTGTTGTTGTGCTGTCTACAAAAAAAGTCTTAAAATAATGGCACTGTCTCAGATATATTTTTGTTTTGTCATAAAATAGCTCTAAAGATGTGAGTCGAACGGCTGTTCGATGTTTGAACAGTGACTAGTGTTCTTCACACTAGTCATATGTATCGTTCTATTAATTTATGACTTACGACTTATGACTTTATGACTGCAGTATGAATCCCCCAATAGAAAATGTTTTTAACAGCTGCAAAGTGTTCCAGCATAGAAAACATCTTAACTTTTGGAACAAACCTCGCAGTTATTTTTTAGTCCTGAGTTGTGAAATGTATTTTATCGTAAAGTTATATTAAGACTCTATTAATGGAAAGCAAATATTAGAATCTAGTGTGTTGTACAGATAACAAAAAGTGTGATAATTTTATTTGAACACAAATTTCAAAAAAAAAAAAACCGCTGAATATGTTGTTATCAAAAATTAAAAAACAAAAACAATAAAAAATATGTTTATTTTAGAGGTTGGTGAGCAACAAAAATTTCATAAAGTCATTATAAGAAATATTTGAAAAAATAAGAGATCTGTAAGTAAAACAACAACAACAAAACACAGTGCAACAATTCAAAATGACACAAAGTTAAGGGTGGGCAACGAATGGCATGTTTAGCAGTTCACAAATTAAGCAAAAAACAAACAAAAAAAATGAGATAAGAAAATATTTGGAAAGAAATGTGGAAATAAATTAAACAAAAACTACCAAAAGGATAATAAAAGAGCAGGTAGGTAGGCTTGGGTGCACTAGCAACGCAACTGGCTGGCAATTCTTTTTAGCCCCGTTGTCAACAATAGCTTCAGTTAGCAATTAGTATTGTTGTTTGTAGTTGTTGTTGTTGGGAATGTTTTAAAGCACTAAGTGAGATAGACATTAAATTTAATTTATTTTAATTTTCTTTTGACACACAACATTTATTTTGCTTAGGAAGGAAGTTTTTTTTTTTTTTTTTTTTTTTTTGAAAGGAAGATCCTTGAAAATTACATGGAAAACAAAAATGTTTTTATTTAGCCTTTCTACACGTTAAGATTCAAGTGAAGATACAGAGTGTGTAAGAGAGTTTAAGTCAACACTATAAAATGACAGATAGAATGAGAGAAGGAGAGAGAGAGAGTGAGAGACAGGGTGAGAGCACACAAAATACATGGTTGAGAGGTATTAAGTGAGATTTTTATACTAGAAAACTTTTTGGATTTTTATTTTTTCGTTAAATACCAAATTCAGCCACAAAGAAATCTCTCAATTTTGTTTTCGACTTTCGTGCTGGTTCTTCGCGCGGATGATGTATAGTAATTTGATCACCATCTGCTGAGATCATGGTCTCGCTATTGGGCGACATGGAATATTGTTCCATAAGGCGGCGCTCTTGTTCCTGTTCATCAGGACTATCAACACTCTTGGGATCTTTTTTATATTTCATCAACTGTTCGGCCACGAAAAGTTTTTGTGCCTGTTCTTCAGCTTCTTTTTCTTTTTTATAATCTTTCAATTTTCGTATGTTCGAATTTTGTTGTGGTACAGTGTAGTTGTAGCAATAGAAGTTTAAAAAAGAATTTAGTTTCAGGTTAATATGTTTGGAAAAGAAAAATGTAGAAGAAATAGAAAAGTTGTTAATTTAAAGAAATAAATACGTGTCAAGGACGAATAATGAAACAGAAAAACAAATACAAGAAGAAGAAAAAGAGTTCATAAAAGTTATTTGTGCGAAAGAATATAAATCTTTAAGCATTCCGAAAGTGAAACAAAAACAACGCCACAAGCCGGTAGCCATTTTAATTTTAATATGTTTTAAATAAAAATACTTTTATTTTTATTGAAGCCAGTTTCAATTTTAATAGAAAGTACTTTTTGTCTAGCAAACAACTCTTGGATTTGGTTCAAAAAGTACTTTTTATATAAATAATAGTAGTTTTTTTTTTAAATATATTTTGTTTCAATTTTAACAGAAAATACTTTTAGCGTACCAAACAACTCTTGGATTTGGTTCAAAAAGTACCTTTTATATAAAAGTAGTAGGTTTTTTAATTATATTTTATATTTCATTTTGTTTTGTGTTATTTTATAAAAAAGAAAAAAAACGTAGTACCCATTTTCAAAAGAATGTTTGTAAGAAAAATCACGCTATTAGAAAAAAAGCCGGCCTTGTAGCAAGAGGAATTTTTTAGAACAAAGTATATGTTTTTGCAAGTGCTAAAAAGGTACTTTTTCAAAAGTGCTTTTACAAAAAAAAGTACAAGAGAAATTTTTTAGAAGAAAGTAAATTTTTTGAGGATACTAAAACAAGAAACTTTTATTTTAAAAGGTAATTTTTCATGATAAGCTATAAAAAGACGAAATTTTTTAAAATAAGTAATTATTTTGAAGGTACTAAGCAAGTACTTTTTTAAAAAGTGCCTTTTTACTTAACAGGTACTTTTTTTAAAAGTGTTTTTTTATAAAAGAGATATAACAAGAGGGGTTTTTTTTTAAGAAAATAGGGTTTTAAAGGTACTAAACAGGTACTTTTTAAAGGGGGCTTTTTATAAATAAAAGAGATATAACAAGAGTTGTTTTTTAAGAAATTAGGTTTCTTTGAAGGTACTAAAAAAAGTGCCCTTTTAAAAGGGTGCCTTTTTATTAAAAATATATATAACAAGAGGGGTTTTTAAAGAAATTAGATTTTTTTAAAGGTACTAAAAGGTACTTTTTTACAATGACGCTTCTTTACAAAAAAGATATAACAAGAGTTTTTTTTAAAGAGTACATTTTTTGAAGAAGTGCCTTTTTAAAAGTGCTTTTTTACAAAAAAGATATAACAAGAGGGTTTTTTTAAAGGTACTTAACAGGTACTTTTTGTTAAAAAGTATATTTTTATAAAAGAGATATAACAAGAGCGTTTTTTTAAGAATATAGGTTTTTTAAAGGTACTAAACAGATAATTTTTTAAAGGGGGCTTTTTTATAAATAAAAGAGAACTAACAAGAGGGGTTTTTTTAAGAAATTAGGTTTCTTTGAAGGCACTAAAAAGGTGCCCTTTTAAAAGGGTGTCTTTTTATTAAATATATATATATAACAAGAAGGTTTTTTAAATAAATTAGATTTTTTAAAGGTACTTTTTACAATGACGCTTCTTTATAAAAAAAAGATATAACAGGGGGGTTATTTTTTAACAGAGTAGATTTTTTTTTTAAGATACTAAAAGGATACTCTTTTGAAAGGTTGTTTTTTTATAAAAAGTTACTTTTTTTGTAAATATGTATACCCTTTTATAAAGGGATATTATTTCCTTAAAACGTACACTTTTCATAAAAAGTACTATTCATAACAAGAACTTTTTTTTTTAATTTGAACATAGTGTTTCATTAAACGCACTTTTTTTAAAAGTTTTTTTTTATAAAAAAGGTATAACAAGATGCATTTTTTTGGAAGTAGAATTTTTGAAGGTACTAAGGGCATATATTTATTTGAAAGGGTACTTTTTTATAAAATTATACTTTTCGATAAAAATGTACTTTTTTCCAAAGAGATAGTACTTCATTAAAATGTACTTTGCATAAAAAAAATACTTTAACATATAGAGTAGTTTTTATAAATAGGCTCTTTTCACAAAAGGTGGTGGTTTTTAGCACTTTTTCAGCCAAAAGCAGTTTTTGGGAAAAAAACACTTTTTCGTGTAGAGTACTTTTTTATAAATAGGTTCTTTTTCATAAAAGGTACTTTTTAGCCAAAAGGATTTTTTTGGAAGAAATACTTTTTCATGTAGAGTACTTTTTTATAAATAGGTTCTTTTTCATAAAAGGTACTTTTTAGCCAAAAGGATTTTTTGGGAAGAAATACTTTTTATGTAGAGTACTTTTTTTATACATAGGTTCTTTTTCATAAAGAGTACTTTTTGCCAAAAGGAATTTTTGGGAAGAAATACTTTTTTATGTAGAGTACTTTTTTATATATAGGTTCTTTTTCATAAAAAGTACTTTTTGCCAAAAGGATTTTTTGGGAAAAAATACTTTTTCATGTAGAGTACTTTTTTTATAAATAGGTTCTTTTTCGTAAAAAGTACTTTTTAGCACTTTTCCAGCCTTTTTTTGCGAAACAGCATAGTTTAGAACAGCATAGTTAAAAGGTACCTTTTTGGAAACACACACTTTTGTTCAGTTTATTATTTTGACATAATAATCGCTTTTAGAAAAATATCTCTTTTCGAAAATGCATTTTGTACGCATTTTTAAACAGGGTTAAAAAAACTGCTTCATCAGAATAAATAAACGTTTTTAATTAAGGTACTTTTTTTTTAAGTACGTATTTCAGAGTACGTATTTCGTAGCGGAAGTATGGATTTAACAAAAATTATTTTAAGATAAATTATTTTTTAATAAAAAATTTCACACTTTTTTGAATGAAAATTTAATTGTGCAATAAATTACAAATAGTAAAATTCTTTGCAAAATAACTTTTTCTAGGTTATAAATAAACATTTTCTTATAAAAGTACTTTTTCTCCCAGAGGGATATTTGGAAATTGCCTTTCATGAAATATAAGAAAGAAGTACTTTCTGTCAAAATTTTCAGAACCTTTTTCTTTTTGTAACTTTTACAATGTTTCTCCTTTGCAGAGAGTACTTTTGCTAAATTTTATGTAAAAAGTACTTTTTATATAAATAAAAAAGGTTTACAACTTTGGAAATGACTTGAATGTTGTCTGATAAAATTTTTTCAATATTTTTATTTATTCTATTTATTTCTTTGTTTTTTTTTTCTTTTATGAACTCTTTTGTTTATTTTTTACAAAACGAAAAGAAACAGAAATAAAGTTATAGATGGATAAATGGATTTTTTGTTCAACGGAAAATTTTTATTTTTTTAAATAAACAAATAAAATAATAAAAAAAAATATCATTCACTCTTCATACTCAACCACTCATAACTAAATATGGAAGGAGAAAGAAATGAAAGAAGAGAGAAAAAAGAAACATAAAAGGGGGGAAATCTACCCAATTCAGTGTACTGGCGGTGGTGTTAAATGGTGCAGTAAAAATAATATTTTATGGTCATTTTTGTTATACTCGCAGCAATTTTAGTTTTCTATTGTTGATTTTTACAATAACTGTGGCGCAATAATTTATTAAATGGGATATTTGTTTCAAGAAAATATGGACGTTTTTTTTTAGCAACAACTACAAAAATGAAAATAAATAGCACACAAGCCGATGTATTTTAAATTCAAACGTGATTTTAAATGGAAATGCTTTAATATTTATTTATGACTGGTATGGTATATGAGGGGTAGCGCATGCCAAAAGCTAAACGAATGGCCTTGAGAAAAGTTAGTGACTTATAAAACCATAAAAATACAAAAAAATATAGTGCGTCGAAGAGCAAAATTTGTTGAGGCCACCTTTTTAAGGGTGTGATAAATTTGTTTAAAAACCATTTCGTAGTTCTGTAGAATTCCGACAACCACTCTCGTACTTCTAGTTTGATATCATCTCAACATTTTTGCTACAATCTTTTATGGGATTTTGTTGCAGAAATAAAAATTTTATTTAAGGCAATTTGAAGCTCATCGGGGGGTTGTGCGATATAATAACTGTAAATAATTTTTTTTTTGTTTCTCCAATAAACGGTTCATTCGGATGTGCATTGAAAAAAAAAGAGAAACCGAGAGAAAATATTTATTGAAATTGAAATTATTGTGGTTTACAATTGCAATTCATCATGCATTTGTAAACCAAATAGCAAATGCTATTTAAATATTTATCTAAAAACATTTTATACACTCAAAACAACATAAGTGATGATGTAACTGAGCTTTTCAACAGCGCTACAACAACAGTGGCTAGCAAATTGTTGTTTAATTGAACACAGACACTTTTTACAACTGGCAAAAGTCATTAAACACAACTTATCAAATAAAGTTAAAAGCCTTAAAAACTTATTTTTGTAACGGCAAAATATTTTAAATTCACCGAGCACAAGAGTAGGTTTTGTTTTGCCATCGACTGTATAGCGTCATGACTACTGTATATTTTAGTTTATTATAACCCCATTTTGAAAATGAAAAATAAAATATAAAAATAAATATGTACGTGTATATAATAGTGGAAAAGACTCGGTATATGGTACACAGCCGATGCTACACAACACGGAGGTCGTCAACAAATCAGTAAAGGTCAAGGTTATTTAGCTGTCAACTGGTAACACCGAATGCTCTCTCTCCAGTGTTTTTTTTTGCATTTCGTTTGCGTTTCTGCCTCGTCCTCGCCGCCATTTTTCTTTTGTGTCGTTGGGGATTTTAATAGAAATTGAATAAATTTAAACAATGACGACCAATTAGTGACAATATGACACACCGATAATTCAATTATTAAAACAAGAAAACAGCAGCAACTGAGAGTCTTGTAAATGACTTTTTAAATGTTTGATTAAAAATTTATTGAAAAGCGTGCTGGCACTGGCAGCTCATATCTGCAGATAATTGGCTCTCATATTTGATTTGCTTCAGAAATTGTTTTTTTTTATCTTTTTGCGAATCATCTAATTTCCTACAGATAATTTTCACTCAATTTTGTTAAGTTTCTTTCTCATTACCTGGCTGGTCTTAGAGTTAGACAAGTTTCTATAGAATATTTTAATTTTGCCATAAATACATATATTTTATATGAGGCCAGTTCCAAATATAAGGTAAATTTTAATTTATTCCGAAAATTTTGTTTATTTATTAAATTTTGTTTTATAAAATGAAATTTACTTTATTTATTTTTTCTTTTCCCTTTCAAAGTAGCCCCTCTTTAGGCATGATATAGTTGGATTGAAATTTTTGTTTCGTAGTTTTATACGAGGTCTGTTTTTGTAAATTTTAATTTATATTAATTTATATTGAAATATTTATTTACTTATCAATTTCTATTTATTTCCAAAGTAGCCCCTCTTCAGGCATGATATAGTTGGATTGATATTGTTTTTTGTAGTTTTATACGAGGTCTGTTTTTGTAAATTTTAATTTATATTGAAATTTTTATTTATTTATCAATTTATATTTATTCCTTTTCAAAGTAGCCTCCTCTTAGACATGATATAGTTGGATTGAATTTTTTTTTTTTGCAATTTTATACGAGGTCTGTTCAAAGCTAAGTGATTTTGAATTTGTATCTAACTTTTTTGTTTATCATTCATTAATTTTTATATTGCTGTCTTTAAAGTCAGCCAACGTGTTTTTATTTGCAAATTTTATACGAGGTCTGCTCAAACACATAGGTAAATTTAAATTTTTCTTGCTTATATATTCCTCAACAATTTTTTTCTTAAGATTTTATAGAAAGTGAGTTCGAAAAATTAGGTAAATTTTAATTGAAATCAGCAAATTTTAAATTATTTATCAATTTCTAAAACCCCTCAATTGATCACTTTGAATTTTTTAGTAAGATTTTGGAAAAAATAATCAGCACATAATTAAAATTAAAGAGTTTATCAATTTCTATTTAATGGCCTTCAAAGTAGTCCGCTGCAAATGTAATGCAGTTCAGCTAGCGTTTTACGAGGTATGTTCAAAATATCAAGCGAGTTTGAATTTCGAATCTACACTTAGTTTTTTATTCATTAATTTTCATTAAGCCCTCTTCCCAGTATCCGACTTTAGATGTAATAAAATTGGCCTAGTGTTTTTCGTAAACTTTATACGAGGTCTATTCACATAAGTTAGGCGAGTTACCATTTTTCGCAATTGTTTATTTACATATTTATTTGGTTCCGTTCAAAGTGAGTTAATATGTTAATTTTCCCATATTCCATACGAGGTCTGCTCAATATATTAGGTAAATTTTATTTTCATTATTGTTTATTCAACAATTTCTATTTTATTTCCTTTCAAATAGTTTTAATGCCGTTCAGCCAGTGTTTTTCGAAATTTTATACGAGGTGTGTTCAACAAATTAGATGAATTTAAGTTTTTCTCAGTATCATACACCTGCAATTAATCTCCGAAGCAATTTTGATATGAACTTTTTGGCCTGCCCTTGAGTGCTATTTATTTATTTTATTTTTTATCTTCTTTTGATTTTATTTTTTATTTTATTTATTTATTTTTTATTATTTTTTTATTTTTTATGACTCTCAGAAATAGATGAAACTGTGGGCATATGTTCTGAACAAAAGTACAAATTTTATGAAATTTTAAAATTTACTTATTTTAACGGACCTCGTATAAAAAATTCTACAAGCTTAAGAATGCATTATTCAAATCTAACTATTTTCGGCGATTTTGATCTAAAACAGTTTTGGAAGTAAGTGCGTTGTATTAAGGCTTCGCTAACACCTGCAATCTGAATGTGGCTCGAAGGACCAAAGATGATATGACTAGAAGATAATTATCAACCAGTAATTATTGTCGTAAGACCATCGAGATAGAATTAAATAGGTGACATCATTAGCAGCGTTATTTACTTTGTGTATACTTGGCACAACTTGTCATTAGAAGTGGATTAAATACAACCCTAAACAGATTGAAATTGTTGACAGTGTTTGAGCAAAACATTTTATAATATCCAACATATTTTGATTACGATGCTGGTATGCAAATCTATAAATTATTGCATTAAAATTCCATTTCCTGATTTCGCAACATTTTGCTTTTCAATTATTTCTCGTCATATTCTGCCGACGATGTTGATGATTAAAGTAATGCCGTTGAAATAACTTCATTTGATTAGCAAATATTATCGTATTTATCTTGTTAAACATTTTGTAACATTGAAAAAATTTCATTAAAATTCCATTACCTTCAACTGCTTTGCTGTGTAATTTCGTCACATTTTCAGACACTGGTAATAATTTCCTTTAGCTGCTGCTGCAGGAGATAATTTAAATAAATTTTACTTTCTGCACACCTTCTTTGACGAATACTACAGACTTTGCAATCTGAAAGTGTTCTAGGGATAGTAAAGCTTTTTTAAGGAATTTCCGTTCTACTATAGTATAGAATTTAAGCCTCAACCTTTGAATGTTGTTACATGGCAAGAAGTATATAATCGTACGTACATATGCTTGTCTGGCTTCAACATCCATAAAATCTATTGGTTGGGTAAAAGTGCATCCGTCTGAATGTGACACTTTTTTGCACACAGAAACACACACAACCGCTCATGCACACATTTGTGTGATTCTTTTTTGCTCCGCACTTCCACAAGATTATAAACTGGCTGTCATATTAATTTTATTTTGCACCTTCAGTGCATTTCGTTATTTTGTCATCTGCTTTGTAGAATGCACGAGTATAAATTCGTATAAAAAAACAAAACAAACAAAAATAAACAAACAAATTCTATCCATTAATTTCCATTCTTCCAGTTGAGCTAAAAATTTTGCAATTTATTTTACATTTGGGTTTCCCAACGCACGTGGAAAATTACAACAAGAATAATAACAATTTGCAAAAATGACACAACATGCACGGTTTATAACATTGACATTGACGTGCGCAAATTTTTACAAAATGGAATGGAAATAAGTGAATAGGAAAACCAGAAAAAATAAAAGCGGAAACGATTTTATATAGAATTCTTATAAAACGTTAATAAAATGTTTGATATCTCAACCACAAAGTTAATTTTCTATAGAATATTAATTTTTTTAACTGAACAAATTTTTCGCAGAAGACAAGATCTTTAACGAAGCAAATTTTTTAAGAGAAAAATATTAATTCGTTTGAAATCAGCGGATAGTGAAATTCAATCACAATCACTAAAATTTCCTCATAATCCTAACAGTGGAAGCTAATCTCTAACGAAAAACTCAATAAGTAATTCTAAAAATAGGAGATGAAGAATGTAATTAAATGGCAAAACAGGAGGATTGCATGTGGATTAACATCAATTTAGCAGTAATACAGTTCTCGTATACTGTTTTCTCATACAATTATTATAAACAAAACTATTTTCTTTTCTAATTTTTCTAGTTCTTCCTAATATTTGAAACATTATTTTTATAAAAAAAATTTATTAATTTACATTATCAATACAAACAAAATATTTCCGCAAAAAGTTCTTTCGTGGTTAAAGAATTAACGCACTATTATGAATACGAGTGTAAAAATAAGAGACCAAAAGCTTGTCAAAAATTATTTAAATAAATGAAAAACTTTTATCATAATCGCCTAAAAATCGGTGCCAAACAACAACACATACGAGTTGAGATGATCAAAATGCTGCGCCTTTCGAAAACAGCATCATTCTGCTCTAGGGTGCGATTTTGATTTTTTAATAGTTCCCTGGAATATTTAATTTAATATGACGACTTGCAGTTTAAAAAATTTTAAATGTAGTAAAAAAATATAGATAATTTTCATATAAATTTTCATATAAACTTTTTTAAACTTTTCATATAAATTTTTGTTCAAATATTCATATAATTTTTTTTATTTTACACTGTGATTTTGTTTGCAAAAAATATAATGCTGATTTCTTTTATAGAAAAGAGTGCAACATTTTTCACACTTTTTAATAGAAAATGGCCGGATTCTGTAATTTAACAATAACAAATTTATTGGAAATTAATCCAACATCCCTTACGAAAAATAATTTCTATATTAAAACGCTTCTAAACTGTCACTTTTTACTGAATAAGTTAAAAAATAAGTGTATTGCAAATTGAAGGAGTATTGAGAGTGGGGCCGTAGGGTTAAAAACCTGCCGTCAATAAAAAAGAAGTTCCCTGAAAGCGCCTAAGAAATATTTCTGAATACATTGAATTTTACATTTCTTTAAGTTAATTAAATTTTTGATAATTTTAAGAATGGAGAAATTTTTGATGCAACAAACGTATATACTCCTATGCATTTTAGCCAGGTCACCCTGTTGGCAAAGCTTTACTGCGCTGTGCTGTCAATATTTCTATTAGATACTGAGTCATTTGTAGCACAAAAATAATATTTCGAATTTGCCTGAAAAGTTAATGCAATTTTTCATTTAAATGCCACAAATTTTCTGACATTTGGAAACTTTTTAATGCCACACACACACACACACATATATATATATATATATATATATATATATATATATACACAGACACAAGCACATGCACATAACGACACACGATTTTTTTCAGTTTCCGCTTTTTTATGCTTTCGCCAAGTTGAGGTATTTGAGAAGTGGTTTTAAGGGCATATCCACATAAGTTTGCCGAAGGAACAACAACAAAACGTCATGCCATAACGGAAATTAAAGGGACGACAATATCCATTCAGAGGCATGCAATAAGTGAGTCTATGTACAAGTATGTGTGTGAGGCAATAGCAATAACAAAATTGAAGCGTACCTATATGGAGTATAACGGGTTAGGGCAGTAAGTATGTAAGGGGCATGTTAACGAACACCTAGTATTATATATGTATGTATGTGTGTATGCATGAAGTATGTACGTGTATGTTTAGTACGTTAGTAAATTGGATTTGGGTTAAAGTATGAAAGGCAGCCAGGCTTTGGCAGTGATACGTACGACACACGTATTTTGTGGAACATTTTTTGCAAGACACTTGAAGTTTTTCTTTCACTTTTTTCCTTTCTGTAGATCAGGTGCACAAAAAGAGAAAACTCACAGCAAAAATATCTTGTGGAATAAAAATATATCCATGTCTAGCTTAGGGTAAAATTAAAAAATAAGAAGGAAAACTGAAATAAAGGAGCTGTGAGCAAAAGAGAAATTGCATGTACTACTGAAAAGGGCGAAGCTACTATTTAAATCTATTAAGCAAAAAGAAATTAAAAATATATATATACCTGGGTCATATAAGCAGAATGCTCTTTCAAAAAGATTGCTTATTGGAGAGAAAATCAACAAACGAAAATTAAAAATTAAAGATAAATTCAAAAGGTTGAAAGGTTGAAATTCAAAAATCGACATAAAATTCTGACCTTTTGTGTGTCCCATTAGTTTTGCGAAGTGGAGAAGAAGTCACATGTGGGGCCAAACCTGGCGAATACGGGTTTTTTTTGCCAGAATTCATTATTTCTTAATATTTATTTCAACAGCTTTGCGTCTGCTTTATCTTTTTTTATTATTTTGTTAAACTACAAAAGAGAACAGCTTCTATAGTGTCAAACTCAATTGGCCCTAAAATTTTATAGTTATTTGTTGTCTTTCTTTTTTTTAGTATAAAAAAAAATTCAAAAGAAATTTGTTTTTATCGACTGCAGTCAAACAACCCACACCAAAATGATTGAACCAAATATATGTTTTTGAAAATGCCATAAATTCAGTTAACAATTGAATAAAATACAAGTTTTATTTAAAGAAAAAGATATTCCCAACAGTTGTAAATTGATTACAATGACAATTTGCTACAGAGGAAAAATAGAGACGAAAATGACTAGAATATACGAGCGTTAAAAACTTATCAAGAAAATTGCATTGAAGAGGTGGTAGGAGGAGGTTCTATTCAACTTTAATGACTAATTCAGTTCGTGGAAAAGAAAAATGCGACTAACAAGTTTTGAAAAATTTATATAAGAGACACAGTGGAACCAAACTAAACCAGCGGTCATTGAACGCATTATTAAACAAAATAAAATGAAAACAAGATGTAGTGAAATAAAGGGCACGCAGTTTCACAACCTTGTAGACAAAATATATATTTTACCAAGATAAGCAAAAAAGAGATAAGAACTTTATCTTATTTATAAGTTATAATTTCTGAACAATCTTTAGTTTTTTATGTTTTATTTTAATACCGGCTTTTCGCCACCAACTATTTGTTTCCATATATAAAGCTAAACATTCAAAAATTTTCTGCTTTTCACGTAACGTTCTTGGTTTATCTGAGTAAACAACAAGGATAAGGATATAAATCACAACCACAAAACTAAAATGTTTCTTGCAGACTCTATGCCGCAGCAAATTCCTATACACACTTTTCAAATAATTTCCGTGATAAATAATTATTTAAAAAAAAAATATATACAAAACAAGGAAATCAGCACATCGAGAATAAAGCAAATATATGAAATATTTTTTCATTCCACCATAAAAACCTTGAATTCTTTTACGACACACCAAATGCCAAATAAACAAAGAGAAAAAATCTCTAGAGAAAAAAAGTTCAGATAAATTTTGCTTTATTTCATTTTCATATTTATTTAATAATATTTTCAGTGTTTTATCTCACAGACGTAGGAATCATAAAATGCTAAAAGAAGAACAGAGGAGTTTAAAATAAAAATAAATTTTATGAAATTGTTTTAGATAAACAGAAAAGTTTCATTTCTGTGCGCCTGCTAATTAAAGATAAAAACTGTACTTTAGAAAAAAAAAAAGTACGAAATAAATTTTCCGAACTTTTCTTTCTTTGGGACTACAAGAAGTCGTGGCATTATATCAAAAAGCTGTAAAAAACATATTCGACAGAAATGAGGACAGTTATCACCGGAAAACTTGAGAAAAGTAATTTGCTATTCATCAGATTATCCACCACTCCACGGAAAAATATCGTAAGTCTGAATAAGTCCTATTACTATTTCATCGCAGTGTCACGCTGTTGCAACCAGCGCACCGTTACAACACACTGCACGTTACAAATCTACAAGTAGAAACTTTTATTGATATAGAATAGGGATAGTTGCAATCTTAAGTTCCTTGCCTGAACCCAATGGTTTTCTAATATATTTCGTTATTACAAAAATGCTTTTTCATAATTTGTTATTTTAATATTTTTTGTTAACTGCTCCATTTATCTATGTATGTTTGTATGTATCTTTTTCTCCACGCAAAAAATTATTTAAAACAATGAAAAATTATCATGTATATATTTAATTTTAATGTCTATTAAACACATTTTTTTATCGCAACTAGGGCAAACAAAACCAAGAAGAGCAAGAGAGAGAAATAAAGCAATAAGAATAATAAATAACTTAAACAAAAGAGATTTTAATTTTGTTTAAATATGAAATTAACGAAAGAAAAATATATGAAAACTCAGAGATATTTTTAAACATAAGAATTAATTTTTATTACCCGTGTTTAAAATAAAACAAAAACGAAACACAACAAATATTAAAGAAAGAAAATTTATTGTTTCGTCGAAAAGCAATTTCTGTTTTGTTGGTTCCATACGCTCGCTTATATTAATTCAAATTCGAAACAAATAAATTAAATTAATTTTGCAAAGCAAATTCAATTTATTCCCGCCAGTTTCTATAGGTTGCCGAAAGAAAAAATGAATAGAAAAATATAAATAGGAAAACCAGCACCAACCATGAATATTTGAAAAACAAACAAAGATATACATCTGGAATAGATTCATACAGTCGACTCTCGATAATTTAAAATCTAAGGGACCAAGGAAAAATTTCAAGGAACAATAAAGACAAAATAAATTTTTTAATTCACAAAAGCATAGTCGCAGTACGATCGTCCGTCCGGTGGTAAAAATTCGAAAACTTGGCTACTGAAATTTAACGAAAGTAATAAATGGCTTTTATATTTCCTTTTATACGTTATACTTGATAATATTCCCAGACATAAAAAATTATATACAAATAATGGACTCTTGAATGCCAACCTTGCAAGTATAACCCAGATAAGTGATAGAAAGAAATTGCTGTTACTTTTCGACCAATTTGAAATCTTTTTCATAAAAAGAATTTATAAATAATGTTTTTATTGTGCTTACTCGATATATGTGGGCTAAAAGACGCTCAAAGTTAACCACAAAAACATGAGTATCGAATTTATATTCAACTAGAATAGCCCAGTGATCAAGCTTTGATCAAAATACTTTAAGTTATATATCGTACATCACAAAATTTATAAAATTAAAGCACTGCTTTGCTTTTTGTGCAGGTTATTTAATGTATTTCAATTTGAACAAATAGTTCAAATTATCCACAGCTTCCAATTATCCAGAGTCAGCTGCATTTGTTGTTTTATATATAAAACTCACACACAAAATTGTTTTATAATCAGACAAATTCAATTGTAGTGATTTGAAATCATTATAATCGTTATCGTTATTAACATGAAGCAAACTAGTGGGTAAAATCAGCCGGCGGAAGCCAAGATAGAATAAAATTTAATAAGCACCACAGTCGGAAAAACGTGCATTGTAGTTGCAACAATTTTATAGTTAAATTAACAGCCATTTAGAAAATTTTGCAATTTTTTCTTCTATACAATAAACGAAAGATATAGAAAATTTTAGGAAATTAAATTATAAGAAGCGTCTTAATTTAGTAAAGTGGCGAAATAAATGATTTCTTCACAGATATGTTCCTTCTATGTTTTAGTAAAAAAAAAAAAAACGAGAGATTGAAAAATTCATTATTTGATAAAATTTTAAATTCATAGAACTGACTTTAGTATGAAAATTATACGTGCTTGTGGATTCAACCTACAAAAGTTTTTGAAATAATTGTATTGAGGACAGGGTGTGAGAATAAAACCGAAACATTTGATATGGAACAACTTCTTGCTGGCAGACTGAAGCATTATTTCACAATAGGAATCAATTTTTATTTTTAAAATATTTAGATATATTGGGAAGCATCGGCGTTAATCTTTTAAAAATTTGTAACTTTATTTAGGGGAATGTTAATAAAAATATGTCAAATAAGCTATTAATAAACACAAAATATTTTCATGAATAAGGTGCCATAAAATACAGTAATTTTATCCAGGAAATTTTGGAGGTAGTTTTAAGATATTTGGCCAATTTACACAAACAAACATTATCGTTTGCTGTTGTAATCTTGAACTTGTTGCCCTAGTAATACCACTAATAAAAATAAATATATCATATTTTAAAATTAATAGCTGTTTTCAATCTTTGACATGCCCGAATTTAATTTAGTAAACCTAAAACAGCGTTGCATTTCATAAAGCCTAATTAAAACTAATACAAAAACAGTTTTAAGACGGTTTAAACAAAATTATTTTGTATGATAAAACAGTTTTTAGTAACTGGCTTTAACGCTAAAGCCAACATTTAATAAAACCAGGTAAGTGCGAAAAAACTTTTAAAACAGATGCATATAATTCCTACGCAATCACTGTAACATATATATAAGATACAATCTACACCTACAACATCGTGATGTCGTTAAGTAAACTACTATAGATTTTCCAAACCTCCATATTGTGTTGACGTTGATGATGATGACGATGATAATGATGATATTATGGGACGATAATGAACACTCTCGGCTGACGTGTGGTCACCTTCAATTGACGTTAAGTATACGAGCATTTTTGTTTTTTGTAGTGGGTGGGTTGTTTTATTTCAAAATTGCATGTTTTACCCCTCCAACAATGAGTTCAGAACATAATGAAAATTATATTTACAAATATGAAAACAAATTGAATTAAAAAGGAATATGATAATGAAAACAAAATGTTATAACGTCTACCGAAAGAAAAAAGTCGTGTTTAATTGTAACAAAAATATAATATTTCTTATTGGCAGTAAATGAGTCAACCTATTAGTTAAATGAGCTTTGAATGACATTTTATGTAAATAAAGTTCATAAAGTTTAATTAGCAAGTTTATGAATTTTATGCATTCAAATGGAAATCTGCTGACAATGTAAAAATATTTAAATTATTTCTCTTTTATATGCTTCCATTGCAAACAATTATGGGTCAATTTATCAATAAGTTTAAAGTGGACACTGAGTAATTAGATAATTAATAAATTTTATAGAGGAAATCGAAATTGGTACGTATGCACGAGTATGAATGTATGCCATTGTGTTAGAGGTGAAACTTTGCATAAAAAGTAAAATCGGCAAATATTCATAAAACTTTTCTCATTTTCAATTAATAAAAAGGTCACATTAATTAGACTTTATACGACAGTTAAAAGTATTAAGAAGGACAAATGCAGAACGTCTTCCAAATGGCGAGGTGCCAGCAATTGTATGTATGAGTTATTGTTATGACAATGCTTATTTTCCAGCAAAGTCGGTGATTCTGCCAGATAAGAAAACACAGGTTGGAAACCGTAGTGATTAACCAACTACTCCATCTCAAAAGGAATTAAAAAACAATGCAAAAAAGTGGATTGTTGTCACTTTGAATCTACATAAGCCTTTCCGATTCAGCTACGGAATTTGAAAAAAAAAGGTGCTCATATTACGTAAAAACCTTGAAGGCCTATTTAGCCTACCGCTGATTTTGTAGACGCTGCGTAAATACTCCAGCAGCACAAATGCTAACTCTGCACCATTTATGGAATGCTTAAAAACGAACCATATATTTTCACAGAAATAAATTTTGTATGCATACAAACATAAAAAAAAAACTTTTTGAGTAACCTTAGCATTAAATTCTATTTTCTGAAGGTTGGCTGCGATTTTCAGCGTGCAAGAAAGCCTTGGAATATATTGAATCAGCTGACGCGTGTGCGCTGCATTTACGATTTCAGTCAGGCTCATTGGACCTTAAGAGGTTGATTATTTGGCATATTTAGGGTAGAAAATTGTTGAATTGGGTGATGAAGTAAAATCTGGCAGCTATGCAGACATGCTGACAGTGTTGTCAATATCAGCGTTATTTACTACAACTTCCTTTATAGGCGCGGAATTGATATGCAGACAGACTGAATTTCGACATCGTATATCTGCACATAAATTTTGTGACTTTAAAGTTTAAGCGCAGTCCACGTATGTGTTGAACATTTATAAACTTTAATTTCATCTTTTCAATCCCGAATATTAAGTGATTGAATTGTTTGAGAGCTATCCTATATTTCAATTGTTAAGAAATCCGCTTCCTAAAAATTTTGGGAGAAATGGTTCCATTGTAAATTCTTTGGGACTATTTGGTAGAATATAAATAAAATACAACATATTACAACGTACATATTCCCTTTTCTTTTGTTTTTGTTTTGAATAATATATTGCAGAAGTAAATATTGGAGATGCTCCCAACAAATCGGAATCTTTTATAATGGGAATAGCTGTTTGCAATAGAGGTCAATATATTACATTAACCACAAATAACTAATTAATCATGATTTGATTTTAAGTGAATAACGATTTTAATACTTTTAACTAGCATTCATTGTCTGTTCACCGATGTAGTAGGCAACGAAAAGCAGCCACTTACTTTTAAGGATCATTATTCCTGTACAATGTAAATAGGATGTACAAGTCTAACTATTAAGTTTATATTTATATAAAATGAGGAATCATAAGTACATGAGACCGAGGCATCCTGATTGATTCGATTTTAATACTTTTAACTAGCATTTATTGTCTGTTCACCGATGTAGTAGGCAACGAATAGCGGCCACTTACTTTTAAGGGTCATTATTCTTGTACAATGTTAATAGGATGTACAAGTCTAACTATTAAGTTTATATTTATATAAAATGCAGAATCATAAGTACATGAAACCGAGGCTTCCTGCCTACTTAATCGATTTACAAGAAAATCAAAAACACAACAGATTATAAATTGGGTAGCTATAGTGTATCGTGGGCTATGAGGGCAATAACTAATTGTACCGCTTATTATTTATACCGATTCCTATATTTCAAAATTGCGTACCGCTATACTTATTGACGTGAGTACTAAGAAGACGTTTAAAGTCAAATACTAAATAAGAGTAGACTACAAATCATAATAAGATCCGCTTAAAAAGTAAATAATAATCAAAAATCTACTATTAAAAGCTTTCAGATTATAAATGAATTTCAATAAAAAAAAAAGGGTCAACGATAACAAAACAAAATCGAATAAAGCAATGAACAATACAGGAATTTGTTCACTATTTAAATAAATTTTGAACAATAAGTTTAAAGATGAACACAGACACACCAAAAACAAGAGAATATTTATTTGTATATAAATTTCTAGGGATTAAATCATAAACCAAATAAAAAATAGGAACGGTTTTCATAACCCATATATGAAAATATAAGTAAGAAAAAAGTTTTAAAAATGGAAGTATGAATATTTAGAT
The DNA here is from genome assembly GCA_963675445.1 of Linnaemya vulpina. Taxonomy (NCBI): domain Eukaryota; kingdom Metazoa; phylum Arthropoda; class Insecta; order Diptera; family Tachinidae; genus Linnaemya; species Linnaemya vulpina. The sequence continues at coordinate 69,688,370 of OY776280.1, read as the reverse complement.
AAGGTTATGTATATACAGACATATATTTACTATTAATAAAATGGTATTATTATTAAATAAGTAACTTACTTTCCAGTAAACGTTGTATTAAACTGTCCACATTTAGATCAAAATCCGCCATGATGTTTCCTTGTTAATTTCTTTTTAATTTATAATTTTGGATTTTATATTATTTGTTGTTAATTGACAAGTTGAGAAAGATTTTGATATATTATTGTTTTTTTCGATGTCACTTTCTAATTCTATTGTTGCTATTCGATTTTCTTCAACGAATTTGATGCTGCATTAGTCCCACACACAAAAAATCACATTGAGAAACACTGTATTGTGTATCTTCTTTTTTTTTTTTTTTTGTATACTCCAAATGGAGTAATAAGAAAAAATAATTTATTTTTAGTATTTTTTAATTAATAATGAATTTATGTATGGGTATATACATGCACACATATGAATGAATACTAAATTGCAAAATATAAGAAGAGAAAATTAAGATTAACAAAATTGTAAACACCGCACGCACTAAATAACAATTTCACTCCAAAAAAAAAGACATTAAAATGGAAAATATTCCGTCAGAATTCAGAAATTAAATTTGATATTGTTCTATACGTACATACATATGTATATACATATGTATGTACAGACATATGTCTTAATTTTATTTTTCAGAATAGAAAATCTATTTAATCACCCAAGAAAGAGTTCTTAGCAGCGGCGCGCAACCTAAGCGATGACGAAAACTTGTTAAAATAAACTCGCACGGAACAGCAACAAACAAACTAAATGAAAAGAAATAGATATTTATTTTATGAAAAACAGATATTCAATGATTCACTTCCATGCTGACACAAGAAATATGTAATGAAAAATCCAATTATATTTTTAAAACATATTGCGGCAAACGCACTTAACAAAAAACAAATGAATTATAATGAAAATGTTTTCTTAAATTCCTATACACTTCATAATTGGGCGTGTTGTTTTATTTTTCTAGATATTCTTATTTAATTATAATAACACTTGAAAATTATATGGCAAATTTACAACAGATTTACGAAATTTATTTAAAACAAAGTTTTATTCTTAAATTTATGTTTTTTATCTTTTTTTATGATACACTTTTCACCCGAAAATGGTTGCTTTTTATCTATTCCTCACGTATTTTCTCTGTTTCTTTGCTTCCACCTTTTGGTTTTTATACTTTTTTTTTGCTGCCACTTTGGCCTTTAATAGATTTTCTTTATTTTAAGCAGCTTAGATAGATTTTCGTTTTATTAAGAGTAAAATTTCTTATACTGTACAATGTAAATTTTATATATTTTTTCCAGCTTTACTTTTTTTCTACTTTTTCAGTGTTTTAGCCGTGTCCCTTCACCTTTTAACTTTTTACAACCAATCATGACCACCGCAAAATAAAACTGAACAAATTTTTTAGTCCGATTTTTCTCCTCTATTTTGCTTTTTTCTTTAGTTCACAAGTATGCCAGACTGCATAAAGACGTCTGAAATGAAGGTGGTAGCACTTTTCAGGCTGCCATTTTGCAATAAAAAACGCCTAAATGAAACCGTTTTTTAATATTACCTCGATTATCCAATATATAAATAAATGTACAGCGTTCTTATGTAATAGATTGTCTATATTCTTTTTTAAAAAGTTTGTGCGTTCGAATCCCTATATATAAAAAACAGCTGCCTACTCGAGTTACCGCATTGATTGCTGTACCATATCAATTCACTGGGTGTTTACTTACATTTCCTCTCGAGTAAAAAACTTGGCAGCACTATTTTTTACAAAACAAATTTATTCGGGCCGTTATATTGAACATATGTATATTCGGTGAGTTAATTTTTAAAATTATGCATAGACGAAATTCTACTTTAATTTTTGTGAGGGTTTCGGTTTCTTCTCATCCATAATTTTCCTGCACTCCTCATTGACTTCATTTAATATTTCTATTTCATCTTTTATAAAATCCAGCTGCTTTTCGACTTCATGACGTTGAAAGACTTTGTCGATATCTGAAAAGAAATTGAATAAAGTATGTATGTGTATGTACATGTAGTATTTTTTTAAAACAGACTTCTCCTTTTGCACAATAGGCTATACATATAGTAGACACCATCTACAGCTCTATCTTTATTCAGATCATAACTTGCCACAGTATCCTTTGCATTGGCTAATATTTTTTCCCATTTCGAACACTCAGCTCTAGCTTTATTATATTCCCTTTCTAATTCAATGAAGTCATTTTTTAAGCCCAAAACTGCCAGAGCCGCCTCATTTGTAATCTGTACCATACGTTTGCGCATATCTTCGATTTCCTGTAGTTTTTGCTGTTCCAAGCGTGAAATTTCAACCTGGGCCAGCACTGATTTTTCGAAAAATTTAAGTTATTCATTTATTTAGTGCCACCATAAACTTACTCAAAGCATCACAGCGATCCATACAGTCCTTGACGGACACAAATATATCGGACTTATCAACTACCTCTTGTATTACTTTTTCGTATGGCTCAAACTCTTCTACAGTTGCTTTTAGAACATCACGAAATTTTGCTGTGAAATAAAGTTTGCTTGTTATATCATATAAAAAATCCCAAGGAACTGAAAGCTTACAAAGTTCTTCGATACGGGTTTTATATTTTTTAATATTTTCTTTTACTACCTCTTGCATGGCAGTCTCTTCAGCAACTTTTTTCTCCGCGACATCTTTTTTATCTACGCAATCTTTTATAAAACTATTAACTTCTATGAAACGTTTGCGCAAATCGGCATGAGTTTGATACAACTTTTGTATACGATTGCTGTTAATAGCTGTTTGCTTTTTGGCATTCTCAAGCATTTCTTGCTGGAGTTGTAACATTGAGGCATGTTCACGTTCATTACGTATAAAAAGTAATTCCACAGAATCTCCAGCAGAGTCCCAATTGGGTGGTTTACTAAAGAAATTGTTTTTAATATATGAAAATACGTGTTTACAACAAAACTTACATAAAGAAAGCATCCTGCTGTTTGGATTCAATATAGTCACCTACAGCCTTTTCTGGACTCAAATCCAAATTGCCAATAACATCAATTTTTGCAGTGGGCTTCAAGCGTGGCATAATATAATATTTATGTATATCTTTCTTTACTTCTTTTGAAAATTTTATATTACATATAAATGTAATATTTAATTCCTCAATTGAAAAACTTGAACAGTTTTCAAAATAATATGTAATTTTTTCTACACAAAAGTTTTATCGTTTAATAGTAGCTGCCATGGCAATATGATACGAAAAATTAAACGACAAATTTTCGGTCATGTTAATATCAAGAAACTTTTTTTTATTTTTGTTTAACTATAATTATTAACTTTATTTAAGTTAATGTTAAGACAAATAAATTACAGCATGTTAAATTTAGTACAATACTTTCTGAGTTTTAAATGTATATATTTATGTATGTATATTTTCTTCTATATTATTGTTTAGGTTTTAAAAATTAAAAATAGTTTAATATTAGTGTCTTGTGAATTTATAAACATTGACTTTTCTTTTCTGTTTCATATTATTTGTATATATTTTGGGTTAATTCGGGTTAATTTAATTTTCTACGTTTTGTTAATATATTTTTATTTTCATATATCAATACGTTTGGCTGTTACTAAATAATATATTATTACTAAAAACAAAGAGTTAACAATGAAAATAAAATAAATTGAGAATTTAGCCAATATTATTCGCTCATTTCTCAGATGAATAACCTTTTACTATCACCATATTTAAAAAAAATTTACTTTATTAACTGCCTGCTCGGCGATGTGGACAGATAGCTTGCGACATCGCTGAACAGCCAGTTGTTGGTATTTTTTTTTTAATGTGTCTTATTTTGAGTTACTATAATTCAAATTTTAATGGAGAAGTTTTATAAAAGTAGAATATATTCGCATTAGTTAATTAATTTAATCAAAAACTCCAATTTCAGATCTTATAACTTGATAATTATCAAAAGATGGGGAGGAAAATATTTAAATGCAGCCATAAGCCAACTTGTTATATATTCACTTTAGTATTGAATAAATTCTTGTTATTAAACTTCCTAAAAAATTCTTTTAATTTTGAAATTGTGACTCGAGTCTGCATTTTCTCGGACTAATTGGTGTATTTATAGAAAATAATATAGATTTCATTTAAAGCACACTTCACCAAGTCTGCATTATTTTGTATGAATAATGGTAGTGAGTATTTGAGCTTTTATTTTTGAGTAGCAAATTTTACTTTCAGTATTTTTGTACCACTAGGAACTAGTAGCAGACCAATAAAAAGAAACTGAAAAAACGTGCATTACTTCCACGTAGTAGCTAATTAAAAACACCTTATGATACAGTTCATGATATTCGTTTGTGCTTGATTTTCGAAAATAATATAAAACACGCAAACGCTTTTTTAAGTCTTTTAACAGTCTTTGTTTTTGATTAATGTCGCTTATAATAAACATTGAATGCGAATCTCGTTTCCAATCCAATAGAGTAGTAGGAATTTCTTCTCGGGGAGAAAAAGTTAGGAAAGAGATACATTCCGTGCAGGTGTTCATAATTGTTCTGAATATCGCAGTCAAATTAGAACATAAAACTAAAATATGAAGTTAGAAAATGATCATGATATATACGATTTTCTATTTTGCTTTAAAGAAGATAGTATTTTTTTTAAATATAAACTGTTGCTGTTAGTATTTTCTTGCACGTTTTAGTTTTAAGCTTTTAAAAAATTTTAGTTATTGTTTGTTGTAATCAGCCTGCTACAAATTACCTTAGCTATTTACTACACTACTGATGCATTTTAAATAATTTATTGTACTAGTTAGTTGTTAATGTTAATTAAAAAAGAATGAATTTACTTGTTTTTATCTGTTGATTTTTGCCACTGTTTGTTGTTGGTTTAGGAGTCTTAATATTTCGCCAGGCTCATTTAGTTTTCATTGCAGTTATTATATATGTGTGTGTGTATGTATGTAGATGTGTTTAATAATTTTTCTTCTAGGAGGATTTTTATTTGTTTAACAGGAATACTTCTTAATGACAATTAGGCTGCAATTATTTGTAGCTAAAAGAAAATAAAGACAATATTAATAGGGTAAAAAATTCCTGGAAAAATTATACAATAGAAGTAAATACATATTCAGTGTCTTTTACGAGTATTAAATACGTTTTAAGTGCGAAAATTTAAAGAATTTTATTTTTAAGGAAACCCGTATAAAAAAACGCAATTTGATTACATTTTTTTTTTTCGTTGAAAATTGTTTTTACGGCATCAACCTTATTCTCTAATTGTTAATGTCAAGTCACCACAACACTTGGAAGCCTTTTCTTCACCATTTGACTATTTTAATGGTCTCTTGTTATTTTATATGCCTTAGAGAATAACAATATGGTTTCAGCACTAGTCGATTGTGGTCAACGTGACTTTGATTTAGTTAAAGAATAAGGAGGACTACGTTGGCGTTTTACTCGCGATTAGAACTTGTACTTGCATTATAATTTAGAGGCTTATATTGTTTTTCTACAAATAATCAATTTTAGCAAAAATTTAACGGAAAAATAAGGCATATGAAAAATAAAATACGCTAAGAGCTAATTCACAAATTTTTACAAATTATTATACAAACATGTTCCAAATTATTGTTACTGCTTCCATGATGTACCAAAGATGAATGTGAGTCAACATGAGTTCTTAAAATACTGCAAAATCTTATAAAAAACAATCACTTTCATGTAAAATAATTAAAAATTATCGCTTATAACTTAAGTTGGCAAAAAAAAAAAAGATATCTTATTTAATTTTATATTAATTTGGAATTAGTATTTTAACTTCCTCCAGTTTAGAGAATTCCTTACGGAATCGCATTAAAAACGGAGATTCAATAGAATTTTGAATATTTAATATATTAAATATGAGCGGCAAATTTGTTTAGTTTCGTTATTTATACAACGAATATGTTCTATAACGATTGCTGCAGCTAGATATATTTACCCTTATCGTACTGCCGCTTTTCGTCAATAAATTGTCGAATTTTAAAACCAAACATGAACAGTAGGAATGTGCTTTAAAGAGCCAAAATTTAAAAAACAATATAGCATATCAATAGATTATATTGAAAGGGCAATCAGGGATGATCCATTACATTTGTATGTTATGAAAAGATTTCCTCAATCCAGTAATTCAATGCTATAAATACATATTGGTAAAAGATCGCATGTACGAGTGTAGTTATAAATAAATACGCCAAATACATTATTGTATGAATCCTAATTAAACCGCCACGTATTCGAAATCAAGATGTAAGTCATGGCGCGTGGTTGTCCAAGATGTTAGGTTTATGCCGAATGCTCTTATTGTACAAGACTAAAGTAATGGACAACCTATGCTTTGAATCTACTACAAAAAAAGCCTTCGCTTAAACACCAACATATATTTGCTTTATAGTCAACGCGATAAGCACTTCAGCCAACATCACCTCTTCGTTTCGAATTGCAGATCAACCCTTCCATTTTGGTTTGTGATCAAATAAATAAATCTGAATAAGAAATAATACTACAAATTATAATGCAAATTTTCTTCGATTATATGTAATAGAGCGTATATTTTGTTGTTGAATGGAGCGGCTTTACTATTATGTATGTGTATATTTTTGTTTGTTTTTAATTTAATTTAATAATATTTAAACTTAATAAGGAGAATAAAATTAAAAAAAAAATACAGATTAATTTAAAAAATATGTAATATAATTAATGCATGTGTGTATATTCATTTCACTTTCAATTAATTTTTTTAAGCTAAATTTGTTTCTTTTTGCAATTTCGTTACGTTTTTATAGTAGAATACGATTTTTAAATAAAATGTTTATTTTATGTTTTGGCAACATAAATATAAAAGTATAATAGTAATTATTATAGGAATTACAAGTTTGGGAAGGGCTTAAAAAAACGAAGCTCGATTTGGAATCTTACATAAAACACTAAAAAAGGTAGATGAGAAATTTAAAAGATAATTCTATAAAAAAACTACAAACATATGCAAGAAATAAAAGATATTGTAGGAAAATAATTTAAGTTAATAGCAAAAGAAAAAAAAATTAATAAATTATAAAACAATAACAATGAAAATTATTTCATCATTAATCAAAATATTTAGCCCTTTTTTTCGATCAAAACCAGAAGCCAAATTATAGCACTCGATAGCGATCGCAATTTGTATTTAAATTGCATTGAAATTTCTATCGATATCGAATGCAGTAATTTGACTCCTGATGTTTTTAGTTTTAGTTTTTTATGTAAGTGTTTGTTGCTTGTTTATAAGATTTATGGTTTCATGGAATTACAAACTTAAGTATTAACAGAATTACATGAAGAAATTAAAAATGAAACAAAAATTATAATAATAAACATGGAATTTCATTAAATTTTGTTGTTCTCTTCTTTGTTTCGTTTTAGTTATTTTTAATTAATTATTTTCTTTCTTTTATTCATAATTAGTTAGAGTAATTGTTTAAAATCATATTTAAAGAAAGCCTACATGCCATAACCGGGTGGATAAGCCATATTAGGCGCATAACCAGGCGCTGCTGCAGCAGCATAATTTTGAGCATACTGTGGTGGTATACCCATTGCAGGACCAGCTGTTATCATTAATTGAGGTTCCATGGTGATTATGTTTTTATGTTCAACAGTTTCATCTTCCTTTTCTCGTCGTTGTTCGTTTTGTTCGAGTTTATCCACTTTGGCGGTATATTCACGTATGACCTAAAAGCAAAGAAAGAGTATTTTAAAATATTATTTAAATTTATTAAGTTCATTTGAAATATTCTCTATAAAAGAAGAAATAATAAACAATTAGTATACAAACTTAAAAAACTTTTACAACAATTTTTACAACAAATAAATTTCGCTTATCACTATTGATCCTATTACTATAAAGAAATATATTTAAATTGCATAAACTACTTACTTGTATCATATAAGGCATGGCAAAGTCCATAATATTGTGTTTCCATGCAAGTTCCAGAATAACGTCGGGTCTTAATAAGTCATAGCACTAAATAAAGCAAAATTTTTTATTTTGAAATTACACTTTTGTCATACATTTTCAAGAAAACATTTTGAGGATATACAAGTTTCAAAGAGACGAAACAGTGTTGTATATAAATTTTAGTTTACTCACTTGGAATAAGCAGGCAGCAAAACAATCGAAGGCATTACGTTCGAGGAACCAAGCCAGCAGTTCTTCGGCAATTTCTTGTTTACCAGATTCAGCAGCATATTCCATAGCATCCTTATATAAACGATCCTTTTTACATAACTCAACTGATTGTTTCCAGCGGTTGTTGCCTAAATTTTCCACAAGATACGAATAATCAATTTATTGAATATATATTAAAATTGCATTTAATATAGCCTGTTAGCCGGTTCTTCACATACCTTTATAGAGATAAGCAGCAATACGTCTAAATTCAGTTAATTCATGTTTCTCCAATTTTTGAGCCAGAGCAATAGTATCGAAATTATCGAAACCATCTATCGAGTTACGCAGGCCTTGATAGTCTTCCTCTTCAATCAATAGACCATTCAAAGCCTCATTGATGGCTTTGTTGTTAAGCGATTGTACGGAACGTAAATAGGGTTTAACCAGAGCTAAGTGGCCAGTTTTTGTGAAGAATGTTACAGCTCTAGTGTGATCCATACGCGGTGCCAATACCAAAAGTATATCATTGAGTAATAGGGGCTTAAAGTCCAAATAGAATTGTATAGCTTTGTAATATAGTTCAATGTTGGCAACCTTTGTGATAATATCTTTGAAGTGACCTTCACGCCAGGCTTCGGTGGGATGAGCCATCATAGCAATTACAGCGTTATCGTACTCCTCGTATTTATCATAAAGGAATACCAACTCCGACCACAAGTGAGCTGACTCGGCAGCACGTAATACTTTAGGTATATTGACACGCGACCAGAACAATTCCAAATGTTCGCGCATTTTCGAGGGCTTGAATTTCGAATAGAGTATGGCCAGTTCGGTAAACATGCCCATGTGAGCACGCTCCAAACCTAGGGCGGACTCAAGCAAAGCTATGAGTTCCTCAAAATAGCCACGGTCTTGATAGTAGTTGATCAAATCTTCCAATTCGTCGGCATGCACTACAATATGTAGGCCACACATTTGAGCCAAACGGAATTCCTCAGCATCTACACAGGCAAAGCATACCTCCTTCCAAGTGCGTGTGGAGTTGGCTTTGCGAGCCGAATCAACAGCTCCTTGGAATTCCTTGAGATACACCAAAGTAATAGCCAAGCGAGCAAAGTTGCTAACATTATTGTAAAGCAATTTGGCGGCGTCATACATGCCATCGTTGAAACATCTATCACCTATTTTTTGTATGTCGGCATGATTGGGTCCTGAAATGAACTCTTCCAAATCAGCTAAGCGTCCTGTTCTGGCGTACGCATAAATTAATTCACTCTCGATATATGATTCTCTGGCCTTTTTGCGTGCCATTTGCAAGTAACGCACCAAATCCTCCCATGAATCTGATTGGGAAGCAACATTTACGACATCCATGTAGGCGCTGGGGTCATCAGCCTTGATGTAAGAGTCAATGGCTTCTTTAACTAAGCCTTTATCCAGCTGAGCTTTGGCCAATTGAGACCATACAGCAGGTTCGTTACAACGTTCAGCAAACTCATAAGCTCTTTCCAGATTATTAACCTGTTCGATTAAAACTTGTATAGCCGATGTGTTGACATCAAATTTCTTAAAGATAGCAAAAGCTTCTTCGTATAACTGATTCGATATGGCTATATTTGCGATATCAGGAGCATCATAATTGTCTAAACGATTAATGTAATCCATAACGCGTGTGCGATCGGCTTTAATAGCTGTCAGAATCAATAGATTTTGCAAGTTGCGATGATCAGAAAATACTGAAGAGTCCAAGATAATTTTTTCCAACAATTCAATAAGTTCATTGGGTAAATCGGCAGTCATAAAAGCCTTGACGGTGACAGATATATCATCGGGATCTTGGGTCTCGGATAAAGCGGTTTGAACAACCTGATCGATAAGTTGCCTTTTGTAAGGATTCGATTCGGCTAGCACTTCAGCCCAAAGTTCAGCATCACGACGTCTTACCAAATAACGGGCTTCGCTCTTGAACAAAGAGTTCTCATTACAAACAGCAATCAATTCACGATCACATTGACCTCTTTCGTAGGCTACACAGGCCAAATGAGGATCACGTTTCTCGCAATAACGTCCCACAACACGACTATCATAATATTGATTTTCCTTAAGGAATCTTTCAGGGTTGTTATTCGAATCAATATAAATCTTAGCCAGAGCATTGTGTGTAGCCGGCTCAATACATCCTTCATGGACACGAGATTCCAACCAGGGCAACAACAACTTCAAGCGATTGCGCTTTTCTACTTCCTCCACAAGTTCATCGGTGGAGAACTGACCCTTGACAACCAAAATTAGATTCTTTATAATATCTTCCGAACAATCCACATCCAAGAGACCACCTACTACCACAGGCAAACGGGAAGGATTTACCTTTTGGACATAAATTTCAATGTATTTTTGTAAATTGTTTCTATACAAATATAAGACCAGATCATGTACAAAATCAAAGCGATCGCAAACAATAATTAAAGGTAATTGATCAGTTAGTTTGGCTTCTTTAAGGAAATTCTTAACACGCTCTGCGTTATAGCAGTTGGATTCCCGACATATACGTTCTACTTCCTTGATCTGATTAGTCTTGCAGGCTGCCTGTATATATTTGAAATGAACCTCCGGATCTTGCGAGTAGTTGACAATAGATCCCAAGAAATAGAAGAGACCTTCGTAAGATTTAAAGCTTTCAAATAGATCTATCAAAGCTTTGGTGGTCAATTGTTCATGATATTTAGTTGCAATCTGAACGCAAATTTGTAAATTTTGTCGAATGTTAGCAGTCAACATGGCCTTTAAGCATTCCAATGAATCTTCTACGGACAGAGTACCGAAGAAACCAACTAACCAATCGGCATTTAAGAGATGAGTGTGAACTACGGCTCTCTTAATGTCATATAAATCGGTGTAGTGTTCCAGAGCTCGTTGCAAGAGACCAGCTTTCTCACACAATTGTGCAATGTGGGCACGATCGTAGTGTGTAAACATGGCATTGCCTAAAATAGCATCGGCCACTTGGGGAGCTGATATTAAATTCATTTCCAAAAGTCTGGTTTGCAAAGCTCCCTCATTGGCCCGATTATGTTTAAGAGCATCCAACAAAAATGCCGTACACTGTTGAACCATGGAATGTTCCATAAATATATCCACTATTTGATTGATGTCCGCCAGAGGCTCTTCTTCGGCTACCAGCATGGAAGCAAAACTCGCCCCCTGTTCTGGATTGGTGCGCATAACCGAACGCAATAAAAATATATAATCTGGAGTATAGTTCACCTTTTTGGCATACAATACTATTTTCTGGAATTGTCCTGTTTCAGCAAAGCATTGTATAACCTTATTGGGAACATTAGCTCGCAAGTAAATGGACAAAGCCAATGTAAGATCTGCGGTCTTCACCAAATCACCCAATTCTTCGCTGCACTCCAGTTTCTCCTCCTTCAGCCATTTTTCGCACAGTTGCTTTTTGCCTTGTAATAACACCGGGCGACATAATTCCAAAGATTCATATTTATTCAATTTACCCTGATCTAATAAAATACCAAAATATTGCAATAGAGGTGGTGTTGTAGAACCAGCCGGCGTTTGTACTTGCTGGAAACGTTGAATAGTTTGCGGTGTACGTAAGATGCCCTTGGGAGCCAAAGCAGCTACCTTGGCAGCCTCGGCATACTGGCCGGCAGTAAATAATTTATTGAATTTTCTCACAAACAGCTCTTCCGCACCCGAAAGATTATTACGCACCGCCATGCGCAAAGCCAAATCTGGGTTCTGCAAAACCGTGTTAATGTAGGGTATAATCTGTTCTTCATCCACTGTCACCGATAAAACTTGACCTTTACGATTTACACCAATGATACCGCCGCTGGATTCATGTGGAGCCGTCACAAATATTGTATCCGCAGAGATGCGATTCATATAGATGCATGTACCCGTTTCCATGTCGTAAAGATGAATGTAACCATATTTGGTTATCAAATAAATGGTGTCATATTTCGAGGAAACCTGCATTGCTACGGGGAAATCACTTTGGGCTTCGGGTGGAAAGAAAACATCTACGGATTTTTTAACAAACGGTTGATTTCCGGTTGGGGGAGCACCTACTTCGATAATATGCAATTTACCACCAGTAGGACTACGGACAGCAAAACAGAATAGAGTAGAAGGTTCCTTATTGCCCTCCATTTTGAACGAAGCAAAAGCGGCGGCATGTCCTAGTAATCAAAATCATAATCGACAAAGGAGAACGCGTCAGAAAATAAAATATATGTATGTAAATTTGACTTTTACAATATTTTCATTTTATTATTAAAAATTTTAAACAAACTTAAACCGTTTTTGGTAATTCACAAATACATTCGATTATCTGTTTTTGTATATTGATACTTAAGCAAACTCACCTTCAATCGCTTGAGAAACTTTTCGCTCCACTGAATACAATTGCATAGCACCGGCCACACGATTCGTTAAAGCTGATATACCCACCAACAACAGCCATTGTTGATTTGGATTACAACGGTAGTTAATGATTTGGCAACCATTTAATGAGGAATGTCTGTCGAACATTTTCAGGGGCGTCGAATCACCCTCCATGGACCAATGATATACAGAGGTCTCTGTAACCAAAGCTAAGGTGTTTAATGAAATCCATTTCCAAAAGACTACGTCTTCGGTCATGGTATGAGCTTTCATTTTCGATTTCATTTCAATATTAAAGATTTGTAAAGTTTTTTGCGCTGAAAAATTAAGAAAAATCAATTCGTAAGTAATTCTTTGTTTCGGGAGCAGCGATTCGCGGCAGTTAAAACAATTTCCATCGGAATTCTTGCAACAGATCTTAATATATGACATTTTAACTTACCTTTAAGTGCAATAACTTTACTAGCTGGATTCATAATAGCTGAATCAGCTGATATTGGACGTCTGGTTGGATTTGCGGTGTCGTTCATATCAATAATAACCACTTGTGCGGTGTCGTTAACTTTTTCACGTACACAAATGAATTTGTCAGACTCCATGGTAAGAGTGCTGAACGATATCGAGTTGATATTAATACCGACATTTGTGAGCTGAAAGGAACCGTTGAATTAAATAAAAGTTTAACTCATAGAATATATATTGTAAATCAATAAATTTATGTATTAATAAACTTCAGTGTTTGTTGAAAACAGTTTTACGAACGATCGCACAAGCAAAGATTTGCATTTGCTTCAATTTTACCATTGTAAAAAAGAACGAAATATATTTTTTTTTCGAAAGATTGATACATATTAAATGCCGTTATTTCATGTTGTTTAGTTAATAACACCCCTTAATTTTTTTTAACATTAGTCTTGACTCTTTTCGTACGATTCAATATATTTAAACAGACTTTGCATATAAAAATTATAATGGAGATTTTTTTTAATGACATTTCTTTAAAAATGGGCGTTTTCACACTAAGTGATAGAGTTCTCATTTAGTTAACACCAAGTGGAGATAAAAAGTGTAACGACTTTCAAATTACTACAACTTCTTAAATTTGTGTCAAAACGTTACTCTATATTATTTAAGAGAAGAACAGAAAAGAACTTGGGTTCATCTACTATTTTTTCGTTCAGCAGACTGGAAAAATGGAGGGGTCGTTTTATTGATTGTTGGTTGCAAATTCAATAAAAATTTTTTTTCCATTTGCACGAATATTTTGTTGTTCCTCATATGATATTCACTTACGTTTTAATATGCAACGTATATGTCTAATGATTAGCAATCACAATATTAATTTTACACATGCGACCAAGGGGCAAAAAAGCTGATCAGTCAACTTAATAAAAACTAATAAAATCAAGTTTAATAGCAATTAAAATAAGAATTTTTCCGAAACACACATCGGTGTACGTGAGCTCTTGCCTTTAAAAGCAAAGCAAAGAAAACATCGAGTTCAAGGTTTTTAACGTTTATTTTAGACGAATGATGCTAAAAAATATTTCAAAGAGTTTTTTCAAAGCTTTCAATAAAATGCTATGCCATGCATTTTAAGAAGACGAATAAGAGAAAACAAATAACATTTATGATGAATTTGTTATAATATATTTAATATAGTTGATAAGAAATATATAAATAAGCACATGAAGTTATCAAAATTATAATGGCAAACAAGCGAATGGCGAATTTAACCCTTTGGTTATGTTTTCCATATTATTATTTCAATTAAAAGGAAACAAAATTTAAAATTTATAAAAAAATGGTGCAATAAACTTTTTGCCTACAATTAGAATTAAAAAGAGGTAAATTAAATTGATTTTTATTTTGGTATAGATACAGAGTTATATACTATTATGACAAATCAAATTTTGCTAAATATTTTACAAATTGAACCCAGAGATAAATTTTTATTTGCATGTATGTACATATATCAAATATATGTCTTTCATTAGTATTAAATTTCTGAATTTCATTTCATTATAGCAGAAACCAACAGCATACTGTTTTTGAAGGTCGCACCACTCTGCCATCAGCATGTGTTTATTCCAATAGTTTTAAAGTGGTACGAAAATGACATACATATTGAAAAAAATTTTTGTGATCCTGCAATTTTTCGGCTTAAGTTCTTTAAACTACAAACTTTGATTTATTCATTACTGTAATTGATTCATATCGCCTCTTTGGAAGTTGGTGTATTTTGTATGTAGACATTTTAAATAGTATATATTGCTAAATTTCTCTATAATTTTTATTTTTGCAATAAGTTTGTAAGTACAAGTATAAATGTATATTCGTACATATGTACGTACTTGTGTATATATGCATGTATTTGCATATAAAAGAAACCGCTTAGGCGCCACCATGATTCTTTGTTTGAATTTTGTTATTTTCTCAAAAGCTATTTGCGCGCTATTCCCTCACAGGTCAATATAAAAGATCTTTGCAATTATTGAATAAATAAAAAAAATAGAGGAAAATAACTAAAACATTGTAAATCTATTTATTAAATCTTATCAACTTCAGTCAGTAAAAGAGCTTTGAAGGAATGAACGATTCCTAGACCGTTCTTACAACAGCTTTGCTCATGTGAAAATTAAACCACACAAGAGCAACATATTCAAAACAAAATAGATATAGTTGGTCCTTTTTTTATTATTCTAGACAATGTTAGGTTCATTTCCTTATTGACATTGCATACGATCAATGTTTTGTACTGGAACATTGTAATGGACTGAAGTTTTTTCAAATATATATATTTGAAAGCCACCCATATTTTTATTCTACAGTCGACTTTTTCGGCATCACTGTTTAATTGAATATTGTATTATTGCAATAATGCAATTCCAAATGCAAGGGCTGAATGTTTCACATTGCGTTAACTATTTACAATTGGGTCGATTAGAATTTCTGAAAGGAGCTTAGCACGGACACCAACCAGAATCAATTTATATTTGTATATCGAATATGATCTGTTAATTTGTTTCCAATTTTTTGTAACTACAAAGTCTCTGTTAAGGCGAATTATATCTTTTAAATAGACAAATCCATTGCCATGAACTGCAAAGATAATAATTAATAGTTTCAATATAATTTTAACATATTAACATATATTTCACGAAAACAAGAGAATATCTTAATATATGTTAACCGTCTCATGACTTGTCTAATAAAAAATTTATTAAAATGATTAACATTAACGTTACGAATAGTCCACTACAATCCTAGTCATTATTTTGGACACTAATCAATTTACACCAACGATAACTAAAAGTAAGCTTCTTCCGTAATATTTAATATTTGACGGCTAAGCATCTTTTTAGAGGTTTCGAATATATATATACATACATACAAATATATGTACATATATTAAATAAGAATTTTGTGCTCTTCAGCTGACTGAATGTTGATGAAATAGCAGTATCTATTATTTTGTGGTATAAAACTTTATGACTTATTGCAATCCTCCAATTATATGTATATATACGTCTGTTCAAAAATAAATCATTTTTCCCAACTTTGACTAATTCTAAAATTTTGAATTTTTAGCATTTCTTATTGTTATTATTTGATTATCTATGTCAGCTATTGTCTTAGTATAACATAAATAAAACATAATAATTAACTTATACAGTTGTATTTTTGTTTTGATTGCTTGGATTTTTACAGCTTATTACTCCACTCGTGTCAATCGTACTATAACGGTTGTTGCTCCATATTAACATTGTTAGTGTATTTATTCAAGCGCATGCGTTTATTTTTCTTTTCTTTTGTTGGTAATAACCACTATGTTTATCTCCAACTTCCTTCTATTCTTGGGGTATTTCCCACTCATATGTACTGATCACCCTCTCCCTTTTCTATCATCATATTATTGACCCCTATATTTCTACGTTTACATCATTCATTGAGGGGCTTTATACATACCTTAAGCACTTTCTCTTTTGGTTGTTACTTAATAAATATTTTAAGCTGCACTTTTCTTGTGTGTTTCATTAATTTCAATAGGTAAAGTGAGATATTTACTAACCAAAATTTAACTATACCATAGCACTCACTACTTTTGTAATTTATCAATTATTTTTTTATTTCATTGATATGAGTGTTAAAAAATTATGTGATGGCTTTAAAAGAAGGCGTGTTTAAAGACATTTAGTATACTCCTGATATACCAAAACTAAAGTTTGTGAATTGAGGCAACTGATTAAACAAACGGTTAGACCCACTTCTACGGTGCATGCATCAATCTGTGCTTAAAAAGATCAATGTTATGAAAAATAGTAAACAATCGAAATTAATATTAACTGTAACTTTAAAGCATAACAAAGGGACCGTATCAACGGACATAAGTCATCGTCTCGTAAAGGGGATAGCCCCTTAAATCCAACCTAACATTTGGATTTCAATTGGGACATTATGTATGCATTTGTAAGAGCTTTCCATCTCTGCTTTTTGGTCAATACTTTAGCTGTAATTATATTGACATCATTGAATTTACGCTTCGTTGTTTTTGTAATAAACTGAAAACCTGTTTTCACTTGAATAAAATTTATGTTGAAAGAATTACACGTAAAAGGCTATAATAAAGAATAACGAAGAAAAATTATTCCAAGTTTGGTTTAAACCTAAGCATTAAACAATAACAAAAGCCGACTAACTCTTCCCTCAAGCCAAATATAAATATGTATATACATACATACTTATATACATATACCTACACATGTATATGAATGCACGGAAATATTTAAAAGCTAAATAATTGTTACCATGTATGTATGGATGTATGCACATGTAAATGCTTTATAGGTAAAACATGTTAATACCTGCCTGATCTGTGTGGAAAGCAATTAAATTTTTATCAGAAAAACTTTGTCTTGGAATACCTATATGACGGTATAATGAATAAATATTTGTTATGAACAAAAATAACTCGAATTCAAGAAATTTCAATCTAAGCTGACCTAAACATGCGAATGCTAACAGATATATTTGCACAAGCATATGTATGTTATCTGCTCATATATATATATATATATATATATATATATATATGTATATATATATATATATATATATATATATATATATATATATATATATATGTATATATACATGCACAGTAGATACATATACGCTATGCAAATATGTATGCATGAATATATATATAATGAATGTACATACCTACTTCTGTATAAATTCTATACACAAATGAGTCATGCTTAGTTTAATATATAATTAATTCGGATTTCTTTTTAATACCATTTATGATAAAGTTTTTAATAAAATGAAGTTCAAATAAAAATCGAGTACAAAAGAAATACACACTACATCCATACATTTGGAGATAACATGTCGGCAACAAGTTGATTCAGGGAAATACTATATACGAGT
This sequence comes from Linnaemya vulpina, assembly GCA_963675445.1. NCBI lineage: Eukaryota > Metazoa > Arthropoda > Insecta > Diptera > Tachinidae > Linnaemya > Linnaemya vulpina. The sequence continues at coordinate 69,670,311 of OY776280.1, read as the reverse complement.
ATATATAAAGCAGAGTTTTCAAGGGGTGTCAACTTGTTCAAATCAAAATCTCAACAATCCATTTGATATCAAAGAATTAAAATATATATATTAAGAATTAGAACTCACCTGTAAATGCTCCTGAAAGCGGATGGGTAGAATTTGAGTCATCTTTTGCACTTTCTATACTAATTCACACTGAAAAAGTTGACGTAGAAAATGCAGCACTGCAAATGTATGTTGATTTTCTATATTATATTTTTAATGTTTTCCTTTTTTATATGTATTGTTGCTATAATTTGATTGGAAAAATATATAATAAAAGCCAAGAAAATCAGTGATTGATATCAAATTAAACAATAACAATAATAACTAATACTACGTGTTTTAATTCTTCTCTCTATTTCTTTCTTATTGTTGCTTATGTAAATGTATATTGAAGTATGCAGCAAACTAAAGCTTCAATTCGTTATGCTATAATGGGCTTATCTATTTTATTATTATTATTGAACGCACTTTTAGTTAAATATTTTTCTTTCTTTTTTCATTCTAAAGTATTCAAATTATTTAATCACACACTATTATTTGTTAATATATACATACATAGGTATGTCTGTATATGGTAACACAATTCACATATTCATTTATATTTACACTGTAAATTTTACAGCCATTGAAATATTTTGACTATAATAAAAGCTTAAATAATTACTCTTGCGTTATATTGTGTGTATACAGAAATTGTTTGTGTAAGAATTAACTTTTAGTTATGAAAATGTCTATATTTTTAATTATTTATTTTATCTTAACACACTTTAGTACCGCTTGTACGACAAAACTCCTAAAAATGACTGTCGTTTTTTCATCGGCAAATGTCGGTAGAAAGGAAAATCAAAATAATGATGTGGTGGTGAAATTCAGATGTCAGTGCTGACAAGCTAGTGATTTTGAAAAAAGAATACTTACATTACATATTTATATTAACATTTGATAATTTTTTCGAATTTTCAGTCATTTGTTTTTAGTAAAAAGAATAATATTGGTGTTCTAACCAAATTTTCAATTCTCGTCGATTACATATATGTATATTACAGCAGAATTCTGCGATATAAAAACCAATGTGAATAATTCATCTCTGACGACGGCATGTTTAGATCGACATCGTTTTCTGGCAAATTTGTCTAACAAGTCACCACTGTGAGTGTTGGTTAACGTTAACAAAAATTACAAAGCAGAAAACTTGATTCCTTGCAACTAATTTGGTGAAAACAAGAATTATTGACTTCAGAATTCATGATAATTGAAGAATTTATGATAATTCGATGCACAAATAAGTGGCGTGTGAAATCAATTCGCTTCTATTGCATTTCACTGACCACTGTATCATATTTTTCGTTACACTACACGACCATTAATTAAACCATTCAACTTAATTCTTATGTCAGAATATATCCAAACGATGTAATTTGTTACTACTGCAGTTATTACTTCACTTATTTATCATTTACAAATCAAATAAATCATTTCCACATATGCCACATAAACAAATAGTTAAACAGCAATGTAAAACATAAAAACACCAGCACTTAACAAACCGCCCACTTTTTCCAATCTCATCGTTTACGATATCTTCGAGACAAGAGCAGTCGCCATAAACATCGATCAACCATAAGAAAGAAAGAGCAAACACGTAATAGCTGCATTTATATATGTACATACATATATAGGTTGGAGAAAATTTTCTTCTTAGCTCAAATTTGTTAGGCCGAATATTGCATTTTATTGGATGAATTTCATCTTGAGAAATTTAAATTTTCTTAAATTATATCAATAGAATTACCCTCAACAGTTCTGCAAATTTTTTTTTTATTTTCACTAGCTTTTACAATAAGAAAATCGTTTATAAAACGCGTAAAAACATATCGATTTGTACGTGAAAAATGACAGATTGAAAATGAAAAGAAATGATGTGTGTGTGTGGTAAAATGGTAATTCCACCATAGTGTTGTACTAACAAAAAAACTAGGTAGCACTTCTTAGATTACCGATTTTTAACATCTGATATAATATATCAAGAGATATCGTTTCGTAGGACTTTGTTCATATACAAGAGATATATAATTTTATTAATTGTTGGCCATATGACGACGTATTATAAATATCTTATACATTACCGTGCCATAATGTTCGCTGCATTTCTTCAGCATCCTTATTTTGCAAGCATATATGACAGAACAAGTGGCGAAAGCTTTCGTAAGCTGTCAAAGCGTTAAAGCTAGTGTAATCGCTGAAAAAAGGGGATGACATCAATCAGTTGATATCATTGCCTCATAAGCGTGCAATTTCCATTTTTGGTACTTTTTGTATGACTGGAATTTCTATTATTTTTTAATTTATGCAAAAAAAGTTACCGGTGAAAACAAGTTGGAAATACAAACAACAATTGTAGATCTTATTTAGCACTATAAAATAAAAATTTTCTAAATAGAAAGAAAAATAAGCTTTAAGACATGGATAAACGACATAATAATAAAAAGCATAATAAAAATAAACATAACAAAAGCCACAGCAATCAAAAGTTCAACAACAGGTCACAATCTGAACAGGAAACTTCGCAAGCTAAACTTTCTCCCAAGGCGAGAGCAGAATTAAGGAATTTAGTAGGTTTGTTACTGAAGGAGTTTGCGCTCGAAAATTCCATCAATCCAAAAGATGAATGGCGTCAATATGAAAATATACAGAAAATTCTCAAGGTCATACAAGAAGTGGAGGCACCACTGCAACGCAAACGTACCGCGTCTACTGGCAGCGACAAACGTTTGTCTAATATTGATAAATTCTATGAATGGGCTAAAGAAAATGGTTTAAAAAATGAAGGCTTGAAAATTCAAGAATTTCCCAACTACGATTTGGGTTTGGTAGCCACACGTGATATAAAAAAGGATGATCTGTTATTCAGCATACCACGTCAATTGATTTTGTCGGAGGAAAACCTACAGTATGAATTTATTAACAATTGTTTTTCGTTTTCGAATATGAGATTGGCATTTACTTTAATGACAGAATCATTAAAACCTGATTCATTTTGGAAGCCCTACATCGACCTCTTGCCCGATAGGTATAATACTATCCTCTACTATACTATAGACGAAATGGCCGAACTAAAGGGTTCAAATGCATTGTCAGCTGTTTTAAAATTGTGCCAAATAATTGCAAGTTTATATGTGAACATTTATAGTTGGCCTGAAAGTGCTATACCGATAAAAGGCTTTAAAGAAATGTTCAGTTATGATATGATAAGGTAGGTTGAAATACAATTTTAACTTTCTAGCTGTTATTCAGTCAAAGGAAAGGCTTACAATGTTATAACTTATGATAGTGATTATTATATACAATTGTATATAATCTAATAGAACTACATGTGCGGCCTAATTCATAAGAAATATATCTTGTTTTTGAACTGGTTATTTAATTATTATTATTTCTTAAACATTTTGTCAAATAAGGCTTTAATAAACATAAATACTTGGTATTAAGTGCATATTTGATAAATTATTATATGAAATTTTTCAAATAAAGACAAATTTTTATGAATAAGGCACTTATATCCTGACTACTTACGATCTGCTAAAAATATATGTATTATGAAGATAAAATTATATAAACAGAAGTATACATATTTGTAATCCCAATTTGTGTTTAATGTGTTTATAGGCAACAAAAGAGGATTTCTGAGAAATCTATTCCACTAGATTAACGTTCGCAAGATAAATGCTAATTCAAATGCCATAATATAAAAATATCTTCTCACTTATTGATATATCAAAGTTTCAAATAAATGTAATTAGAAGCGGAAGGTTTACTTTTGAAATGTATCAACATAAAGTTGTGCCTCAGTAGTGTTTAGCTCGTGTATGTATACAAAGTTGCGGAACATTTCACTAACTTCTAAACCTATGCCCGTTGACATTGAACGGCGTTGCTATTGGTTGTTGACGAAGTTTTCAAATAACATGCATTAAAAATATTTTAAAATATTTTCCTTTGCATAAGTTATCTTTCTTAAATAACATAGTAGGTTGCTTAATTTGCTATTTGGTCCTTGGATGGACCTGCTTTTCTAATGTTGTCGAGCGCTTTCGGGTCTTTTCTTTTTCCACTTTTAAAATTTTTTAATGTTTTTTATTTAAAATTTTGTTTTTTTAATCTACATTAAATGTAATCATAAGTTTAATTAATATAAGTATATTAAGTAATATATTTATAGATTTTTCGTTTTGTTGTAATTCATTTTTCGTTTAATGTTCGTTTTGTTTCTTTATTTCTATTCAAAAACTACAAATAATTAAACTAACAATTATTTTGTTGTTGTTTAAAATTCATCACTAAAGAAAAAACAAATGGTAACAATTAAATCAATAAATAAATAAATTAAATGTATGTAACACATGTTCGTTTAATTGTTAAAAACTTTAATTTGGGATTGTAAAATTTCATTTAATTTTTCTTTTGTCTTAAAATTTTATCTTAATAATTTTGTTTTTTTTTGCTTGTTTTATTAGTATTTTTACAATTTTCGATAGATTATTGTCTCGAAAAACATTTTTGTTGCAATAATGTTTTATGTGTAAAGTTGTTGGGGAAATAAAACCAATAATAACACAAAAAGTGCTGCTTATAAGTAAGAATATTTCGACTAATTTTTGTTAGAAACCCCTTAAATATTCAGAAATGGAATGATGGCAAACGTTTGTAAAAACCAAAAATTTTTTAACCGATTCGTTGTAGGTATTTTCATAAATATTTATTTAAAATCATTTTATCTATTTATCTAGCCAATAATTAGTGATTGGATAGGAAGATATTCTATAAAAATTGGCAGTTTTGAAATCGATCAATAGCCATCACATCTCTAACTATCATCGGCCTTATTAAAAAATATATTTTATCTTTATTATTAATATGCTTAGAAATTTCCACACAAAATGAAATAGGAAGTTAATAAATATAAAATATTTTTGTTTAAATAAGGCCGCATTGTTTAAAGCTTAATTTTAAGCTACATCATAGCTCGATGTAAACTATGCGAAGGCACTATGAAATAATAGAATGTGTTGTACGCAATTTAAAATTCAAAATTTTTAAAACAGTTTAGAAGTAGAAAAGTTTACCTGGGGCAAATTACGGCATTCGATACGATTCGAAATTTTAAAATATTTCCATATAAACTCTATTGAAATATTTCGTAACTTCATTCGAGTGCTGTAATTTGCGCCCTGCTCGATAAAATGAGTTATTACACTATGAATTATTATTTAGGCTCAAGTTCATACTAGCAGAACTTATCAGGCTACTCTTCAACGCGATGCGAAAGCAAAGCTTTTCGCATTTGTATGCTATTTACATAGAAATGCGAAAGTAACTCCTTTAGCATCGTAATACAAAGTAACCCCCCTGGTCACGTTGAGCGACAAAACACGCTAGAGGGATATACTTTTTATATGTATAAAGATACAACTACTTTCATTGGAAACTTAGGCAAAACATTTGAAAAAATACCTGAATTTGATGAATACACGTTTCCATTTATCGTTTTATAACTTTCCTTTTCTCGTTTTGCAAAAATCGTGTTCTAGGAAGCTATCTTGACTAGTCCTGAGGGTGAGCCACTATATATGTATTTGCATGAATATGTTTGAGTGTATATGTGTGTAAGTAGATGGACCGCTTGTACTTTTTGAATGGTTTGACCGAATCGAGCGAAAATACTGGCATTCCAAAGAATTCTATATTAAATTTCCTGTAATTTGGAACCAATTCGTACCGGTAAATTTTGAAAAATCTAAAAAAAAAATAAGAAAAATAATTTTCAGTTGTGTGCTTTTTGCAAAAACATTTTGGAAAGTTCCGAGAGTGAATTATTTTTTATAAGCAAGTGTAGGTATTTAAAACTTTTTTGGCTAAGTAAATAGATAGTGCCTTTCTAGCTTTATCTCTTAAGCCGAAAACACCCTAAGCCATGTTAGGCCATCGCCGTTGATACAGAAGTGTGTTTGCGTATGTGTGTGTGTGTCCACTAGAGGCAAAGTTTGCCATTTTCGTACATTTTCCTTGTGTGACTAGTTCTGTTTTCAGCTTTAGCTATGATTTTTTTTACATTTTTATTAACGTATTCGTCTTGGCCGAATATATCTTATGTTTAGCACTCTTTTTTTTTAATTGAATTGGCTATAGTATTTTAATTTTAATTTCATTTAGTTATTAGGAAAATACCACAGAAAACAATTCTCTTACAGCCTGTTTCATAATGTCGCTAGAATTCTTTCTTTTCGTAAAATTACAATATGTGAAATAAAACCAAAATTTTATAAATTGTTCTTGTAGGAAAGAATGAATTCTTTCGACATCGCAAAATTGGCAGCTAATTTCCACATCACATTGACTAAAAAAAAAACAAATAAATAAATAAATAATTTTTTAAAAAGAGATTTTAAAAAGAATTTCTTAAAGTATCAAATAAGTATTCTTGCACTTCTGGTGAATTGGCATCCATTGTGTTTATGTGAGAGTTGGAAATATTGTGACCACTCGTCAGCGAAAAACTTAATGAGGTGGTGGAACCGTTCATCTTATTGTTACGTTTAAGATCCAACAAATCGCAGCCACCTAAAATTGACAGATTTGTTGATTTTTCGTTGCTGTCACTGTCGTTGTTATTGCTGTTGTTATTGTTGCTGCTTTTACTATTTTGGTTAAATGAATGTTGAAATAATAACGAACTTTGTCTTTGTAGTGGCCTCAAGCCGCAGCTGTTGCTGGTGGTACTGCTGCTGCTGTTATTGCTGTTGTTATTGTGCTTATAAATGCTGTTAATGTTTTTACTGCAATGATCCGCCGACATTGTTGTTGTCTGCGAACTATTTACTGGGGTTGAGGCGGTTTTGGTTATATGGATTGGGGTATTTGGCACTCCGGTTGAGGTGGTGGTAATGGTGGCTGCCACTGATAGACCACTACCACCTAATAAATCTTGCATTTCTCTAAATGAAGAGCGTCTGGAATCGGGAGTTGTGCTGTTGATGGCATTTAAAGCTCCACTCGATGTGGCAGCTATTGTAGGCAATTTACTTTTCATTGCATTATACGATTTCATTATGTTCGACATTCGATGTCTGCGCTGTTTCCATTTGCATACAGCAAATATAACCATAAATGTTACTAAAGCTGTCAGGACAATTGTGGCACTGGCCACTATGGCAGATTTAATACCAGCCGGCATGTTTGTGTAAAAACTGCCACGACGATGACTATGAGCCATGGCACCGGCTGCCTGGGAACTTCTCTTAAAGCCATGACCAGATAGTTCCAAGTCGACTAAATCGTGAGCTCTTGACACTTCATTTTCAATAGCTTCGACTGTTCGATCGGGCAATCTGACGGCAGCTTGTATGGGATTTTGTGCTTCATAGTCATTTTCACTGCCATCATTTTCATCATCATTGTTGTTGCGCCTCATAAGATTCACTTCATTTTCTTTGATATCATAGATGCCTTCATCATCATTTTCGCTATTTTCAGAATTGTTTTCCAGAAGCATTTTGGGCTGTTGTAAAAAATACGAATCCATATCTGTGTTGGGCATGGTATTATTATCTTTATTATTGTTGCTGTTGTTGTCGTTGTTGTTGGGTGTGGCTAAAGAAGCCAAAGCTAAAGTTCTCCAAGAGGAAAAGAAGTCTAAAGATTTTTCTGAACGATCTGCAAGTAGAGAAGCGGTAATGAAGATAAATGGGATTGTTTTAAAAGTATTTTAATTAGAATTGTAAACTTTAATAATTTTAAAAGAAATAGTTTTGACACAAAGTCTTGCATAAGTCAGCGTCGTGTCATTTTCGCTGTAATTTTCCAACTTTTCGTCAAAAGTGGATAGTTTTTCTTGAACTGTTTTGAGTACAATTTATTGCCAATTAAAAAAATCCAAATTTTCGACTACTTTTAGAAATACGGCGAATCAAGGCGCAGTTAAAAATTAAATTTTATTAAGTCACATGACTTCTAGTCAAGTTCTGTTTCAATTCGGTAATAATTAAATAGAATATCGAATGTATGACTGCCTTTTTCAAGATGGCTAAGGACAGGATTGTTCTGTCCCCCAAATATATTTAACACAATAAGAATTTCTATAAAATCGTTTGAAATATATATTGGGCGACGGAACGATGATATCTTGCGTACAGCAGTAATTTAACTATTCACTTGTGAATTTCTTAGATTTTGATAACATTCTAAAGTAAATTTTTAAGTTCCTTCTTTTAGATTCAAGCGGCAATCAGCATATAACCTCTACTCAAACAATGTATTGCTCCGGAACTAGGAAAGGAGGGCATGGCGTTGAGAGGATAGATGGAGAGAGATGGGAAGATAGAGAATTTTTTGTAGCCATTTTACTTCTTACTTCGTCGGGAAATTTTAAATTTTTAGTACATGATGGTGTCAATCGCTGTCGGCAATGCTTAGCGTCCAGCGCCATGAAATAATAATTGAAACAGCCGGGCAACAACTAACACAACCGTGCTTTAAGGGAAGTACTATAATCATGACTGAGTGCAGACTAGTACCCGCAATCTTTGAGTTCGTAATTTGCTTCACTCAACAGCACTGTCTTTAAGTCGTTTAGTGCAGATTAAGTCAAATAAAAATGCAATTCGTTCCATATACTTCCCTGGTTCATAAACTTACTTGGTTATTTTAACTGGGTGTAGAGCTAGTGCTGCTTAAGCGGCTCCAAAGACCGGCAATCACTTGGATAATCATACGAATTTTTATTACATACTATTCTTGTTATTAATTTTTAGTTTTTAGACTTCCGAAAGTATTGTTTTGACAACCGCTCCAGCAGCAGCAGCGCTAACCACAAATTAAAAAAAATAAAATTATGTGATTGTTTTTTGTGGGGCATTTTACTGACGTCTCTGGCGCAGAGCCGAGGATGCAGTGTATTTGCGTGAGCCCCTCAAATGACGTTTGCGATCCAAACGATTGCTTATATAATTTGACGCACCTTTGTCTGTTTCAGCTGGCATAGTTTGTCCACCTTTGCGATTCTTGTACACCTCATCGGTGGGTTCGATATCAATGATGGAGGTAAAATAACTGGAACCCTGAGAATCGGTTTTTATCTCGTCTGGCTTAACACTTTTCAAATTGAGCAAATTGAAATGGGGAAAATTCTCAAAGGCTGTTACAATGTCCATGTTATCTTGTAGGACAACCTTTTTGTCGGGATAAAAACGAGACGGACTTTCTACGATAGTGGCCAAATGCAATTGGCTAGAGCCGCGTTTGCGATGTTCTATTAATTCTTCCAAAGTCATATTGCGCTGTTCGAGTACTTTGAAAAGTCTATTGCCAGATCTGCGATCTTCTATAAGTTCTAAGAGATCAGTGCGATCATCTACATTATCGAAGTCGGGTATGATATTTGAATTCTCGGTAGCCGTGGTTAAAGTTGCGGGCGAGCTGGTAGTTGAAATTGATTTGGTGCTGTAGATAAAGGCTGGAGTGTATTGTTTCATTCTAGTGGTTATGGTGGAGGTTTCAGTGTCTTTAGTCGCCTTGGGTTCAACAGTTTCCTCAAAGAAATTTTCCAAATCATCATCGTCAGCATTTTCATTTTCACGCGCCTCCATCGCCGGCGATTTTTTGTAGGAATCTTCTTTTTCAATAAGATTTTTAAGTAGAGTCTCTTGTATACGCTCGCGTAGATCTTCGGTATTAAGATTTAGATTAGCTTTGGGTGTTAAATTCATGGTGCTGCTGCTGGCGGTTGTGGTCGAGGTTGTCGTGGATGTTGTTGTTATCGGTAGAGATGTTGTGGTGGTAGTTGTGGTTGTTGTAGTCGATGTAGTTGATGTTGTAGCTGGATTAGAGGTGGAAGTACTGTAACGATAAGTTGTCCTTCCCGAACCTCGTGTACTTGTAAACATTCTTCTCGTGGATATTGATTTTTCAAAGTTTGTTGGTTTCTCTGTGGTTGGTTTTGGTGTGGTAGTGGTAGAGCTGGTGGTTGAGTAGGATAAAGTAGTTGGAGCCATAGTTGTTTCCATTTTCCAAGTAGTTATTTCGGGTAATTGAGTGCTGATCTCCTGTATATATTGTTCTTGTTGTTGTTTGAGATCTTCGTCTTCTTCTTCATCTTCCATTGGTTCTATATTCTCTTTATCCTCGTCTCCTGCTTCTGTTTCAGTTTTCGACTCAGTTTTCTCTTCATCCTCAACTGCTGCCAACTCTTTACTGTCCCACGACGTTACCACCCTCTCGGGTTCAGCACTAGCCATTACAGCTGTATTCTTTAAAAGAAATGTGGGCTTCAAAGTCGGTCTTTGGTGTAGAATTTTCTTGTATAATGGTATTTTGGTGGTAGACGGTTTTGTGGTAGTTGTAGTTGTTGTTATAGTACCCTCTCTTTTACGTGTGGTCAGGTGATCGGTCAAACCCACTTGCGATCCTGTTGGCCGAGAAGAGCTGCCAAATAATTTGAGTCTCTGTAGAGCTGACAACTTGGGCCTCTCTGTCGAACTGTCTCTGACTTCTTCACTACTCTCTCCTGTTGCTTTGGCTGGATGTGTTTTGTAGTTTATTTTGAAAGAGGGATATTTGCCATGATTTGGTTTTTCTTGCGGGGCTGTGGCTGTAGTTTGCAAAGCTTGTAGCGCATTGTGTTTACCTTTAAGTAAGTCGTCCAAGGAAAGATTTTTCTGTTGTAATATTTCGCTTAAACTCAAGCCACCGCTATTTTTTAAAATATTTTTCAGATTTGCTGAATTACTATTTGCATTTCCATCGGCAGCAGACAGCTGCTCTTTGTTTTGTATATCATATGCTTCCCGCCCTCTGTCAAGTTCTGCCAATGACTGTCTTATGCCTGCCTGTTTTCGCCGCTTAAATGATGTCTGTAGAGAAGGTCTAACATCGTCTTCTCTGCTTTGGGGTTTAATGGAAACCGGTTTAAATGGTGTATTTATGTAGTCCTTGCTATTGTCCACTTGTCCCCGCCAATAAGGAGGAGAATTTGAAGCACTTGGATTGTTTTGGCCTTCAACGTTCGACGATTGAGGTCTCCGTTTGCGTTTGCGGGTGCCAGGCCTTCTTTTTTGTGAATTGCCATCCGGAAATTCTGGTTGTTCCAAAGCAAAAGACTCGGTTTGGCTGCCTTCACCGACTACAAGAGAGGCGGCAGTTTGTAATATCTGTAATTAAATAAGGATAGTGTTAGGAAATCGTTTCAATATTAAGTTTTATTTGAGTGATATGTTGTTTCAAGGGAGTAGTGATAAAAAAATGTGTCTATTTTCAGTTAAATTTCCAGCTTTTTCAGGCAACTTATTGTTCTTTACTCAAGGTAAATTCAAAATTTGTAGCAGGATCATACGTTTTCACCTCAAAAAAAAAAAAAAAAAAAAATATATATATATATATATATATATATATATACATATATATATGTATATATAAAAAAATTAAAAATATATTTTTATTCAATACGTTTCTTTTGTCTAATTTTGTGGCCTTTTTTTCTTTTAATAATTAATATATTTGATTGAGTTTTGAGGTTATTTTTAAATTAATATTTAATATTCGATATTTCGCTAACCATCGGTTGGCTTCTTCAGGAATTAATTTAGTATTGAAATATCGAATATCAAAACTCAAACAAATCTATTAATTATATTCTTATTTATTTACTTATTATGAGTTATGAAAACTATTTTTTATTCTGTGCGGTACATCTCTTAATTATTTAAAATTATAAGAAATTAAATTGAAAATTCAGGTTTAAGCTGATATCAACGAATCAACACATTTAAAATTATTTTATTAAAAACTCATGTCCGTTTCTGAATGAATGAGTACGTGAACAAACAAAATTTCCGAATTTGACACAATACCCCATTTAAATAGGATCCAAGAGCCTTAAATGTATCCCGAAAAAGTCACACTTTTGTGTTGTTGTTGTTGTTGGGCTGGCAACGTCATTGTTGCATACTTCATTACCAACGTCAGCGGTTTAAAAAATGTCATCGTTTTACAACAAAAAAATATGTCATGATTCTTGTGTCTACTTTTTTAACCTTTTTCCTTTTAATAATTAATAGATTTTTTTGAGTTTTGAGGTTATTTTATATTAATATTTAATATTCGATATTAATATAAAATAACCTCAAAACTCAAACAAATCTATTGATTAATAAAAAAATATGTCAATTAATTTAATATTGTATTTTAGAAAATAACAAATTTTATTAATTAATTGCTCATTTTCTATAAACTCATGGCTCAGCTGTTTGCGGTTTTATATTATTTTTTATTTTATTTTTTTATATCTTATTTCTGTTTTTAACTTTGTCATTAATGGAATTACAATTTGTATGTATGTATGTATATGGAAAACCATTTATTTAACAATTTATCTTTAGCCCATATTCTTTTGATAAATGAATTATGCCACTATGAAGTACGAGCACTTGCACAAGTTTATTATATTTGCATTCATAAAATATCCTTTGACATACAAAAACACATGCACTACTAGTACTTGCAATACTTTTTTTTATGTTAAGTCCTTTTTATAACCTCAATAATATTGTGTGTGTGTGTGTGTGTTTTTTTTTATTTCTCCCAATTTAACAGACAGAGAAAGAGAGAAATCATTTATTTTTTTTTTACGAATGGATTGCATTAAAACTCATTGGCATATTCACATAATTTTTTATGTTCCTTCATGGACGCAAAACTAAGTAAAAGAAAAACAACTGCTATAACCCGCATGGCTATGAACCGGGTATACAAATGGGTCGTAATCATTTATCGTATCTTTATTTTTCTCTACAATACGTTTATGACTAAAAGTACAAGTACGTTTTTTGTCTTGTGTAGCATAAATTCGTCTATTTGTGATTTATTGATGCTTATAGAATAGCATCAGCTCTATTTGATATATTTTTTATATTTTTTATGTGGTTCATATTTTAAATGGAACATTATACTTTCTGATTATAAAAGTAATGAAAGAAATGAAAATGTGTATATTTGGTTATTTGCTGAGTCGATTGTCAAGTTCTATTATCTCATATTTCGAGGGAAATATGATTTCTTATTACAAAAAACTTAAAAACTTTTCGCAAGACTTATTCAGTTGTGAAAAAAAAACTGAACAGCAGCTTAAACACTTTCGAAACTATCAGATATCAAATCATAGTTATTAATAGTTTCTAAGCAGCTGAAAATATACCCGATTTGAAGTTCTGAAAATTATTATATGTTTGGTTGTATCTTCCACAGCATAACGATAAAACAAACAAAAAAACTATTTTCTAAATATTAAATTGCAGTCGAATAGAATAAATATAAAATTCCATATTCATAAAATTTAAAATAAGTTTAAAATGTATTTTATACAAATTTATTTAATTAATTTATATTTGTTTTATAAACTTATTCGAGCTTATTTTTTATTAATTTATTAGGTTTATTTAAGCAGAAGGTCTATTATCTTTTATTTTTGATATAAAAATTATGTTCTTATATCAAAACTAAAAAATAATAGACCTTTTGCTTAAATAAACCTAATAAATTAATTAATATTCTTGTTAATAAATTAACTATTTGACATACTGTCATTGTACTATTATAATATGAAATTTATTTGTTGGGTGGTTAAGCAATGTCTATATGCATTTCATTGGCGCTTTTTACCAAATCGTCAGAGGACTTCAACCACTGTCTTGAAAAGTTTCAAAATTCTCAACTTAATAAAAGACTTTTATAAACCATCTGAGAATTATGTTAATAAATTAAGTATAAAAATTCACAAATGATTTCAAAAAATCACATTATAATAAGTGTAGTAGACTATGAAACTTATACAAACCAAAACCCAATGAAATGCATATAGACATTGCTGAACCACCCAACAAATAAGTTTCATATTATAATAGTACAATGACAGTATGTCAAATAGTTAATTTATTAACAATTAAATTGAGATTTTATTATTCATTTTGCCTTATAAATACTTTCATTGTTATCCAAAGGATTTCTAATTGTATAAAGGTGTAGAAAAGTAAAAAATAGATTTATATCGAATAAAAGTTGTTTGTTGGGTTTTGGTTTGTATAAGTTTCATAGTCTACTACACTTATTATAATGTGATTTTTTGAAATCTTTTGTGAATTTTTATAGTTAATTTATTAACATAATTCTCAGATGGTTTATAAAAGTCTTTTAATAAGTTGAGAAGTTTGAAACTTTTCAAGACAGTGGTTGAAGTCCACTGGCGATTTGGTAAAGGGCGCCAATGAAATGCATATAGACATTGCTTAACTACCCAACAAATAAATTTCATAACTAATATTCTTAAAATATATTTCGTATACATCTTATTTTTGAATTCTTGTGGCTTTTTGACCTCTTTTTAATTAACAATATTCACTAGTATTTTTAAACTTAAAACTATTAGTGTGTATCATCTTATTTTTGTGTTAAAGTGTTTATTTATTATTTTGTTTCTTTATTTTACAATGTCCTCAAGATAATAATTTTCAATTTCTTGCAGACTGCAGCATATTTTTCTTTTAACTACAGATTTTTTCATAATTTTATCATAAACAATTTTATTGTATGAAAAAAAAACATAAATTTTCATTTTATTGCAAACTCTTCACAGAGTCATAAATAAATGCAATATAATAGATATAAGAGTATTATTTTGTGCATCCACACACACACACACACACACGCGCAGATGCATTTTAATGTTAAGAAATCAAGAGAACAGGAAAAAACTTTGATTAATTTTGTTAAAATCTACTTTTTATTTGCTGTCCTGATTAGACATACAAAAATTAATTGCCCGGTCTTGGATGTCGAAAGCTGTCGTTGGATCGGATAAATAACATTTAAAACAAAAACAAATTTATTTATGGATCGATAGTAGGTCTTGAAATTAAGTTTTCTTTTATCGTTGTTGTTATTTATTACTCGGGTGCAAACTAAACGATATAGACAATTTTTATTCGTTTAAAAGAGCTATTGATGCGTTTATTTTATGGGTGTTTTTTTTAGAGTGATACAAATTTAAATCATAATAAAACATAGTAATATATATTTGATATCAATGAAACGGTCTTTATTGGATAAAAAATTTTATTGACATTAATGTTTAAATATTATTCCGGCCATGTGATCGCCAATTTTCACAAAACTTTTCGCAGCATTTGCGGCCGTATCTCGCCGATAACTCTTCGAATGTTGATTTCCAGGTTATCAATCGTTTGTGGTTTATCGACGTACACAAGTGACTTTACATAACACCAAAGAAAATAATCCCATGGGGGGCCAATTATTTGGGCCATTTCGTGAAATTATTTTTTCGTCAAAAGTTTCCTTGAGTAAATCAATTGTAGCGCCCGCTGTGTGGCATGTGGCTCCGTACTGTTGGAATCACATATCAGCAAGATTAATGCTAGTTCATGTTCGTATACCGCTCGCTATTGACAGTAACATTCTGAAAATCACCGTTTTTGAAGACCTATGGGCCAATGACTCCGCCAGCCCATAAAGCGCACCAACAGGTAATGTTCTGTGGATGTAATTGTGTTTCGACAAAAGCTTGGGGATTCTCTTCACTCCAAATGCGACAATTTTACTATATTAATATTTATATAGGCTAAATTGTTCTAACTTAGTTAAAATCTCAGAAAGACATGATGATAAATATTCCTAGGCACAAAGGAAGTCAACATCAGTTTTATTCAACTTACACAGCAGAGCAGAACAGCTGTTTTCGAAAGTCGCTACACTTTCATCTTCAGTGCTCATGTGTATATTGTGTTTATCACCACTGTTTAGGTGGCTTAATTGAATGTGATAACAGTTTATTTGTTTATTTACGTGCCCATTCAACCAAAAATGGGCTTCATCGGAAAATAAAATTTTGAATAGACACACTTCACGATAAGTTTGACGAACAGAACCATTATTTTGATTAAAAATTTCCACAATTTGCACGCGTTGCTCTGGTGTAAGTCGATCCATAATGAAATGTCAAAGCCAACTAAACAAAAAGCAAGTATCAGCTGTTAAATGGGTGGTCAAATAAAGCAGTGATGCCAACTCAAAGTTGTATCACTCTATAAAAAACACCCGATATGTGGAATATAACATCGTTCAAATGCCCAGAATATTCCATCAATAATTTAAACTGGATATTCAGAAATGAAATATATAAAACTGAATTTGTCAAAAAATGATTACTGCAGCTAAAAAGTATTAAAATGAATTAAAATTTATTGCAGAAATGGCTACAAGAAACTGTATCCAAAAAATAGTTTTAATGAAATTTAATATAACATGTTTCAAATGCCTCTTAGGCTTCTCCGGGTAGAGCGCATCCGAATTGTAAATTTTTCCATAAATTTGGTACACAATTCAGGCTGAATTCAAGCCTATGGAATGTATTATAATGGCTTGTAGCTTGTTCACCTACATCTGCTGCTCAAAGAAACCCCACAAGAAAAAGTCTAACGGAGTCAAAACATCGCATGAACTCAGTGGTCAGTTAACATCAGCTAGACGTGAGATGACCATGCCCTCAAATAACTCGTGCAGAGTATACAATCTTGCATGAACTATGACGAATTATCTCATCTTTTAGACCCACATTTATTTTGGTCTCATTGTCGTACAGTTCGTCTTTTGAATATCTGCAAAGACCGAACGAAGTCCAGCGGTGTCAAACCACATGATGGTAGCGGCCAAGTAACATCGAGTGGTTACGTTTTTTTGTTTAGCAATTATTTGCCCAAATGTGACCCCACTGTTTGTCAAGGTGAAGTCAATATAACAGTGGAACTACAATTATTTTCTGTTGGCTTTGTAGTCCACCTGTCACACGCTAGTGATAAACCCACTGTGCAATAATCTCCTGCTAAATCTAATTAAGTTGATATTTTATTTTATTTTATATTGTTGATTTTTTATTTGATTTATTTTAATCTTTTCCAATTTACTTCCTTTCCCAATGTGTCATATGGTTTGTTTCATTTTATATTTTTTAGAATAATTTATCATATTGACATTTATTAACTTTTACAATAAATATATTTCTTTTTATTACTATGATTTTATTTGTGTGCATGTAATCAAATGCTTAAAGGATTTCCGTTGAAATTCTCACGGAAGTTTATTAAAATATAACGGAAGCAAAATAGTAATCAAAATTTCAATAAATGTTTACCAAAAATGAAATATTAAAATGCCAGGGAACTTTTGCCTGATTTAATTTTATATGTAAAAAAGAGAACGAACCACGAGAATTTTTCATAATTGAAAGTTCATGAAATTAAAGTTTTTTTTTTTTTGCTATTGTTTAATAGGAATGAAAATGTTTTTAATTAATGTGAAAAGTTGTTGAAGGTTGAGTGAATTGTTTGGGGTTTTAAATGGCAAAAAACAATTCACTCTTCTTTCTCTTCAATGTTAGTGAATCCTATCTCATCGGATATATAATATCGGAGGTAAAAGAAGCACTTTTGAATTTTTTCGTTTACGATATCTCCTAAACGGATTTACCGATTTTTCTACGGTTAACGTTGATCAACGTTGTTCTTAAAAGTTGTTATAAAAAACATTTTGAAAAATTTCTTTTTTCTGAATTTTTGTCAGATATCTTGAAATCTAAAGGTTCGAATCGGTTCAAATTCACAGAAATTCTAAGTTCAAGATTGATCTTCAAAACGTTATCGTTAAAATCTTTGAAGTGGGTCACGCACACCCTCACATATATACAGATAAAGTGACGGGCTCTCAGAAGTTGTCAGGGAATCTTCCCAGATCCTCAAAACCGGGAGATCTGAAGAGATCTTGATATTTTTAAAAAGAGATAAAATCAATAACTTCCCGGTTTTTTCGAAACATAAAATTTTCTTAGCGGGAAGCTAAAAATTGCGAGGTATGATTTTTTTAAATTTAATTCATATGACTTCTGATATCAGTGGGACGCTTCTCAGGTGGCGGTCATTCTCATTTGCATTCTGATGGATGTGGCATAAAAAGTATGCCACACAAATTTATGCACCTGAAGAAACGAAGTCATAAAAATCATAAAAATCATTTTGTGATAAACAAAAATTTACTTTTCAAAATAAAACTTTATTTGAAAATTTTATTTAAAATTCATAGGAAATTATTTATTCTCAAAATAATTTCTAAAAGCGCAACATTTTGAAGACGAAAATGAAAATGTTTGGTTTAGAAGCGTTTTTTTTGGTTCAGTGATGTTGAATTCATTTCTGATAAATTCTTTATTCTCAATTTACAAAATGCTGCCATTTTCTATTAAAAAGTGTAAGAAATGTAAAATTTTTTTTTTTAAAGAGAAAATTTTTCTTACAAACTGCAGACATAAGCCTTACAGGTTATTTATTTATTTTTATTAATTTATTCATTTTTATTTATTTATTTTAATTTATTCATTTTTATTTATTTATTTACTTATTATAATTATTCTTAACTACTGTCACCATCTCTAGATTTGCTCAACTGGTTTTGGGACCGCCCTCTTATCTCTCCTTAACAATCTATTAAACTCCGTAGTTCATAATTTAGATTCAGAGAAGCATATAAATTTCCATAAAGATATTTTTATTGTGTTCTTTCTTTAACCAGATTTCATTTTCCACTACACATATTTTTTCTTTCCATTCAATCATGCTTTAATATCGTGGCTATGAATTATTCAACCTGTCCTATGAAAAAAAAAACCAGACTTTTATCCTTCTATTTTTTCCCTTTCATATATTCAGTTTAGCTGCATTCGCAGGTATTCGAATTGGCTGCATCTATTGTTTTGTAAACTCAAACTTCTTCCATGCCAAAGAGTTTGTTTTAAAATGTGTTTTTTTTATATGTATGCGAAATGTAGTTGTCTGTTATGGTGGCTAAACTAGAAATCAATACGTCTGTCGTATAAACTGTCAACCTCGTATGGAGTAGCAAGAAATTGTTATTCAAACAAAACAAATATAAAAAAAAAAAGTTTTACAAAATTTGCCATGATTTTCAAGCACAGAAAAGAGTATTTTGAAAAGAGTCAAGAAATTTATTACAATCAATTGTTAACTAAGAAAAACAACACAAAATATATGTCATATATTTATGTATATAAATAATTTCAGAAGTACATACTAACGTTGTCGTTAGAGGAAAAATATTAATACAAAAAAGGTTATTCTGGATATTCAGAAATAAAAATATAGAATTGAATTTGTGAAGAAATTTTAAAATTTTTTAAAATTTTACAATATATTTAAATTTATTTCACAAATGGCTACAAGAAATTCTATATATTCTCATCTTTTTCCATCTGTCCTCTCAGCACCGCGCCCTCCTTTACATAATTAGGGCACAATGCATTACACGGGTAGGGGTTATTAGTGCCGGTCCTAATTAAAAAAAAATTAAATAATAAAATACTGGACGACATTTCAATTTGATATTTCAATTGAAAAAAATATATATAATTCAGCTGCATTAAATGCAATTCAGCAAATGAAATGAATGGGTCAACTTGTTGCCCCTCCTTTCAATCTAACCTATTGCTAAAAAAGCTTTTGGAACAATGAACATAATTTTATTGCAATCAAATTCAAATGAAAGAAATAAATGCCAAATACTACATTTAGAAAAAAATGTTATTCAGCTAGGAATTATATAATTCAGCTTAAGAATTTTTGAGAAATAATTTAATTTCTTTACAGTTTCTTCATACTTCAAACTAGTCAATATAATTCAGATGAGAAAATTTGCAATTCAGCTAAATAAAAATCAATTCAGCAAACTAAATATATAGAAATATCTGTAATAAAATTTTATATGGAAAACAGATTTCAGCTCTGCTATTCAGCTGCATAAAATGACATTCAGCAAATGAAATATAAAAAGAAGTTTTCAGAAATAACTAAGTCTTAAACAGTTAATATAATTCAGCTAAAAAGTTTTGCTATTCACCTAAATGAAATGAAATTCAGCAAGTGGCATATAAAAATAGTTTTAATAAAATTTTATATTTTTTCTATTAAAAAGTGTAAAAAATGTAGAATTTTTTTTTATAAACAAGAACATTTTTCTTACAAATCGCAAACATTTAAATACTTGTCTGTATTCCGAAAGCAGATGCGGCAGTTTAATTAATAAAAACTGGTACCAATAAGAAAAATTGTCCTCAAACAATTATAAGATTTTTGCATGTATTTGCATTTATATAACACCTCTTGCCTGCTTTACCCTGTTCCAATATAAAACTTTATAATTATAACGTTCGTTTTTCAGTGTCATTCTAATAATAATAATACCTTTTGAGTAGATAATTTGATGCAAAATAAACACATTTTCTGCACTAACGAGTCGATTTTGTATTCAGGTATTTTTGGTTGCATAAAAATAGACGAAATAGAAGTTGGACTTTTCCAAAAATCTATATTCATATCATGTAATTAGAGATAATGCAATTTTGATGATGTCATTATAAAAGGGAAATCTAATTTGTGAACTTTTGTGTGAAATAATGAATAACTTTGGAGAATGAAAAAAATTTTTTTAATTTAAAACAGTTAATAAATAAAACAACAACTAAAACTATCGTGTTTCGATGATGATCAGCAGCGATGTGGCTTTTATAGAATTGGGAAGGGAGATGATGTGCTTCATGACGACACTTCAGATTTTTTTCTTTTTAAATCAAACTTAAAACTGAAAAATAAATTTTCAAAAAATCTCAAAACAATAACAAACCAAAACTACAACTATTATTGTTAAAGAAAAAAAAACTCGGGCGCTCGATATACGAATAATAGGGCACAAAGAGCCCACGCTTTTTTTTGTTATAAAAATACTTGTATTTTGGTTCGTTATTGTTTCAAGTTAATTTGAGAAATTATTTTTAATTTTGTATAGGGTGTTTTTTTATGGAGTGATACAACTTTGAGTTGGCATCACTGCTTTATTTGACCACCCATTTAACAGCTGATACTTGCTTTTTGTTTAGTTTGCTTTGACATTTTATTATGAATCGACTTACACCAGAGCAACGCGTGCAAGTTGTGGAAATTTTTAATCAAAATAATGGTTCTGTTCGTGAAACTTATCCTGCACTTCGTCCATTTAAAATTTTATTTTTATTTTTATTCTGGTTGAATGGGTACCGAATTGCCGCTTTCGGAGTGACAAGAATCCACAAGCTTTTGTCGAAACAGAAAACTACTGTTTGGTGCGCTTTATGAGCTGGCGGAGTCGTTGGCCCATATGTCGTCTTCAAAAACGATGATGGTCAGAATGTTATTGTTTGTGAAAATTGCTGTTCCAGATTGCGCCTTGTACGCGCCAGCCATGGCGGCCACATGGCCGAAATCATATTTAAACATTAATGTCATCAAATATTCTATCCAATAAAGACCGTTTCATTTATATCAAAAATATATCACTATGTTTTATTATGATTTAAACTTGTATCACTCTATAAAAAACACCCTATAGTTCAATTTCCTTTAACCATTTTTATTTTTTTTAAACTTTTTATTTTTTCAATTTAATGTGTTTCGAAAGGGTGTAAAAATACTTACACTTTATGAGAAGATAAGAACATGAACCATATCAACAATCTTGTACAAGTGCAATAGGGCGTATGAGTAACATTATTATTAATATTAAACATACAAGTGAATCTAATGAAAAGCATTTAAAAAGAAACCAACTTTTTTTTTTTAATGAGTAGTACCAGCACTCTGGGAAGAACCTCTACTTATGCAGTGCATTGCGCTGGACGTGGGAAAGAATGGGATAGTGTTAAGAGGTCAAATGAAGTCAGATTAGAGGATACAGAATTTCGTTGTAGCTATTTTTACTTCGCCGCTGAATATTTTGCCAGCAAATACCGGTGAAAAGGGGACAGGAGTTGCTGTATTTCCGCTCTTTTAGTACATGACGGTGTCAATCATTCCTGATGACCAGTGCTAACCCTTCGCCATTGAACTAACCAGACCACAATTAATACAATTCTTTACTAAAGCAAATTAGAAAATTTTCGACACCATATTAATGACTGAATACTGGGCCGAACACGGCATCTAAGGCAGCGTGGTCTTGCTTTCACTATTTTAGCTAATAGAACCCTGGAACTTTTTGATTCGACTTTCGTAAAAGGCGTGTTGTTTAGTTTTATTGATTTTTTCGAAAAGCGTGTAAAAACACTTACCCTTTATTAAAAGAGGAGAACAGCAATCACACCAACAAGGTTGTGACGTATGAGTAATATAATTAATTATATTAAGTATGCGCCTGGAAGTACGATGGATACAAGTGAAGCTTACAAAAATTACTCAACTTGAGATTTGTTAATTTATTATTTATATAGTATCGGTATCATGGATAATTCTATTTGAATATCGTTATCGCTGTGTTGTGTCGGAAAAGGGCGTATCGTTACTCTCTAATTAAAGAGTAAAGAAATTAACTACTCGATAATACTTGGCAGAAGAATATTATCAGCTTCCAGGTATTTCTTTTTCATTCGGTTCTGTTTCGTAGGGTTATTTTTTTAATTCTTTCCCTTTTTTTTCGTTTCATTATTTTGTCAAATCAATTTTCTCTTCCGAAAATTTCTTGATTATATATATATATTTTTTTTTATACTCTGCAAATTATTCTCGACTTTTAATCTGCTTATAAGTGTCCATCATCAGTTTATATTTTTCTTTTTCCATAATAAAACTATTCAGAAAATTATAAACTTTTTGAATTCTTATTTTAATTTTTGTTTGTTTTTACTTTGTCCCCTATTCTCTTTTGGCCATTTTGTCATTGCCATAATACCGTTATTATCATGGTAATGAAGTCTATAATTAGTGTTGTTTACTATTATAATTTTCGTTTTGTGTGAGCAGCGAGTGTTGTTGACATTTTTATGTTGTTATTTTCTACCTTTTGTTTGCCCCACAACTTTCTTTCATTTGGTAGTCAGTCTCTCTGTGTCTGTGCTGAAAATATTTGAAATTTATTTTCCCTTATCATAACACAATAATGTCACGGAAGTAATTGAAAGAAGTAAAATGCTCGCATCATAATGAATGAAAGAAAATAAAATCATTTTCAAGTTGATATTAAAAATGTTAATTTCAGCAGTCTATATTTGGAGGGAAATGGAAAATGTTGAATATTTTTCAAATAGGAAAAACTATCAGTGAACTGCTTCTATCATATTTGATTCTAAAAGAAGAGAAGAGAAGAGAAAGAGAAGAGCAAGAGAGGAAAACTAGTAAATAAATCTGTGAATAATTGTAGTTTTGTTGCCTAGAATCTTAAGTACATAAATATGTTGGCTATAATATTTGAAAATTTTTTCAACTTCGTATTCCACTTCAGCCAACAAGGAATTGATTACGCAAAATACATGACGCAGTTATGCCGGCTTCGTTTTGTTGAAAATAGAAGCGGCTTTTAAAAACATTAACTTTTATATTCTGCTCACCTGTGCAGCCATTTTTTGTTCCTCTATTTTTCTTTTTACATGAAAAAAGAAAAAAATCTTAAAATGGCCCAAATTCGTTTCAATTTTCAGTTTTTCTTAAAAATGTCCAAAACCGGCCTGTTTATAAACCCAATTTGAAGTGAGATGACGAAAAATCGGCTTAAAGGAGCATTAACTGTTGTATTGCACTAATTGTGTGAATAAAAAGATAATGTCTAAAATAGCCGAAACCGGCTATTTGCAAACCAAATTTGACTCCAGATCACAGAAGATTATTCCCCCATTCTAGTGTATTCATATTATTTGCCATTAACTCCTGACTTTGTGATATATAAAAATTTCGTAATTTTGCGTGAATATACGAGGGTATTCGAGCAATTAATCTTGGTTAGTTTAACCTTGAGCGAATAATTCGAATAATGTGTGTCGAATAATTTATTTCGGTTAATTGAAAAATTTGTTTTTCAAATAAAAATAAGCTGATACGTGCACATCATATTAATGGAAAAATTTATTGTTTTCGATTAATGAATTAAGCGAATAATTTATATCGATTAATCGAAAGTTTTTTAAAGTAATTATATTTTTCTTTTGAGTAAAAAACACGCTACGTGCATATTAATGAAAACTAAATTGCTTATTTTATACTAGCGAATAATTCGAATAATTTATGCCGATTAATCGAAAATTTATTTTTCAAAGTTTTGGTTTTACTTTTATGTAAAAAATAGGCTGGTACCTGTTCATCTAATTAATTAAGAACATTGATTATTTTCGATTAATGAATAAATCGAATAATTTATATCGATTAATCGAAATTTTTCAAAGTATTTATTTTTTTCTTTTAAGTAAAAAAAAAACAGTACGTGCATTTTAATAAAAAAAAGTTGCTTATATTCGGTTAACCAATAATTCGATTAATCTATTACGATTAATCGATAATTTGTTTTTTACATTTTTGTTTTTTTTCTTTCATGTAGAAAATAAGGTGGATCGTGTACATCATATTAATTTAAAACAATTGATTATTTTCGATTAATCGAATAATTTATGTCGATTGATCAAAATTGTTCAAAAAAACTTTTTTTCTGTTAAGTAAAAAATGTCAGCTTGTGTATATCATGTTAATAAAAAAAGTGGTTTATATTCGAATAACAAATAATTCGAATAATTTATTACGATTGATCGAAAAAATAAGCTTGTACGTTTTCATCATATTAATTTAAAATATTGATTATTTTCGATTAATCAATAAATCGAATAATTTATATTAATCGAAATTTTTCAAAGTATTTTTTTTCGTTTTGAGTAAAAAATCCGGTACGTGCTTATTAATGAAAAAAATTTCTTTATATTCGATTAACAAACAATTCGAATAATTTATGTCGATCAATCGATTAAGCGATAAATTTTTTTTTGTATTTGTTTTGTTATTCTTAAAAAAAAGTAATAATAATAAGGATCATATTTTTAAGTGTTAAATAAATCCAAAAGAGATTCCAATAATATAAAATTCGAATAACTAACAAGTTTGAGAGAAGGCAAGAAAAAGAGCAGATAAATTGGATGTGCTTAATAACGCTTTGCTTTCAGTCTCTCTCTAACGTCAATAATAAGCGAAAAAATATTTTCTCGCGGAACTATCATCAATACTAAAATAAACAGAATGGAAATTATTCGAATAACCGAATAATTCGATTATTATTCGTTTAAATTCTGAATTCGATTAATCAATTAATATGATTTACCCTATTAATTAAGAATACTAAAGTTGATAAAAGTTTTTTAACTCGATTTGCCAAAATTTATTGGATTATTCCATTATTAATCGTTTAAATTTGTAATTAGATTAAGCGATTAATACAATTTGCCCGATTAATTGAATACCCTACAGTGCATACAAGTGTTTTAACACGATTAGCCAAAATATGTTGAATTATTCGATTATTAATCGCTGAAATTTGTGATTAAATTAATCGATTAATACAATTTGCGCGATTAATTGAATACCTTAAAGTGCAAAAAAGTACTTTAACCCGATTAGCCAAGCAATATTAAATTATTCGATTATTATTCGTTGAAATTCTTAACTCGATTAATCGATTAATACAATTTACTCAATTAATTGAATACCCTAAAGTTCATACAAGTGTTTTGAATACAATATCTTTCACAGCTTCTAAATTAACTCTTCTTATTCATGTTTTAAACTTAATTTATTTCAAAACTACACTCTCAGCTAAAGAAAACAACAGCAACAACAACAAAAATATAATTAAAAAAAAAAAATAACTACAACTATTCTTGAACATTCCACTCGACTGAAAAATACATTCATTCATTTATTCATCAACATTCTATTGATGTTTTGTTGCAAATGTTGTTAAAATAGTAGCAACCGTTCTACGAGTAGCAGCAGCATGCACTTGTAGTGGTTTTTGTTGTTGTTATTATTCTACAGCTTTTCAAAGCATAAACGATGATGAAAATATGTTTTCCATATGCGTGTTTCTGTAAGAATAAATACTAAATGCATAAACTGTAGAGAATGATAAGTTGAAGTGTGTGCGTGCGTGTGTGTGTGCGTGTGTGTGTGTGTCTGAGTTGGTATATCCTTGCAGTGCTTGTTTTATAGTTTTTGCCACTTTTACACTTCAAGTATTGACTTAATAAAGAAACATAACTAACAGCAGCAACAACAGTAATAACTGCAAATTTACATACATTTAACCGTTATGAAATACATTTACACACACACACACACATAAATTTATGCATGAAAGCCACTCCATAAATAACTATTTTTAAACACTCTTCACTGCTTTCAATGCGTTCGTTCTCTTTCCTTTTTGCCTCTCATGCAAAGAAAAAAAATTTAAAAAAACTCATAGTTTTATAACGGCAATATTTTTTAAAACTGCCACCCATTGACCCATAGTGTTATTATTTATGCTCTTATTTTATTTCATTTCCATTTACTCTTATGCATATTAGGCCGACTCTTACCATCGCTATCACTATAATACTGCGTAGTGAAGGGAGCTGCATGTGTGTATGTGCGAAATTTAATGAAAATTGATCTTAAGTTTTTGTAGGTTTTCGCCTTTTCTTAAATTTAATATTTTGTTATAATGGGTGTTTTTTTTAGCTACTGGAGAAGTAGAGATATCGATAACTATGATTTGAATGTCCAACACAGTGGGCCAGTCAGAAAGATTCATTTAGTGTAAAAAATTGGGGAAGTTAATGGCGTTTTCTTTTCTGGAAAACATGTAACATTTTTTCACTTATTTTCTAAGAAGAGGGCACTTTGGAGGAGTTTTAAAACAGAAAATACTTTCCGTAAATGATGTTGGATTAATTTCTAATTAAGTCCTTAATTTTTGCAAATCGGAATGTTGCCATTTTCTGTTAAAAAGTGTAAAAAATGTTGCACTCTTTTCTAGACAAGAAATTAACTTTAGTTTCAAGAAAATAAATTTGTCCTCGAAGTTCATAATGCAGTTCTTACATTTTTCGGTCAATATAATCGGCCTATGGGGCAGTAATTTTAATCTCCTCAATAAAAAGTCGTCAACAATCAATAAATCGTTGAGGGTTCAATTCCCACAGAAGACTGTGAGAGTTTTTCGCAGACAGGGGTTCTCTTCAGGGGTTGTGTTTCATCATTCTTTTGCCCTTCGACTAAGTAAAAAAAATTTAAATAAATTTCTTGACTTAAGTGACTATAAAATACGGCTGGTGTGCGAATCGAGGCCATGTTTTGCGTAGCTACTTCCCTTGCTGATTGCGCTCAGTTGAAACTAGCCGAAGATAAATATTTTAATCAACGAATTGTTTAGTAGTGGCAACCACATCTGGTTAAATGTCCAAAGCTATAAACACATGGCTGCCAGATCTAACAATATTGTTAGATCTGGCAACATACTGGCAATTTAATAATAATAAATTAGACGACTGTAAGAAATAATTGCAATTTTATTGCCAATCAATTGTCGCACAAATTTATTTGTTAATCAAAATTTTCCCTTCACATGGTTGCCATAGTTTATTGTATGAAATATTGCCAGATGATTAAACTATTTGACAGAATGATGGGCAAGTAAGAAATTTTATTGAAAAAACTATTAAATTGTTTGTGCTTTTTGCTTTTATTTTCAATAATTTCCTATTTTGTTTTCTTAAATTAAAATTTTGTTTTACCACGTCATACACTGTTTTTTGATTTACAGTGCTGCCAATAGATATAATTATCTGACAGTGGTGCCGTTGTAAGCAAAAAGAGAGCGCTAAGGAGCCTTGATGATGGAATTTTCGTTACCAAACATTTTTATTTGACAAAATTTTATTTGCTAAAATTTTATTTGACAAAATTTTATTTGCTAAAATTTTATTTATATGAAAATTTTTGTTTATATTATTTTATTAAAAGTATTTTACAAAAAGTTTCAGGATATTTAAGCAACAGTTAGTGTTATTATTAAAAAAAAGTTGAGCCTAAAAATTTTATAAATTTCTTGATTAATAAAATTTTTAAAATTGCAAAACTTGGCAGATATAACATTTTTCCAAAAAATGAAATTTTTTGCATAATATTTATTAGTCCCAATTATTCTGTTTTAAAATGACAAGAATAATTTTTGTTTATAAAGAGAGGGTTTTTGAGATATTGAAAAAATAATTGCAACGAATTGGATGAATTCATTCGTTAAAATTATGAAATTTTTAATATCACAAATTTTGACAAAAATTAAAAATTTTTTTTCCGTTTTTAAAACTACTGCATAGAATGAAAGAGAGGCTTCGAGTATAATTTATTTTGAATTAAAGTGAAATTACCCATCAATTAGTGATGTACTGAAACATCGACTCCTTAAAATAATAGTAGAGGGTCGGGGGGGGGGGTTCACGGTTTAAAAAATAAAAAATGTATAAAAAGTGGCAAATCATTTTCAATAAATAAATAAATTTGTATATTTATTGGAAATAATTTTCAGTAACTAAATAAATTTGTAAACAGAAATCGTGTTATTGCCAATTGCGTGATTATGGGCTGCTCCATTTATAAAGTTCTCTCAAAAGGCCCCACGATTCTTTTATATATTGACAATTATTTTGCTCGTTTTATTTTAATTTGCCATAAAAATAGGTTTTTATTTCAAATTTTGCAAACTGTAGCCCCTCCATCCGTCTACCCCTTTTATTTTAGAGAATAATTTCTTCTTTTGCTGGAATTATCATCTAAATATTTTCCAGGATTTTTTCCCTCAAATTTTAATTTAAAACCTTAAGTATCTCTAAATAGAATCGTTCATGCAAATCTGAAATTATTATCCTTCCGCCCACTCCTTAAAATATTTAAGAACTTCTCACTCCGCCCTTAAACAAATATTTACACAAGAATATTGTCTTACATTCCAAAGTAATTTCTTGCATTATTTCTTATTTGTATTTCTTTAAGTTTATTTATCTAATAATATTTTGTCTATTACATTGGGGCTAATAAATCCCTTGAGTTGTATAAACAAATAAATGAATGACTGAATGGACGAGTGAATGAATAAAAGATAGAAAATGTTAACAATCAACATTCAGTTTATTTTCTTCTACTTCATACTCTCGCAGCTTGAGTCAATAGATATTGTGTGGAAAGTGTACAAATTGTTGAAATGACATGATAATTTGTATGCCACTTAATGTGATACATATTTTGTTAAAGTTATAAAAGATAGAAGGAAGACAGTGGGTTGGATATGAATAATATTGGGAAAC
This sequence comes from Linnaemya vulpina, assembly GCA_963675445.1. Classification (NCBI taxonomy): domain Eukaryota; kingdom Metazoa; phylum Arthropoda; class Insecta; order Diptera; family Tachinidae; genus Linnaemya; species Linnaemya vulpina. The sequence continues at coordinate 69,640,979 of OY776280.1, read as the reverse complement.
ACTACAGACTATTGAGATTTTATGATGTCTGTGGTACGCCCCGTGGTGGCCGACCGTATCGCAAAAAACAAATCAACAGACAGTCCAGTACTCACATGTCATTTACTAGAGGTCCTTGATTATGATTGTTAAAACTTTAAGACATTTTTTTTATATCAACTAAAGTACGGTCACACTTGCCAAATATTTACCCACAAAAATCGTAACCACTATTTGCTGAAGAAAAACTTTTAATTCACACAGTTTTTTTGTATTGAATGAAACAGTTTGCAAAATAAAATATTGAAATTCTATGCCACTTTCTACTTTTTTACTTAACCCTGGATGGTTACTCTTATGTCGATTTCTTTTCTAGAAAATAGTGTAACATTTTTCACACTTTTTAACAGAAAATGGCAACATTTTGTCATTTCAAAATAAGGAATTTATAAGAAATAAGTCCAACATCAATCACGAAAAATAATTTCTGTTTTAAAACTTTTCCCAACCGCCACTTTTTAGAAAATAAGTGAAAAAATGTTACATGTTTTCTGGAAAAGAAAACGCCATTAATTTTTATACATTAAGGTAACTCTGCATTGAATCCACGAACAATTTTCAAAAGTTGTTCTAGCGAAACAATTTTTGAAATTAGAAATATTTTTTGTCAAGTATTTTACCAAAAAAAAAACTTTTCTTCTCTTTAAAGTCTTCTGGTTTTTTTGCCTCTTTTAAATTAATAATACTCCCTAATATTTTACAAGGTCAACACCTCTTTATTTTTGAAAAATAATTAATTTTTTTTAAATAAAAAGACCTCAAGCTTAAAAATATTCGAGAACATTTTTTTTCGTTCTTAAAATTATATACGAATTTGAGCCACCATAAAAGAGTTATATGGCAAAGAGTAAATGAGCCAACAGTAACCAACCAGGGTTAATAAAAGCGCATGTAAATCAAAATATTTTTCATATAATGGTTATGCCTTTTTTGGGCAAATATTTGACAAATGTGACGGTACCCTTAGTTTCATATGTTTTATTCGATCCTTCTTTGCTATTAAACCATAATTTTTGTTTTGTTCAGGCTCCAGATCCAAGACTTGAAAATAAAACTGTTTTCGAGTCTTACTACGATTAAGGATGCGGTCACATTAAGACAAATATAAGTTTGCTTAAAAAAAACGTAACCACTAAATAATAACGACAAAAAAACATTTAAATTCACACAACTATTTATTGAGTTAAACTATTTGCAATCATATAGTTAAGAAACTCATATCAAAATTAAATCATATTTTGTTACTATTTAGTGGTTGCGCTTTTTAGGACAAATATATGACAAGTGTGGCCGTATCTTTAGTTTCATATATTTTATTAAACCATAATTTTTGTTTTCTTCAGGCTCTAAATCGATGGTTTGAAAATAAAACTGTTTTCGAGTTTTATTATGATTAAGGATGCGGTCACATTAAGTTTGCTGAAAAGAACGTAACCACTAAATATTAACGACAAACATTTAGATTCACACAACTATTTATTGAGTTAAACTATTTCCAATCGGATATTTCATTCTACTGCAGTGATTATCAGCTATTTATTAAACTGATTTCATAAAGAATAAAGAAACTCGTCATATTTCTTTACCGTTTAGTGGTTATTATTTTTTTTAGCAAATATTTTGCAAGTGTGACAAGTTTGATATATTTTATTCGACCTTATTTTGGTATTATATTATTATATTTTTGTTGTTTAGGCTCTAGATCGGTATGGTCACATTTCCCTAATTATATACATATTTACTAAAAAAAAAAACGTAACCACTAAATATTAACGACAAACATTTAAATTCAGACAACTATTTATTGAGTTAAATTATTTCCAATCATATATTTTATTCTACAGCACTGACAGTAAAGAAACTTCTTGTATCAAAATTAAATCATATTTATTTACTATTTAGTGGTTACGCTTTTTAGAGCAAATATTTCAGAAGTGTGACAAGTTTGATATATTTTATTCGACTTTATTCTGCTATTGAGCTATAATTTTTGTTTTGTTCAGGCACTAGATCGGTACGGTTACATTTTCCCAAATATGTATTTACTCAAAAAAACGTAACCACTATATATTAATGAGGAACATTTATTGATTATTGATTCATATTGAATTCTACACCATTGACTATCAGTTATATATGAAACTGTTTTATAGTAGACAAATTCGTAGCAAAATTAAATCATATTTCTTTACTGGTTAGTGGTTACGCTTTTTAGGGCTAATATTTGACAAGTGTGACAGTAACTTAAGTCATATTTTTCAATATATCAAATATTTCGCTCTGACTTAAATTAAATATTTAATAATAATAAAACTCGAGAAGTGTTATATTTTCAGGTCTTATGGTATTTTCTTTTCTAAAAAAGAATGCAACATTTTTTACACTTTTTACTAAAAAAAAAAACCGGTCACAACATGTCATTTAAAAATACAGAATTTATTAGAAATTACTTCAAGATGTCTTATAAAAAACGATTTCTGTTTTAAAACTCCTCCGAACCGCCAATTTTCAGAAAAGAAGTGAAAAAATGTTACACCCTTTCCAGAAAAGAAAACTCCTTTAGACTTACATTCTGAACAACACTTCCGTAATAGTGTGATAAGATTTTTTTAAATTTATTTTTTCTAAATTTATTTTATCTGATAGCTAACAAATGAACTTCATTTTAAACTCTAAATGATATCAAATACCTTAACAAATATCCAGTAAACATATTTGGCTTTAACTTAATTTATGTTACCAATAACGTTGTTTAAATTGAAAACTAAAATTGTTATTAAAGTCTGCACTAATTCAGGTTAAATTCGTATGCACGGATGGCAGGATTCAGCCATAATTTGTTTGTTTTGGAAATAAAATCAATAGAACGCAAGTGTGTGTGTGTAAGTGGGAGTATGTGTGTGTCTGTGTGTTTGTACGTTGCGTTGCAACTATTAACAAATATTGAATTACTCGATAATGATAAGCCACAATTGCATTATTGGGAAGAAAGAGTTGCCGCAGTAACTTTAATAGTCGGATTTAAAATAATTTTTTAGAATTAACAAAAAAAAAACCAGGGAAAACGGTTGTAACGTGTTCTGTTATACTTTTGAGTTCTTCGGGCAAAACTTTATTATATGAAAATTTTCAAATCGCTACAACTTTTGAATAAACCAACTGATTTCCGTGCGATATAAAAAAATAGTTGACAAAACAAATGCTGATTTTTTTCTTCTAAAATATAATGCAACATTTTTTACACTTTTTAATAGGAAATGGCTGCATTATGTGATTTGAAAATAGCGAATTTATTAGAAATTAATCCAACATGTTGTACGAAAAACTATTCCTAATTCACAACTCCTCTAAACTGTTGCTTTCTAAGAGAAGAAGTGAAAAAATGTTACACGTTTTCCAGAAAAGAAAACGTCATAACTGATCAGATCATTTTGCTGGTATTTTACTTAGAGATTTGTGACCTGCAATTTGGCGACTTGGAACCCTGGTGTGTTTGAAACCGAAATATTTTAAAAAAAAATTTGTTTGCGAAAGTTAAATTCGATTTTTCGTTCATTATCTGCATTTGGAAAATAGTAACTTGCTGAGAATTTCCGCTGCCTGATCCGGTATAGCAAATAGAAGTTTCTACCAGCGAAGAAAAAACGTTAAAATTTTTAAAAATAAGATTTTAAGAAAAAAGAATCAGCAGAAAATTAAAATTAAACAAGAAAAAAACGTTCACATTTCATTAAATATTAAAAAAAATTTCAAACCAAATTTAAAAAAAAGGACAGGAAAAAATAGTAAAGCGGCAACACTGGATTTTAAAGTCTTGTAGTATCGATTTGAAACAGCTCTCGTATATAATTTTATAATAAAATATGGATTAATACAAACTACTTCAGGTGATAAGTGGGGATAAGCAAAAATACACATGAATACTGCTATTGAAAGTGTAGTGGCTTTCGAAAACAGCTGTTTTGCTTTGATGGACAAATAGAATAATTAGATTTATGCTAATTCTCTCTTATGATTTGAAATAATTATTATGTTTTCTGAATTAAAATGCGTTGCGAATTAAAGTGTTTCAATCGTAGTTGGAAATTTTTTGCTTTCTTAAAGTATATGGGTGTTTCCATAATGTCCGCTACAAAGCGAAAAAGGTTCAATAAATTTTTATTTAATTATTAAAAGTTACAAATATAATTACAAATCAATCAAATAATTTAATTCAAATGAGAATTTTAGTTTTAGTGAACCAGTTAATAAATGGGAATCGAACCTTCACCGAAAAATTATAAAATTTTCCGATAGTGGGATTAATTTCTTAGGTTCAAAAATTAAATCAATTATTTTTGTTTTTAGGCTAAAAATGCGAACCAAGAAGATGCGGTATTTATTGATAATTTGTAACCATAAAAAAAAAGCAATTCCTAAATAATATTTTTTCACTGAAAACAAATTATAAATTCATTGAATCGAATAAAGCGGATACCCTAAAAATTTTCTCAAAATCCAGCAGATGCTAGATTTTTGTTTCAACCTTCTCTGCTTCACTTGACTCAAACCACTAACTTCTCTTTTATCTTATTACACAAGCGGTGTCGTTAGAGGAAACCGAAAAATCCCTTCAAACGACTCTCAAACAATTTCCCATTCAGCACAAATACACCAGCGTTATAGTTATGGTACTCCGCTCTCTCTTTAACAATTACAAAAATCGAATAAACTTTAGAAAATATGATTATTATAACACATTCATTCCGACTAAAATAAATATTTGTTTGTGTTTGTTTGTCAGTGTCTATTTGTTTTAGCAGAAGAACTCATCGTATTGATTCTTGAAGCCATTAAGTAAATTTTGAAATAGTCGTAGTGTTAGAGTGCTTCATGTCAATGGAGTGTGTAAACATGGTTATAAACATGTAGTTTTTATTACAATCGCCTAAAGCATTTTAATAAACCAACAAAAATTACTCGCACTCTGTGCATGCATGAACATGTTCATACAGAAACCGCATGTGTGCCAGAATGTGCAGAGCAAATGAAATAAAATATAAACTCTTTCAAAGTATATGGGTGTTTCCATACAGGCCGCTATAAAGCGAGAACTGTTCAATATATTTTTATTGAATTACTAAAAGTTACAAATACAATTACAAATTATAAAATAATTTAATTGAAATGAGAATTGCAATTCAGAAATGCATGCGTTTTAGTGAACCAGTTAATAAATGGGAATCGAACCTTTGCCGATAAATTACAAAATTTTCCGATAGGGGAATTAATTTTGGGAATTATTAACCCAAGAGTTTTTGTTATGACTTTGAAATTTGCTTAAACTTCTTATTCATTTGGAGTGCAAGTTAAAAATACACCTTCCCTGATATATTTTTAAAAAAGAATTTGGTGGAAAAAAAGAACCAGCTTAAAAAAGCTTAAAAAATATATAATTATAAAATTTTCCGATAGGGGGACTATTTTTCGAAATCATTAATCCAAGAGTTCTTGTTATGATTTTGAAATTATTATAAACTTCTTATTCATTTGGAGTGAAATTTAAAGATATACGTTCTCTGATATATTTTTAAAAAACAATTTGAGGAAAAAAAGCATCAGCACGACTATAATTAACTTGAAAAAAGAGTTTAAAAAATATTTTGTTTAAAAATTATTCTGAAAACAAAAAAAAAAAAAAAAAAAAAAAAAAGCACTTCTTTTACTGATCTGCTTGACATGGAATATTTTCAAATCTGCACTAATTGAAGTCCTTGAGTGTGTATTTTTTTTTTTTTAATTGCATGTTGTTGTTGGTGGCCGGAGCAGTAACTTTATATTTTTGCAATCACAAATTTAGTTAGTTTGCAATTATTTTCAAACTCGCCCCGTTGCAACTGCCACAACAGGAACCATCTTCTAAGTGTTTAAAAAAAAATAAAATAAATAAAAATACCACTTTAGACGGGGCGAAAAAAGTAATCATTAAAAACAACGAAGCGTAAGAAAAGGAAATTAAATAATCAGTATTTTATACAGTTTGTGAAGTCATCGCACACACACAGACACACACACACACACACACTCGCACACTAAACGGCAAGTTAATGTTGACAGTGATGAATGAGCACTTAACCAAAAGGGGAGAATAGAAAAGGTACCAGGATAATTCCACGTCAAGTTGACAAAGAGTCAGGCACGACCTTTTTCAATTGGGATAAAATTCAATCACAGACTCTCTTTCGTTTTGTTAAGTATTTTTAACCACGAAAAAAAAAAAATTAAAACAATTCTTTCCTTTTTTTCAAAGTTGTGTCATATTCAAAATTTATTAACTTCGTCGAACTCGCAGAAGTTGATCGGAGGACAAATTACCGATCGATGGAAATTTCAATTCAAATTGTGTTGAAATTCCGATCCATATCGAATGCGGTAATTTGGATTCAGTTTATATCGGGTGTTTTTTATACAGTGATACAAGTTTAAATCATTATAAAACATAGTAATATATTTCAATATATATTGATATATAATATATATCAATGAAAAGGTCTTTATTGCATAGAAAATTTGATGACATTAATGTTTAAATATGATTTCGGCCTTGTGACCGCCACGGCTGGTGCGTACAAGGCGCAATATGGAACACCAATTTTCACAAACAATAACATTTTGACCATCATCGTTTTTGAAGACACATGGGCCAATGAGTCCGCCAGCCCATAAAGCGCACCAAACAGTAATTTTCTGTTTCGACAAAAGCTTGTGGACTCTTCTCACTCCAAAAGCGACAATTCTGCTTATTTACGTACCCATTTTTTTTTTATATGAGATGAGATATCGAATTTATCGGGTGTTTTTTATAGAGTGATACAACTTTGAGTTGGCATCACTGCTTTATTTGACCACCCATTTAACAGCTGATAGTAGCTTTTTATTAAGTTTGCTTTGACATTTCATTACAGATCGACTTATACCAAAGCAACGCGTGTAAATTGTGGAAATTTTTAATCAAAATAATGGTTCTGTTCGTCCAACTTATCGTGCACTTCGTCCATTCAAAATTTCCGATGAAGCCCATTTCTGGCTGAATGGGTACGTAAATAAGCAGAATTGTCGCTTTTGGAGTGAGAAGAGTCCACAAGCTTTTGTCGAAACAGAAAATTACTGTTTGGTGCGCTTTATGGGCTGGCGGACTCATTGGCCCATGTGTCTTCAAATTTTAAATAGAATCTTGAAGCTACAAAATAAAATAAAAATAATTTTATTTTTCAAAAAATTATAGAAATTTTTAAAGATCGATTGATCAAAGAATGTAAATTTGTTTGTGCTGACTCTTTTTTATTAAAGCCGATGGCTGTAGTTGAAAGATCCTGGAATTTTGAAGGATGTGTTGGGCACGTGGCTCAATTGTGGCACTTCCTTACAAAATACCAAAGAGAAATAAAAAAAAAAAATATGTCTAAAGCATCAAAATATCCCTGCAGAAAAATAAAAAATTTTCTCTATAAGTTTTTTTTTATAAAAAAAAATGAAGTGGTTTTTTGCTCAAAAAATATTAGAAAATAAAAATATAACAAGAAGTTCGAGGAAATTAAGAGAGCAAAAATTAATAAAAAGAAAATAATTCTAATAAAATTTATAAGGAATTCAAAATCCTTTCGTTATTTCACGATATCCTGTATATAAATTGAAAAGAAATAACAATAGTGGCACAAATAAGTACTCCACCAATTAATCGTGCTGATTTCTTCCACAAAACAAGAAAAAAAAAATAAAATAAAAAATTCAAAAATCAATTGAATAAATTGGGGAAAAAGAATCATCGAGATTAAATTAAAAAGAAGAGTTTAAAACGCAAAAAAGCCAGTGAGAAAAACAATGAAGGCTGGCAACTCTCTAAATACTTTTTGTTGTCTTTTTCTCTTACAACTACAATTAGAGTTGGAATAAAAAAAATTAAGAAATTAAAAAGGAAAAGTAATCAAAAAGTTCTGTTTATGACCTTAAATATATTTTAGACTTCTCATTTATTTTGTTTCAAATAATATCGTTGGTTATTGTATGAAATTTGGTGAAAATGTTGTCTGATGATCTGCGTTAGCCAACGTGAAAAAAGCATTGGAATTAAGAGTTCTAGTTATGACTTTAAATATTATTTAGACTTCTCATTTATTTCATATAATATCGTTGGTTATTCTATGAAATGTTTAACGATTATCTGCATTAGCCAAAGTAAAATAACAATAAGAACTACCTTAAAATTTTTTTTTACAAAATTTGTGGGAAAAAATTAGCCTCAATCGTGCTTTAAAATTGAGGAGTGTAAAATGACAATTTAGAAAAAAAAACAAATAAGAGACAATAAAAATATATAAACAAATAAAAAAATATTTTTCTCAATTTATTAAGCAAAAAGATTGAGAAAAAAGAAGATTTTTTATAAAAAATTTTTATTTAAGTTAATTATTTTGTATAAAAACTGACCTCTTTGATTAATAATTTAAGAAATATAACAAATTCTTAATAAAAATGTGGAAATCAAATAGTTATTATAAAAAAAGTAACAAATAAAAAAATAAAAATTAAAAAAAAAATTACTAAATTCAATGAAAATGTGTCTAAAACACAGTGCGTCAAAAAAAATCCCTTTTGAAGAAAGTACTTTTCAGTCCAGTTGTTACTTGTTTTCTATTTCTCAAGTGTCTGGTACTTTGCTGGATGTTTTTTTTATGAAATAAATTTTCTATTTTTTACAGACATTCCTTTGAGTGTATATGTAGTCTGTGTTTATCTATATAACAGTTTAATTATATTCCATGTCACCCTTTTGCTGCCATTCACATCACACTTGATTTTTACGCCATCAGTTGTGCCATTTTTGTAGAGAGTTTTTAGTTTTTCTTTTTTCCATTTCAGAGTACTGCAAACTTCTGGTAGTTTATATTTTCCAGTTAGTTTTTTTTAGTGACTTTAAATAATTGTGATTGGAAATTAATTAAGTTTATTTTCATTTTATTATATTCGAAAAAGTGTCAAATGGGAGTGATTAAAAGTAGGGAAATAAAATGATGTAAAAAAGAGTGCTCCAGTAGAGCACGAAAAGAAAGTGACGTCTAATTGCAATTACGAAAGCAGCATTCCAATTAGTTCAAAAGGGGACGGAAATATTTACTCGTATAAATTGTTAATATTTAAATATTCAATTAAACCAAATATGTATATAAATATACATAAAAATATTCTTAGAAATTAATGTCATAAGAAAATTGAATAGATTAATAGAGGGAATATTTTGTAAGACAGTATTTTATAACAGACTCGTATAACACTTTTGTATGTCAATTTGAATAACATATATTTATGGAAAAAAATCACCTAATAAAATATGCAGTATAACAGTTTTATTATATACAAAATATGTTGTATAAACGAACTTTTATAATTAACAGAGAGAAAAAACTGTTAGTTAAGACCATTTTGTATAACAATATTTTATAACACACTTGTATAACACTTTTGTATGTCAATTTAAATAACATATATTTATGGAAAAAAATCACCTCAACCAGTTTTTTGTGTGTAAATCTGTTTCCTAATAAAATATGCAGTATAACAGTTTTATTATATATAAAATATGTTGTATAAAAGAACTTTATAAGAAACTCTTCTATAGTATCAATGATACTATAGATATTCTTGGAAATTAATGTCGTGAGAAAAATTAACAGAGAGAAAAAACTGTTAGTTAAGACCATTTTGTATAACAATATTTTATAACACACTTGTATAACACTTTTGTATGACAATTGGAATAGCATATATTTATTGAAACAAATTTCCTCAGCCAGTTTTTTTTTTTTGTAAATATAATTCCTAACAAATATGCAGTATAACAGTTTTATTATATACAAGATATGTTGTATAAAAGATTCCCGTCAAATAAATAATGCTGCTTTATTGGGAACTTTTTATAATATCGTTGATATTCTTGGAAATTAATGTGAAAAAAATTAAGAGAGGGAAAAAGCTGTTAGTTAAGACCATTTTGTATAACAATATTTTATAACACACTTGTATAACACTTTTGTATAACAATCTGAATAGCATATATTTATGGAAAAAAATTTCCTCAGCCAGTTTTTTTTTTGTAAATATAATTCCTAACAAATATGCAGTATAACAGTTTTATTATATAAAAGATATGTTGTATAAAAGATTTCCATCAAATAAATAATTGTGCTTTATAGGAAACTTTTTATAATATCGTTGATATTCTTGGAAATTAATGTCGTGAGAAAAATTAACAGAGAGAAAAAACTGTTAGTTAAGACCATTTTGTATAACAATATTTTATAACACACTTGTATAACACTTTTGTATGACAATTGGAATAGCATATATTTATGGAAACAAATTTCTTCAGCCAGTTTTTTTATGTAAATATAATTCCTAACACATATGCAGTATAACAGTTTTATTATATAAAAGATATGTTGTATAAAAGATTTCCGTCAAATAAATAATGGTGCTTTATTGAGAACTTTTTATAATATCGTTGATATTCTTGGAAATTAATGTGGTGAGAAAAATTAATAGAGGGAAAAAGCTGTCTGTCAATAACATTTTGTATAGCAAAATATTGGAACAATTTTGTATAACAGTTGTGTATAACACTTTGGTATAACACTTAAACATTTTGATCACATATTTTGATATTAAAAAATTTCGTTAACCAGTTCTATATGTTTTGTTTCTTTTGTTGATAATTTATTTTTCTGTTAATGAAACAGAAATATTTATAAATACTTTATAACACTTATTTAAATGTGGTTTTTGAAAAGTGTTGGTAAATTTTCAAACAGTTTTTGAAAATCTGTGCATTAGATGAGAGGTTTGACATTTTTCAGAAATGTTAAAAAAATGTGTGATTCATTTTATTTGGAAAAATGTTTACGAAATATATTCTTCATTCGAAACGAATACGAAATATAATTTCTAACAATTTAATTAAATTGAATCAATTAGTGGAACAACATTTTGTTATAACTAACAAATTACTTTTGCTTCAAATCAATTATTACTAAATCATATTTTCTAATATTTGAAATTATTTCCATAATTATTTTTCGTTTTAAATTTGTCTGCTTTACACTGCAAAAAAAAAACTGTTAATAGACAAACCATTAATTGCGCAATAAACTGCTGCTCCCCATTAAAAATAAAATTTTTCTGCATTTTTTCTCTACTTTCATAAATGCTTTTTTGCATTTATATTTCGAATTTATAATTGTTAAACGTTTTCAGCATAATTTATTTCCAAACAATACAAAATCATTTGCTTTTCCTGATGGCATGGCAAAGTTTTCAGAGAATAGAATGAAAAGTTAATGTTTTTAATTGTTTTCAAGACATTTTATTGTTCTGCCAACTCAAAAACTTTCATCATATTTTTCCAGCTTAAGTTTGTTTTTTGTTTAGTTTCTTTTTGTTTTCTGTCTTAAAAGACCAGCGCAAGTAAAATAGAGACAACGAACAAAACCTTGAAGTGTGTTGTTTTCTTAGAATTATATCAAGTAAAACAATATTAAATCTTAAGAACAGCTAAAGTGACCTACATAAGACACACTCATTTTAATAGGAATTTCTGCAATTTTGTATAAATTAAAATGCAAAATTGAAGTAACACACAGAACACAGTGTGCCCATCTACTTAGAAGGGGGGGAGAATTAATTAAATGTTGAAATTGTGGACAGTTTTTTAAAGAAGTGTTCAATGTGTTTGATATTAAAAACGTAATTTTGAATGGAATCAATTAAATAATTAATTAATATAAAGTTTAATAATCTAATATTTTAACTACAGAAATAATTTGAAAACATGCCCACTGTGCAGAAATAAAAAGAGTAGAAACATTTTAGAATAAATTTTCGCTTGACACCGGGCACACAGAGAAAAAGTGTTCTGGTTATTTAGCCAGATCTATTGATCGATATCTGTTTCGATGCACAAAGTCCTAACCCGAAGTCTATTTGGTCCATAAACTACAACAAATTTTGGAAAAATTAAAAAAAAAACATTTTTTTGTGACGAAGTATTTCTTAAATATTTTTCACATTTTATTTAAGATTTTAGGGCTGCAACAGTTCCAACGGACTTCGTGTTCGGATCCAGTTAGCCGAAGTACATGTCGCTACATAACTCCGGGCAAATTTACAAACCGTTTTCTGCTAAAAAGTGTAAAAAATGTTGCACTCAACTAGAAAAGAATAACCTACAGAAACTCCAATTAACCACTATAACGCAAAAAAAACGAAATAAAGTGTTGTTCTTTTCTAGTAGATTTCTTTTCTAGAAAAAAGTGCAACATTTTTTACACTTTTTAGCAGAAAATGACAACATTCCGGTATTTGAAATTAAGGAATTTATTTGAAATTAATCCAACATCACTTACGAAAAGAAATTTTTCTATTAAAACTCCTCCAAAGAGCTTGACAGTTTATATGCTTAAAAGATATATTACACAGAGAGAAATGGTTGGGTGTTATATCTATCGAAAATATTTTGTGTTCTAAAAAAGTGGTTTTTGTTAATAGATTGTTCAAAATAGTTCTCGAATAATAAAAAAAAATTACATGCCAAATCGTTTTTACTAAAACTGTTATACACCTAAATAAAGCCTATAGAAATTCATTATTTTTATAAAGTATTTAGATCAGGTATAAAAACTCAGTTATTCCAATTTTGGTGATATTAACATTTCCAAACATTGATTTTACAATGTATTTATTTTGATCTTCTTTATTCTTATGTAAAATTGGAAGTGAAGTCAAAGACTTTAAAATTTTTTTGTGAAAAAAATATAACAAGAAACAGACTACATTTTAATGATGGTTTGCAGCAACATTTTCCCCTTTAATAGATTGTGGTCTACAAGATTGTTGAGATGCAGAATAGAACTGATGAAAAAAATAATAATAATAAAACCCCAGGGGTGGCTAAAATGTTATTCACAAGGCTGTTGATAAATTGGAAAGTGATGCTGATACTAGTCCTTTCCAGAGTGCTGCTGCCATGAATGACCTGACTTGGCTTTGTTGCGTTGTTAAATAGTTTTTGTTATTTTGCCAGTGCAAAGATGTGAACGATGAGGATTATAAGAATATTGTTGCTTTTTGAACTGAACTAGTAAGACAAGCCTTGTGTGAAATCAATCTACACATTTAGTTGGTTTCTTTTGGTTAACTTACAAACTTTTAAAATTAAATTGAAAAGTTTTTTGTTGAAAATCTTTTTTATGAAAAATATTGCTTATAAACCTTTTTATTAATTGCCAATATCTATTAAGGTTTCTCTTTTTTCCCTTTCATGTTGGTGTTAGTTTTTATAAATTCTATTTGTAATACATTTTTATTGCTAATTTTGAGTATCAGGGTATTTAAGGAAAACTTCTAAAAATTATATTAAATTGTGTTAAAGATTTTGTATATAATATATGCCTTAATTTTATCATTTTCATGCGATAGTTGTATAGTAGTTTATTTTGGATTATAAAAAATAAATGCTTTTTGGATGGGCAACTGAAAAAACAAATTATTCTATAGTAGTTTTCCTTTCTTATTGAAAAAATACCTAAAATAGTATTATTTGCAAATAAATATACTGCTCATGCTGGTTCTACATTAAAATATTCGTATTATTAAAAGTATAACAGTTTTGTATAACAGTTTATTTTGTATTTTCCAGTAGAATGTGTCACGCTTGTATAAAAACTTTGTCTGCAAGAATGTATTTTTCGATAAAAACTTTGCACTCGGCAACGGAGTGATTAAAAATTTTCTTTCAAAAATATTTTGTTTAACAAAATCGTCAGTTTTGCTTTACAGAACTACGGCCTGGTTTTCAAGCAGAATTTATATGATTTAGGCAGCCAAATAACTTTTTTAATTATAAATATATTTGTTCTTGTAAATTTTCGTCTCTAAAATAGTGCGTTTAAAAACATCCTTTTTTTATAATTTTCTTTCAAAATCCTCGAAATGGGAATGCCGAATTGAACTAACGGAACTAATAAATCGTAATCGATGTACATTTTTAAGCTATTTATCTTTAAAAAAAAAATTAATTGTGTATAACAGTTTTATGAAATTTGTATAACACTTTTATTTTGAATTGAATTAACGGAAGAAATAAATAATATTCGATTTAAATCTTTGAGCTATTTGTCTTAATGAAAAAGAAATTAATTGTGTATAACAGCTTTGTATGACACTTTTATTTTGAATTGAATTAACGGAACAAATAAACCCTATGCGATGTGAATTCCTAAGCTATTTGTTTTAATAAAAATGAAATGAATTGTTTATAACATTTTTATAACAGTTTTTTGTTTTGAATTATTCACTAGAGCGAGCTTTGACTATTTAAAAATTTGCTATTCATACATTGATTTTTCGATAAAACATGGATAATAAAAATTTTCTGAAAGAAGAATCTAAGTGATTCCTTTTTATCAAGGAAAAGTTTTTGTTATAAATCTTTGTGCTGTCCTTTTCTTAATTAATATATCCTTCTCTTTCAGATGGGCAGTTTCTACTGTTATGACCCGTGAAAATCTTATACCACGATCTGTACCTGCAGCGGATGAATCAGCTCCCAAAACTATTTCAGCTTTAATACCCTTTTGGGACATGGCCAATCATCGTCATGGCTCTATAACCTCATTTTTTAATGTCGAAACTCAAGAAATGGAGAGCAAAGCCCAAGAGGACTTTAAAAAAGGTGAACAGGTGTTCATACACTATGGCGATCGTTCAAATGCCGAAATGATGATTCATAATGGGTAAGTACTAAATAATTTTTATTAAAAATAGATATGAATTTAATAAAATTTCATGTTGTTTTTTCTTACAGTTTCATCAATCCCTCAAATCCAAAAGACAATGTGGGCATTAAACTGGGCCTCAGTAGTTCGGATCCCTTGTATGAAAAACGAAATGAACTTTTGCAGCTGCTAAATATACCAAAAAATTGTGAATTAAAAGTTCTACCGCCGCCCGAGCACATTTCAGCAGACCTGCTGGGCTTTGTGAGGGTCTTTAATATGAATGAAGATCAACTGGATCATTGGATTAAATCTGAACGGGCCATGGATCTATTGCATATTGATTGTGCTTTAGAAACTGAACTGGAAGCAAAAACCTGGAACTATTTGCAAATACGTCTTATGCTTCTATTAAGAGCCTTCCCCACTACCCTAGAAGATGATGAAAAATTATTTGAAGGCTTGAAAATGGGTAAAATAAAACCCAAAAGAAGTTATATAAAAATGATGATACTAGAGTATCGTATTTTGGAAAAACGTATACTGACTGCAGCTTTGGATTATGTCAAGCAAAGAGCCAGAGCTTAATAATGGCAAGAAACTGAGACGAATAAACAAAACCAAATAACAGATAATAAAATAACGAAAAGAAAGCGCCCAGCCAAATTGGAGAACTTCAAAGTATTCATTTCACACAATTTTTGTTTAAAATTTTTTGGAAATTTACTGTAGTTTGCTTTGACGTCATGTTAAGTGGCCATTATTATTGTACTTTCTTTTATTTTCTATAGCTTTTTACATGACTTTTATTCTGAGACTTGCAAATACAATATTCAGTGTTTTATTTTTATAAATATTTATGAAATACTTTTAGAGTTTATCTAGTTTATGTTTTTTTAAATATATTTTATTTATAATTAATGTGAGTGTCATTAATACTTAAATCAAAGTTACATTTATTTACTTTTTGTGTTCAAATTTAACTCCTATTAGATAAGAAAATAATGAAATTCTTATTTTACTAACTAACCAAAATAATTGAAGTGTTTAATAAACCCCAAAAGAATATATATAAAATTTTTAATTTCCATAGATTTGATGGTAGTTTTATGATAATTTATTGTTATTAATAACATCGTAGTATATTACAAACCAGGCTAAGCAAATGTAGACGATCAACCAAGCCTATTGTGTAGCGACTTATCAAAAATATTCGCTACTTTTAAACAAAAATAAATTGTAAAACTCTGTTGATCTTTAAAATCGAGCTTCATCGTGTTCCTGTCAGTCAAATATTTTAAGATGCTTTTCGAAAAGCAACTGAAAAAAGTCATGATGTATTTTAATCTAAAACATCAACGTTTAAAGATCTTTGTCTGCATTTTATTTCTTCATTTATCGTTAATATAAAAATGATATATAAAATTAAATTATATCGCTCTAAGGTCGTTATTAAAAGTATTTGCCTGAAATAAAAATAAAACTCAAGGACAAAAATGGTAATTCGTCAGTCATTTAAATTTTTTTACCTCGATAATAAAGATCTCTTCACAAACAAACGATCACGATTTGAAACTTTTGTTATTAGAATGCAGATAGAATTCTTTTTATCTCTTCTGATAGCAGCGAGATAACAATTCTTCCAAATGACTTCAGCGCATTAGTGCAACTTTTTATCTTTCAACGAATCGTTATCAAAAACACAACTGAAATTTTATCAAAAAGACTGGAACCAGCCTAGAGTTTCATGCTACAACAAAAAAACTGTTAATTACTCTTAATAAACAGCTTTAAAAAAAATTATCGCTACTCAGCACCCAACAAATCCTAAAAGTATACGATCATCTATCAAATCAGTGAATTAATTAATATCTTTATTATGGACTAAGGAATTGTGATGCTTTTGCTTTGAAGCACAATCAGATTTTGACTATAAAAGCTGAATTCACTTGGTTCTAATCAACAGTCAACTTTACCTTGTTGAAAGTGTTGAAAAAATCATTATTAAAAAATGAAAATCTTTGCCTTGATCTTCGCCGTTCTCGTTTTGGTCTCCTCCACCACCGCTGCCAAAAACCGTAATTTGAATGAAAAATATTAAAAAAAGAAAAACTTATATAACTATTTGTCTCTAAATTTCATTTCAAGCTGTTTGTGACTTGGAACATGCCAAAGATGGTGATGACTTAATTAGATGCCATGCACTTATTCCATCCTGGTCCTACTTGGCTGCTGAAAACAGATGTACTCTCTTCCATTATGGCGGCTGCCGTGGCAATGGCAATCGCTTTGGTTCACTGGAGGAATGCGAAGACACGTGCAAGCAATAACAATTTCTATTTTTTATTAATGGAAGTTTTCAACAAAAAAAACTTGGAATTCCATTTTTGTTTAATTGAAAAAGGTTAAATTGTAATATCCTGTTCAACGTTGATGCCAGATATCATTCGAAATTTTAAGAATTTATTTTTGTTTTAAATATGATTTCTCGCGGTATTACTGACCAGTCAGTAGACTCAATAACAAATAATAAACAAAAATGATGACAAGAAAAATATATATGGATTCAATTGCAATTTTTATTTGGTTTTCTCACACCACAAATTTGTGGCACAGATTTGTGGAACATATTAAAGTTTTCATTCGCCACCAATATTAATGAAACATGCGCGGTTTAAGAGGCATTTTTGTGTAGATGTGCACAATATAAATGTCGCTGCTAAGTTCGTACGTTAAAGTATTGAAAGAATAACAATTTTGCTCCTTCTAAATTAAAAACACTCTTCTACGTACTTTTTGTTTCAAGATTGCCAACACACATTTACACATGCAAGCACAGAACTTGAGAAGTCTATAAACAACGTTTTATGTCTGCTGGAACGGATTTCAAAGAAAATAAGCATGTGGTCGAATATTGACCTCTAGGACGATCCTTGCTATGGCAATAAGTCGTTAAGCCTCTGCTTTAAGACTACAAAAGAATAGAAAGCAAACGGCTTCAGAAAAATCGGAAATGTGACAAGACTTGTTCCCAAAGGAGAGTACACCGTTTTACAAAAAAGCATTAATAAGGATTTCAAATGATAAATAAACGCAAATCCTGCCTGACACACGCTTCGTCGCACTCTTTTTAGGATTTGATATATGAAATTTTTTAGTCATCGTTTAGTGAAATTCAAGATCACTTTCGAATGCTATAAAACGTGTGTTTTGAACAGGTGTTTGTTGAGAATTGTTCCTCAAGTTGTGTTACGCACGCTACAAAAAATTCAAGTTTTTTCGAAACTCGCAATTTTGTTTCATTATTTTTGGCATAATAAAACGCACAAAATTGAATTCTTAAAATAAAAGTGAAATTATTTAATTACAGGCCAAAAATGTTTTTTTTTTTCTCAAGATCTGAACGCTATAGGACGCACGATGCTTAACAATCGCAATATTTTCTCCAGGACATTCATTCAATCAACTATAAATCCATTCGTATGAATGCGGATCGTTCGTACATCAGGCAATAGCAATGTCTTTGTGACGCACGCTACATCGCATTTTCTTCAATTCATGAAATAAATTAGCTGTAGATCCTTTTGTATGACTACGCATCATGCTCTTATAAAAAAATCCCTTTCCAAAGCAGGTAACGCTACGCATGTTACATTTTTTTTCAATTATCGTTTCATATGATTGCGGTGCGTATCATTTTCTTTAATTCCTTAATCAAATTCGGTTTATTTCCCTTTTTGTGACTCATTAAGTGATAGCTTTGTGATGCATGCTACGTTACGTGCGTAACATTTTCTTCAATTCATTAATTGAAACAGCTACTGGAGGTTTTATGTGAACAAAAACCTTACGTTTATCAATTTATCACTTTGCTGCGCACAATGCGTAACGCACGTTACATTTTATTTTTTTTATATATCATTTATTAAATCAGCTGTTAGTCCCTTCCTACAATCGGCCTGCAAAGGAGAGTAAAAAATAGTTGTTTGCTTTCTACCAGCTCTAAAAAAACTGTGCATCGACTTTACAACTTTTGTGCATGTGTGTGTTTGTGTGTAATAGCAATTAGAAAGCCTAAACGAAATAGAAAGTTTATTTTTTATTGCTTATCAAGCAGTAGTTTACACGGCCGCCCACTGTGCGCAAGCAATCAATTGGAATGTAGTCTATTTCTTTTTGAAAAATGCCTACTTCCTCACTTCTTTATGCTAAAAATTTAGCAGCGATCTTTATATTGTGCATATCTACACGAAAACACCTTTCAAACCGCATAAGATTCATTGGCATAGACGATGGATAAAATACTTAAAAGTGCACCACAAATGTGCGACCAAATAAAAATAGCAATTGAGCTCATAAATGTTTTTTTTGTCATCATTTTTGTTTATTTTTTGTTATTGAGTCTACTGACTGGTCACCGATACTGCGAAATATTGTTCGATCGCAGAAATAATATTTAAAACAAAAATAATTTTTACAACTTAAAATTTTGTGTTGGATGTTGTTTGTACCATCGAACGATGTCGTGCAGCAGCGTTAAACAGGCAATTAGAATTTAACTTAAAAAAAAAAAAACAAAACTTGAACTAAAATTTTTTTTTGTTGAAAACTTCCATTAATAAAAAATAAAAATTTTTATTGTTTGCACGTGTCTTCGCATTCCTCCAGTGAATCAAAACGATTGTCATTGCCGTAGCAGCCGCCATAATGGAAGAGAGTACATCTGTTTTCAGCAGCCAAGTAGGACCAGGATGGAATCAGTGCATGGCATCTAATTAAGTCATCACCATCTTTGGCATGTTCCAAGTCACAAACAGCTTGAAATGAAATTTAGAGACAAATAGTTATATAAGTTTTTCTTTTTTAATATCTTTAATTCAAATTACGGTTTTTGGCAGCGGTGGTGGAGGAGACCAAAACGAGAACGGCGAAGATCAGGGCAAAGATTTTCATTTTTTAATAATGATTTTTTCAACACTTTCAACAAGTTAAAGTTGACTGTTGATTAGAACCAAGTGAATTCAGCTTTTATAGTCAAAATCTGATTGTGCTTCAAAGCAAAAGCATCACAATTCCTTAATCCATAATAAAGATATTAATTAATTCACTGATTTGATAGATGATCGTATACTTTTAGGATTTGTTGGGTGCTGAGTAGCGATAAGTTTTTTTAAAGCTGTTTATTAAGAGTAATTAACAGTTTTTTTTGTTGTAGCATGAAACTCTAGGCTGGTTCCAGTTTTTTGATAAAATTTCAGTTGTGTTTTTGATAACAATTCGTTGAAAGATAAAAAGTTGCACTAATGCGCTGAAGTCATTTGGAAGAATTGTTATCTCGCTGCTATCAGAAGAGATAAAAAGAATTCTATCTGCATTCTAATAACAAAAGTTTCAAATCGTGATCGTTTGTTTGTGAAGAGATCTTCATTATCGAGATAAAACAATTTAAATGACTGACGAATTTTTATTTTTGTCCTTGAATTTTTATTTTGTTTCACACAAATACTTTTAATAATGGCCTTAGAGCGATATAATTTAATTTTATATATAATTTTTATATTTGCAATAAATTAAAAAATAAAATGCAGACAAAGATCGTTAAGAAATGGTGTTTTAGATTAAAATACATCATGACTTTTTTCAGTTGCTTTTCGAAAATCGTCTTGAAAAACTTAATTGACTGGCCCACGACGACTCGGGACCAAATACATTTACAACAGCAACAAAATTTTTCAAATTGTTTTTGTTTTAAAATAGTAAATATTTTTGATAATTCGCCGATCGTTTTCATACTGATCATCTGGTTCTGTTTGCCAAAGTCATTCAATAGGAATTAATAGAACAAAAAAAAAAAAAACTAAAATGCTGGAGAACAGAATGAACTTCAGGCTCTAGAAAAGATATATATTTAAAAAAGATATATATTAAATTGAACTGAAAGATCTATTTACAATTTTATTTTTAAGACTTGAAAAATTTATTGCTGGATAAAACAAGTCCTGCGGAAAATTATTAAAGCACTTCTATCGGGTGTTTTTTATAGAGTGATACAAGTTTAAATTATAATAAAACATAATAATATTTCTTTGATATCAATGAAAAGATCTTTATTGGATAGAAAATTTGATGACATTAATGATTAAATATGATTTCGGGCATGCGGCCGCCACGGCTGGCGTGTACAAGGCGCAATCTGGAACACCAATTTTCACAAACAGTAACATTCTGACCATCATCGCTTTCGAAGACATATCGGCCAATGACTCCGCCAACCCATAAAGCGCACCAAACAGTAGTTTTCTGTTTCGACAAAAGCTTGTGGATTCTCCTCACTTCAAATGCGACAATTCTGTTTACTTACGTAACCATTCAACCAAAAATGGGCTTCATGGGAAAATAAAATTTTTAATGGACGAAGTGCACGATAAGTTTGACGAACAGAACCATTATTTTGATTAAAAATTTCCACAACTTGCACGCGTTGCTTTGGTGTAAGTCGATTCATAATAAAATGTCAAAGCAAACTAAACAAAAAGCCACTATCAGCTGTTAAATGGGTGGTCAAATCAAGCAGTGATGCCAACTCAAAGTTGTATCACTCCATAAAAAACACCCTATATAAACTAATTTCATACACTTCTTAGAACTTTTTAATACATTTTGAAAATTTTAAGATACGGTCACATTTGGGCGCAAATTTGGCTCAAAAAGCGTGACCACTACTTGCTAATGAAAAAAAATCATTATTTATGATACTGTTTTACATGAAAAACTCGTATTTAATATTGTTTTCTTTTCTAGAATAAAGTGCAACATATTTTGCACTTTTTCATAGAAAAAGACAATATTTTGTTACTAAAAATACTGAATTGAAGACAAATTATGCCAGCATTATTAACGAAAAATAATTTTTGTTTTAAGACTCGTACAAAGTGCTACCTTCAAGAAAAGAAGTGAAAAAATGTTGCATTTTTTCCAGAAAAGAAAACGCCATAAATCAAACTATTTTTCTTTGCTGTTCAGTGGTTATGCTTTTTCAGGCAAATAAATATATAAAATAAAAAACCTTAAGCTGAATTCTTAAAGATCTTATTCATAAAAATGTTTTGTGCTTATAAGATGTTTATAAACTGCTTATAAGCTGTTTAATTTTGTATAGAAAATTTGTGTTAGAAGCGGTTTATAAACATAAAATATTTTTGTCAACAAACCTCAAGCTGAATTGTTAAAGATCTTATTCATAAGAAAATGTTTTGTGCTTATAAGATGCTTATAAGCTATTTATAAGCTGTTTAATTTCGCTTAGAAAATTTGTGTTATAAGTGGTTTATAAACATAAAATATTTTTGTCAACAAACCTCAAGCTGAATTGTTAAAGATCTTATTCATAAGAAAATGTTTTGTGCTTATAAGATGCTTATAAGCTATTTATAAGCTGTTTAATTTCGCTTAGAAAATTTGTGTTATAAGTGGTTTATAAACATAAAATATTTTTGTCAATAAACCTCAAGCTGAATTGTTAAAGATCTTATTCATAAAAAATTTTGTGTGCTTATAAGATGTTTATAAACTATTTATAAGCTATTTAATTTCGTATAGAAAATTTGTGTTATAAGCGGTTTATAAACATAAAATATTTTTGTCAATAAGCCTCAAGCTGAATTGTTATAGATCTTGTTCATAAAAAAATTTTGTGTGCTTATAAGATGTTTATAAACTGTTTATAAGCTGTTTAATTTCGCATAGAAAATTTGTGTTATAAAAGTGGCTTATGAACACAAAATATTTTTGTCAATAAACATCAATCTGAATTGTTAAAGATCTTATTCATAAGAAAATGTTTTGTGCTTATAAGGTGTTTATAAGCTGTTTAATTTCGCTTAGAAAATTTGTGTTATAAGTGGTTTATAAACATAAAATATTTTTGTCAATAAACCTCAAGCTGAATTGTTAAAGATCTTATTCATAAAAAAATATTTTATGATTATAAGAAGTTTATAAACTGTTTATAAGCTGTTTAATGTCGTATAGAAAATTTGTGTTATAAGTGGCTTATAAACATAAAATATTTTTGTCAATAAACCTCAAGCTGAATTTTTAAAGATCTTATTAATAAAAAAAATTTTGTGTGCTTATAAGATGTTTATAAACTGTTTATAAGCTGTTTAATTTCGTATAGAAAATTTCTGTTATAAGCGGTTTATAAACATAAAATATTTTTTCGGTCGGTACAGGTGCGGTCACACTTGGCTTTTAAAAAGCTTATAAACACCTTATAAGCATAAAATTTTTTTTTTATGAATAAGATCTATAACAATTCAGCTCGAGGTTTCTTATTTAATATATTTAAAGCGAGGACTCTAGGGCCATTCCTAAAGCCTAACAGAACTAGAAGAGGTCACTGTATGGCCTGGAGGTTCTCAAGAAGAATAAAATTGTTGAAGAAACCATTTAAAAATCGTTTAGCCGCTTTCTGGCAAAATGCTGGTTTCTGTCATGAAAAAAATGAATTTTTCTTCTTCTCACAAATTTTTATTTGAAATAAATTAAAATACGTTTTTATTTAAATAACCGTCTGTTTGTTTGTTTTTTTTTTTACTGTCTGCTGTTTGTTTCCTGAGACTGTTTTGCCCATAATTTTATTTACTTTTCCAATATAATTTTTATTGTTGTTGTTGTTTTTGCAAACTTCTGCCATGTTAATTTATTTACTTATTTTTATCGTATTTGTGTCACAATTATATGCAAAATTTATTAAGTTTTAAGAGCATTTTTGTGTGACGAAGATGTTGTCGTTATTTTCAGTGAATTTAGGCGGAGAGAATTGTTGCTGCAGAAATATAAAATGTGTAGGTGTGTGTGTATATATATATGAATATGTATGTATGTGTGTGTGTCTGTGTGTGTGTGTGTGTGTATGGATATGCAGGCATATACATTTAAATCAACGTTGTTGCTGCGACAATATTTGACAGTTTGATTTCATAGAAAATATTAGGGGTTGGCATTGTATTTGGATGCCAGCGTATCAGTTTAGCTGATTTTGCAAAAAATTTGCGTCCAATCACAGTGATCAAAATTATTTCATTTCTTTTCTTTTTGCTTCTGTTATTAAGAAACTGTTTTTTAATTTGCGGGACTGCAGGATATTTTTGAATACCCCCAATAAAATTTCCTACATGTTTCATTAAGGAAGAGTAGACCGTTAAGTTTTATGTGAATTTGCATGTCTTTTAGCATGTGTCTTGTGCTCCATTTTGCCAACAACAGCAACAACCCGCTGTTTTATACACTGAAACTACTTTAACGGTCGTTTGCCTTAAATAAATGTGAGAGCAACTATATTTATTGTGTGTGTGTGTGTGTGTGGGTGTTTGTGTGAATGCAATGAGATCCTCTTCATTTATTATGCTAGTGTGTTGAGTTTTTGTTTGCAGTTGTTATTGTAGCTCCTCAAAATATATTAAGAATAACGAAACAATGCGAGTGCAAATGACACAATAGTGGTGACAGAGTATTGAATAGTGAATACCGGGTAACAACGAGTATTTACTTTTTTTAAGGTCTTATAAAAAAAAACTTTCATTCCATATTCCAGCCCCTAAACATTTGATTATGTGCATTTGCCAGTACAAAACAAAATCGAGGAATTTTTGTTAAAGCATTTTAAGCACATGTTTAACCACTCTTTAAAATGTTTATATTTCGAGTTAAAATAAAATAATTTATTTTGTGCATATTAACACAGAAATGCCTTTTAAATTAAATAAATATATTTGAAATTTGTTGGAGTAAAATACTTGAAAGTGTACCACAAAAATAGGTATGACTTTTGCCATATTTTTTAATACAACAAAGAAATGAAAACTGTGTCTGCATGTAATTAAGAATTTTTTTCTTATAATTCTTTCTTATAGTTTTTTAATTCTTAATTATTAAATATGAGAAAAATAAATTATGCAGATTTAAAAAAACAAATCAAGGATTTCAAGGACGGA
Source organism: Linnaemya vulpina (assembly GCA_963675445.1). Lineage (NCBI taxonomy): Eukaryota > Metazoa > Arthropoda > Insecta > Diptera > Tachinidae > Linnaemya > Linnaemya vulpina. The sequence continues at coordinate 69,616,138 of OY776280.1, read as the reverse complement.
GTTACAACTATCCGAAGTGGGTCATCTTAAGGTTTTAAAAAATTATTCAAACCCATTGATAACACCACTTCCCTGTGTCATATAATATTTTCCCGTTATTTCTCGGGACACTCTACTGTTGAGATTAATATTTAATATTTAATATATAATCGATTACGAACATCATCAGGAACAATAAATAGTCAAATTTTTATTTCTGACGATGTTAATACTAAGAAACTGTTAACGAAATGTTGAATAAATATATATATATATATATATTTTTTTAATTCTTTAAATGCGACATTAAGTTTAATATATATAATAAAGTATTTTCAAAGTAACGTTCCATACATTTTCTTATAGATTTCTAATATTTTGAAAGCACATAACACAACTGAAATGAACAAACTTCAATATATATAACAGTTTCAATATATACAATAGTTTATATTATAGGTAACGTTCAATACATATTATCGTATTAAGAATATAAGCGAATATAAATTAACTTTTTTTCTATGTGGTGATATAATTAAATGATTTTTTCTTTTCAAAGTAACGTTCAATACTGAGATGGGGAAACTCAATTATATATAAAAATGTCAATACTTGATGTATGTATTACGAGTAACGTTCAGTACATGTTTTCGTATGAAGAATATAATCCAATCGAAATTAACTTTTTTCTTGTGTGATGGTATAATTAAATTATGGTTTCAAAGTAACGTTCAATACACATACAATTGAGGCGGGAATTAAGAAATTCACTATCTAAATTATATATGACGGGTAACGTTCAGTACCTATTTTCATATTAAGAATATAATCTAATCGAAATCAGCATGTAAGTAAATTATGTTTTCAAAGTAACGTCCAATACACACACAGCTGAGGTGGGCAAACTTATATATATATTATATATATATATATATATATATATATATATATATATGTAAAAATTTCAATATCTAAATTATATATGACGGGTAACGTTCAGTACATATTTTCATATTAAGAATATAATCCAATCGAAATTAACTTTTTTCTTGTGTGATGGTATAATTAAATTTTGGTTTCAAAGTAACGTTCAATACACATACAATTGAGGCGGGAATTAAGAAATTCACTATCTAAATTATATATTAAGGGTAACGTTCAGCACATAATTTCGTGTTAAGAATATTATCTACAAAATCCACAAATTGAATTATGAATAACGTTCAATACATGTTTTCGATAATATTATTTAATTATATTTTTCAAAGTAACGTTCAATACATATGGAATTGAGATGGTTTAACTTAATTATGTTCAGAAATTTCAATATCTACAAATTGTATTATGAATAACGTTCAATACATGTTTTCGATAATATTTTTGAACTATATTTTTCAAAGTAACGTTCAATACATATGGAGTTGAGATGGTCAAATGTAATTATATATACAAATTTCAATTCTATAAATTGTATTATGAACAACGTTCAATAAATACTTTCGATAATAGTGTTGAACTATATTTTTCAAAGTAACGTTCAATACATATGGAGTTGAGATGGTCAAATGTGATTATATATAGAAATTTCAATTCAATAAATTATATTATGAACAACGTTAAATAAATATTTTCGATAATAGTGTTGAACTATATTTTTCAAGGTAACGTTCAATACAGATATTTACTGTAAGAGTTTAAAAAGCTTTCCGAACAGATACTTATGTTTATGTAGTTTTTAATGCAGAAGTATAATATCCAATAATCATCTCTAATTATAATTATTTATAATTATAATTTATTATTTATAATTATTAATTATAATTTACATTATAAATTGACATGGATAATGAACATTAAATATTATTTTCGAATTAAATTAAATTAGTCATATTTTTCCAAAATATATAATTTAGAAAACTTGTCAAGTATTTTTGTCCCATAATTTATATTGACTCTTATTTTTAATTATTTTCTTTTTTTTCCCAACTTTCTCAACTCTTAATTAAATTGAGAATATTGTGAGTTTTTGTAGCAGCTGCATAAGAATATCGATGTGATTGTCAAGAAGAATAAGTTTTATTTTCATGACAAAAATTTTGCATTATAAATGCTCTCATGTTTAAATGAACATGCTTAAGCATGCATGCCAATTGCACTGTTAAATGCTGCTGATGCGTCAGCCGTCTCCTTGAATGCATGTTCGTCTGAACAATTTGAATTTTTTTTGTTTTTAAGAACAAGAAAAAATTAGCTTGGAAATTTATATTAAGAATTGCAGTTAATTAAAAATTTAAATAGCAAAAAAAAAGGAATTCTATTTTATTTACTGAGTTAAAATTTAGTGCAGTTTTCATTTGAAAGTCAAATTCAAAATAACAATTGAAACAATTGAATTGATTTTGAACATTAAGTTTACTCTTTTAAAAATAGTTCTGGCGGAATAAGTTTTGCAGTTAAAAATAAATAAAAATATTTTGTATAAAAATATAGTTTTTGTCAACATTTAATTATTAACCCTTGATGGTTACCCTTAATTTTTGTGCATTAAGTTTACTCTTTTAAAAATAGTTTTGGAAGAGTAATTTTTAAAGTTAAAAATTAACAAAAATATTTTATATAAAAATGTTTTTGTTTATTAACCCTTGATGGTTACACTTGATTTTTGTGCATTAAGTTTACTCTTTTAAAAATAGTTTTAGCAGAGTAATTTTTAAAGTTAAAAGTTAACAAAAATATTTTATATAAAAATGTTTTTGTTTATTAACCCTTGATGGTTACACTTGATTTTTGTGCATTAAGTTTGCTCTTTTAAAAATAGTTTTGGAAGAGTAATTTTTAAAGTTGAAAATTAACAAAAATATTTTATATAAAAATGTTTTTGTTTATTAACCCTTGATGGTTACACTTGATTTTTGTGCATTAAGTTTGCTCTTTTAAAAATAGTTTTAGCAGAGTAATTTTTAAAGTTAAAAGTTAGCAAAAATATTTTATATAAAATTTTTTTTGTTTATTAACCCTTGATGGTTACCCTTAATTTTTGTGCATTAAGTTTGCTCTTTTAAAAATAGTTTTAGCGGAATAATTTTTAAAGTTAAAAATAAACAAAAATATTTTATATAGGAAAATAATAAAAGCAGTAACCATCCAGGGTTAAAAGAGTGTTTTTTAATTTATAATGTTACTTGTTAATTAATGCTGTCCCACCAGCCAATTTTAATAAAAAAGTTGCTGTATTTTAATTATTCAATATAATAATTATTGAGGGAAAAATATATTTCAGGCTTGTTTTCCAGTTCATTTAACTTTTAATTTTAATTTTTTTTTTGCTTTTCCTTCTCTATATTTTTCGCTTGTTTGCTGTTGGTTTGAAAATGTTTTCTCTAATGATTTCTATTTCCTGTCTCCAGCTGGAGAGCAAAACAAATAAAATAAATTAGTTTTTGTTTTGTTATCAACGAATTTTTGTTTTTTGTTTTCATAAACAAAAAGTTATAAAATATTGTTGTTGTTGTTGTTGTTGATACATAAGCTGGCAATAAGCCAAAAATCGCCACTGACTGAAGAACTTAACAAAAACAAAACAAAAACTAATTTATTTAAATGTGTTTAAAAATTGGTCATTGACATTTTCTGATGTGCTTGAAAAAAGTATCGCGCTTTAATGGCAAATAAATAAACGAATGGAAAATATCAAGAAGAAGAGTAAAAGAAAATTTAACAAAAGTTGCATTAAAAACAACAACAACAAAAGAATTTAATAAAAAAATGTTTTTATAGCGAAAAGCTCGCAGCAACTTTTGTCGCAGCTTGAATTTGCTGGAAAATTTCATTTGGAAAATTGTTAAATTTGGATAATGAAAATAACAGCAGCGCGATTAAAATTCTTTATGAACAAAATTTTATTCAGCAATTAATTAAATTAATTAATTAAACGGCATAAACAAATTTTAAGCAATTAAATTGAGCTCAATAATTTATAGAATTTTATATAAACTTTCGTATAAACCAAATAGTTAAAAATATATATTAATAATGATTAGCTATTTTGTGTATTGAACGTTACTTTTTTTTGTAATGATGATTATTATTTTGATCGTTACTCTTCTGTGTATTATTACATTAGAAAAAGTTTTATCAATGGATGTTGGCTTATATGCTTAACCATGTATTGAACGTTACTTTTTTGTATATTGATAATTATTCTTTTGTGTATTGATCGTTACTATACTGTGTATTATTTCGTTACAAAAAGTTAATTATTACTTTAGAAAAAAATGTTTGTCGATGGATGATGGCTTTGTTATTTGACAATGTATTGAACGTTACTCTTTTGTGTATTGATAATTGTTTGTCTTTTAAGGATTTAATTTCGTCTTAGTTATTACATTAAAAAAAGTTTTAACGATGAATGTTGCCATATATGCTCAACCATGTATTGAACGTTACTTTTTTGTGTATTGATAATTATTCTTTTGTGTATTGGTCGTTACTCTTCTGTATGTTATTGCATTCGAAAAAGTCTGTTATTGCAATAGGCAAAGTTCTATCGATGGATGTTGCCATATATGCTTAACCATGTATTGAATGTTACTCTTTTATGTGTTGAATATTACTATTTTTTGTATTGATCGTTACTCTACTGTGTGTTATTTCATTACGAAAATTTAGTTATTACATTACAAAAAGTTTTACCATTGGATGATGGCTTTTTTACTTGAAAATGTATTGAACGTTACTCTTTTGTGTATTAATAATTATTCTTCTGTGTATTAAACGTACATGTTTGTCAGTTCTATTTGCTGAGACTGTCTTAACAAGTTCAATTACACTTAAGGAATAAATATTTTTTTTATAGATTGCAGTTCAAAAAATTAAGTTTGAATTCCTTTAGAGATCTGCGAGTTTTTTTGTACGTTTTGTTTCGAACGTTTGAGCTACGAAAATTGCATCCAAAAATTTAATTTCGGCTTAGTTATTACATTAAGAAAAGCTTTATCGATGGATTATAGCCATGTATTGAACGTTATTTTTTTGTGTGTTAATAGTTATTCTTTTGTGTATTGATCGTTACTCTTCTAGTTAAGGACATAATTTCGTTTTAGTTATTATATTAGAAAAAGTTTTATAGATGGATAATGGCTAATATGCATAATTATGTATTGAACGTTACTCTTTTGTGTATTATTATATTAGAAAAAGTAAGTATCTACATTAGGAAAAGCTTTATCGATCGATGATGACTTGTATGTTTAACCATATATTGAACGTTACTTTTTTGTATATTGATAGTTATTCTTTTGTGTATTGATCGTTACTCTTGCAGTTAAGGATATAATTTCGTTTTGGTTATTATATTTGAAAAAGTTTTATAGATGGATGATGGCTTATATGAATAATAATGTATTGAACGTTGCTTTTTTTAGAGTGATAATTATTATTGTTTAGTGTATTGATCGTTACTCTTGCACTTAAGGATTTAATTTCGTCTTAGTTATTAAATTAGGAAATACTTTGTTGATCGCTGATGGTCATGTATTGAACGTTACCTTCTTGTGTATTGATAGTTACTCTTCTGTGTAGTATTACACTAGAAAAACTTAGTTAATACATTGGGAAAAGTTCTGTCCATTGATGATGTCTTGTATACTTAACCATGTATTGAACGTTACTCTTTTGTGTTGTGAAAGTAAGTATTTCCTACTAATAATTTCCTACTAATTTGAATTGCTGAAAATTCAAAAAAAGTTCAGCTACATTTAGAGATTAAACATTTTTTTAATAAACTACAAGTTTGCAAGTAACTGTATGTTTGAATTCTTTTAAGACACTGTAATTTTTTTTCGAACATGTGAGTTGAGGATTTAGTTAAGACTTAGTTATTTTATTAATAAAAACTTTTAACGATGGATGACGACATGTATGCTTAAGCCTGTATTGAACGTTACCCAAAATAGTTTTAAATTAATTAATTTTTTTCTAGAAAAATTGTAGATTTTTTGCACTTTTTAATAGAAAATGGCAACGTTCTGCTCCTTGAAAATTAAGAATTTAATAAAGATTAATTTAACATGATTTACGTAAAATAGTTTTTGTTGTAAAACTCTTCTAAACCGCCACTTTTTCGTAAATAAGAAAAAAATGTTATTGATTATATATAACTAAGAAATTTTTTTCTAAACCTATTGAAAAGAGCAGACATTAATACAGAAATTCAAACCAGTTGAGGAGCCGAGTGTTGTTTACGCGAATTTCTCCCGACTATCCGTTTTATATAAACTGCACTTAAGTATTCGCTTTAATTTATTTGAATTTAAATTTTTCCAAATTAAAAAAATGTTTTATGGATGGCTGCTGACATGTATGCTTAAGCCTGTATTGAACGTTACCAAAAAAATTTCGTTATATCAATTGCAACAATGTCAAACATTTTTTATTAAATCAAGTGATTTTTGTATAAATTCTTGTCGACCGGCTGGTCATATAGGAACTGTACTTATTTTTTGAACAGGCCTCGTATATACCTGTCTCATATATTTTTTTAAATTTTTTTATATTATTTGCTGTTTACTTTCGTGGTTTTTAAATAAGTTTTGCTATTATCCCGCTGCCGTTTTAAATTTTTATATAATTTTTTTTTGTTATAATTTATTTAAGATTTTGATCAATTGTTTGCGGTAAATCAATAACAGATTTATTATTAAATATTAAAAAAATTAAATGTTTTGCCTGCCTGCAAACAGTAAAACCGTGTTAATCTGCTGAATAAATAAATCCTATTTGAACCCTGCAGCGTTGCGTGTGATGGATATTAAATATGAATGATTTGGAAATGAAAAGAAATCACAAGTTGTGGCCAACAAATTTTCACAAGGAATAGAGCAAACAAATTTTGTTTGTTAAATAATTAAAGCAAAATAATCGCTGCACACGATTTGTTTTGGAAAGGCTGCCGCAATTTACACATGAAAACAGTGTTGCCACGGCCGTACTATCACGCGGATTCACTGCGAGAACTACTGGAGTACATTTTAATTTTATTTAACTGAATATTATAAAAACGGTCCCACTGTGCGGCTTATAGTATTTAAGTGGTCTTTTAGTGTTGAAGAAATTTTATAAAGATTTTTATTTAGTTGTTAGAAGTTGTTGTTATTATAATTGATAAAAAAAGATCAATTCCTGTGTTGACATGAAAGTTTTCATATATCGTTTTATATATCGTGCCAATATAAATAAATCTCTGTTGTTTCAGTCATAAACAAGACAGATTTTGCACAGTATAATAACGCTAGATTCTGGCCAAACATTTGCTGGAATTAAAATGATTCACATGCTGGGGGAATCACTTTTTTTAATAACGAATTTATTTATTTAATTTAATAATTTTTCTTATACAATTTCATACATCTTTGGAATTAGTTATCAGACTTTATACGAGCGAAAGTTGAAATTATCTGAAATTTTTTTAAATAATAAAAGACGACAAAGCTTTTGATTAAAGTGTTTGTTTAATTGTTATAATTTTTTTTCTTTAATTATAATTTTTCTGCAAACTTTCGCAGGTATTTAATTTTTGGCAACAGTCTATTATTTGAGTTTGTTGAAACACGTCCGATATTATTTGTTGACTATGAACATTTTTGGCTTAATTTTCGTCATCACTGTTGTTGTAGTTTTCGCAGCCCAGAATCTTAAGACCGGTAAGTCGTTGCCTGACAAGCAGAAAAAGCTGTATTTATGAAAAAGATATATTTAAATAAAATTTTTATATGAAATGTGAAAGAGCACATCAGGTCTTTTCCGTTTCTGAAACTTTTATATATATATATATATATATATATATATATATATTTTTTTTTTTTATTTTTTTTTCAAGATATTTCCAGCTTGAATTATGCAGAAACTGTTGTCCATGTGGAAGGAAGACCGTTGAGTAGCAATAATTTCATCAGATTGAGTTGAGTTGGTGTGGCAGAAAATATAATTTTTCATATGCAGGGACATGCACAAACATGTCTATATAACAGTTACATAAATTAATTTATTAAGTGTAGAAAATTTTATAAGAATTTTGTGAAAAATTAAGAAAAATGAAACAGAAGATAAATTTCAGAGCTTCAGAGTTATTACGTTTAGCCAAGAAGTGATAAATATTTTTAGTAGTTATAATTTATTATATTAAATATATAATTTAATAAAATAAATACTTAAATAATAAATATGTTTCTATATTTCATTGGCACAAATAGTTCCTATTAAAATGGTATAAAAAATGTTAATGCTTATAAAATGATTGTTGAGTTATTGAAAAAATTGAGTGAACAAATTTGCTAAATTGTTTGATATTGACATGGATTCCCCCATATTAAATTTTGTTTAGTCGGTAAATTTTATTTTAAGCTCTAAATAGAATGGGAAAAAGAGCGGTAGGGAGAGAGAGCGAGGGAGAGGGTCTGGCCTTATTTAATCTAAATCGGAAAAGGTTGTGTCTAACTGTTAGTCGATTTAACATGGAATCGCCCATATTAAATTTTGTTTAGTCACTCAATGTGATTGTAAACAATGAACAGATCGAAAGAAAGAAAGAGAGATAGAGAGAGAGAGAGAGGGAGAGTCTCTGATTGCATTTAATTGAAATCGAAGGGCGTCGGGTGTAACTCTTTGTCGATTTCACATGGAATCGCCCATATTCAATTTTGTTTAGTCGGTCAATTTGATTTAAAGCGCTGAATAGAATGAGAGAAAGACATAGAGAGTCAGAGAGTAAGAGAGAGAGAGAGAGAGAGAGAGAGAGAAAGAGAGGGAGAGATCGTTTGACCGCATCTAATCTTAATTGAAAGTGATCTTAGTCGATTTGACATGGAATCGCACATATTCAATTTTATTTAGTCGGTCAATTTTATTTCAAGCGCTGAATAGAATGAGAGAAAGACATAGAGAGAGTCAGAGAGTGAGAGAGAGAGAGAGAGGGAGAGATTGTTTGACCGCATCTAATCTTAATTGAAAGTGATCTTAGTCGATTTGACATGGAATAGCCCATATTCAATTTTATTTAGTGGGTCAATTTGATTTAAAGCGCTGAATAGAATGAGATAAAGACATGGAGAGAGTCAGAGAGTGAGAGAGAGAAAGGGAGAGATCGTTTGACTGCATCTAATCTTAATTGAAAGTGATCTTAGTCGATTTGACATGGAACCGCCCATATTAAATTTTGCTTAGCCGGTCCATTTGATTAATTTCCCTAATTGAAACAATTTAATAATTAATTTTAAAGAGTTTATTTCAAATGAATCCAGCAGTTCAAAGAATACTAATTAAATTGATAAGCGATTGAATGCCGTGTAAAAACGTGGTTTAGTTCGAATTTTTAGTTTGCATGCGGACCAGCAGGCCCATATGCTGAGAACCGCATTATGAAATGATTAAAAGAACCCTTTTGGTTTCTACTATTTAATTGGCATTAAAGAGAATGAAAATTATTTAATGTAAGAAAGTTTTTGTCGACTTAATTTTTGCTTGATTTTAAATTCAATTCGGAATTTTGTAGGCAGAAGAACAGGATCATGAAAATGAAACTTATTATGATTTTCTCGTCATAAGATTTTCTATGACGAATACGATCGAAGAATAACTGGAGAAATTAAGTGTTTAAAGTGAATAACAGAACTGCTGCGAGGATGGGAAAAACATGCAGCGGCAAGCGTTTTATAAGTGAGAGAAGGAGAGAGTGTTTAAGGAGAACAAAACAGATACTTTTTTTTTTTTATATAAATAAAAATTCATTTTACTGTTTGAACACACCTCGTATAGCGAGGCAACATTATTTAACTTAGAGAGAGAGAGAGAGAGAGAGAGAGAGTTTTTGTGTGTGTTTTTAAGAGAACAAAACAGAAATTGAGGAATAAAAATATGAGATTTTTCTTAGGTAAATAAAAATTGAATTAACTGTTTGAACACACAACATTAGTTAACTGAGAGAGAGAGAGAGATAGTGTGTTTTAAAGAGAACAAAACAGAAATTGAGAAATAATTAAATGAGATTTTTCTTAAATAAATAAAAATTCATTTTACTGTTTAAACACACCTCGCATAGTGAGGTAACATTATTTAACTGAGAGAGAGAGAGTGTGTGTGTGTTTTTAAGAGAACAAAACAGAAATTGAGGAATAAAAATATGAGATTTTTCTTAGATAAATAAAAATTGAATTAACTGTTTGAACACACCTCGTATAGCGAGGCAACATTATTTAACTGAGAGAGAGAGAGAGAGAGAGAGAGTGTGTGTTTTTAAGAGAACAAAACAGAAATTGAGGAATAAAAATATGAGATTTTCCTTAGATAAATAAAAATTTAATTTACTGTTTGAACACACCTCGTATAGCCAGGCAACATTATTTAATTTCATTTAAACATGTGGAATTTCATTGAAATCTTTTCTTGTAAAACAATTTAAATATTTCTCTCTCTCAAAAAAAATTCAATTTTTAATTGTTACAAATAAATAAAATAAGAAAAATATATTTTCCTGGCAACGATGCGTTGCAGCAATTTGCGTTCGTGTATATATTTTTTTTTGTTAACAAAAAATCATGCCTTCTACATAATTTTATTTAAAACAACTTTGGATTTCTTTCATTTTCACCATTTTGTTGCACATTTTTCACAACTTTTTTTTTTATATAAACAACATTTCAAAAGAAGAAGAAGAAAGAAAAATACCGAAAAATCATCGGACATTTTAATTTGATATTTTATAGTCAAACAGCAGAACAACATGTTTATTTTAACCAAAATAACATTTTTAGTTTGTTTGTTTGTTTGTTTGTTCGATTGCTTAAAAAATAAATCATGATTGAACATGATTTGGCTTTTAAATATGCAAATAAAGACGAGTATTTAACTGATATTGATTGTTAGAATAATTGATACTAGTCACGGGGGCCGTAGGAAATTAAAGCGGTGGTAGTAGCGCTAAGAGCCATTTTATAATAGTTGTCATATAAATTGTTGTTGCAGTTAAAATTAATGATGAGCTTTTTATTGTTGCAAATAAAAGCGAGAGATGCCGGGAACAATAAAATATTGTGCAGTGGAAAATCAACGTAACAACCATCAGAAAAAGAAATATATTTGTAATTTAAATGAATTTATTTACCTGTAAAATATTTGCAATGACTGACAGATACACGTACATACCTGAAACAAGAAGAAAAGAGATGGAAATATGTTAAAGGAAATTCAAAATAGATACGAGATACAACGTATCTCGTATATGTGCCTCAACGCCGTTAGATACCGTTCCGTCAAACAAGTATATTTAAAAAGAAACTTAAATTAAAAATAACCTTAACGTAATTGTGCACCAGAGCGACATCTAGTGACATCGTGGCACAGCCAATTAATTTTATTAATTAAGTAATTTCACAAACTCAAAAATAAAGTTGCCATATTACGTTTTTCATTAAATATTATAAATACTATAGCAAATTATATTGTAAGTTAATTAATAATATCTGCACACTGGCATGGTTTTACGAAACCTGATTTATCATACAAAATTATCTATTATACAGCTGACAATACTGTTACAAAGATTAGAAATAGATTTAAATAAAACGACAATGTGGCTATATGTACTTGGCAGCACTGCCAATTAATCCCTAGTTGTCAAAATGTTACAACCCTAATCAACACTACACAGATAATATTCAAATTAACAGAAATGGAATACTCCAGAATATACAAGATCATTCGAGGCTGTGCCAATAAGTGTAAACAACAATAACAACAAACCTACCAACATAAATGCTAAGAGATGTTATTCTTAATGATCTCGTATGCAAGTATTCGCTTCTACACAACACACAGAACACTCATACATACAACCACGCATAGTTACCATAAGCAAAACAAACAAGTCAGCATTGTCATGTATACAAACACACATGTCAAGTAAAATACAACCACCATGCCCAGAAGCTTCGCGAGGTTACCAGACGACGTCATTTTTGCTATATAAAGGCGCTGCCAGAGCTCAGCGAGAGTCAGTGTGATTTCAAATATAGACGTGTTAACATCGCTAAGTGTTGAGTAGTACAATTACTCGTGTAAATAAAGTAATAAATAAAGTGTTGCCGCATTATATTTCTAAAATTAATTTGTCCGTGTTTTAATTTGGTGCAATAAAACGAATCCTTGAAGGATAAGTAATAAAACCGTTTTTACGAAAAGGTCTAAAAACGTAACAATACATTTCATAAATATGATGCTGTAAAAAGCAACTTAAAATCACTCTTAAATTAGTTTCATTTAATTTCGATTGCTATGCAACCCTCCTTTTGTCTGCTAGGTTCGGTGCTGCCAAGTTTAATATTGGCAACAGTTAATAAGGTTAAAAGAAATCACCCCGAATTTCCCACAACTGCAACAACTGCATGTCTTCTGTGGGAATTTGCATGGCTTTCACATGCACTTATTCAATTTGTAAACGTCTTAACACGGAAAAATTGTTTATAACAACATTGTAATACAAAAACTGTTATACAAAAACTGTTATACAAAAAATTGTTATACAAAAACTGTTATACAAAAACTGTTATAAAAACCTGATATACAAAAACTGTTATACAAAAACTGTTACACAAAAATTGTTATGCAATAACTGTTATACCAAATGTGTTATTAAAAAAATATATACTTTAAAGGTTGTGTACTTGTCAAGAATAATGTGATAGATTTGAACAGTGTTGCCGTGTTGACTTAAAAAAAATTGTTTTGCCGTTACTTTCCCAGGAAAAAGGCGGAGAGTTTCTAATGACAGAATTTTTAATTTAAAAAAGGGTTGCCATTGTACTTCTGAAGATGTTAAGGGGAACGTTTGGGATTTAAATGAAATTCATTAATTTTTCGACTCACTATGAAAAAACTTTGTTGAGGATGTCGGCGTATTGTTTGTCGCAAGTCATAATTTTGTTGTTTTTTTTTTTTTTTGTAATACTGGGAAGTTCATTGTACAAGTGAAAAAAAAATTATAAATAAAAAAAATCCCTTGCTTTTGGCAAAAAATTACAACAACTACCATATTTACCAATTGTTGGCCCCTACTAAATTTGCTTGTTGTTAAAGTTGAAATGATGAGATAAAAATGTGGAGATAAGAACCGAAGTGCGGAAAAATTTCAAGGGCGAAATTGCATACTAGGACTACGCCAAGAATTGGAACTAACGCTGTTATAATTTTGTTACATCCGAGGAGAGCAACCCTCAGGGCGACAAAATAGAAGCTGATGTACAAAAAAATTTCCGTTGTATTTATAACGTGTTTTTTATAGAGTGATACAACTTTGAGTTGGCCTCACTGCTTTATTTGACCACCCATTTAACAGCTGATAGTTGCCTTTTGTTTAGTTTGCTTTGACATTTCATTATGGATCGACTTACACCACAGCAACGCGTGCAAATTGTGAAAAATTGTAATCAAAATAATGGTTCTGCTCGTCAAACTTATCGTGCACTTCGTCCATTCAAAACCTTATGAATCCCATTTTTGGTTGAATGGGTACGTAAATAAACAGAATAGTCGCATTTGGAGTGAGGAGAATCCACAAGCTTTTGCCGAAACATCATTAAATCCACAGAAAATTACTGTTGGCCTGGCGGAGTCATTGTCTTCAAACACGATGATGGTCAGAATATGACTGTTTGTGAAAATCGGTGTTGCAGACTGCGCCTTGTACGCGCCAGCCGTGGCAGCCACATGCCCGAAATCATATTTAAACATTAATGTCATAAAATTGTCTATTCAACAAAGACCGTTTCATTGATATCAAAAATATATTAATGTGGTTTATTATGATTTAAACTTGTATCACTCTATAAAAAACACCCTTTATGATGTCTTTCTGAATTTAGACACGTTGCAAACATTAGCCCGTCAATCTTAAGTGAAGTTAATATAAAAATGATTTTTGCCGTTTTCTGTATAAATTTAATAATTTTATTTAAAAAAATTTAAAGCATAATTTTGAGGTTGTCAATAACAAAAACAAAAAACAAAAAAAAGAAGCAACACAACTATTTTATTATGCAAATGTGGTCAATGGAAAATAACATATTAATCTTAATTTATATAAGAGCGCACGTGTGTTGGTATGTGTGTGTGTGCGTGTGTGTGTGTGTGTGTGCGTGTGTGTTGGTAGGAACAGACAGATCTGCCAGTACAATTAAACTAAAAGATGGATGAATATGACCATAAATATTTTCCCTGCACACAGAAGTGTTTCTCTGTATGTGTTAACTGTTAATATTTATGATATAAATTTTTTCTTCAACATTTACAAATGTTTTTGTTCATCACGCATATTCGCACATAAATTATCGAGCATTTTAATTTATGAATGTATTAACGAACACACGATGAAAATGAATTTACAATAATTGTTTAATAGCAGGAAATTCAAAATGCATGAATATGTAAATTTCATGATGAAGAAAATATTATCACATATATTTAAAAGTATTTATTATTATTATTATTTCATGATATTATAAAATTTAAGCTTGTAAATAATTTCAATGAAACTCAGTTCAATATGCTGCAGGCTGGGCGTATGATTAATATTTGCATTGACATTTACGAAAAATGTATTAATCATACGCACTCATTTGATTGCATTTGATTATTATGTATATGGGCTATTCCATAGGCAAAAAGCATTTGTGTGGTCATCTGATATGTATGTATCTGTATATCGTTCACTTGTTTAGTATTTATAGAAAATATATTTAAATAATTTTCTGCAGTAATTAAAAACGTTCTGTTGTATTATTCACCTCTTGTTTGTTATTAAATTTTACCAGTTATTTGGCGTGCAAAATAGTTCTTTTACTGTAGCAAAATTTTTGGTACTCTAAAAAAGTTGCTTTAATAAATGGATTATATTAAAAAAAAACTTATACTAAAACTGTTATACGAAAAATTGTTATACGAAAAATTGTTATACAAAACTGTTATACCAAAATAAAATTTATTATTTTCTTCAAAAACTGATACATACAGCAGCTGAAAACTTCTTGCAAACGCCAACTAGTTATTTATTTTATGTTTAAATATAAAATCAATAGCCATGTATTATTAAATGGCTTCCACTATTTCAAATGGCATCCACACAAAAAAAGTTTTCAATTTGTTTATAAATATTTTCTACACGATTTTGTTTTATAGTCGTATTTCCAGCAAAAGTGTAACAAAAAGTTTAAATGAAATATCTGCAAAAAAAACAGTAGCAGCTTGAAAAAACAACAGGAAATTTAGAAAACAATTAAAAAAAGTAAAATGAATAAGAAATTATTGATTTTTTTCCAAATCTTTTGTTTATTTTTTTTATATTTCATATTAAAAAAATCTAATTGCTGTCCGCATATACAAGGTTTCACTGTACTTCCCATCGAATTTGTTTAGTAGATTTTAAATGCATTCAGCAATAATTTATTCGGTCACTAATATCGAATAAATACGAGTTTATTTAAACTTTTAAATAAATATTTGCAAGTGGCATACCACTTTTTTTTAAAATAAATTTGTTGGAATATTGAGAATTATTTTTAATTGTTCAGTTTAATTTTCTATATAGCCATAAGACGTCATATAGCCATAAGACGTCAATTCTAACCTCAACATACCACATTAAGAAACTAGAAAAACGCAATGCATAAGTAACTTTTGTCGCAAGCTCCAAAATCCCAGAAGTTCCCCTTTACTTCTTCAAATATACAATGGCAACACTTTTTTTACAATTACAAATTCACTCATTAGAAATTCTCCGCCTTTTTCCTGGTAAAGTAACGGCAACATTCTTTTTTCTTCTAAAAAGTCAACACGGCAACACTGTTCAAACTTATCACATTATCCTTGACTAGCACACAACCTCTAAAGTAAATCTGTTTCTTCGAGGCTTACAAGTGAATTATATAAAATCTGAACATTTTCCACTAAAATTGCGATAAAATGTGATATCTAGCCGAGACACACCGATATGCGTTAGCACGGACACCAATCGCTATTGAATTCTGTTATACCTCAAGGAATTTTTTGAAGTCTTGAGACTATTAACAACAACAATTTATTACTTTGGCGTTGGAAAAAGACAACTTCGTTTGCTTTTTGTAATAAACAAAATTTAATACATAAGCGGTTCTTCGTGCAAATGCTGCTGCCATTTAATTGCTCTGCAGCTGCAGATATTTATTCCAAAGTTTAAATAAACTCGTATTTATTCGATATTAGTGACCGAATAAATTATAGCTGAATGCATTTAAAATCTACTAAACAAATTCGAGGGGAAGTACAGTGAAACCTTGTATATGCGGACAGCAATTAGATTTTTTTTAATATGAAATATAAAAAAAAACAAACAAAAGATTTGGAAAAAAATCTTAATAATTTCTTACTCATTTTACTTTTTTTAATTGTTTTCTAAATTTCCTGTTGTTTTTTTCAAGCTGCTACTGTTTTTTTTTTTTTGTTGCAAATATTTCATTTAAACTTTTTGTTACACTTTTGCTGGAAATACGACTATAAAACAAAATCGTGTAGAAAATATTTATAAACAAATTTAAAACTTTTTTTTGTGTGGATGCCATTTGAAATAGTGGAAGCCATTTAATAATACATGGCTATTGACTTTATATTTAAACATAAAATAAATAACTAGTTGGCGTTTGGAAAAAGTTTTCAGTTGCCCAAAAAACTTTTGTTTATTGAGTAGAAGTTATGAATATACGCCAAAATAATTAAAAGTTTGTTTAAAATGATACGAAAAACTGTTAGAAGGTCAAATTAGTTTTAGTTTGGTCCACTTTTCCAACCCTGAAATCGATTTTTTTATTTTATTTGTTTTCAATATTAAAATATATTTGATTAGCAAAGAAAAAAAAAATTGGTTTCATGTAGTTACTTTGATCATATAAAAAATATTTTAAGTTTTCCAGCTCTGGATGTGTTTTTTGGCTTTTCTGCTGTCTAATGCTAATAAATTTACTTCAAATATATCAAATACTTTTAACTTATATACATGTTTAATTAAAAAGAGAAACACATTTTTAATTTAGCTCAATTGCCCAACCCTGGAATCGACTTTTTGAGTCTATTTGAACTTCAATATTAATATAAAAAAAAATTAATTAAAAATATCAAATATGCTTAAGGATATATGACTTTTATATCTATATTTTGCGATTACAAGAACAAGTTTAGATTTTCCAGCTCTGGATCTATTACTTTTGGCTTTTGTGCTTTCTAATATCAATAACTATCTTTAAAAATATATATCAAATATGTTTGATTTATAGAGAAGAGAAAACAAGTTTTCGTTAAGTTCAATTATCCAACCCTGGAATTTACTTTTTGATTTTATTTGATTTTCAATATTAATGTATTTGGTTTTCATGAATAAAATAAGTTCGATTCGATATTTAATATGAGTTTTATTTTGTTAATGTTAGATTTCAAAAAAGAATTTAAAATTTTCCAGCTCTGGATGTGTGATTTTTAGCTTTTCTGCTTTAAAATATTAATATATTTCATTCAAAAATATATTTAATAATTTTAATTTATAAAGAAAAGAAAAATAGTTTTCGTTGACTTCAATTTTCCAACTCTGGATACGATCTTTCGATTTTATTAGACTTTCAATATTGTTTTATTTGGTTTTCAAATATAAAAATACTTGATTACCAAAAATATATGAGTTTTATTTTGTTACTGCAAGTTTTCAAAAAATAAGTTCAGATTTTCCAGCTCTGGATGTGCTCTTTTTGCCTTTTCTGTTTTGTAATATCAATAACTTTGTTTGAAAAACAATATCGAATATGTTTAATTTATAAAGGAAAAAAAAATTGTTTTAGTTTGGTTCAATTATCCAACCCTGGAATCGATTTTTTGATTTTATTTGATTTTCAATATTTATTTATTTGGTTTCAATATATAAAATATGTTTCATTGCCAAAGTAGTATAAGTTTTATTTCAATATTTTGTTACTCAGAAAAAAGTTAACATTTTCCAGCTCTGGAAATGTGTCTTTCTGATTTCTAATCATTTTATTTTATGGGCTAATTATTCATAAAATATCTTCAATTCAGAAAGATATGATAAAGCCAATATCAGCTTCAGCTAATGGACCTACAGAGCAGAATAGCTGTTTTCGAAAGCCGCTACACTTTTATCCTCAGTTGTCTTGGGCATTTTTGTTTGCTGCCACTTGTTGGGTGTTTCAATGGAATGTGATAACAGTTTCTATTTCTATTAATTTTATTATGGAAAAGAAATGGTAACACTGTTTTTTTTTAATTTTATTATGCTAAAGAAATGGTAACACTGTTTTTTTTTTGTTAAGTCCGTGTTTTTCTTGTCTTTGTTTATTTTTTTCTCGTCCTATGTTTAGAATTAATTTTTTTTTTTTAATTTTTTCCCCTTTTACTGGGTTAACCCAAGTCGCTGTCTTAAATTTTGAATACTGATTACAGTTTTATTTATTATTCAACCCATTTGGAAATCAGATTTTCAAATCAAAAATTAATAAACACGTAAATAAACATGCAAAACAATTTCAGTTTATTTGCTTTCTGCTGCACAAGTGTTTGTCTGAAAGCTTGAACGGTTTTTATTTTTATTTTCATATTTACATTTTATGGGAAACAATTGATGTTGGCTGTTTTCTCTTCTCTTTTACTTTTAAAAGTACGAGGGTCATTTGATGTGATAGGAAACTTTTTCGATATATTATCTGCCCTAAAATTGCAACAATCCTGGTGTTTTAATTGTTATTTATGTAGTGTTCACTTTAATGCACAACCAACCCTCGCATTTATTTGAAAATTGCATGCAAAATGTAACATCAATATGGAGATATTTGAGGGGAAATTTTCCACAAAAAAAAACAAAAAAGGGAAAAAACAAAAAGGGAATAATAGAAATCATAATCCAGTTTTTATGTCGAATCGTAAAAATATGCACGAAATAACGATGAACAACATGAGGACTAAACAACAACAACAACAACAACAACAACAAAATGCACGAGAACAAATAAATATAAATTTTTTTTATATTAAGATATCCCGGGGCATAGCAGAGATTTCATCTTTCACGCTTTGCTGTGATCCATTAAGAATGCCGGAGCGAAAATTCGTCGCATTTGCAGTCTAAATAAATAAAAGAGTAACGATACTGCCAGACTTACTGGCTGCTACAGAGAGATTCATAAGTCCCCCAAGATGAGATTTTTAAATTCCCGAATAGGAAAAGGATTAAAAGGGGGGAAAAGTTAAACTCGTTAACTTAATATCGCGGAAACTAGACTAAGAACTCAAATAATATAAGAATTTTGTTCGAATATATCCTGGTACTTTTTTTTTATTGATAAAAGGGCTGCACTAAATTTTAGTACTTTTTTGCACTCCATTCATCTTCTAAATGAAATAGATTAGGCATAGCAGAAAGCTTTTTGGCGTGTTCTGCTCCTCTTTGAACAAATTGTGAGAGCATTTTTTTCAGTACTAAAACCATACCCGGTTTGGTACTTTATTGTTAATGGTACTTTTTGATAATGAGGTTGTCTAAACACAAAAAATGATCGCTCAATACAAGCTGAAACCATAAATACCGGAAAATGTTTTTAAAAATTTAATTTCGTGCGTTAAAAAAATATCCTCTTGGCACAAGGTACTTTCCGAATAAAGTACTTTTATTAAAACAAATTGTGATTTGGAAAAAATACTCTTGACAAAAGGTAATTTTCGAAAAAAATACTTTTATTAAAACAAACAACGTTAAAAAATAAATATTTTTGGCAAAAGGTACTTTTGTGAATAAAGTACTTTTATTAAAACAATAACTACTTGAAAAATATACTCATGGCAAAAGGTACTTTTCCAAAAAAGTATGTTTATGGAAAAAGCATTGTTTGAAAAGGATATTCTTGGCAAAAGGTACTATATGAAGAGAGTACTTTTGTTAAAATAAATAATGTTTGAAAAAGATACTCTTGGCGAAAGGTACTTTCCGAATAGAGTACTTTTATCAAAACATATAATGTTTGGAAAAAATACTCTTGGCAAAAGGTACTATATGAAGAGAGTACTTTTGTTAAAATAAATAATGTTTGGAAAAAATACTCTTGGCAAAAGGTACTTTTTCAATAAAGTACTTCTATTAAAACAAATAGTATACTTTTTAATATATATTTGATTTTTGGTATTGAAAATAAGTACTATTTCAAAAAAGTACTCTTAATAATAGCAACTCTTTGAAAAAATTTTGTCAAATAAGGTACTCTTTATAAAAGGTACTTTATTGTTAAATTGAATTTCTTAAAATACACCTCTTTATACAAGTGATTTTGGGTACTTTTTGGCAGGGGTACTTTTTGGAAAAGGTACATATTTGGCCAAAAGAACTTTTTGGAAATAGAGATGTGCTGTACTTTTTGGTAATGGAAACGGTACAGTTTAAAAAAAGTACTCTTGAGAACAGCAACTGCTTAAACAAAATTTATTAGAAGAGGTACTTTTTGGTTAAGGTACTTCTTCTGAGAGATACTTTTTGACCAAGGTACTTTTTTTTTCCTAAGATAGTTTTTGGCGAAGGTACTTTTTGGCCAAGCTAATTTTTGGATTGGGTAGTTTTTCTGAAAAGTACTTTTATAAAAGGCACTTTTGGCATATATACTTTTTGGCGAAGTTACTCTTTGTCTAAGATACTTTATGGCGAAGGTACTTTTTGGCCATGGTACTTTTTGTAAAAAGTACTTTTTCTAAAAGGTACTTTTAGAAAAGAAAATTGCTGCTGGACTATATAAATAAGATAAATTCGAGAATAAGGGTACCACGACAGATTACGATTTACAGATTAGCCAGGACCGCTTTTGGCCAGACTTTAGTTGCTTAACTATTGGCTTTGATGTGCCAATAATTTTCCTGTAAGATTATTGCCAAATTGCTGAATAAATTGGTTTAGAGTTAAATGAAAAACATAATAAGAAATTTATGCTGATGGAAATTAAGAATGCTGAAAATAAATTGAAATCTATTTTAAAATATGTGAAATTAAAATTTTATAAATCTTCATTCTTGTTATTTTTTTTTTCTTTTGTTTAATTTCCTTTTCTCTCTGCCAGTAAATAAGTATAATTTGCTTGAAATTCTTTTAGCCAAGTTAAGCAAAAAAAAAAAAAAAAAAAAAAGAGAAATAATAAAGCAGAGATGAGCTGAAAAATACGTATAAAATCGAGTGTGTACGAGTGTAGCGCACAGGATTTATTTGTGTGCCGGCCAAGATGATGATGTTGATGAATAGCAAATTTGCAAAATGAACCAGCAAACATTTTTTGAAGTACATTTCTTGAAAGCAAAATACACTTCATAAATTCCTGTTCATATAAATCCTTGAGTCTGCCATTCCAGTTGCCCGGTTTGCAGGGTTCTCCAGGCATAAATTCCTTGTGGAAAATTGTCTACAAGTGTTTTGTACATGTAAAATATTTTACGGACTTTATTCCTGAACTAGAAATAATACTTTTTATGATATTAAGAGAAATAAATTAAAATATTATTTTAGCACTACACAAACAGGGTGATGAGTCATAAAGGAAACGAACATGCCAAACTTGTCTTCACAATCTGCTGCGAATATTAAATGAGCAGCTCAGCTTTGAGAAGGCCAAACCAAAACAAAAATAAAAGCTAAGCTGGCCTTAAGCCTTGTGTGTAGTACTTGAAGTAGAGTCCATAAACTCCATTAAGGAAACTAGTTTTTGTGTTTATTCCCAGAGGAAAACAAGAGAAAGTAAACTAAAATGAAATGAAAACATTATTTTCTGCTTTAAAGTGAAATTTGTAAAACAATAAAAAAACGAATGAGACAAACACAAACGATTTACCAGCTTCAAGTTGCATGAGAGACTATAAAATAAACTGAAATGAAAGGATTTCTTGTGTTTAATTTTAATTGTGCTAAAAAGGTTTTCTTTTTCTGCAGGACAAGAGTTGGAGTTGTAAGTATTTTCCAAAAATAAATTTATTGCAGGAGGAGTCTTAATTGGGTTATTGAAAAGTTTAATTTATTTAAATTTAAAATTGACTTTACTCTCGTAAATATTTAAAGGACTTTAAGCCTTGAAATCACTTGGAGTTAGTGGATCTGACATTTTTTGTCTGAATATTTCTATGAAAATTAATTTACTTAAAGCAACACTTTTCTTATTATATATAACTATTTTTCCTAAATAGTAATTTCTTAAAAAAGATACTTTCTTTTAAACGTACTTTAATTTTAAAGTGCTTTTTTTAAAAGTACTTTTCTTAATATAAGCAATTTTCTTAAAAAAGTAGTTTTTTTTAAAAAAGTACTTTCTTCAAAGGAGTAGTTTTCTTAATAAGGTATTTTTATTAAAAGAGTACTTTTCTTAAAAAACATTTTTCCTAAAATAAGTAATTTTCTTAAAAGGGTTCTTTTTTAAGGAATGTACTTTTCTCAAAAAAGTACTCTAAATAAAAATTTTTGCTAAAATAGTTTAAAAAAAAGTTTTTTTTAAAAAAGGACGTTTCTTAAAAAAACCCTTTTCTTAAAAATGTACTTTATTTAACGGAGCCCAAGTACTTTCCTTAAAACAGTACTTTTCTTAAACAAGCTATTTTCCTAAAAAATAGTTCTCTTGTAAAAAAGTACTTTTCTTAAAAAACTACTTCAGAAATACGTTTCTTAAAAATGCAATTTTATCAAAACCAGTAATTTTCATAAAATAGTGATTTTCTTAAAATAGTACTTTTCTTAGAATAGAACTTTTCTTAAAAAAGTACTTTTTCTTAAAGTACTGCCTTTTAAAGTGCTTAAGTCCTTTCTTAATATAAATTAGCTTTTTAAAGAAGTATTATTCTTAAAAAAGTACTTTTATTAAAAAAGTACTTTTCTTAAACAAGTACTTCAAAAAATACTTATCTTAAATATTTATTTTTCTTAAAAGAACACTTTCTTTAAAAAAAAGTACTTTTCTTAAAAGAGGACTTTTTCTTAAAAAAAAATATTTTCTTAAAAAGTACTTTTCATTAAAGAGTAATTTTGTTGAAAAAGTACTTTTCTTAAAAAATTATTTCAGAAATACGTTTCTTAAAAATGCAATTTTATCAAAACCAGTAATTTTCATTAAATAGTGAATTTCTTAAAATAGTACTTTTCTTAGAATAGAACTTTTCTTAAGAAAGTACTTTTTCTTAAAGTACTTCCCTTTAAAGTGCTTAAGTCCTTTCTCAATATAAATTAGCTTTTTAAAGAAGTATTATTCTTAAAAAAGTACTTTTATTAAAAAAGTACTTTTCTTAAACAAGTACTTCAAAAAATACTTATCTTAAATATTTATTTTTCTTAAAAGAACACTTTCTTTAAAAAAAAAATACTTTTCTTAAAAGAGGACTTTTTCTTAAAAAAAAACTATTTTCTTAAAAAATACTTTTCATGAAAGAGTAACTTTGTTGAAAAAGTACTTTTATTAAAAGAGTACTTTTCTTAAAATTATACTTTTCTTAAAAAAGTACTTTTTTTTTAAAGTACTTCCTTGTAACGTGCTTTTCTTAGAAACCAAGTCCTTTCTTAAAGAAGTATTATTCTTAAAAAAGTACTTTTATTAAAAAAGTACTTTTCTTAAAAATTACTTTTCCCGAGAAAGTAGTTTTGCAAATAAAAATCCTTTCCTTAATAAGCCACTTTAAGCAAATTATCGTTTTAAAAATGCATCCAACTTTTTATTTTTTCTATTAATTGTTTTTATTGTTTAATAATAATCCTTTTATAAATTATATAATTCAAAAATTTTTTTTTAAATTTTCGTATCATAAAAATTGTATTTACAAAAGTTACAAAATATTACCAATTTTGATTTTTTTTATAAAAAAGTGCAATATATGTTGCATTGTTTTTTAGAAAAGAACATGATTTCTAATACATTGAACAACAATTTTTTTGAAAACTGAAAAAAATTTCATCAAAATCGTCATTAAACGTTAATTATATTTAATAAATTTTGCCTTAATTTCAATTTGTTTGAGGAGTAATTAAAATTTTAAAATGCATGTCCTTTTCCCTGCATGTTTTTTCTCTCTGTAATAAAATATTTATCTCTGTTAATTATATTATGTTCTATATATGATCAGATTTATTTCATGCCTATTACTTTCATGCAACATATAATTGACAAGGGTTTTCCTGGCATTTCCACGAACACAAACACCACAATCCCACCAGTTAAAATCTGCAATAATTTTTTAGTTCAAAAGCACTTCAATAAGCGGCTGTTTTCATTTTCTATAACATTCAGTGCAACAACAACAACAACAACAACAACAACAAAAAACAGCCAGTGCGAACACGTGCTTTTTTCGTGGCATTTTTTTTTGCTACAACTTTAACCCCATTTTGGCTGTACCTGCTTTTGAAGCAGCTCTATTGGAGCAGCTGTGAAAAAGGGAGTATTTCGAGGACTGAAGTTAACAAGTCGTGTTAAGGAAAAATTGAATGATGTTTTATTTGTGTGTGTGTGTGTGCGTGTTTTATAACGTTTAAATTAATGAAATAATTACAAAGAAAAGTGGAAGTGCTTTCAACACAAATTCATTTAAGTAAATGAAAAAAAAAAATTAATTGAAATACAAGATTGTAACATGATTGGGCATGATTCTCATGTGGAAAGTTGTTTTCGTAAACGTTAAAAAGATGTATTTAAGAAAAAATATTAATTACATGATTTTTAATTATTAATATGAGATTCACTATTCCTTTTTCTAATGAAAGTTTTGGTTCTCAATTAAAGAATAAGGAATTCATTGTGGGTATATGGGGAGGACCTTGAGAATTGTTGATTGTCATTGAAATGGAACGCGGTTAATTTTCTTTGGCATATCCGGGGAAATATGCAGCGATAGATTGAGTTTAAATAATTGTTTTGTATGTAAATATTAACATTAATATTAACATTAGCATTAACATTATAATTAACATTAACACTATGACTAACATTAAGATTGACATTAACATTAACATTGGCATTAACTTTACCATTAACATTAACATTAGCATTCACCATAACCACGACATTAACATTCAACACCACCATTATTATTAACATTAACATTTACATTAATATTATGATTAACATTAACTTTAAGATTGCCATTAACATTAAAATTTACATTTTTATTAACATTAACATTAACATTAACGTCGACATCAACTTTAACCACAACATTAAGATTACTATTGACATTAAGATTGACATTAACATCAACTTTAACATTAACATTGACATTAAAATTGTCATTAACACTAAAAATTAACACTGACATTAACATTGACATTAACAATAACATTAACATTCAACATTAACATGAGCTTTAACATTAACATTATGATCAACATTTACATTATGATAGCCATTAACATTATGATTAACATTAAGATTGACATATATTTAGCATTAACATTACCACTAACATTAACTTTAGCATTAACCATAACCATAACATTAACATTTTTAATAACATTAACATTATGATTAACATTAGCATTAAACATAACCATAACATTCAACATTACCATTAATATTAATATTAACATTCACATTAACATTTATACTGATTCACATTAATATTAAGGTTGGCATTAACATAAACGTCAACATTATGATTAACATTAATACTAATAATAAAATAACATTAACAGCAATATTATGATTACTATTGAGATTATCATTAACTTTAACATTAACACTGACATTAACATTAACAATAACATTAACATGATGATTAACATTAACATTATGATTACCATCAATATTAAGATTGACATTAATATTAAAACTGACATTAACATTGACATTAACATTGACATAAACGTTAACATTGAAATTAACAAAAACATTAACATTGACATTAACATTCTCATTAACATTAACAATAATATTGCCATTATGATTGCCAGTAATATTAAGATTGACATTAATATTAAGATTGACATTAACATTGACATTAATATTGACATAAACAGCAAAATGAAAAATAACATTCACATGAACATAAACTTTAACATTTATAACAACATTATAACATTAACATTCCCATAAACATAAACATTAATATAAACCTTAACATTAAGATTAAAATTAAGATTAATGTCGATCTTAATGTTAATACATTCTAAAATATTTAATATACTTGTAATTTAAAAATAATTTTTTGTTGAAGAAAATTTTAATTATTATTTCGCTTAGGAAAATATATTTTCTACGACCAGTCGTATTAACCATAATATTAGCATTAACATTAAAATTAACACTAACATTATAATTAATATTGATGTTAACATTAACATTGACATTAATACTAAAATAAAAATTAACATTAACATTAAGATTGACACTAACATTCTAAGTAGTATGTTTATACCGGTTCTGGCCCACTTTTTCTATACAAAAAACCTGCTCATGCTGCCATATTGATTATTTTTAACCAAATTTGGTTTAAAACAATCAATATGGGAACACTGTCAGCATGAGCAGCTTTTCTTTTATCGAAAAACTGAGCCAGAACCGGTATAAACATACTACTATTCTAAAATGTTTAATTAATTTGTGATTTAAAAGTAGTAGTTTGCCTTAGAAAAACAGGAAAATCAACTTTAATTATTATTCCACCTACGAAAATATATTTTTTACGACCAGGGGATAATTGTGTTGTTTAACCAATGAAAATTGGCGCCCATGACTGCCCACCAACTGGGCACATGGTTGCAGCAACAGAGTTGCATTTGATTGCGGCAATCCCGCACAATATTTTGCTCGATTTGAGGCAATAAGTTGTGAAACCATACGGTTGGCAAATAAAATATGAAAGAAAATTTATAAGTTGAGATAATCTTTTGTTCCTTCTTTAAGGAGCATCTTTGGGATCATTGTTTATAGTGGAAGTCGTACGATATCGCATTAAAGCGATTCGATAATTAACGATTATTTTTAAAGCAAAAAATAAACAACCGGAAAATTATTTGCCTCTGCCATTAAAATGTGATTCTAGTATTCCTTTTGCAAATCAGTCTTTAAACGACTAAAATTCTATTTAAATTGCAAATCATGCAGAGTCTTTAAAATTTAATAATTTCCTTTAAGCATTTCGAATACAATTACGAACAATAACAAATTTACTGACTGTTTCTGGGCCCGACTTTAAAGTGCATATTTTATGAGCATTTAATTAAATTTATTATTTCGCAATTATTATTTGTGGACTTCCTTTTGTTGCATCAACACATGCTACAACATATAAATTATTATTATTTTGTTAAAGTTTTTCGTTTTGTTGCCGTTGCTATTTGCAAAGTATTTTGTTATTTATGGTAAATAAATATATAGAACCTGATGAAAAGTCATGTTGTGAAGCTGACCATGAGGGTTCATTACAGAGTAAATGTTGTGGTCATTATTTGTCGTCTGGCTATTTAATGGTTTTGTAGAGTTTTGAAATAAATTTAACGAGTAGGAAATAAATTTAAAGGGATTTTTTTTTACAGCAAAAAAGTATTAGTCTGCACTTCATATTGAATTAATAATATTTTGTTGAGAATCACAAAGATTTGAATCAGAAGATCGAATAGCCTGGAACAACTTTTTATTATATTCCAGCCATTTTTTCTTTTACACAAAATTTTCTTTTTGTCTTGTCGCATCTCCAAGTCGCTCATCTATTTAATTTGTTCTCAGTCTTAGGGAAAAACGGCCGCAAATTAAGGCTCAAAACAACAACAAGAACAACAACAAATAGTTGCAAGAAAAGGAATTAAATCTGCCTGCCTTGAGGTTTTCCAGTCTGTTCTTAACAATTTTTTCCGCTCTTCATTTTAATTCATTCTGTTGCTTTGAATGCTGTTTTGTTCACTATTTTGTTTAACAAATTATTTTCCTGCTAAAAGCAAAGTTAAGTTTTTCTTTTGTTTGAAAACAAAAATAAATGTTTTTTCCTCTCTTGTTTTATTGAAATTTTTTTATTTACTTTTTTCAAAAACATTTTAGAAGAGCTAAACAAAAAGAAGACGAATGGCCGGTTGCCATTTTAATTGTATTGTTTTGTTTGGCTAAAGTTTTTGCAAGTGTTTTTTCCTCTTTTTTTTTGGAGTTGAGATACAAAAATAAAATACTTGGAAAAAAATTTTATTTCTACTCTTCCCTGCAGTCTATTGAAAGCATTTTCAAGTCGAAAGGGAAACGGAAGCAGCATGAGCTGCAACTATAACTGGCGTGAGAATAAAAACTTATTGTTGCCGTTAGTTTGAGTTGCTTTTCGAAATGAGAGAATTTAAATCTTTTTCTTTTATAAAATCAGTGTTTATTCAATTAATTTTTTAAATAAATTTAATTTTAATTTAAATGCTTAAAAATAATCTCTTTTCAATTCAGTTTTACAAACAAACGTTTCAAAGTACTCGCGTCAAGTGTTCTTTATGACCTGGTCTTGTCAAATCGCTCTCGTTTTTGTGCAGTGACGAGGGCAAAGTGTTCGTCATACTGACACAACAACGCTTTGAATAACACCGCGAAAAGTCGTTGCCAAGGCTGAGTTCACGAACGAACTTTGTTTTGTTTGTTTCTTTGTGGGAGTGTTAATAACTCCAGCCAAAATTAACAGACAATTTTTTTATACACTATTTTGGAGTAATTATTTGGCTACTAAGCGCTCATCGATCATATTTTGAAATTTTTATTGAACGTTACCTGAATTTTTGTTTGCAATTTTATTGAAAATCTATTTTACAATAATTCTTTGTTCTTTTACTATTATTAATTCCAAATTCCATATGTGATGCAAAAGAATATAGAAATTATAAATATTTGTATTGAATGTTACCTTGAGGAAATTGTTTGTATTGAACGTAGTCTATACTTTTTAAAATATGAATATATATTTTACAACAATCGATAACTTTTTTTTTTAAATTGTGCTATTCTGGGATCAACATTTCACAAGAAACTGTATTGAGTGTTACTTTTTTTGATTTGACTATCAATCAGTTTTTATTTTGAAAAATATACTGAAAGTTACCGGTACTTTTTACATATACCTTGAATACATAGTATTTTTATAACGATCGTTTGTATTTCTGAAAATGTATTGAACGTTACCTACGCTATTTTCAACTTTCATGAAAATTAAGCCAATTCAGTTCAATTTGTCATATTTGATTGAAGGATATATGAATATCTTAATAAATTGTATTGAGTATTACTATTTTTGATTTGACTATCAATCAGTTTTTATTTTGAAAAATGTACTGAAAGTTACCAGCATATTTATATGTTCCTTGACAACATAGTATTTTTATAACAATAGTTTGTATTTCTGAAAATGTATTTCACAATGCTTGATATCTTTTTTTAAATTAAGCCTATTCTGTTCAATTTGTCATATTTAATTCGACAGAATATAAAAATCATAAAGAACTGTATTGAGCGTTACTTTTTTTCAAATAATTTGTGGTATCAATCTGTCCTAGTTCATGATTTGCAAAATTTTTTGACCGTTATGGGCACTTGTTTTCTTATTCACTGAATATATACTATTTCCACGAGCATGGCTTGTATTTTTGAAAATGTATTGAACGTAACCCAAACGTTTATTTCAAATTTACTGAATAAATATAATGAAAATATGGACATTTTTTTCTAATAAATTTTAAATTAATCTATGTCAGTTATTTTAAATTCAATTTATCATATTTAATTCAAGAGCATATAAAAATTTGTATTGAATGTTACTTTTTTTCAGGTTATGTGTTGACAAATGAACTGAAAGTTACCGATATTTTTTATATATTCTTAGAATATATATTACTTTTATAAAGATGGTTTGCGTTTTTAAAAATGTATTGAACGTAACCTAAACTTTTATTTCAATTTCATTGAAAAAATATTATGTATTGATATTTTTCTAAAATAATGCAAACTAATCTATTTCAGTATTTAATTCGAAAGAATATAAAAGCCATACAACTTTGTATTGAGTGTTACTTTTTTTAAAATGACTTGGGTATCTATCTACCTCAGTTTATGTTTTGAAAAATGTATTGAACGTTATCGGTACATTTCTTATATTATAAGATTTTTTTTTTTTTTAATATGTATTGAACATAACCTAAATTTTTTTTTTAATTCCATTGAACAAATATTTTGGAATGATGGATATTTTTCCTAAAATAATGTAAATTCTTCACATCATATTTTATTGGAAATCACAAAGATTTGTATTGAGTGTCACTCTTTTCAAAATGATTTGCTTATTGATATATCTCAGTTTATGTTTTAAAAAATGTATTGAGCGTTACCGGTACATTTTTCCATATTCATTGAATGTATACTATTTTTATAGTGATTAAATTTAAATGTAAAATTCACCTCAGTTATTTAAATTATTTTAAAAACTGCACAAAAAATAAATTAATTAAAATAAAATATAATATTTTTTTTGTTTGAAACAAAATTTTACTTTTCTTCTTGAGTTTTTTACTCTTTTGCTGAGTTTATCTTTAGTTTAAGCGCTTGTGTAATTACGAAAGACATAAATCCTTAACATAATTTCATGTCATCCTTTTAAAGTTTCTAAGGCAAAAAAAAAAAAAAAAGATACGTACGAATTGCACAAGAACGTTTTCTACTTTTTACAAAGTCAGACGAAGGAAAAAGGATGCAAGCAAATGTTAACAAAAACGTGTCATTAACTGTTATAGTTGGCAAATATAAAATAAGTTAAATACTTGAGTAAAAAAATAAAACAACAACCAAAAGAAATTATGAAAATACAGTTGAAAGAAATTTTTGCTTCGCTAGTCCCGTCTCTAATTGAAACAATCGTCAGCATTATTGTCTTATCATTTTCGTTAGGAAGGAGAGATGAGCTGGCAAAAGTGCTATTAAAAAATAAAACAAAAATTTTAACTGAAAAAAAAAGTTTCTTTATTTTATTTTAATTTTAACTGAAAGTTTAAGTTTCTTTGGTTTTCTTTTCATTTTGTATTTTGATTAAAGAATAACAAGGAAATTTCAAAATTTATTTAAATAGGTTAATAAGAAAAAACAGTAACTTAACTCTTAAAATAATAAGTCAAGTCAATCGAAAAAAATAAAACGTCAGCAATGTTTTATTTTTTTCGAAATTTAGTTTAATGGCATTAAACAGACCTCGTATAATGAGTTTTTTAAGCTTAAGTTAGTATCTCTATTCTGTTTGCTTTCAACTTTGTTTTACTATATTAAAATTAATCCTCTAGACCAGAGTTTTTTTAAGGTAACGTTCATTACGACCTGATGATATTGTATTTTAGATATCTGAAACAAGTATAACATTGATTTTTATGTACATTGTTTTTTTTTTTTGTAAGAACGAAATAGTTGCCACAATTCTTGAATTTACATTTTAGGTAACGTTCAACACAATTTAATAATTTTTTATTTTAGATACCTGGAATAATAATTGCATTAATTTTTATATACATGTTGATTTCTTATAAGCGCAAAAAGTTTGCCATTATTGTCTCAACTACTGAATTTAACTTTTAGGTAACGTTCAATAAAATGTATTGTTTTCCTATTTTAAGTACCAATAACTGTTATTATATTATTTTGTATATATAAATCTTTTTGTAAACACAAAATGGTTGCTAACGTTGGTATTATTGTATGCATTTTTAAATTAAGTTTTTATGTAACGTTCAACACAACTTAGTAATTTTCAGTTTTAAATACCAGGATGTATAATTACATCAACTCTTGTATATTAACTTTTTATAAGGGCAAAAAGTTTGCCACTGCCTCAATTCTTTAGTTCCATTTTTAGGTAACGGTCAGCACAGTCTGATGATATTCTATTTTAGATATCAGATATAACTACATTAATTTTTATATAATGACTTTTCATAAGCGCAAAAAGTTTGCCATTGTTACCATTATTGATTAAATTATTTAATATATTTATACATATATAACTTTTAAGTAACGTTCAACAAAATCTCATAACTTTCTGTTTTAAATACCAAGAACTATTACTACATTAATTCTTATAAATTAATTTCTTATAAGCGCAAAACGTTTGCAATTGTTGCCTTTATTACCTCAATTTCTTAATTCCATTTTGAGGTAACGTTCAACACAATTTAAAAGTTTTCTCTTTAAATACCAGAAACTATAATTACATTATTTTTTAATAATGACTTTTAATAAGCGCAAAAAATTTGCCATTGCTGCCATCATTGCCTCAATTTTTTAATTCCATTTTTGGGTAACGTTCTACACAATCGAATGACATTATATTTTAGATAGCAAATCTTATGATTATATTAATTTGCACACAATGATTACTTATAAGCGCAAAAATTATGCCAATTACTTAATCTAACTTTTAAGTAACGTTCAATACAATACAAAACTTTTCTATTTCAAATACCACGAGCTATTATTATATTGTTTCTATATGTTAATTTTCTTGAACGCATAAAATGATTACTATTGTATAGATTTTTTAATTTATCTTTTAGGTAACGTTCAATATAATGCAATAATTTACCTATTTTAAATACCAGGAACTGTTATTACATTGTTTTTGTTTGTTAATTTTTTTTGTTAGCACAAAGGGATTACCATTGTGGTTTAAATTTTTGAACTTAATTTCTAGGTAACGTTCAATACAATACAATAATTTACCTATTTCAAATACCCCGATCTATTATTATATTGCTTTTATATGTTAATAGTTTTGTAAGCACAATATGATTACCATTGTGGTCTCAATTTTTTCATTTAATTTTTAGGTAACTTTCAATACAATGCAATGGTTTTATATTTTAAATTCCAGGAACTATCATTGTACTATTTTGTGTATATCAACTTTTTTATAACCGCAATTTTATCTCAATTCTTTGATTTAATTTTTAGGTAACGTTAGTCACAATTTGATAAACTAGGTAACGTTCAATACAATCTAATAATTTTAACTTTTTTACATATTTGCGTTTTTCGGCTCTAAGGTTTTTTCTTATTATAAATATCAAAACTAATCAAAACTATATTACAGTATGTAGTTAAGGTAACGTTCAATACACGTATGAAGAAATTTCTTAATTAATAAGAAGCTGAAATTAGCAGATAATATCTGATACCAGAGACTATTATCATACTATTTTTTAAATATTAAAGTTTTTACGACCGCAATACGGTCCCAATATATTTTCAGGTAACGTTCAACAAAATTTGATAAGTTTCTATTTTAGCTACTAGGAGCTATTAATGCAATATTCTTTATATATTATCTTTTTTGAAAGCCCAAAAAAAAAACGCTACCAATAATGCCTCAATTCTTAATGTTAATTTTTTGGTAACGTTCAATACAATCTAATAATTTTAACTTGTTTACATGTTTGTGTCTGTCGGCTGTAAAGCTCTTTTTTATTTTAAAAATCAAAACTAATCAAAACTATAGTGCAGTATGTAGTTAAGGTAACGTTCAATACATATATGGATGAAGGAACTTCCAAAGTAATAAGAAGCTGAAATTAGCAGATAATATCTGATAGGATTTAACAACATCTTCTGAATTATTTAAAGTGCCCTTATCGAATTCGCTTAAAAATGTACTTCAGCTCAAGGATTTATTTTATTTTAAAATTTCCCTGACGGTATTATTTAGCTTTTGAAATTTATAAAAATAGTTTAACTGCTTGTTTATATTTAATTTAATATCTTAACAAACAGAAAATGA
Source organism: Linnaemya vulpina (assembly GCA_963675445.1). Lineage (NCBI taxonomy): Eukaryota > Metazoa > Arthropoda > Insecta > Diptera > Tachinidae > Linnaemya > Linnaemya vulpina. Next base: position 69,582,322 of record OY776280.1, on the reverse strand, counting down.
AAATTTTATTAAATAAATTATTATTACAAATAAAGAAAATAAAAATATCTTTCAAGTGAAAGTTTTCTAAATTGTTATTGGAATTTCGATTTTGTCTTGTTTAAAAATGTCTCAATTTCTCTCCCTTTTAGCACTTCCAGGAATCGAAGCAATTCATTTGCTCGACTTTTTTTAAATTCAAGAAAATTTCTATGAAACTTTAAAAAGTTTTTGCCATGTCCTGTTTTCCTAAAACTCCATATAAATCAAAATAAATTTCATTTGTTTATTTCCTTTCCATTAAAGTTCCATTTTCCTGCTTTTCCTCTGCCCAAATGATAAGAAAACAATCCGAATTTATGGTACGAAAGAGTTATTGGAAAATGTTCTTGGGCATTTCCTTAAGATTTTAAGATGATTTTCGTCTATAAATTTTCCTTTTTTTGTTCTCACAAGTTTGTTATTGTTTCATTTTCCGATGTGTTTTTGTTTTTGTTGTTGTTGTTTTTTGTGTTTTCTATATTTTTATTTTAAATAAAGTTAAACCAGCAGCTGAAAAATGAGGGAAACTTTCTTTTTTACCTAAAGTCAAAGACCTTAAAACGAACACACTCACACACACACACACACACACACACACACACACAAACACACACTCACACAACTACTCGAAGAGAATAAGTAAAAATAGTAACTGCAGACCGACCATTCATATATTATTCACCCACTTTTATAAAAGTGTTCTAGTTTTTGTAGTTGCTGGTATGTGTCGGTAAAATAACAAGAAGAAAATGTGCACCCTACATTCTGTACTTGTGAATCAGGCGATTGTTTTGAGTCATACATTAAGCAAATAATAAACCCTCCCCGTACTATTTGATAAATAACATTTATTTTTAGCCCTTCAAAGTAGTCTCTGTCACATACAGTATACGAGGTCTATTCAATTACATAAGGTAAAGTTTATATGTTCTCAATAAAAAGGATTAATATAAAAATAAAATATTTATTTGTTTATTTATATTTAGTCCTTTAACAGATACTATGTGCGAGGTCTGTTAAAAAATTTAGGTTAAATTTATTTATTTTTCAAAAACATTTATATAATCATGAAACTCTATTTTGCCATCTTCATATAGTCCCCATAACACACAACATACGAGGTATGTTCAATTACCTACGGTAAACTTTATATATTCTCAACAAAATTAATATAAATAAAAAAAAAAAATTATTTATTTATTTTTAGTCCTTTACTAGATACTATGTACGAGGTCTGTTCAAAATATTAGGTTAAATTTATTTATTTTTTAAAAATATTTATGAAATCAGGAAGTTCTATTTCGCTACCTTAAATAAAGTCTCCATCATATACAAAATACGAGGTCTGCTCAAATGTATCAGTTAAAATTTATATATTCTCCACCAGAAAGAAAAAAAGTAATAATAACAACAATAAAATTTACTTATTAATTTATATTGAGCCCTTTTCCAAATACTATATGCGAGGTTTGTTAAAAAAATTACGTTAAATTTATATATTTCTCAAAATCATTTATATATAAGCTTATATATAATCATGAAGCTCTATTTTGCCATCTTCAATATAATCGCCATTAGACACATACGAGGTCTGTTCAATTATATAAGGTAAACTTTATATATTGCCAACATATAATAAAAAAAAATTATTTATTAATTTATGCTTCGTCAGATACTATGTACGATAGTTTGTACGACATCTGTTCAACAAATATGGTTAAATTTATTTTTTCTCCAGCATATTTTCCCCATCACATACAATATGCGAGGTCTGTTCATATATATTTGTTACTTTGTTTGCTGTGTATTATCAAAAATATATATTTATTTATTAATTTATATTTAGTCCTTTCTCAGATCTATGTACGAGGTCGGTTCAAAAAACTAGGTTGAATTTATTTTTTCCCAAGAAAATTTATATAATTATGAAGCTCTAATTTATATTTAAAACAAAATTTATTAATTAATAATTTTTTAATTAATCCTTTCCCAAATGCTATGTATGAGGCGCGTTCAAGATATTAGGTTAAGCTAATTTTACAGTATGCGAGGTGTGGTTAATTAGATACGTTACTTTATATATTATAAGAAAATATTTATTTATACATTATTATATATTTAGTCCTCTTCCAGATAAAATGTACGAGGTGTGCTCAAAAAAAAGGTTTTGTTTATTTTTTCTCAAAAATAAGTTCTATTTTGCTACGAGGTCTCTTAAAAAAATCGAAATTTAGTTTTTCTAACTTGTCTTCTTTCAACTAAGCCCTTCTTGTATATGTATGCGAGGCCTGTTCATATATTAAGACACGATAACTGTTTATTTATTCATTTAAAGTAGCCCTCGTTAGATGCAGTGCACGACGTCTGCTCATATAATATGGTAAATTTTTGTTAACAGGACACGTTTTTTTCAGTTTATCAATTCCTATTTTGCGCCTTGAAAAAAGTATTCTATATTATGTAAGACGTCTGTTTAGAAAGTCGCGCCTTAAAGGTAGTTTCTCATAGATGTAAGAAAGTATGGTAAATTTTAATTTACAAAAATATTTATTTTTTTCGTGTTTATGAATTCCTATTCTGTGCCTTGAATGTATTCTTTAGATATTATGTACGACGTCTGCTCAGAAAGTATGGTAAATTTTAATTTACAAATATATATTTTTTGTTTTAAAAAAAATCAATTTCTATTTTGTCCCGCCTTAAAAGTAGTTTCTCATAGATATAACATGCGAGGTCTGTTCAGAAGGTATGGTAAATTTTAGTTTACAAAAAATATATTTTTTTTGTTTTGTTTACGAACTCATATTTTGTGCCTTAAATGTAATATTCTTTAGATATTATGTACGACGTCTGTTCAGAAAGTATGGTAAATTTTAATTTACAAATATATATTTTTTGTTTTTTTTTAAATCAATTTCTATTTTGTCCCGCCTTAAAAGTAGTTTCTCATAGATATAACATGCGAGGTCTGTTCAGAAGGTATAGTAAATTTTAGTTTACAAAAAATATTATTTTTTTTTGTTTATGAACTTCTATTTTGTGCCTTAAATGTAGTATTCTTTAGATACTATGTACGACGCTTGTTCAGTAAGTATGGTAAATTTTAATTTACAAAAATATTTTTTTTTTAAATAAATTTCTATTTTGTCCTGCCTTAAAAGTTGTTTTTCCCATAGATTGAATATATGAGGTCTGTTTAGAAAATATGGTAAATTTTAATTTACACAATTTTTTGGTTTTTTTTTAAATCAATTTCTATTTTGTCCCCCCTTAAAAGTAGTTGTTTATTGATGGAACATCGAGGTGTGTTCAGAAATTGAGCAAAATTTTGATTTTCCTTATAGATTTGTTGATTTGTAATTATCTAATTTCCCTTATTTCAAACTAGTTTCCCCTCGGATATAATGTACGAGGTCTGTTCAAGAAAGCTGGGTAAACTTTTGCAAGTCAATATTTTTTTATTCATCTATTCTATCTCCTTCAAAAAGAGTCTCCCTCGGATGTGTAGTTCCTCCCAATCAAGGCAGTTCGGGTGTGCATGTTTGGGTATATCCTCGAGTGATTTTGTCTTTTCGAATAACGCTATCCTTTTTTTTTGGGCATTTTTAATGTTGGGAACAATTCATCAATTCCGAGATCTAATTACTATAGGGTTTGCTTATAGTGGCCGTAAACCTGCAGTTACTTCCTTCAAAATTACAGAAGTATTGGTTTCTTTATCTGCAGCCTGATTCTGTTTATATTGTTGGCAACTTATGCCGGAATTTACTTAAACAAAAACATTGAAAAAAATCGTAACAATGAAATAAAGTTTTTCTCGTGTTTCCTGCAAGATGAAAGAAGAACTTTTTTGGTCTCCTTTTTCTAACGAATTGTATGTGTGTCACAAAAATACCTTTTACATGTTAAAAAGGCAAAGGAAATTTCTTTAATAATTTTTATAAATTTTTTTCTACCAAATTCAAGTGTATTTTTATTTTATTTTTTCCTCTATTTCAACAGCAACTTTTTCTTTAAAACAGGCCAACAAGTTACGAGTGGATTTCTTTCTTCGTTGTAAGTTTTTTAGTAAAAGAAGAGAAAAAAAAACTTGCAGCTGAAAACAAAGTGACAACATGGCCGAAACACACAATATAAACCAAATTTTACTGCCTCCTTATTCTTATTTATTTTTCTTGGCTTGTCTTGTAATTGTTGGCCAGAAGTAGTTGTAATCATTTTCTTGTTCTTCTTCTTAACTTTTCTTTGTATTTATTTAACTGGAATCATTTTTTTTTTCGTTTTCGGTTTTCGTGGTCTTAAAACAACATTCACAATAATAAATAAGAACTTAACGAGAACTTATAAAAAAAAAATGTATGGCATTTTAGTGAGAAATGCATTTTAATGAGAGTGATAAAAATTTATTTGTTTTCCGAATGCACCAGGAAAATGTCTTCTTTTTTTTTTGAGAGTTCCACGGTAGACTTTGAGTGGAAATACGAGTGAGTACAATTGCGAATGGCGGTAAAAATTGTTCGCATAAAATTTTTTCCAAAAGTGTCTGCACACATACAAATACATAAATTACATGTGGTGTGTGTGGGTTAATATGTTTTTTTGGGGGTCTGTTTGTCTATTTCGTTTCTCTTTAATGCCACCGCATTTTTGAATAGAACCTGCAGCACATGGAAAATATTTCCAACTCCGTATGAGTTAAAGAGCTTAAATCAATTAAAAGGAAAATGCAATAAACAGCGTAAGAAGAGAAAAAAAAAACTCAGCAGATAACATTACAGCGGGCAACAACAATTTTATTTTATTTTTTGGCAAAGAATTAAAAACAACTTCTTCATTTCTTGCAAAATTGCTAATCTCATCTGACTTAAAGCCAAAAAAAAAAAAAATTATAATTGAATTTTAAATTAAAAAAAATTATATTTTAAAATGTTCACAATATTTTCATAATAATTTCTGTATCAATTCTGCCGTAAATTTGATTAAAAATATTTGCAATAGAAAACATCTTATATTTTTCCGTCTTATAAGAAAAAACAATTTTTTACAATCGATTAATAGATTACCCGGTTAACTAATATTAGTCGATTACTAACCGATTACAGCAAAGAAGCGACAGATTAACCGATTTTAGAAAAAAAAAACAGTTGCATTATTTGAATACCCAAATCAATACCAAAAATATTTGAAACGACAAGGTAACGTTCAATACTTAAAACGTATAAACAAACAAATCTTTAAGGAAACTATTTTTAATCGATTTTATTTTAAACGATTACTGACCAATAAAACCGAAATCTCTATTAATTAAACAAGCGATTAATGGGTGAAGGCAAAATGCTTAATATTTGAATACCCTAATCAATACAGATAAAATTTGTAAAAGCAAGGTAACGTTCAATACTTAAAACTTAAAACGAATAACTTATTTAAGACACGAAATTTTGTATATATAAACAAAAAACTTTAATAAATTCCCAGAAATTTAAAATAAGCGAAGTAACGTTCAATACTTACATATTGAAGCTAAAGGAAAATTTAAGGTTAACAATTTTTCCAATCGATTAAATAATCGCCCGATTAAAGAAAATGTTAAAAGAAAATTTAAAAAAATCAGGTAACGTTCAATACTTAAGAGCTCAAGGCTAAGAGTAAATTTTTTAATCGTTTAACCGAAATCAATATTTTACTGAACGATGAAAGCAAAATCTTGATCAATTAATTAGCCGATTAAGGGATTTAGACAAAAGCCTAACGGATTGAATACCCTAATCCACACAGCGAAAATTTTTCAAAAGCACGGTAACGTTCAATACATGAAACTTAAAACGAAAAAAAATAATTACATGCACGAAATTTTTTATATATAAACCAAAAACTTTAATAAATACCGGGAAATTTTTAATAAGCGAGGTAACGTTCAATACTTAAATATTGAAGCTAAGGGAAAATGTAAGGTGAACAATTTTTCTAAAAATTATATAATCTTTCGATTAAAGTAAAAACTTAAGAGAAAATCTAAAAAAGTCAGGTAACGTTCAATACTTAAGAACTCAAGGCTAAGAGAAAATTTAAGGCAAATAATTTTTTAACCGTTTAACCAAAATTAATATTTTATTGAACGATGAAAGCAAAAGTTTGATCAGCCGATTAAGGGATTAAAGCAAAAACCTAATTGAATTTGTAAGAACAAGGTAACGTTCAATATTTAGCTTGAAACGAATAGAAAATTTAAGGTCACAATTTTTTAATCGACTAACAGAATAAAGCAAAAACTCGATTAGCTAATCGTCCGAATAAAGCAAAATCTTAATTGATTGAATATCAGGAAATTAAAAAAAACCAAGGTAACGTTCAATACTGAAGAGTTAAGTTCAATACTAACCGAAAGTTTAAGGTAATTTTTTTAGTGTTTTCAAACGATTAACAAAAATTAACCGATTACTAATCCATTAAAGCACAATTTTGAAGAACTAATCGCTCTTTTAAGGAAGTAAAAATTGTTTTAATACGCTCAAGAAAATTGTGAAAAAACCAGGTATCGCAACTTTAAGAAATAATATTTATTAATCGATTATTCATAAAACAACAATAAATTGATTTCCAACCGATTAAAGCGAACCTCAACTATTTAATCGATCGATTAATCGATTAAAAGAACAGTTTCATTATTCGAATACCCAAATTAATGCCGCGAACATTGCAAAGGCATGGTAACGTTCAATACTTAAAACACCAGGCTAAACGAATATTTGCAGAATCAATTTTTTTAATCGACTAACCAAAACTAATCGCTTAAAATTAAAGTAAAATTTCGATTAAATATTTAACAAATTAAAGCAAAACGCTAATCGTTTGAAATCCTCTTATGCATACGGAAAAAATTGGTAGTAACATTCAACACTAAGAGCCTAAGGCTAAGCGAAAGTTTAACGAATCGATTAAAACACGATTTCGTGTAAATTAATCGGAATAAAAGAAAAGCTCAATTGATTCAATACCCTTCTGAATGCAGGGAAGGTTCGAAAAAACCGGGTAACATTCATTACTTAAAACTTACATCTGAGCGAATATTTTTGGGGACACCCTGAATGTTATCAAATATTCGAAAAAACATGCATCTAAATGAATATACAAGAAACATATTTTTTAATCGTCTAACCAAAATTAATCGTTTACTGAGCGAGGAATGTAACGTTCAACACTAAGAACTTAAGGCTAAGCGAAATTTTAAGGGATTTGTTTCTAATCTTTTTAACGAATAACAAAAAATTACCCGATTAATAATCGATTAAAGCACAATTTTCAAAAATTAAGCGCCCGATTAAGGGAATGAAACAAAAGCTCAATGGATTTAATATCCTTCTCAATACAAAGAAGGTGCGCAAAAACCGGGTAACATTCAATACTTAAAACTTATATCTTAGCGAATATTTTTGGGGACACCCTGAATGTTATCAAATATTCGCAAACATTTTATTCTGCATTCTCTGGCTTTTAATATTTAGCAATTAACACGATCCATATAAAAATAATAAAATTTCTACAATTCAAGTGAGAATCACTCACACATACACATGAACACATACACATGAATACACACACACATACACAAGTGTTTCAATAAAATCTACTCGTATGATGTTGTTTATCGCCATTTTTATCGCCGCTTAAATGTTTTTCTTTTTGTTAAGTTGTTCAGCCTCTTTTTTTCCTGTTGCTGCCGTTCATTTCAATTATTTATTTTCCGTCTATCATCAATCAAATGGCAGCTGGAATTAATATCAATCATACGCCATGTATTCTCCAAAAAGTTGAAATTGTTAGTGTGTGTGTGTGTGTGCATGTGTGTGTGAATAATAATAGCCAAAACAATCGACAACGTTCAAGTGATAAATGTGAAGCAGAAATATTGAAAAATATATGCAAATCGAAAGCAAAAAGAAGTGTGAAACAGAAAAAAAAATATGTATGAAATATTTGAAACAAAAACAAAAAAAAAAAAATTTATAAATAAAAATAAAAAATGGCTCCCACTGTAACATCATAAGAAGGCCAGCGAGTGCTTTAAGAATTTATGTGTTTTTTTAAGCCTTTAAAAATATATCTTTTTGAAATTTATCTTTACAAAAATAATTGAAAAGTTTTTTTGAAAATACTTTTGATATTTTTACTGAAAATGTTGTTGTTGTAAAATGGCGACTTTTGTTTTTTATATTTAAAATTATTTTAAGAGGTATTTTCTGCGTTTTTAATTTCTTTTCACGGCCTTGTTAAGCATTTTTGTTTTCATAGCACACACACACACACACACACACATACATACACACACTCCCACACACACACACATTAGCATACAAACAAAAAGCTGCTGCTGCCTTAATTCACACTCCGGCTTAGAAATTAGTTTTTAATTATATCGCACAATAGAACGCACCGTACGCACGTTCCCAAAAACCCATGGAAATTATAATCAAGAGTGTGCGGTTTCATTATGAATGGGAAATTGTTTCCACTTCCAACCACATAAATTTTATGTTTTTTTTTTTTTTTGATAATTTGAAATTCTCTATTAAGCGAAAGTGTTATTATGACATTTGAAATGTGTAACGAAATAGTGAAAATAAAAATGGGAAATTTTGTATTGTGCTTTTTTCTATGTACGAATAACCGGAGATATGTTATTCGTATTTAGGAAAAATATTTATTCTGCTGTTAGCGGGGAAGCCAGCCAACGCAAAGTGATTCGTAAAAAAAAAATCTCATTTTATCCTAAATTTCAATTATAGAAAAATTTATTGTTTTAAGGAAAATTCAAGCGATGCCGTATGATTAATTTTAATTGTTTAACGGGTGAGTTTTTTGTTCTTCTTCTAGGATTTTTATTTTATTCTAAATTTGAATTATAGAAAAATTGATTTTATCTAAAGATACGCCTGCGGTGGCGTATGATTAGTTTTAAATATTTAACGGGTGATTTTTTATTTTTCTTCTTCTTTTAGGATTTGTATTTTATTCTAAATTTGAATCGTAGAAAAATTGATTTTTCTGAAGGAAAATTCATCCGGTGGCGTATGATTAACTTTAACTATTTAACGGGTAACTTTCTTATTTTTCTTCTTTTTTCTAGAAGTTATATCTTATTCTAAGATAGAATTCTGCGCTGGCGCATGATTAATTTTATGTATTTAACGCGTGATATTTTTATTATTCTTCTTTTATTAAAATTTGAGTTTTATTTTAAATTTGAATCGTACATTTTTCTTAATTTCTCAAGGAAAATTAATGCGGTGGCGTATGATTGATTTCAATTATTTAACGGGTGATTTTTATTTTATTTTATTCTTTTAGAAATTGTGTTTTATTTTAAATTTGAATTGTAGAAGAATTTATTTGATTTGATTTGATTGAATATGATTATATTTAACTAATGAACGGGTGACTTTTTTAATATTTCTTCTTCTTTTAGAATTTTCTTTTATTCTAAATTTTAATTATAGAAAATTGATGTTTCCTAAAGAAAGTTTCTGCGGTGGCGTATGATTAGTTTTAATTTTTTAGCGGGTGATTTTTTTATTTAAATTTTTTTTCTAGAATTTGTATTTTATTCTAAATTTGATTTGTAGAAAAAGTTATTGATTTTTCTTAACGAAAATTTATGCGGTGGCGTATGATTATATTTAATTATTCAACGGGTGACTTTTTTAATATATCTTCTTGTAGAATTTTATTTTATTCTAAATTTGAATTATAGAAAAATAGATTTTTCCTAAAGAAAATTCATGCGGTGGCGTATGATTAGTATTAATTATTTAACGGGTGATTCTTAAATATTTCTTTTTCTTTCAGAATTTTATTTTAAATTTGATTGGTAGAAATTTTTTTAAATTCCCAAGGAAAATTCACGGAATGGCGTATGATTAATTTTAACTATTTAACGGGTGATTTTTTATTTTTCTAGAATTTTTATTTTATTATAAAATTGAATCGTAGATGAATTTATTGATTTTTCTAAGAAAAATTCCTGCGGTGGCGTATGATTAATTTTAATTATTTAACGGGTGATTTTTTAGTTTTCTTTTATTCTCTAAAATTTTTATATTATTCTAATTTTGAATCGTAGAAGAATATCTTGATTTTTCCTAAGGAAAAATTCATTTGGTGGCGTGTGATTAATCTTAATTGCACAACTAAATTCTAATTAAAATACTTAAATTCTAATTAAAAACTATTTTTATTGATAGATTTTTTCTCAGTGTATGCTTTATATCGAATATTTTTTATAACGAAAAATAAATTTGTCCATCAAGTCAATGTCTTCGCAGCTTTTAAAAAATATTTTATCGTTAAAATTTAAGGAGTTCTTATGCTGGAGCTTAAATGTGCAGTAAAAAAAATTTCCATAAAATGAGCTGAAAGAATTTTTTTTTTCCCCGAAAATATGAAGCGTTACATTAACCACAAAACAGGGCATCGGGCAGGGCAACAAACTCATTTTTTGATGCAAGAAAATATTGAAAAACTTCAGCAGCATTCGTTTGGGGTTTCTTTCGTTTTAGCCAACTGTCGGTGTTACCTGAGTTTAAGATTTAGACTGGTATTTGATTTTTTTCCGTATTTTTTTAAGAAAGTTTTTCTCAGGGATTTTTTGTTCGTGTGCACGTACAACATGTTAACATATTTTTAAGTACAAATTTCAACAAAAATTTCAGAATACTCGTTAAGCAAAAGTCTCACAGTGAAATAGAAAAAGTTTTTGGTTTCTTTGTTGTTGTTGTTGTTATTTTATTTTCTTGTTATTGTACCTTCAGCAGCAACATGGCACACAAATACCCGAAAGTATATTTTCATTTCTCATGCAAAACTGTTTATTTCAAAAAAAAAAAAAAAAAGTCCCACAAGTCAGTTGTTGCAGTTGTACTTGTTGTTGTCTGCTTATATGGCCTAATATGGCCCGAAATGAAGTACTTGTGAGTTAAGATATGTTTTGTCTGCCAAAAAAAAAAAAAAAGAAAAGAACAGCCCATTTCCGCACAGTCTTTGTCTACACCAGCTGTTGCATGCTCTTCAAACGTGCCTGGAATTGACATTCAATACGGCTGCAGGCCAACTGAAAAGTGCCAACATCGTCTGTACGAAAAGAGGAAATGTGTCTTCAGGGATATCAACATATCGGTTTTTGGCAACAGAACTGCACACGGCAGCATGATGTTCGGTTGGAAGCTATTAATTTTAAGAAAACAGCTTAAACGAAATACCATAAATTTGTTGCTGCACTTTCACAGCAAGAAAAAAAAAACAACAAGAGAATATTTTTTACAATAAAAATATCTTCTTCTTCTCCTTAGAAAAATATCCTTAATATCATTAATGACACCCGTTAAGCAAAATGTTTACTCGATAACAAAAACAGTCAGTCGATATATAAAATTATTTTTATAGGAAATGTGTTTGGTGGCGTATGATGAATATTAATTACTTTCAATACCAAAGCAACGGTACTTTTACTTCAGGGCTGGAAAGTTTTCTTTTTTTTTACTTATCAATTTCTAGTTACTCTTGACTTCTAAAATAATATTTTAATAAAAGTTGTTTTAATTTGAAACAACAATTTCTTTTTCAATTACACGCGTTTTGCTAATCAATTTCAATGCCTTCCTTCAGTAGGGGTTTTTCTTGTCTGTTTTACTAGAGTTTTTTTTCAACTTTAAATTTTCTCTCTTCAATAATCCAACATGACTGTTCTCTTTACTTTAAAATTTTTTGTTAAATATATTTCAATAAACAAAAAAAGAAAGAAATAAAACAATCGCAACTTTTACTGCACAGGAAAATTTTTTCATATATGGGAAATTTACTATATCTCAAAAAATATTTATTGAAATGAACTATTGTACTCTTGAATGTCTGCAGGTGATAATAATGAAGAAATAGTAACATTTCCTGCAAAGGGAAATTTTTTCACCTAGGGGAAATTTGCAAAAATGCAACAAAACATTTATTCAATGAAAGTATAATGCTGTTATACATTCAAAGATGACAAAAACAACAAGTTTTAATATACATCACAAAGGGAAATTTCCTCTTGACGTGGGAAATTTACTATATTTTCAAATATATTTATTGCAATTACTTATGATGCTCTTGAATGTTTGCCAGTCTAAAAACTAATGAATAGCAACTTTTCCCACAAAGGGAAGTTTTTGCAAGCATGGGAAATTTAGCAAAATTTAGAGCATATTGCTTTAAATCGCTGTTATATATTCAAAGAAGACAAAAATAATATGTTGCAATATACATCAAAAGTAGAAATTTTTCCCCGCTATGGGAAATTTACTATATTTTAAAATACATTTATTTAAATTATTTATTATGCTCTTGAATGCTTGCCAGTCATAATAACTAACGAATAGCAGCTAAACGTAGAAAGGGAAATTTGTTCAAGTATACGAAATTTACTATAATTTGTGGCATATTCTCAAAGATAACAAAAATAATATGTTACAATATACACCACAAAGGGAAATTTTTTCCTGCTATGGGAAATTTACTATATTTTCAAATATATTTATTTAAATTATTTATTATGCCCTTATATGTTTGCCAGTAATACTAACTAATGATTAATAACTAGTCTAAAAAGGGAAATTCTTCAAGTAAGTAAAATTTAGTAAAAACCTTAGATATTTGTTTAAAATAAGTATTATGCTGTTATATGTTTAAAGATGACAAAAACAATATATTGTAATATACACCAAAATAGGGAAATTTTGTCCTGGTATGATATATTACTTATTATGCTCCTAAATGTTTGCCAGTGATAATAGCTAACAAATAGCAATATTTTCTACAAAGGGAAATTTTTTCAAAGCATGGGAAATTTACAAATATTTCAAACGTTTTGTTTTAAATTAACTTTTATGGTCTTGAATATACTTAAAATATTTAAAACATAAAAATAATTTTTTATATATGGTAATATCCCACTAAGGTACATTTTTCAAGTGTGGGATATTTACAAAAAACTCAAACGTATTAATTTAAATTGAATAGCGCGTTACGAGGCCTTTTAAGAAGGCAATAACTGAAAGTTTGAAAATTTCCCATATTAGGAAATTTTTTCTAATGAGGGAAATTTAGTAAATTTGCAAAAACAGTTTTTCAAATTTAGTATTATGCCTTTGAGTGTTTGGAGAGGCTATTAACTAAGAAGTACAAGGTTTTTCTCAAAGGGAAATTTCTCCAACGTGGGGAAATTTGCAAAGTTTTCAAACATATTTATTATATTTAATATAAGTCAGTCCACAAGAATATTTTTAGCTTTCACAGCAACATTTATTGTTACTTTCTTCCAACACCATTTCCATTTCTGTATAAATTAATAATATAATTCATTATTAGGCTTATCTCGCTTGTGTGCATGTAATTTGAGTTGTGTTAATAATTTAGAAATTTTTTACAGAAAATATACCAGAAATTAGATCACCGTAGTCATCAGTGACAAAAGCAAATTACAATGACATTGATAATGGCACGAGTACAAAAACAAAAATTATGTACAACATAAGAAGGGAAGCAAACGGAGATATACCAGCGTCATATAATATTACACAAAAACAACAACAGCAACAGCAGCCATATTAAATATTTAAACTCAATATAAAGTCAACGAAATGATACGGTCATTACAAATGTAAGCATGCCACAGTGGGACGATTTCCACCTGACTTTCATACAAAATATTGTGCAGATTTACATTTCTAATACCATTTTCGACAAGCAACCCCACTGTTGCTTAACATGAAACATTCATAAATATTTGAAATACTCATCGCAACCACAAGAGCAGCATTGTTTTGATGTTGATGTTTAACCTCAAATGAAACGCACATAAACATGACAATGATGTCCTTAAATTGTCCTTACAAAATATTAAATTTTATGCCAGGAAATAATTGCTCACACAGCACAGGCTGGTACACACCCCCGTACTCGTGTATGCGGTAAATTAATTTATAAATTTTTAATTTCTAAATATTAACAGAAAAAACTATTTCATGTTTTTGAAATGTTAAAAACCAATTGGGAAATTTTTATTAACCGTATTTTTTTAAATAATATAGTATATCAGCTCCAAATGAATCTAATATTGTATATGTTTAAAATGTTTTAGATAAAATTTTCCAAAAGGAAATTTTTTTATCAGTTATAATTTTTTAAATAGTTTGGGACTCATAATAAATAGAATATTTAATGAAGAAAAATTTTGTGTTATATCAAATTAAAAACATATGTAAATTTCCTATACTCAAAAATAAATTTCCCTTCATGGAATTTTAAAAATGTTTATTTAGTATATTTTTTTGTAAAATATTTCATATATCAGTTTTAAAGAAATGGAATATATGTGTCCAAAAGGCTTTAGGTAAATTTTCCCTCAAAGGAAATTTTATTTGTTTGGATTTTAATTTTCTTAATTGCTTAAATTTATGTTTTATAAACTTATTATCAAAAATATATAGAGATTTGTCATATTCAAAAAATTTCCCACCATGAAATTCGAAATTTTTTATTAAAAATATGTTTTTTAAAAAAACACTTCATATATCAGCTTGAAAGAAATCTAATATAAGTTTTTAAATATGTGTAAGTAAAATTTCCCTCAAAGGAAATTTTGTTTGTTTTATTTTTAATTTTTAAAATAGTTTAGATTTATGCTTTATGCACTTATTATCAAAAAACTAGAAAAAATTATAGAGATTTGACATATTGAAAAAATTTCCCATTAAGGAATTCGAAAAATTTTTATTAAAAATATTTTTTCTGAAACACATTCCATGTATCAGATTGAAAGGAATCTAATAAAAGTCTTAAAATGGTTTTAAGTAAAATTTCCCTTAAAAGGAAATTTTGTTTGTTTTGTTTAGAATTTTAAAAATAGTTTAAATTTATGTCTTATGCACTTATTATCACAGAGAAATAAAAAAAATTATAGAGATTTGCCATATTCAAAAAATTTTCCATTATGGAATTTGGAAAATTTTTATTAAAGATACGTTTTCTGGAAAATATTTCATATATCAGCTTAAAAGAAATCTAATATAAGTCTTCAAATGGCTTTAAGTGAAATTTCCCTCAAAGGAAATTCTATTTGTTTTATGTATAATTTTTAAAATAGTTGAAGTTTCAGTCTTATACATTTATTGGCAAATAACATCTCGTGATATAATAATTTTTATACATGGAAAATTAAAAAATATATATATGTATACAAATTTCCCATACCGAAAAAAATCTCTCAGAGAATTCGGCAAATTTTTATTAACAATATTTCATTAAAAATATTTCGTATTTAGGGTTATATAGTTTTCGTATGTGTGTGTTTAAATAGTTGCAGATAAAATTTCCTTAAGGGAAATTTTATTTAGTTCGTTTACAATTTTGAAAGTAGTTAAAAATTAGGTCTTTTATACACTTTATCACAAGAATATCTCATTATGGGAGCAAAATATACAATTCTTGTATATAAAAAGAATTTCCCCAAAGCGTTATAATATCTTTTATAAATTTCCCTAGTAAAATATGTAAGCGCATAATGATTAAACGCTCTTAAAACGTTGAAAGTTCTATGGCGGTACATTTTTAGGGTTTTTGTGAGAATTTCAAAGATTGGGATATATACACGAAAAATTTAAAGGAGCTATAGGAAGTCTGAAATTCTTCTGAAAGAAAAGAATTAATGGGATTTTTTTCATAAAGATGCGGTAGAATATATAAATGAAATTCGGCTGTACAAAATGTTTCCTTTTTCATTGGCTCTAATTGTAAATGTTTATGTGTACGTGTGTATATGCGTACTTGTGTGTGTGCGTGTGTGTACTCATATTGACGTACGAAATGTTCGCCAAAGGTAATTTGTTTATGTGTGCGTTTATTTGATATTTGACCTTTTCAGAGCCAAGTTGATAGTCATTTTAGGTAAACGAAAGCAACAATTTCCCCAACAAAAATAAATACAAAAGGAAAACAAGGAAAAACATCATTCAAATATTTAGTTGTTGTTTTAAATTTGTTATTTTTAAGGTTAATAAATTTTGCATAAAAATCCCTTTTTCTTTGATTTAATTAAACATCATGTTGCCTTTTAAAATATTTATGAAGAAAAGTCAAGCCTCTTAATCTGGTTATAAATTAATTAGAAATTAAATATTAAAGAGTACAAGAAAAAGGAGAAAGAGAGAGAGAGAGAGAAATGCCAGGGTGTGTAAAACGTTGCTCGTTTGCTTGCAAGCAGTTGATTTAAAGGCTGCCAGAAGGGTGGTGGTACGCATCCCCTTGTAATTTAGGCTGAATTTCACCAAAAATTTCCTTTTACATCCTACAATTATTCCGATGTGTTGCATTCATATGCTATCAGTTAATATTTGCCAAAAGAATTGAGCAAAAATTGTTCGTTAAATATTTGCCATTTCGAAATGTGTATTTAGCAAATTCAGGGAAATTTCCTCTAATTATGAAGACGATAAAAATATTAGACTCTTGGCAAATGGAATGGATGGACATGAGCGATTGTCATGATTTCGGTGGCTGACTGGCAAAAATCATTGTTTAAAGTCTAACAAAAGCCATCACCACCAGCCGTGTACAACACCAACACTTTAGCCACATTTGACTGCTGCATGTAGGAAATATACGGACAGTATGTCAGCCAGACGGCAGGACTCTTCAAGCGTCACCGAATACACTGTTGGGGATTGAGAAGAGAAAATGCTGCTGCTGCTGTAAAATAAATGTTTAATTTGGTGCCACATTGTATGCTGTCAGCCAGTCAAAGGCAATCTTTGCCATTTGCATTGGCTGTTGTGTTGCTTGTTTAGAAATGAAATCGAAATGCTGGAAACATATTACGAATTCCGGGAACAGCACTCACACACGCACACACATGCAAGCATGCACAAACAAAGAGCATATTTAGTATCAGAATACAAAAGAAATGGTCAAAGAGACTAGAAAATATGACAACGTTTATGCGTCCAATTCAGAAATGATGGATAACAATTCTGTTTCATTAGAAACTTGGCGAATCGTAATTTAAGATTTCGTTGAACGCTTTAAGCCGATTCAAACATTTTGTATTCTATTTCTTTAAAAAGTCTGAAGATGTATGCATTTGCAAAGGATTCTGAAATATAATATTTTTAAATTTCTATGAAATATTATTAATTTTAGCAAAAATGTGATTAGTACAAAAATTACCTCAAGAAGGAAATTTATATATTGCGGGAAATATTACCGATTTCATTAATTTAATACATATTACGGCTGCCCTAATGATATTTTGAAGTTTACCAAAAATATCCCATTTAGGGAAATTTTTATTTTCACCCAAACAAGTAAAGCTCCACTTGGTTTGCATAAAAATTATAAAAACAGATGAAATTTAAAAATTTCCCTAATACCTCCCCCCTGAAACATTTATTTTCCCTTTGTAGGATAATGTACTGTTGCAGAAATATATAAAAACAGATGAAATTTGAAAATTTCCCCAATACCTTCCACCTGAAACATTTATTTTCCCTTTGTAGGAACATATACTTCTACAGATCATAAGATTTAACTAAATTTATTTAATAAATGAACACAATTGAAAATTTAATATATTTTCAATAACCCAAAAGGCTACTTTTTTCGTTTAGTTTCATCCCAGTCAAATATTTCGTTTTGTTATAATTTTTTTGAAAATTTCAGTTTCTAAAAATTTATAAGTTTTCGAAAAGAGAGGTTTTATCATTTCAATTGCCCTCAATTTTATGATTCGGCTAATATTCATACATTTGTTATTGGAGTTTATTAATATAAAATTCTATTTCCATTTAAAAAACAGCAAATATGACAAACAATTTAGCAATCTGAGCATCTATCATATTCTTACATTATAACTATTAAGAATAATTGATAAGATTAAAAGTTCTTGAAGCTTAAAAAATTTCCCTGAAAGGATATCTTCTTTTTTGTAAAAATATTCGAAAATTAGCTATAAATGTTAATTGATAAATTCATTATTTCATAAGTATTCCTTTACAAAAAAATTTCCCAAGAAGGGAAATTTTTTTTGTTTTAATTTCAGGAAAGTTTGGGTATAACTAATGTTTTGAATGCCCATAAAAAGTTTGGTCAACTTTTTTTTAAATTTCCCTTTCCGAAATTTCCATTTAACACGTTATTATTTATGATAAATTTGTTGGTTTGTTACATATAAACAAAAACAATTGAGAAAAAAAATTTTTTTATTTGTTTAAAGAAAAAATAAAAATGTCCCTTGATGGGAAATTTTATTTTCATATATTATTTATAATATATATGTATAAGATATAGTTATAACATATATTTTAAAAATATATCATAAAATTTTTGACGTATGCCAAAATTTCCTAGCGTATAGTTTCATTTGATAAAGGGAATTTTTCTCTTTGCTCTCTGTGTTATCGAAATTATTAAAATTTTTCTTATTATAGTGAATATATAGACTTTTATTCTTTATTTAAGCATAATTAACTTTTACCAATCTTTTTTTTTATATCTCTCTTGTAAAAATTGGCTTAATTCGTTTGAGTGTGTCTGGCGTCATTTGAGAAAGTGTGTGGAAATTACTTGCAATAAAACTGTGCATTTGAATAATTCAGCAAATATTCTTTAATATATTTTTGCTATAAATTTCTTTTGGTGTCCTTGGAAACTTCTCTTATAAAACTGTTAATCTTTTTCGCTAAAAACCTTCACAACTAAAAGAAAGTTTGAAAAGTAATTAGCGGCAGACAAGAAACTACAATTTATCTTTTCGTATAAAAAATTCCTTTTCAGCTTAAGCAGCGTAGGCACATCTTTACTTTGGTTACAAAAGTCTATTAAATAGAACTTTTTTATTTATTTTTTTTTTCAACAATTATTTACAAAGATTGACTCGAGCGAAAGCAAAAAGAGCAGAGAAATGCACTCTAATAAAAATATAAGAGAAAATAAAAAAATAGCAAGAAAATGCTTTCATTAGTTGACGAAACTATAAAACACTGCAAAATTGTTAATGAGTTTATGTGGCTGCGAGTGTGTGTGTGTGTGTGTGAGTATTTTATGTTAAAAGGCAAGGAAACGGAAGTGGGCTTGTTAAGCCATACCTCAGCATTGTATATAATTTATAAGACTAAACATAATGGCATGCACTCCTGCTTATGTATGTGTGAGTGTAAATAAACTAGTATGCATGAGTGTGTGCGTATGCACACTGTTTGCTGTTCGCAGTGGAGGAGAGTTGTAAAGCACTTGCAAATACTCATTTAAACACACACTTTCTTCATGCCACTGCATCGTTATTGTATGTGTCAGCACTTGTTGTTGAGTTGTGGAGCCTCTGCATGCTTAACATTGAAAATTTCCGGTTGAAAACAAATAGCAACTGACACACACACACACACACACATACACACAAACACACACTTGAAGCATTGAAACCGACGGCAGAGTGGAAAACTGCATATTTATGCTAAAAGATTGTTGCAGAAATTAAATACCAAAAAAAACAAAATGTCAACCTGCTAAAAGAAAATCTGCTGAATAGAAGAAAAGGCAGAGGAAAAATTTATATGAAAAAGAAATATTAAAATAAAAATAAATACTAAATGAAACAGGGGTTGGTTGGTTTGTGGTAATTCGGATGATTTATGAGGGTAAAATATCTGTGACGGTTGCAAATGGGTTAATTTAATATTAAATTTTTGTTAAATATTTTAATTTATGCTGGGAAAATTTGGGCAATTTTTAGCACTTTTTTTTTGAATGGCGTAACGTTATTTTGCCTACCAGCTGTTAGCCAGTGCAGCCAACATTATGAATTCTTATTAAAACAAAAACTTCTCTCTTTTCAAAGTTATTCGCTTGGTAAAAAAATACTCAATTATTAACAATCACACGCCGCAGTGTTCTGAATAAAATTGCACAAAAAGTTTTAAAATTCTTAGCAACGAATTTAAATGTGTCGCAATCGCTGTAAAATTTGACAGGGGGTACAAAAATACTTTTAAGATATTTTTTTTTTAGTTTTAAAGAGAGCTTTTCAATTCTGCTTTATTTTAATATTAAAAAAAATATAATAAGAAAAAAAACTCATTTTCTTTCTAGCAGTCAAAAAAAATTGTATAGAGACAAAAACGAAATCGAATGAAATTTTTTAATATATATAAAGTATGTTGCCCATAATTTTTTGGTAAAAGTTTAGAAAACATTTTAACATGTTGAGCACATCTACAGAAAAATACCTTTTAAATCCTGTAAATTTCATCAACATATTCCAACAATAAGAAAGCTAAAAATGTACCACAAAAGAATGTATGACGTTTCTATAAAAAAATATTTGTAGTCTAGATGGCACTACATTTTATAAGTGATAAGCTAGTGCCTCGCGAACAGTGCGCCTATATATTATAACAAAACTCTTAAATCTTATAAATATTTTGTTTTTAAAAAATAAAAATTTGCTCCGGTGGGAGCCACTCTCAGTCCATTTTATAAGACAATTCATGTTGTAAATTGTTTTTGCAAGCTCAAATGAAAATGGAGCCCTCATAGATTAATTAGAAGCATTTTCCGCGGAATAGTAGTATGGCAGACAACGGAATGTCACGTGCGAATCTTATGTCAGGTGGGAAGATTATGTCACGTGCGAAGATTATGTCACGTGCGAATATTATTTCACTTGCAAATATTGTGTTATTTGCGTGACAAGCATTATGTCACGTCCGACACGAGCAAGATGATTATGTCACGTGCGTCACAAACAATATGTTGCATGCGTCACAAAAAGTATGTCGCATGCGTCACAAACATTATGTAACATGAGTCATAAACAGTATGCCGCATTCGCCACGAACATTGTGTCACGTGCGTCACGAAAATAACGAAGATTATGTCACGCACGAAAATTTATGTCACTTGCAAATATTGTGTTGTTTACGTAACAAGTATTATGTCACGTCCGACTCAAGCAAGATTATTATGTCATGTGCGTCACAAACAGCATATAGCATGCGCCACAAACAGTATGTCGCATGCGTTATGAACGTTATGTCAAATGAGTCACAAACAGTATGCCGTATTCGTCACGAATATTGTGTCACGTGCGTCACAAATATTATGTCACGTGCGTCAGGAAAATAATGTCTCGCTATCTCGAAATAAATGATACGCGTGGCTGCGACTGAGAGCAAAATTATTTTGGGTTATAATTTTTTTTAATTTTTTTATAAATTACAATTTCAAGTCTAAACAATTTTAAAGAAATTGTCCCAAAAATAACTTCTCCGTGTGTCCTACGTGTTGACTTTTTTTCAAACTACCTTGAAAATACAAAATAAAGTTGCTGAAAATCAAAGTTAGAAAAAATGCAAAATTTTTTAACTTCTTTTTTAAAAACTGGCAGTTTGAGGGAGTTTTAAGACAGAAATTACTTTTCGTAACTGGTGTTGGATTAATTGCTAATAATTTCTTTAAATTCAAATAAGCTAATATTGCTATTTTCTATTAAAAAGTGTAAGAAATGTTGCATTTTTTTTTTAGAAAAGAAATCAAAACAAAAATGTCGTTGTTTTTGGATTCGTTTTCTAATAAACGATCATATTTATTATCACGTTCGACCTGCTGGAGATACTCTTTGTTAAACAAATAATCCACTGTATCAGGAGTCCTACCGAAAAATGTTGCATATTTTTAGGAATTTTATTTTTGCTTAAAATTGCAAAGATAGAAGAAAGATTTTATTTTGTAAAAATTTCAAACATTCATAACATTTTTCATCCAGTCGTTGTGCCAAATTGCTTTCTTGTTGTTGTTGAATTAATATTTAATTTTTCACTTAGAAAAAACATAACAAATAAAAAGATTTTACTGCCACAATTGAGGTCATTTTATAGCAAAACCAATACTAAAAACATAAACACAGAAAGAGAAAGAAAAAGAGAGCAAGAGCGAGAGATATAGGCAGAGGTAATACAAATGTTGTGGTAAAAAGATTTCTTTTGTGGTTGTTAATTCATGGTCGAATTAAAAAGTACAATAATATTTATGCCACAATATTATTATTAGCAGGATATGCAATTCGTTTGTTTGTTTGCTGCCTTTCAAAGCATAATTTTAGGCTTGCAGCCATTCACAAACAAGCCGAATTGTGAAAGAAGAGAGAGAAAAGCGTGTCCTACATTTAGGCTGATAATAATAAAAATATAAAATAAATTTAATTACAGACGTTTATTGGAATGGAAGATTGTAAAAAGGACTTTTTTGTTTGGGAAAATTAAAAAGGCAAACATATAAAAAATCAACATGACTAATTTATGAAATTAAATGATATTAAACAATTTTATTTGTCAATGGATTGGAAATAGATTTCTTTCTTTCATATTTATTTTGTAGTTGGCAAATGCCGCTTTAATTGTACTCGAACAGTGAGAAACGAGTTTTGCTGTGGAGATAATAAATGCTGCGCCCTTCACTTATACTACGTTTGATTTCATAACTGTTATAAACACCTTAAGATATGCTATATTGTTTTTATTTGTTCACAAAAGGACGATTAAAAATATGGCTGGGTTTTTAGTAAAATAAGCGGTCAATATCTATGTTTTATTCGAATAATTTTTATTCGTCTTCCACATAAACGAATAAATATTTTATTTTTATTTTAAATAATTTTTTCGAATAAATTTAATCGACTAAATTCTAATAATAAAAATAAATAATTTCCAAATTATTTTATTCGACTT
Source organism: Linnaemya vulpina (assembly GCA_963675445.1). Taxonomy (NCBI): domain Eukaryota; kingdom Metazoa; phylum Arthropoda; class Insecta; order Diptera; family Tachinidae; genus Linnaemya; species Linnaemya vulpina. The sequence continues at coordinate 69,559,496 of OY776280.1, read as the reverse complement.
TTACTTATTCGATTATTTTTCTTTCTCTTTTTTGATGAAAGAATTTTAATCGATTATATATTTTGAGAATAATTTCTTTTCAATAATTTTTTTGTTCGAATAATTTTTATTTTGAAATGGCTAAAACAATATTGAAGACATGACAATTTTTATTCGTCTTTCACATATTCGAATAAATTGTTTATTTTACTAATTTTTTAAAATTTTTACGAATATATTTAATCGATTATACATATTATCCGATTGACTTTTATTCAACTTTTACTCATTCAATTAATTTTGAATCTTTCTTTAATCAAATAATTTTTACCGACTAATTTTTAGTCGATTAATTTCTATTCTTTGACGGCTAAAATAAAAACATTTTTTCCCAGCAATTTTATCTTCGAATAATTTTGAATTTTTAGATGATAAAAATAGTGTTGAATTGATAATATTATGTTTATTCGACTTTCATGATTCGATTTCAAATTTAATCGACTATACTTTATTGAATTATTCGAATAAAACTTATTCCATTTTTAACTGGATTAATTTTTATTCTACTTTCATGCTCGCAAATAATTTTTATTGATCATATATTTTTCGAATAATTTTTTTCCGACTACGTTTTATTCGAATAATTTTTAATTCTTAAAATAGTACTGAAGTGATAATAATTTTTATTTGATTTTCATATAATGAAATTAATCTCTTTTTGCTGTTATTATTCGAATCTTTTTAATCGACTATATATTATGCAATTATTCGAATAATTTTTATTCGCCTTTTATTTAATCGACTCATTTTTATTGTACTATTATATATTAAAATGAATTTTATCGATTATATATTTTTAGAATTGTTTTTTCCGACTATTTTTTATTCGAATAATTTTAATTTTTCAATGATTAAGATGATAAGTAATTTTTTTTCGAGTTTTATTTATTTAAATGAAATGGTTTTCATCGTTAATATACTATTCGAAAAATTTTTATTCGATTAAATATTTTTAATCGACTATATATTTTTGGAATAACTTTTTTCTATTATTTTTTAATATATTTATTCGCACCATATTGAGTCGAATAGTTTTTACTCGCATGATTTTTATTCGAATAGTTTTCATTCGACTACAGCTTATTCGACTTTTATTTATTGGAGAATGAACTTTATCGACTGATATTATTCGAATAGTTTTTATTCGGCTTTTCTTTATTCGATTAAATTTTATTCTTCTATGATTTAATTAAGTAATTTTTATCGATTATGTAGCTTTCGAATAAAATTTTTGTGAGATTTTTTATTCGAAAAATTTTTATTCGAATAATTTTTATTTGACTTTTATTTACACGAATATTAACTTTTCGTCTATTTTTTATTGGAAATTTCTTTTTTACTTTTATTTGTGCGAATATTAAGTTTTCTTGTGTTTTTCATTCGATTAATTTTTATTCGAACAATTTTTATAGTTTAATAGAATTTTTACTATGTGTCACGAATATTTAGTACTAAATTAGGAAAAATATATATATTTTTTTTCTTAAATCCCTCAAATTTATTTCTTAGCCCTTGAACGTTGCCACAGTTTCATACAACTACTGATAAATGGCGCTAAGTCCTTTTCTAATATTTTTTATTACATAATCTCTGAATACCCCTTCAGATATGCTTTACTTTTTATTTGTATATAAAACGGTGGTTAGAATACGATTGCTATAAAGCAAAGCAGACGCCCGATATGTCAATTATATTTTTCTCAAATTGCATACGTACCTTAAGATATGCTTTACTTTTTATTTCAAGTCTCCTTGACTGTATGCAAAGATAATTTTTTAGTAAAAACTGAAGCTTACCTGCAATGAAGAAAGAATATATATTTAATAAATTTATTATATACTGAAAAAGAGTTTGGATTTAGAATATAAAAGTTTATACTTGTATTTGTTTTATTAACCTGTTATAAGTCGGATAAAATTTCTTATTTCTATTGTATGTTTTCGTTTGCCAGCGTTTATGTTTAGTCTTCTATTGGACTTGGACTAAACGTTATTCCTCAGTTTGTATTCATGTTCCGCTTTTCAATACCTGAAAGTTGTTCAAATATGTTGTCATTTATTGCCAAGATTTTCTTTCACTTTAAAATAAATTTCCTATCAACCCTTCTCGAAGCACTTTCTCTATTTAACTCTTTACTCGATACTGAAAATACATTATCCAAGTGTCATTCACTTTAACGTTTGTTCGGGCTGTCAGAGTGTGTATAGAAACTTTTAAATTTACTATGTACGTGTGAGTGTGCGAGTAAAAAATAGCACAAATGTCAGTTAATGCCATGACATGTATATTTAACAACCTCTACAGATAAACACACACACACACACACACACACCCATACACAAAGAACAAGTCATACATTAACACAAATTATATATAAAAATATATTCAGCTGCCAGTTTATAAGCAGCAAAAGTCATATAAAATTATATATAAAAAAATTATAAAAAGGATGTATAAAAATAAAAACTAGGAAAAGCTAATTTACCTGCTGACTTAAAAAAAAAAAAACAACAAAAAAAACTTTTATTTATTTTATTGCTTTTTTGAAAACAAATCAATAGATTCAGCAGAGATGGCTGCACTCTTATTAACAAGACTGACGTGACGTGACACATTTTCTGTCAATAACAAATGGAAAATGTCTTATTTGTTGTTATATTTTCCCGAATTAATAATTTATTTTGCAAGAAATTTGAAATGGCCGTTAGCAAAACACTTAATTTTGGCATGAGCATGTGTTTGTTCCAGCCAACTACTTGTGAAGCCTATTTTTAGGTCACACAAAATTTATTTATAAATTTATTTCTACAGCAAATTTAATACGATTAATTTTTAGTTTAAATTTAAGCACTTTAATTTTTAATTGAATTGAAAAGTCTTACTTACTTGTAATGCCAGTAATTGTCAGTAGATTTTTATATTATAAATTCTATTTGCAAAACAAATACAATAAATTTCTTGAATTAAACACTTATTTAATATATTTTTTTTTCTTGGAAAATATATCATTTGGTGTTAGATATAATTTAATTTATTTAATTTCAAATGAAAATAATAACTATTGAAAATAAAAGACCTGCTCCTTAAGACTTGTGCTAAAAAAGTAGATTTCAAAATGTTTATTGAGCCACAGTGAAGCCAAGAGCTCTCTTTGCTCACTAAGTACATGAGATTCGACTTGGACCAGAGATTGACTGAATGGATCGGTCATATGCTTAGGAACAGGAAGATAAGTTGTGAGGTTAATGATACAAGAATAGGAGGAAACGTGTGTTGCGCTACACCGCAGGGGGGAATACTATCTCCCTTACTGTGGGTGGTAACCATAAATACCCTACTGAAAACATTATCCCAGGAAGGATTTGCTCCAGTATGCTATGCAGACGATGTAGCGATATTGATAAGGGGAAACAATCCCAGAGTTCTTTGCGGAAAGGCAATAGAGGCTCTAAATCTTACTCACAATTGGGCTACAGAAAGGGGTCTCAATGTAAACTTAAATAAGAGAGAAATTTGTATGTTCACAAGAAAACGGAAGATTCCACAGATGGAACCACCGAGAGGTCAAATATCTAGGAGTAATACTCGATTGAAGATTATCCTGGAAAGACCATATAGAGAGTGAGGTAATCAGGACCCAAAGAGTCTGATCTATTGATATAAGAATCCAAAAATGGCACACTGGCTCTATACGAGTGTGGTAAGACCAATTGTGACGTACGCCTCGTTGGTATGGTGGATGTCATTAGAAAAGAAGGTGAACATCAGACATCTTCAAAAAAATACAGAGACTGTGCTGCATCGGCATCTGAGGAGCAATAAGAACCACATCAACCAAGGCGATGGAAAATATTCTATCAATACCGCCTATTGATATACAGGTTAAGTATGAAGCAGCCCTGGCTGCTACAAGATTGATAGTGATGGATGAGTGGTTGAAGAAAGAACACTTAACCAAATACCAGAGCATAATACACTTCTTACTGAGGACCAATGTTCGCATAGTTCTGTGCGACAGAATTCCTATAAGATATGTACAAACACACTGCATCACCATAATATCGGAAGGTATGGAATGTGAGAATGCGGATACAACGAACTCCACGACCAACCTGTACAAGGACAGGTCGAAAATTGGCGACCGATCGGGTAGCGGTTTCTATGACAAGGGTCGTAACTATCGCTAATACTTCCGTCTACCGGATCATAAACAGTATCTCAAAGTGAGATCGCGGCTATTACGGAAGGGATAAAATGGCTAAAGGAAATCGATAACAGACTACCGGTTCGTAAAAGCCTTTTCAGGCTTTTAAGAACGAACTTAAACAGTGGGCCATAGAATTACATACAAGAGATTTGCAGCACTCTACCGTAGGTAGGGTGACCAGAATTCTATGGGGAGACCCAGATGGTAAAAGGACAAGAGGGATCCTGACATTGAGAAGGCCAGTAGTGCGGAAACTGGTTCATTTGATAACAGGACATGCAGAGCCTGTCAGGAGGAGGACGAAACACTGGAGCACTATTTGTGCCACTGTCCAGCTTTCAACCAGGTCAGAAGACAAGTATTTAATCAGGGGATAATACAGGAGATGGAACTTCTTAGGGGCTCCAACTGGAGGGACTTAAGAAGATACATTGAAGAGACTAGGTTCCTAATGTAACCAAATCCTAAGGTTTTTTTTTAGAAGGTACAAAGGAGGTCCCATAGAATGGTGACTCCTAACTATAGAGTGCACAACAAGCCTATCGTGGCCTAGGTGTAATCCTTGTGAGGATTGGGATGACTTATGCCCCTCTTCTTCAACCTAACCTAACCTAACCTAAGTACATTAGGGAGGTCCACTGCAGCAAGCTTAGACAACATCTTGGAGGTATAGAACAAAATGTCATATGTAATATCTATTTGGAAAATATTTAATTGATTTTTATTTATTGATACCATATTGATTTCGGTAATTTTTAATTGAAAAAATTTTATTCGAATAATTTTTATTCCAATAAAATATTTTTATTCCAAAACTTTTTGTTCTTTTAATCTTATTTGAATAATTTTATTCAAATCAATTTTGTTTGAAAAAATTTTACTCGAATAATTTTTAATCGAATACCATATATTCGAATAACTTTTATTTCGCTATGGCCAGAATTTCTTATTCTAATACTTTTTAATCCTCTTTTTATTTAAATAAGTTTTATTCGAATAATTTTTATTTTAAAAATTTTATTTGAATAGCTTATATTCGAATAACATTTTTTCGAAAAATTTTTAGTCGACTGTGGCTGAGATATTTTCATTCGAATACTTTTTCTTCTTTTGTTTTAATTTTAATAATTTCATTTAAATAACTTCTATTCGAAAAAATTTTATTCGAATAATTTTTAATCGAATAGAACATATTCGAATAACTTATTTAGCTATGGAGAAATTTTTTTATTCGAATATTTTTATTCCTTTTTTATTTAAATAAGTTTTATTTTTATTTGAAAAGATAGTATTTGAATAAATTTTAATCGAACTTTTATTTCGCTATGGCCAAAGTTTTTTATTCGAATACTTTTTATTCCGTTTTTGTTTCAATAAGTTTTATTGGAATAATTTTTATTTGAAAACATTTTATTCGAATAGTCTATGGAAACATATTTTTATCTATTTAAGTGAATTTTATTCAAATGACTTTTATTCGAGTATTATATATTCGCATAAAAAATGTCAGAATAATTTTTATTCGAGTATGGCTGAACAGTTTTTAATCGAATACTTTTTATTATTTTATATTTGTTTGAATAACTTATATTTGTTTATTCGACTATTTTCTATTAGAATGAATTTTATTCGACTATTTCTTAATAAAATATATTTTATTCGGATACTATTTAATCGATTAATATATATTTAAATGATTTATTTTTTATGTATAATATTTTGATAAGCTTTTCTTCGATTATTTTTATTTTATTCGAATGAGTTTTTTATAATTATTTCTAATAATTTGTATTCGACTATTTTGATTTCGAATATTATTTATTCGAATATGTTTTATTCGATTACTTTTTTTTTTAGTCGAATGATGTTTATTTAAAATTCGAAATATATTTATTTCGAATAACTTCTATTCGAGCATTTTTATTTCGAAAAATTTTTATTCGAATATTTTTAGTTCGAAAATATAGAATCCGAACGATGAAAATAATATTGAAGTGATAACAAATTTTTATTGAAATATTATTTCTAGTCGAATAAAATTTACTAATTTGAATGCTGTCTTATTAGACTATTTTTTATTCGAATGATTTCTTTTTAGGTTTTTCAGCTTTTATTCGATTATTATTTAGTAGAGTGATTTTTATTCGCATGTGTTTTATGTGAATGACTTTTTTCTAATTATTTCTAATAATTTGTATTCGACTATTTTGATTTTGAACAAATTTCATCCAATTATTTTAATAGGAATGCTTTTTATTCGACCATTTTCATTTCGAAAAATTTCTATTCGAATATATTTTATTCGACAATATGGAGTCGAAACGATGAAAATAATATTGAAGTGATAAAAAATTTTTATTTTAATATTATTTCTAATCGAATAAAATATACTTATTTGAATGCTTTACATTCGACGATTTTTTATTCGAATGACTTCTTTTTATGTATTTTTCATTCGATTAGAATGAAGAGTGATTTTTATTCGAATGTGTTTTATGTGAATGACTTTTTTTATGTTTATTTCGAATAACTTGTATTCGACTATTTTGAATTGAAATATTTTATATTCGAATACTTTTTATTCGAATATTTTCTATTTGAATGTTTTTTATTAGAAATTTTTTATTCGAATATATTTTATTCGACTATTTTTTATTCGAATAATTTACTTTTTGACTGTTTTAAACTCTGTTTTTTTTTTTTTGGCGAAAAGAATTTCTTTTATAAAATTTACTCGTGCTTTTAATTCCAATTGCTGCCTTCCGTTTCAGGAATAACTTCGCCAATTGGCTTTTTTTCATATTAAACTTGTCCTGCAATCGATTTAACGTTTATAACGTTTGTGTGTGTGTGTGTGTGTATTTTTGTCGCCTCTTTAACATGTCAAACCGAGGTTCCGGCCACAATATTTTAAAAATATATAAAAAATTTGGAACAGCTCTTTAATGTCACTAATTTCAGCATTTTGCTTTACGATTAAAAAAATTTTACATGTTTTTGACATTAAATTTGCGTCTTAAGTTATGCAACGCTTTATTTTTATTTAATTAACATTCTGAAAATATGCAGCAGCAACAGAATGTGGGAATACGCCATTTTAAACAAAGAGAAGAGAAAAATGTGTATGGAAAAAGGGAAGCAGTTTAATAGTTGGGAAAAAATTTATGCAAAAATATGCGCTGGCCGTCGGTCCTTTTTATTAAGCGTTCGTAACTTGAATTTATTTGCAAGATGGGAAAAAAATGTCATGGGGTGCAGAGCAGCACAAGTTATTTAATCAATTACTTTTAGTTGAATAAAGTTGTTGTTTTTATTGCTGGTGTTTAAGTTAAAATTTAGTTTTACTCCCATAAGTATGCTGTGATTTATGGCCGGAGAGTGTTTTATTTTGTTTTTATTTTTTATTATGATTTTAATTAATTTGAAAAATGTGTGGCCTGGCATGATTTGTGGCTGCTTGCGTTTGAGGCCTTCCATCGCGGTGCTTAATTAAAAAAAGTAATTTTGAATTGTTCTGAGGTTTTGATTAACAATTTAAAATAAATTTGTTTATTTTTTTTTTTTGCCTGTGCGCTATTGTGGCTTAAAGTTGGGGATGGAAAAGAGAATGGAGTGAATAAACTTTATTGCGTATAAAAGAAACAATTTATAGTTTTTTATTTTTTCTTATTTGATAAATGGAAAACAATTCACATGAATAATGGTCAATTAGGGTGAAAGGTTTGAAATAGCACATTTAAATATTTAATTGTTTTTATTTGTTTATTATTAGAATGCAGTTTGTAGCTAAACAGAAGTATAAATTTAAATGGGATATTTTTTAGAGTGTGTGGGAAGGAGATGGCGGGTTATGAGACCTAAAATATCATAAAAAGTGTTTTATTTTATTGAAATGAAGTTTTATGTAGTGAAATATTACCAGCATAAATTAAATATGCACTTAAAGAAATATTTAAATAAAATTTAAAAGCAAAACATTCTCCTCAAATGCGTTATATTAATACCGCCTGCCTGCTCATTCATGTTCACACTGATCGACAAAAGAAACAACTTTTTTTAATTATATTTTTAACCTGCCAAATAACTTATTTAATGTGTTTTAAAATATTTATTGTGTTTTATAATAACCAAACTGAGCGTTTATATGTTTTATTTATTTATTATAATTTTTTTCCCCCCATTATCAGCTCTTTTATATTCGCATTAATTGAGTTCATTAAAAAGTTTTGTGATTAATTTAATTTGCTGCAATGAAATGGCTTTTAATTAAAGTTTAAATAAAAAATATATTTAAAAAATAAATGAAAATAATTAAAATAATATGTTTTGAAAAGAATACAAGTGAGACATAATCACTTTAATGGACATGAATGGTTGTATTAAACTGACACGATGCAAAAACTTATTTTCTCAATTTTGTATAAAAAAAATTATATTTCATAAAATCCAAAAATGTTATAAAAAAATTCTATTAAAAATTATTAAATGCTTAAAATAATAAATTCATTGAAAATTGCATTCGAGGGAGCTCAAAACCAGCCACAATATTTCTCTCTCTCTCTCTCTCTCTCTTTGCCTCTCTTGCGAAACCATTTAATAGTAAATAAACTAACCATAACATATTTTGAGGCTCAACAAATCTATGCCAAATGGCCACATGATGTACTACAAACAAATAAATATTATAATTAAAAAAGAAAAAGTTATTTATTTTCCCAGTTCATCGTCAGCATCAATTGCATGTGAAATTTATGCATTCAGAAAATGTTTTGCTGCGCTCACAAATTTATTTACATCTAATTAATTTTTCATAATGAAATTGTTCCACTTCTGTCTGTCTCTACTCGCATATCATTTCAATTCCCCTAACATTTTTCCAGTAATTTTAGTTCTCTTGCTTTTTTATTTATTACTTTGTTTTTGTTGTTTTTCTTGTTTTTGTCATTCAAGTGAATTTTTAACCAAAAACATTCAATACCGCATTGGAATAAAATAAAACTCCTGAGTGTATGCTACAAATTAATTATGATATAGATTTTGTTGTAAACGCTGGAGGGGAGAGGTGAGAGCCAACGTTGCCAGAGAAATAGCTTTTTCCAAAAAAAAAAAAAAATCTTTTTTCCAAAAAGTATCTTTATTTTGCTATTAAGTACCTTTACAAAGAATACCTTGATTCGAAAAGTAATATTTTTTAATAAAGTACTTTTTTCGAAATATAGTTTTCCAAAAAAATGTTTTTTTTTTCAAAAAGTACTTTTGCAAAAAATAGTTTTTCAAAAAGTGCCTTTATTAATAAGTACTTTTTCTATTAAATAGTTTTTCCAAAAAGTACCTTCATTCGAAAAGTACTCTTTTTTAAAAAATATTTATCTCGAGAAATATATTTGCAAAAATTACCTTTATTAAACAGTACTTTTTCAAAGTACTTTTACAATGAAAACTACTCTTTTTATAAGGGTACTTTTTCGCGAAATAGTTTTTCAAAAATTATTTTTCCAAAAAATAGCTTTCAATAGTAATATTTCTAAAAAAGTACCTTTTCCAAAGAATGCCTCATCGAAAAACTACTATTTTTTAAAAGTACTTTTTGTAAGAAATTTTTTAAAGAAATATTTTTTCCAAAGAGTATCGTTATCAAAAAGTAATTTTTCTATAAAGCACCTTCTCGAAAGAGTATATTTATCCAAAAGGTACTATTTTTTATAAGCTCTCTTTTTAAAAAGTCCTTTTTTAAACTACTTTTTCCGAAAAATAGTTTTTCAAAAACTATATTTTCCGAAAAGTACTTTTATTAGAAAAATCCTTTTTCTATGAAGTACCTTTTCCAAAAAGCACCTTTCCCAAAATGTAGACTTTTTTAAAAATTAATCTTTCTTAAAAAGTACTTTTTGCGAGAAATAGTTTAAAAAATATTTTTTTCTAAAGAGCATCGTTATTAAGAAGCACTTTTTCTCTTTTTAATAAGCACTCTTTTTTAAAAAGTACTCTTTTTTTAAATGTACTTTTTTCGAAAAACTCTTTTCCAAAAAAATAACTTTTCTAAAAAGCAGCTTTATGAAAAAGTTCTTTTTTCTAAAAAGTACCTTTTCCAAAGAATACCCTCATTCAAACACTATTATTTTTTACAAGTACTCTTTTTTAAAAAGTACTTTTTCCGAGAAACAGTTTTTGAAAACAGATTTTTTTTTAAAGTACTTTTACTGAAATGTATTTTTTCCTTAAAGTACATTTTCCAAACTATAACTTTTCCGCAGAGTACTATTCCTCAAAAAGTACTCTTTTTTAAAAATTACTTTTTCCGAAAAAAAATTGTTCAATAAATATTTTTTCCAAAAAGTGTCTTTATTAAAAAGTACTTTTTCTATAAAGTACCTTTTCCAAAAAGTACCTTCATCCGAAAAGTACTCTTTCTTACAAAGTATGCTTTCCAAAAAGTAATTTTTCCAAAATGTACTTTTTAACAGTACTTTTTCCGAAAAGTACCTTTCGCAAAAGGTACTTTTTCAAAAAACTACTTTTGATTTATAGCTCACATTCTTTCGAAATATATGAAATTAATTGGCCATTAAACAGAAGACGGTTGATGATTTGAAAATTATGGCAGGACATTAAGGATCCGATTGACTTCTTTATGCAGCGATTCTTTTAAGTTTTCATCTTTTAAATTTTTGGCCGATATCTTCAGCAGTATATTTTATTTTCCCACTCTTTTCATATCCTTAAATATTTTTTATATAAAAAAGTTGTATATTTTCTTCGTCATTTTGCATTAACGACTTTAACTCGTTAAATCATTTCACTGCCCCCCGTACACGTGCCCAAATAACTAAATGAACTTTTTATGAAAATATTTATTTTTGTTTACACCATGTCCAAGTACTTTGATTCATTTCCGGTTTTATTGTGGTTTTCACTGTGCGCGCCACGAAAGAAATAATGATCAAGAATTAAAGCGAGAAGATGCAAAAATATTAGGGGAGTTGCAATTAAAAATAAGAAATGATATTTTTTTATTGAATTTTTTATTTGCAACTTTTAGCCTTGAGAAATAAATCACTTCCTTCACAATATCGCTTGCGCTTGTTAGTCTTGATATTTCTGTCGGCCTTGCCTTTGATGAATTGAGGCCGCCCTAATGCCACATTAATTTCTTCTTTAATAAAATCATGTAAAACCAGAATGTATATTTTTCTCACAAACACACTCGTCGTATATCTCCTTCTTTTATTTTTCTGTTTGGCCAAACACAATGTTTTTGTCATGGTCATGATGGGACGGACATCAGGGCACCAGCACACGAGCTCATATCAGCCAACCCACACATGCTTCACTACGTTCAAAACTGGTTCGTTGCAAAGGCAGGCAAAAAAAGGAAAATGGAAAATGGAAAATCCAATTTAAACAGGATGTAAATGCTGGATTCTTTTTTTATGCAGAAATAAAGTTAAACGAAATAAAATACAAAAAAAAAAGAAGTAAAAAATATGAGACACAATAACGGAAGTAGAATTAAATGGAATGAAGAAACGATTTATCTTTTATAAATTTTTAAAATATATCATTTTTTTTTTTAATAAAATTATCTGATAAATTTTCAACTGCTTTGAAGTGTTCGATTGAAGTTGCAACAGCCCTTAAATCAACTGTTATTTCACAGTCCGCAATACGCTTCAAGCGGAGATATACTCGAGGCAAAAATCTGCTGAATGGCCGTATTATTTATCAGATTAAAATTCTTTTTCTTCTTTTTTTCAACTTAACGCACATGTGCTCCCTGTAATGCGAGATTCGCTTTAATTTTATTTATAGACTTTTTTGTTTTTGTTTTTGTTTTTTTGCCTGCCACAAACTACAGCACAGCGTTATTGCATTTCAGTCGTTTTGCCATTTCAAGTTGTTGAGCCTTAAATTGCAATATAATGAAGTCCTTTGGATATATGAGCGCCTTAAAGTATGCCACGAATTTATGTTAATGCCATAAGCTGACTTGTAGGCTGTAAATATATTCGCTTTTAATTTCAAACTTCAGAAAAATTTACTAAATAGCAGCTCATAAATTTTGTTGCAGTCGCTTTATTATATTCTTGTTTTCCAGTTTCACTAAATATTTGTTTGTGTGTTGTGTGTGAGTGTGTGTGAGTGTTTTGTTTATCAGCATCTTATTTGTCAATTGAATGTTTTGCGCCCACTGGCAATTGCCTTGTTTATTGTAGACTTGATCTCGGTTTTGTCACTGCTCTTGTCAGCTTATTTATTGATTTAATTCGTCTCAAATGCTGTTGTTGTTTGCATAAATAAGCGGATTATAATTGGCGTTGTTTGTTTGCCTGGCTGTGCTTGTGTGTGTGTGTGTGTGTGCGCGCTTTAAGTACTTCATAACTTAAAGGGATTTTTTTTCAACATTAAATTATCGGCTAACGTTTTATTCTTACAAATTATTATTCGAATAATATTTTATTCTTACAAATTATTATTCGAATAATATTTTATTCGCATAATTTATTATTCGAATAACATTTTGTTAGAGTAAAATAGTAGTCGAGCCTAATTTTATTTAAATAATATTTTAATCTATATTTTATATTAATCTAAATAATTTATCGTTTATTATTTTATTTGAATAAAATATTATTCGAATAATATTTTATTCGAATAATATTTTATTCGAATAAAGTATTACTTTAATAAGATTTTACTCAAATACAATTTTTAAACGATTAAAACTCTACCTGAATACCACTCGATTCGATTAATATTTTGATCTATTTACACATTATTCGAATAATATATTATTCGAATAATATCTTGTTCGAGTAAAATATTATTCGAGCTAAATTTTATTTAAATACTATTTTAATCTGTTAAAAATATACAAGTTTAAGTATTCGAATAATTTTATCGATTAATATTTTATTCGAATATAATATTATTCGAATAATGTCTTACTCAAATAAAATTCAACTCAAATACTATTTTTAATTGATTAAAACTCTACCTGAATACTAGTTAATTCGATTAATATTTTGATATATTTACCTGTTATTCGAATAATATATTATTCGAATAATTTTTTTCATGTGAAATATCGAATAATATTTGATTCGCTTAAAACTCTTTCTAATACTTTTTTATTAAGATATTTTATTTAAGTAATATTTTATTTGAATGCTCCATTTATTCGAACAAAACTTTATTCTCACAATTTATTATTCGAATAATATTTTATTCGTATAATAAATTATAACAATTATATTCTATTTGCATAATATTTTACTCCAAAAAAATCTTGTTCGAGTAAAATATTATTCGAGCCAAATTTTATTCAAAAACTATTTTAATATATAAATAATACACAAGTTCAAGTATTCGAATATATTTTTATCGATTAATATTTTACTCAAAGAATATATTATTCAAATTATTTTTTATGCAAAATATAGTTTCTTAAAATAATACATTATCGAATAATAATCGGTTCGTTTAATATTTTTTAAAACAATATCTTATTCGATTAGTATTTTAATCGAATAAAACTTTATTTGCATTATATTTTATTCGAGAAGTATCTTATTCGCATAATGTATTATTCGAATAACATCTTGTTTAAATAGTATATTATACCAGCAAAATTGCTATTTTAATCGATTAATAATATCCTTATATATTTTATTATTCGAATAACTTTTTATCGATTAATATTTTATTCCAAAAATATATTACTCGAATAATTTTCTATGCGAAAACAAAACATTGGCCGAACAGCACTTTATTCGCTCAACATTTCATTAGCATATGATTTTAGTCGAATAATAATTTGTGTCAATGAAAATCGTATAATCGTATAATATTTTATTCGAATAACATTTTATTAGAACAATATTTTATTTGAATAATTTTTTCCTCAATAAAAATCTTACAAGGACCGCAACAGGCTTTTTACATTAGGACCTTTAAATAATTAAAAAAAGCAACGCCGTCATGCGAGGCCTCTTCAAAACATTAGGTAAATTTTAAGTTTTCTCAAAAAATATTTCTATTTTGTTGTCTTCGCTTTTACAGTTAAGTTACGAGTTTTTTTCTGCTCTTCAAAACCGTTCACTTATGCGATTTCTTGGGGTTTATTAGGTTCGTTCCATGACTTCTAGTGGTCTCATAAAAAAAGTGGTCTTGACGAAATCCTCAAGTTCACGCTTGTCAAATGCGCTTTAAAAATCCACTTTCCTTATTCTTCAGCCCATTTTGCGCAACCCTGTTTAATGAGTTCTCTTTTTAAGCCTTTTTCATTTAGTTTTTTCGCTTAAAAAGTTTGTATTTTAAGAGAAAAGCTTTCTTATTCAGCAATAAATTAATGAGCTCCATAATTGGTTTCGCGTTGCGAAAGATAAACATTTTTTATAACAAACAATAGAATAATTAAATTAATGCAGAGAATACGCGACACATTTGAAGCAGCATGCAATCTACAGCATACATTGAGGCTGAGAAAAGTAACAAAAAATGCAGCATAACAATAGGCGGAATTGAATATAAAAAAAAAGAAAATATAAAAAGGATCTGTGAACTCGAACCGAAAATTTCAAAACACTTTTGGAAATTTATTATTTGTTTTAAGCACACACACACACACACACACATAAAATTATAATACATAACAAATTTAGAAATTTTAATTAGTATGAGAGAAAGAAAAGGGAGTGCAGCATTTTATTTAAAAGTTATAATAAATTAAACACCTCAACAAAAACATGGAAATAAAATTAAATTTTAAAACAAAACAATTTTCCTAGTATAAATTTAAAAAAAAGGTTTTATAGCAAAACAAAGCAGCTGCCTGAATGTTTCTATATTTATTTTCTCTTTTGTATTTTAAGTTTGAATTTTTACTATAAAATTAATAAAAAATTTACTGGTTTCCCCAGTCATGATGATGATGTGCACCAGAATTATTAAAACTAACAAAAGAATAATTTTTTTTGTGCCATAAAACAAACAACAAGAAAAAAAGTTTCTTTTTTTGTGGTTGGCGAAAATTTCATTTACTTTGCGCCACACTTACAATCCCGCGCTGTACTCGGGGCACACATACAGCCAGCACGGCCAGTGTGCCAAATTTTCATTAATAATTGTTCTTACCACAATGTTTTTTCCCTCTTTTTTTCTTCTTGTTTTGCGGGCTCAAACTCCATAAATATTCTGCATACAGTCGGTGAGAAAAGTGTTAGGAATATGGGGAATTTCGGAAGTTTTTTCTGCAAGTTTTTTCGTAATAAAATATTGAATTTTTTAATTGTAAAACTATTAAATTAATTCTTTTTTTAATTATCTATCTTTAAGTGTACTGAATGCTAGTTTTCTTACTCGGTGCGTATGATTTATATCATTTGGAGTTCAGTAGCAGGTTTGTGGTGTTTCTGGACCACTTTTTCCATACGAAAAAGCTGCTCATGCTGCCAGTGTTGCCATATTGATTATTTTAAACGAAAATTAGTTAATATTTCTTCATATTTTGTTTAGAAAATTTTTTTTTGGTTCGACAACGCTGAAAAGCTATGTTTTAGTGGAGCACTTATGTTGCTGCCAGTGTTATGGCAACACTGATGACAGCGTGAGCAGCTTTTTTGTATGGGAAAAGTGGTACAGAAACACCACAAACATACTACTGAATTTTTTTTCTGAAATTTTTTTCTTAATAAAATCTTTCGGTTTTCTTTAGTTTTTCTTCACAAAATTATGGGTTTTTATTAGTAATTCTGTGGTTAAATTAATTTCCTACAAAATTATTTATTTTTAAAAGCATCGAATGCTAATTTTGCTAGTGTTCTAAAGCACGTCGCTCAGAGCGTATGATTTATATTAATTGGGACTTTTTTCAGAAAATCAGTTATAACTTTGACAATTTTTACCTGATGAAAAAACTATGCGCCTGTTAAAACAATATCGAGAGCAGCAGCAGCAACAACAACAACAACAACTACTACTACTACTACTACCACTGCAACAACATTGTCACAATTTCGGTTTTTCTGTAGTTTGTTTCAAATTTCGTTTAACTAGAGATAAAAAGAACATGCAAAAACGCTTATCGCTTCACAACAATAGAAACAATACATACGCAAAGAAAAGTAATAAAAATTTATATTTATAAGAATTTCATGCTGTTTCCAGTTTAAACGATTCTGGTTTTGAAACATGCAGATTACAATTTGTGTTGTTAGTAGTCTTAGCCAGCCCACTTGTAGCAGCTGTTTTCGTTTAAGCGATTAACGGAAGGGGGGGAAAAATTCGTAAATGGATAAGAAATTTTTACAACAGCATTTAAAACTGCGGTGATTTTCAGAGGCCTGCAAAGTGATTGATTGTTCAAAGAGAGTAAAACTTAAAACTAAAAAATATAAATTAAAAATTTTTAAAACATAGAAGCCCTGCAGTTTAATTATTTACCTTAACAAAAAGCTTTTTAGAAACAACAAGTACTTTTAAGAGATTTTTCCAACACAACAACATAATTAATATGAATTAAACGTCTGCATTTTCAACTGAAAGAAACTTCCACTCATATCAAAACCAGCTCTTCCTTTTTACAACTAAAGGATGGCAAGAGAAATTCTTTACATTAAAATTCATTTACCAAAAACTTGTAAAAACTTGTTCAGACCCTTTTTTTCTTTGTAAGAAACTTTCTTGGTTCCCCAAAAAGAATAAGAACTCAATCAAAACTACCGCTTAAATAAGAAATTAAAAAAAAGTTATTCCCATCAGTTAATGCAACACTCCGCTTCGTTGACTGCGAAAAGCTTAACGCAACTAACACGAGCAACAATTAACGGCTTGAAAAGCTTTTTCAAATATCAAAAGCACTTAAATTATAAATGCAGCATCAAAAACAGTATTAAAAATAAAAAAACTAAAACAAAAAAAATTTTTTTTTTTTTTGGCAGCATAAAGCGATTCGTTGCAGTTAATTTCATTTCACTAACGCTAATGATGCGCTCAATTTTTTTACATCATTAATCCTTATGAACTTTGAGGAGATGAACGAAAAACAACATTTTTCCAAATCTGTAGTAGAGAGCAGAATTTTAGCTCAGCACTCGTCTGTAATTATCACAGAAAACAGCAGCACTTGAAGCGCTTTCTTATCGCCCCTCACTCCCCACCAACAAAGACTGAGAACTTAATATTTTCCATGCAGTCAGTGCAGGGTACGAAATTGTAATAGGGAAAAGAGTGATTCAATTTTCTCTATCCAAATCAAAAGAAAAAGTTGGAAAGATTAAAAAAAACACATGAAAAATTGCTTTAATTAGAACTGCTGCTGGCATTTGGAATTTTGTATTTAATTAAGCAACAATTAATGAAATTAATTTGTTCGATTAACAAACTTAATGTCCACTTCAAATCGTAAAGTGTCATGAAAATTCTACTTTCTTCGCATAATATAGTATTCGATTAATATTTTATTCGATTATACTAGCATACGAATAACATTTTATTCGAATAATGTCTAACTCTAATAAAATTTAACTCAAATGCTTTCTTTAAACGATTAAAACTACACCCGAACACAACTTAATTCGATTAATATTTTGATATATTTACCTCTTATTCGAATAATTTTTTCATGTAAAATATCGAATAATATTTGATTCGCTCAAAACTCTTTCTAATACATTTTAATTTTTATATTTTATTTGAATAATATTTTACACGAATATTATATTTATCGAATAACATTTTATTCTTACAAATTGTTGTTCGAATAATGTTTGTTCTCACAATTTATTATTCGAATAATATTCTATTCTAATAATATAATAATATTCTATTCGAATAACATCTTGTTAGAGTAAAATATTATTCGAGCTAAATTTTATTTAAGTGCTATTTTAATCTGTTAAAAATATACTAGTTTAAGTATTCGAATAATTTTATCGATTAACATTTTATTCGAATATAGCTTAATACGAACAATGTCTTACAATAAAATTCAACTTAAATAATATTTTTAAAGAATTAAAACTCTACCAGAATACTAGTTAATTCGATTAATATTTTGTTATATTTACTTATTATTCGAATAATATATTATTCGAATAATTTTTTTCATGTGAAATATCGAATAATATTTGATCTGATTAAAACTCTTACTAAAACTTTTTTATTAAGATATTTTATTTAAGTAATAATTTATTCGAATAGTACATTTATCGAATAACATTTTACTTTCACAATTTGTTATTCGAATAATATTTTATTCGCAAAATAAATTATTACAATTATATTCTATTTGCATAATACTTTACTTCAAAAAAAATCCCGTTCGAGTAAAATATTATTCGAGCCAAATTTTATTCAAAAACTATTTTAATATATAAATAATACACAAGTTCAAGTATTCGAATATATTTTTATCGATTAATATTTTACTCAAAGAATATATTATTGAAATAATGTTTTACGCGAAATAAAGTTCATTAAAATAATACGTTATCGAATAATATTCGGTTCGTTTAATACTTTTTAAGACAATATCTTATTCGAATAATATTTTAATCGAACAACATTTTATTCGAATTATGTTTTATTCAAAAAATATTTTATTCGCATGCTGTATTATTCGAATAACAATAATTAATATGTTATTCGAGCAAAATCGCTAACTTTAGGCGATTCATAATATCCTTATACATTTTATTAGTCAAATAACTATTTATCGATTAATATTTTATTCGAAATATATATTATTCGAATAATTTTCTATGCGAAAACAAAACATTAGTCGAATAATACTTTATTCGATCAACATTTCATTAGCATATAATTTTACTCGAATAATAATTTGTGTGAATTAAAAGTTATTGACAAAAAAACATTAATCGAATAATA
The DNA here is from genome assembly GCA_963675445.1 of Linnaemya vulpina. Lineage (NCBI taxonomy): Eukaryota > Metazoa > Arthropoda > Insecta > Diptera > Tachinidae > Linnaemya > Linnaemya vulpina. The sequence goes on along the minus strand of OY776280.1, from coordinate 69,540,364 downwards.
TTTTATTCGAATAACATTTTATTAGAATATTTTATTAGAATAATTTTTAGTGCGGTAAATACTTTAATCGCATAATGGTTTTTCGAATAAGAATTTCTTTCAATATATTTGTTTTTATGGTATTCTATTCGAATAATAGTTTATTCGATTATTATGTTGTTGAAATACTTTTTCACTTGAATGTTATTCATAATACGAATAATATTTTTTTGGAATAATATTTGATTCCAATTATATTTCACTCAAATAATATTATATTCGAACAGTTTTTGAACGAATAACTTTTTTATTCGAATGGTTTTTATTCGAATAACCTTTTATTCGAATAACCTTTTATTCGAATAATTGGTTATTCGAATAATTTTTTATTCAAACAATATTTTACTCAATCGCCTGTTTTTAAGAATATGTTATATAAGAAATGATTTCATTGATACATTAATAATTTAATTAATAAATTATTTCAATAATTTATAAAACGAGATTCTATTTTATTTGCTTAACTTTGAAACCTTTTAATCATGTGGCTTATTTAATGCTTTAAGGCCATTATTTTACATTAAATATTTGAAATTAAATTCAATCATGTAAATGCACTTCAAACTCAGCATTCTGTTACATACACACACAACACACAACACACACACATCCATATCACAATTAACGCACACAGACTCATTATCAAATTTCGTCTTCAGAAGACCACACGTTATAGCCGATGGTCATTAGTATTATTGCCAACTACAAATACCCTCAATACAGTTAAGTAAAGGGTGTGTTTTGGTTAATAAATTTTAGCAGTTCTGTTGGACAATTAATAATTAAGAGCAGGAACGAATATGTTTTTGGTAAGATTAGTTTTTGGGCAAAGAAGATTTAAGGCGAAAATGTTAATTATTATGTTTGAGTTGAAATTAATTACAAAAGTTGTGAAGGAAAATTTTATTATCCGATTAGAATGAAATATTAAAATATTTACGGGAGATTATGAATATTTTGCAAGGCCATTGAAGTTTATTAAAAAAAGAAAAAAATGGGATAATTATTATTTAAATTTCAAAGTGAATTTCAAAATCTATTGCGCCTGGAGTCCCGTGGAAATAACACGAAAGACGCTACTCAATATTGTGGCCAAAAAGACAAGAAAAACTTTAAGATAAAATCAAATTAAAATTACGCTTCACTTGCCTGCCATCATCTCCACTCCCTTCCCTCTTTCTTCTTTAAGGTCCAACAAATTCCTTAATAATTACTTCAATTAATATTAATTAAACATCTTGTGCAAACAGTGCTTTTCCAATACAAGACACTGCTGATGTTTTTCTAATGCTTTTAGCCTTCGTTCCCTTAGCCGCATTTCCCATTTGTTGATTTAAGCGGTTTTAATATTAAACAATTCCCACCATCTTCACTTTGCTTTTGACTTTTGCAAGTTATTAAAGCATAAATTATTAAATACTCCGGGTATTTGATGGAGCCAGAAAACATGCTCAGAGGACTGTCAAAAATTATGACAGGAACTTGTGTAAAATTAATGTTGAAACTGCAACAACAACAACAACCGGCAAAATTTTTTTTTTTTAAAGTCTATTCAAAACATAAATCATAGGAAATTATTTAAAGAGGTAGAGAAATGTGGAGGAAGAATATAAATTATCTTAAAGGTAAAAAGTAGCTGGAAGAAGAGTTGGAGATATTTTCTCTTGATAATGAAATTTATATTCAAAGATTACAAAATTAATTTTATAACGCTAAAGAAAGTCGCGTTATGATTATTAAATTATTCAACAACTGTTTTACATATTTGATATTCAATTACGTCAATCAAATAAAATGTTTATCGTATCTCCACATCGAATAAATCATGTAATAAATTAATGGTATAAAGGATTCTAATAGCCGATTATTTTAAAAACTATTTTGAAAATGGGGGTTGAAATTTCCCAAAAATTATAATAGTTTTCCTAATATGACACGTTATTAATGTCAATTATCCTTGTATCCGAATAACCGATTAACTTAATATTTAATAGCATGACCAGCCATTCGAATATATACAATCGATTAAAAACATTCGGATATGCGCACATATTTGAACAATATAATGCCTTTAACTTAATCTTAGAATTATTAAATTGTATATAATCGATTGAAATTATTCGAAAATACATGTACATATTCGATTATAATTATTCAAATGTGTGTATGCAACGATATATGAGCATATATTCGAATAATTTTATGCTTTTAACTATCTTAGGATTATTAAAATGGAAAAGGATTTAATAATCGTTTATTCTAATAAGAAATTATTCGAATATTTGTATATATACGACTACGTTTATTCGATTGTGTGTGTATGAATCGATGTATGTATGAATCGAATAAAATTATCCATTCAACGATCTTAGATTATTCAAATTGGAATATTATTAAAGCAAATATAATCGATTATATTCTAAAAAAAATTATCCGTTTAACTATCTTAGAATATTTATATTGAAATAAAATTAAAAAAGCATATATAATCGATTAAAATTATACGAATATCTGTATATATTCGATTACCATTACTCGAATATGTATGTATACAGCGATATGTGTACATAATCGAAAAAAAATATCCGTCCAACACTCTTAGAATATTTAAATTGTAGTAACACTACTAAAGCAAATATAATCGATTAAAATTTATCGAATATCTGCACATATTCGATTACAATTACTATATGTGCATTTATTTTAATAAAAAATCCTTTTAACTCTCTTAAAATATTTAAATTGGAATAACATTATCATAATCGATTAAAATTATACGAATATCTGTATATATTCGATTACGATTACTCGAATATGTATGTATACAGCGATATATGTGCATATATTCGAGTAAAATTATTCTTTTAACTCTCCTAGAATATTTAAATTGGAGTAACATTATTAAAGGACATACATTATCGATTAAAATTAATCGAATACCTTTACATATTCGATTACGATTAATAGAAGTGCACTTATTTCAATTAAAAATCCGTTTAACTCTCTTCGAATATTCCAATTGGAATAAAACTACTAAACAAACATAATTGATTAAAATTATTCAAACATCTGTATATATTCGATTACAATTATTCGAATAAAATTATTCATTTTAATCGGTTAACTTTAGCATATGATTTTACTCGAATAATAATTTGTGTGAATTAAATATTATTCAAACAAAACTTTAGTCGTATAATATTTTATTCGAATAACATTTTATTGGAACAACATTTTTTTTTAAATAATATTTTGTTCGATTAATACTTCAAACGCAAAATAGTTTTTCGAATACAATTTTTTTTGTATTTTTATTTTTATGGTAATCTATTCGATTAATAGTTTGTTCGAATATCATGGTGTTGAAATACTTTTTCACTTGAATGTTATTAATAATGCGAATTTGTTTGGAATAATATTTTATTTATTTTTATTCGAATAATTTTTTATTCGAATAATTTTTTATTTGAATAATTCTTTATCGGAATAATTTTTTATTCGAACAAAACTATCCGTTTAACTCTCTTAGAATTGGAATAAAATTACTAAAAAAAATATAATCGATTAAAATAAATATCTGTATATATTCGATTACAATTATTCGGTTATACATGTATTCATTTATATATGTATATGCACTTATTCGAATAAAATTATCCATTTAGTCTAAGAATATTTAAAATGAAATAATAATATTAAAATACATATAACCGTTTAACGTTATTTGAATATCTATTTATATTCGATTAAAATTAATCGATTATGTATGATCGATATATGTATGAGTACATGCACATCATATCCATATAAATAAATCCAAAAAACTTATTCCAATATAAATAAATTTATTAGAAAAATATTATTCGATTAACTTTATTCGGATAACTTTATTCGAATAAATTTATTCGAACAAATTTATTAGAATTCTTAACATTGAAATATGATTGTTCTGTTATCCTAACAATCCATTAAAATACTTAAGTGTTGTTGTTTATTCGATTAAGACTATTCGATTAAAAATATTTGAAAAGAATTTTCCGAATAATATTTTTCTAATAAAATTATTCAATTCACATTATTCGTATAATTTTATTTGAAAAAATTTATTTAAAATGATGAATTTATAGGAATAAATTTATTCGAATTTATAATTTTGAAATATGTTTGTTTTTTTCCTAATAAACCATTAAAATACTTAAGTGTTTATTCGATTAAAAATGATCCATTAATATCTGAACAAAAATTTGTAAAGAATCTCTTAAATAATAAAAGAATTACTATTTCTAATAGAATTATTCGATTAACATTATTCGTATAAATTTATTCGAATTTATTATGTTAAACTTAATTTTTTTTTGTTCCTAATAAGCCATTAAATAGTTAAGTGTTGTTGTTTTTTATACGATTAAAACTATTCGATTAATAATATTGAAAAAAAAATTTCAAAATAATTTTACGAATGATACTTTTCTAATGGAATTATTCTGTTAACGTTATTCGTATAAATTTATTTAAATACATTTTTTAGAAACATATTATTCGAGTAACTTTATTCGAATAACTTTATTCGAATAAATTTATTCGAATATATAATATAATTGTTTTTATCTCCAACAAAGCATTCAAATACTTAAGTGTTGTTGTTTCAATAGGATAATTATAGAAGCTAATCAAAAGCTGCTAACATTTCTAGCAAAACTGTTGATATATATTTTACAAAATACCACTATATCGATAAAATAGAGCCCTATCAAGTATAAGAGACAGTGAGTATACAATTTAAGCTGCTATAAATTTTTTGGGGATTATTTTATTGTTTGTCGATGGTTGAAGAAGCAAATTTAAGAAGAAAAATTATATCACAAGAATTGGAATTCCATATCCCGGTAGTAAATCAGTTAGTAAAAAGTGTGTAGATAAAAATAATAAAATAAATAGCAGAGTTCATCAATTCAAAGAAAGAGACATAAAAAATTAATTGTGAGAAAAGTTCTTTGCTTTAATGGTTTTATTTCCCACCGGCCTTATTTTACGGTTTAGGGCTTTGATATTAAGGATTTTTACCACAAGAAATATATATGATAAAAAGAAATAAGTAAATATATTTTCAGCATTTGCAATATCCTTTTGGGTGGGAGATTTTAGTTAAAGCAATATAACGCAACATAAAACAAGACAAGAACATACGGTTGGCCCAGAGCGACTCGACAAAACACCAACCGAAATAAAATTGAAAAGAAAAATTTAAAAGAATAACTCACCTGAGTGGGTTTAACGGCTAAATATTGCTGCTGATGCTGCTGCTGTTGCTGCATTCTTTGCTGCTGTTGCTGTTCTAAAGTCATCGATATTGGTGACTGCTGCTGCTGATGTTGTTGTTGCTGATAGTATTGCTGTTGCTGTTTTATATGCTGTTGATATTGGAATTTGTCGTGTTGTTGCATTTGATATTGTAATTGCTGTTTGTAATTAAGTGTCTGCGGCTGTTGTTGCTGCTGCTGCTGCTGCTGCTGCTGTTGGGTGGCAGCCGCAACAGCATTTGCTACAACCAACAGCCAACACACTGTTGAAAGCATCACTAACGTTTTCATTTGCAACAAAATCATTAAATATTCCGCTTTAAGTGGTCTGAATAGGAATTTTAAAATATTCAGCATTTTCTGGTTTGAAGTTTTAATGCTGCTGGATCGTTTATGTTGTTGTCAGTGCAACAAAATGAAACGCACGATTTCACTGGAAATTTTTCTGGCAAAAATTTAAGTCGGTTGTTAATTTTTTTCCTTTTTAATTCATTCCTTTGAGCGGAAATTATATTTCATTTTATAATTCATTATAATGTTTGATGTATTTAAGCATGATCTGGAAATAAATTGAGAGAAAAAACATGTTAATAATTAAGATGAAATGCAATAATCGTGTTTTTGGATTCATGTGAGCGGTTAAATATATATACTTTTTGCTACATTTAATAGAAGTAAGCAGAGGGAAATTTGATTTAATTAATTTTTTATTTCTATATTCAAAATAAAAGATATTTATTTGTACCACAATGTCTTAATAAAATAATTCAAATAAATGCCCCAGAATTTAACCGCTTTCGAGAAGTATTTGATTATTGTTCTTTAAGCTCTTCGTTTAATCGATTGCCACACAAAATAAAATTTTATTCAAATATATTTATAAATAACTAAATCAATACCAATATTTCAATAAAAATAATCGATTAAAAATAGTCGATTAAAAATAATCGATTAAAAGTAATCGCACAATATTTTTTAAGGAAATATATTTTAATAATCTTCATAGAACCAAAGTAAAGACTTGTAGCGAACTGTTTTTTTGTACATAAATCAATGCAAATTTATTTTATAGAGCAGTTCAAACTACAGTGGGCACACCATGTGAAAAAAGCCCACACTTGTTTTACAAGTAAAAATTATTTCGCATTATCTTTGCTATTCCATATTCGAATACATAATTTTGTTTTACAAAGAATCTGACATATAAGAAAACCGCTCTGTTTGCAGCCCAAAATTTGATTTAAGAGAAGCGAATGAAAATAATCGTATAAAATTAATCGATTTAAAATAATTGAACACATACACATATTCTAATAAAATTATTTAAACAATATAACAACTTAACCGAACAAAACTCATCAAAAATAAAATAGTCGATTCAAAATAATTAATCGCATAGAATTAATCGATTAAAATAATCGAACTCATATATATATATATATATATATATATATATATATATAATATTCAAATAAAATTATTTAAGCAAAATAAAAAATTAACCGAATAAAACTCATTACACATAAAATAATCGATTATATATAATAAATCGTTTATATGTAATCGAATAAAAATAATCGAATACAGATATTTGAATAGTAATATTAATGAAACAACATAAAAACTCAATCGAACAAAACTCATCATACATAAGATAGTCGATTAAAAACAGTTAGTCGCATAAAATTAATCGATTAAAAATAATCGAACTCATATATTTAAAAAAAAAATAGTTGAACATATTACAAACTTAATCGAACCAAACTTATAACACATAAAATAATCGTTTATATTTAATCGAATACAGATATTCGAATAATAATATTAGTGAAACATAATAAAACCTTAATCGAACGAAGCTCATTAGATATAAAATAATCGATTAAAAATAATTAATAGAAAAAAATAATCCAGCCCATTTATTTATATGTAACTAGTTGAACAGAATAAAAACTCAATCGAACAATATTTATTATACATTAAATAGTCGATTATATATAATTAGTCGCTTATATTTAATCGAATAAAAATAATGAAATATAGATATTCAAGAAATATGAGTGGGTCAAAATAAACTTTATCGAACAAGACTTATTATACATAAAATAATCGATTGAAAATAATTAATCCCATAAAATGAATCGATTGAGAGTAATCGAATAGAGATATTCAAATAGAACAAAATAAAAATTACATCCAGCAGAGCCCATTATATACAAAATAATCGATTAAAAATAGTTAATAAGAAAAATTAACGATTAAAAATGGTTAATATAAAAAAATAATCGATTAAGGAGAATTAATCGAATTAAATATCCGATTAAAATATATAATGGAGTATATATATTAGAATAGTATTAGTTAAGCAATTGGAAAGCTATTTTTCGAATAGTTAACAATCGATTAATTAAGAAATGAGATGTTTGTCTGTTTGAGGCGACATGACTGAAGAATCGTGTACCCGCTGCTGTCACACCGCCGACTGGTTACTGGTAATGAAATCCCTACAATTAATTCACGCCCTTGAGAAGTCCAGCGTTTCATTCCGAATGAAAATAGTCCAATACAAATAATCGAATAAAATTATTGGAATAAAGTTAGTCGATTAACAATAGTCGAATAATATTAATCGAATGAAATTAATCGTATAAAAATACTTGAATAATATTAGTTTAGCAATATGAAAACCTAATCGAATAAAACCAAAACGATTTTTATTCGAATAATAATCAAGCGATTAATTAAGAGATCGCATGTTTGTCAGTTCGACACAACTCGACTAGAGAATCGTGTACCCGCTGCTGTCACACCACCGAGCGGTTATTGCTAACGAAATCGCTACAACAGCCTTGCGAAGTTTAGCGTTTCATAGCGATTGAAAATATTATTCGAATGAAATTAGTCGATTAAAAATAATCGAATAATATTAATCGACTGAGATTATTCGTATAAAAATATTCGAGTACTTTTAGTTTAACAATATGAAAACCTAATCGAATTTTATTGGATTATTATTCGATTTTTATTCGAATAATAATCAAGCGATTAATTAAGAGATCGCATGTTTGTCAGTTCGACACAACTCGACTAGAGAATCGTATACCCGCTGCTGTCACACCACTTAGCACTTATTGGTAAATAAATCAATTCACGCCCTTAAGGACCTTAGCGAATAAAGTTATTCGAATAAAATTATCCAATTAAAAATAATTTATTAAAATTAATCGACTGAAAATAATCGTATGAAAATACTCGAATAATTTCAGTTTATCGATATGAAGACCTAATCGAACAGAACTAAAATGATTTTTATTCGAATAATAATTAAGCGATTAATTAAGAGATGCCATGTTTTGTAGCGTGTGACGCTGCAGTCAAACCACCGAGCAGTTATTGGTAGAGAAGTCGTTACAATTAAAAAGTTTGGCGAATAAAGTTATTTGAATAAAATTATCCGACTAAAAATAATCGATTAATATTTATCGTTTGAAAATAATCCTATAAATCGAGTAATTTTACTTTAAAAATATGCAAAGAATTTTTATTCGTATAACAATGATGTGATACTAACATTTACCGTGATATAGTTTTGCTCCACACTGTTTATGTGTTTCAACTCCGTTTAAATGTTTCCAAAGCAATTTCTTCAATATTAACAATAATATTTACAAAATGTATCTGCCTGTTAGCGCTTTTTCTTTTACCATTTTTGTTTTTTTTTTTTGTTTTGTTACATTTTGAATTAATTAATTTTGCTGCAAAATCGAAAGTTGTTAATACAATTTTTTTTTTCTTCTTCTGCCATAAAAATTGTTGCTTGTAAATCCACTTAAAATTATAGAAGCAAAATCATTGAAGAAATTGTGTGTAAGAAAAAAAGAATAGACATGCGACCAAAATCATTAAGTGGAAATAGCTGGCTAAAAGCAACAAACATAAAGAGGGCTAAAACCATAACGCAAGATTTAATATCGCGGGATGTGTTTGTTCTTTTCTTGGAGAAAAAAAACTTTGTAATGAAATCAAATAGTGTAAGACAAGTGCAGCGTTTAATTGGAGCTAAAAACGCAGTGATTTTGAAAAGGAAATTTTTTTGTGAGCTTCAGCTCAGCCAGTTGCTTAAGATTATTTCACAAAAAAAAAAAAAATTAAACACTCATGCGGATGATTTTTATATAAATTAATTTTTCATTCGAGCGAGTAGTATGTTTGTGAGGCTTCTGTATCACTTTTTCCATACAAAAAAGCTGCTCATTATGCCAGTGTTACCATATTGATTATTTGCAAACAAAATATGATGAAAAACCAACTAATTTTGGTTAAAAACAATCATTATGGCAACAGCTTTTTTGTATGGAAAAAGTGGTACAGAAGCCTCACAAACATAGTACTCGAGTGCTCAAAAGAAATATTTTGACATGGAAAAGAAATTTGCTGAAAAAACCAGCAGCCATTTAGAGCAACAAAAAAAAAATTACCCCCCATCAGTTAAATATTTTTATAATCTTCCAGCGCTTTTACTTTCATTTCAAATAATAGTTTAAGCAAAAAAAAATTGTTGTGCTGCGGCACGTTTAAATGTCACAAATTGTTAAATCACAAAACCAACAAGAAAAAGAGAAAAAAATCTAATATGAAAGTTAATGGCTTAAACCATAAGTTGTTCAAATAATTTCAATGACTCTCACTGCAACCATTAACACTTTTTTTCCCCACTATTAATTTAGTGTAACAGAAAAAAAAAAACAAAATCTGCTCTAACAAAAGTTGCATCAAAGTTGAAGCTGCCGTATTTTATTGACAATTGCCATTTGCAACACAATTGTTGTTGCACATAAATATTAAACAAAACTAAAACTTGGCCAACAACACTAGAAATTTAATGAACATCAACAAACACAGAAAAAAAATCTTTAATAATTCCACATTCTGCGTTTCCAACAAAAAAAAAAGAGTATCAAAATCAACCTGTTTTTTTCAGCCACTTTTATTGAAATATAAGTGCAACTGAACAGTTGTAATTAGTTTTGTCTGTTTCGAAACTCAATTGCCAACTTTTTTCTTCTTCTTTTTTTTCTTGTGTCTTTGGCTTTGTGGCAACAGTCTGCTTTCCCCCCATTGTGTCTGAAAGTGAAGCTGAAAATTCAGCAAATGCTTCAATAAAAACGATATTGATCACTACTCGTGAATGAATTTGCAGGTTTTTATTACGATTAATTTTCAATACATTAACCCATTAAGAGCAGCAAAAGTGTGAAAGTATAAGTTGGTATATCAATTGTATTAATTTGTAACTAAAGAAACTGGAAAGTAGCAGCAAAAATTCGGACTGAAAGAATTAAAAAAATTAATTTTATTCCAAACCGTGATAGGCCAGTTCCAATTAATCGGTAACTTAACAAAATATATCCAAAGAGGTCGACAATAAATTTTTTTAAAAGCAAAAATATTTTAATTGTTCTCATTTGGTTTGCATAAAAAAAAATTCATAGAAAAAAATTTTTTGAACTACAATAATCGAATAAAAATAATCGAATACAAATAGTCGAATAAAAAATCGACTAAACATAGTTGCATAGAAATAATTGCTAAAAATATTTAAATAGACATAATCAATTAAATATATTTAAATAAAAATAGTCGATTAAAATTACTCAAATACAAATAATCGATTAAAAATATTTAAATAAAAATAGCCGATTAAAAAGTTGCAATTAAATATGTTGGAATAGAAATAACCGATTAAAAATATTCCGATCGAAATAGTCGAGTATTAATATACAAAAATATATAATCGATTAACTATATTCGAATAGAAATAATCGATCAAACAATATTGAAATGGAGACAACCGATTAATAAAGCTCAAATGGAAAAAATCTACTAAAAATATTCGAATAGGAATAATCGATTTGAAATATTCAAAGAGAAATAATTGATTAAAAATATTGGCACAGAAATAATCGATTTAATATACTCAAATAGACATAGTCGACTGAAAATTTTCGATTAACAATAATCTTTTATATATATTCAGATAGATATAATCGATTTAGAAAAGCTATAATAGAAATAGCCGATTAAAAATTTTGCAAATAGAAATAATCGATCAAATATATTCGAATAAAAATAACCAATTAAAAATATTCCAATTGAAATAGTCGATTAGTAATATACAAAAAGAAATAATCGAATGATATATTCGAATAGAAATATTCAAATAGAAATAATCGATAAAACAATATTGAAATAGAAACATACGATTAATAAGACTCAAATAGAATATATCTATTAGAAATATTCGAATGAAAAATATATAATTTAAATATATTCGAAAATAAATAATCGATTAAATATATTCGAATAGAAATGTTCAAATATAAATAATTGGTGCAACAATATTGAAACAGAGACAACCAATTAATGAGACTCAAATAACAAGAATCTATTAAAGATATTCGAATAAAAAAATTGCTTAAAAATATTCGAATAGAAATAAACGATTAATAGTATTCGAATAAAAACAATTGCTTAAAAGTATTAAAATATATCAAAATAGAAACAGATATAATCGATTATAAATGTTCACATAGATAAAGTCGACTAAAAATTTTCGAATAAAAATCGCTTCAAAATCTACGAATAAAAATAGTTTATTATATATATTCTAATAGAAACAATCTCTCAAATATATTCAAATAGAAATAATCGCTTAAAAATATTCAAATGGAAATAATCGATTAAAGATTCTTAAACAGGTTTAAATCGATTTAATATTCGAATAAAAATCCAAAATCTTTTAGCATAATCAGAACGTATCAAATACTTGTTTTGCATACGTACTTTTTTATTTTTATAAATAATAAAACATGTTTTGAAAAAAGTACTTTTTTCGAAGAAGTACTTTTTCCACTAAGTACTTTTCCCGAAGAGTAGTTTTCCCCAAAAAAAAAAAAAATTATTTAATCGATTTAAAATATTCTTATAGAAGTATTCGAATAAAAATAAATGATATTTGAATATGTTTTGAAAAAAGCAGTTCTTCCCAAGAAGTACTTTTTCCACTAAGTACTTTTCCCGAATAGTATTTTTCCCCCAAAAAAAGTACTATTTTCAAAAGGTACTTTTCCAAATATTACTTTTTCCAAAAATGTACCAACTTCAAAAACCAACCTTTAGAAAAACACGTTTCATTAAAAGTACATTTTTAAAAAGTACCTACCAACAGTGGATTTAAAAGTGTTTGAAATGTTAAAAATTGAATTTAAATTTTGCAATAAATTTCTCGGTCGAAAATTCGTGGAAAGCATTCAGAGACATTTTAATTTGCATTTTACAAATGCCAAATAAAAGTATTTTATAAAATATCCCCGAAATCGTTTGAAAAGAAATTTCAATATTGATTTTTCCATTAAGACTTCTCATTTAGTTAATGGAGCAGAAACAACGACAACGTTGTGTGTTGCTGCTGCTGCTGTTGGGCGCTTTTGAAGGAATCAATTCCAAATTTATGGATCGCAAATAATTTGGAAACTTATGTGAAATTTATTTTGTGCTAAAACGGCGTTCCTTGCACGTTTCCTTTTTCCAACAACAACTATAAAAGCCCACTAAAACTCTGGCATCATTTAAAGTGTTAATTTTGCATGGAAAAAGTTAAGATTTCTCTTGTATTTGCTTTTCACACTCGAACCCCAACAAGTCGCAATTATGTATGAATACGTTGTGTTGCCTCATCGTTGTGTTAATGCGAGTGCAAGGCTCACACACACACACAGATTTATGTAAAAAGGCCGATATGTGGCATTACAATTGCTGCTGTTGCTGCAAATATTAATCATTCAGTTTTCTCATTCTTTATTTATTTACATGCTTTTTTTTTTGTTGTATTTCTTTTTTGTTATATTTCTTATTTTTTATTTTTCGCTTGCAGAAATTCATTCATCATTAAATAACTTCGCTTTAGCATCATTTGGTATGGCAGGCCTCTACCATTTTGTAAATATTTTATATCTTTTCCTGGTTATGCAGCCCCATTCTTTGATTCATTTTAAATAAATTTTTTGTGATGCTCTGGTCTTTTTTTTGCATTCGTTTAATATGGCATTCGTTTTGCATAAGAGGTCAAAGAATTCACGTAAGATAAAATATTTTGTGTATTTCTTTCTGTAATAATAACTTGTACAATTGATTTAATAGCATGCAGCGGCATGATATGAGAGATTTTAAAAAATTGTGTAGCAAAGATTATTTATAAATATTTATTAAAATCTAAAATAATACAAAACTTTTGTTTCAGAATAACAAAAACAATAAAAATTTTTGTTTATAAATGTAATATGTTTGTTGGGTTATTTTGCATCTAAATGCATGCTCTGCTATCATACAAAAATTAGATTGTCTGAAAATGTCTGAACGTATTCTAAAAACGTTTCTTTAAAATAATTTATTATTTACTATGAGAGAACGAAAAGTTATCAAAAAATATTTTTTATAAATATTTATTAAAAATAAATTTATAAATCTATTCAAAATACAATAAATTACTTCCGTAAATAACTTAATTTTTATTTCACAAAAAAAAGTTTTGCTAATAAAAATAATATGTTTGGTGCGTTATTCTGCTTCGCACTTTCTTTTTGTCCTAAAAATTTTTTTTTTTATTAAAAATATTGTTTGTTGGGTTATTTTGATTCGGATTCTTTTCTTCCAAAAAAAAATTTTTTTTAATAAAAATAACACGTTTGTTGGGTTATTCTGTTTAGCATTTTTTCTCCTAAAAAACAATTCTCGTTATAATAATAGTATGTTTGTTGGGCTATTTTGGTTTCCATTTTTGTTTCTTTTAATAAATTTGTTTTGTTATTAAAAGTAATACGTTTGTTGGGTTATTCTGCTTTAGCCTTTTTTCTCCTAATATTTATTTTTTTTTGTTATTAAAGCTGATATGTTTGTTGGGTTATTTACGTTGCATTTTTTTTTAAAAGTTTTTTTTATTAACTTTGTTGGGTTATTCGGCTTCGCATTATTTTTCTGTTAAAAAAAATGTTTTCGTTAACAAAAATAATATGTTTGTTGGGCTATTTTGCTTCGCATATTTTTCTCCTGACATTTTTTTGTTATTAAAAATAATACATTTGCTGGGTTATTCTGCTTTGAATTTAGTTTCCTCCTAAAAAAATTTTAAATATAATGTTTGTTGGGTTATTTTGCTTTGCATTTTGATTCTCCTTAAAAAATTGTGTTCGTTAATAAAAATGATATATTTGTTGGGTTATTCTGCTTCGCATTTTTTAATTTTTTTTAAATCAAAATAATATGTTTGTTGGGTACCTTTGCGTCGCATAATTTTCTTATAAAAAACTATTTTCTTAATAAAAATAATGTCTGTTGGGTTATTTTGCTTCGCATTTTTTTTCTCCTAAAATAAATTATTTTCTTAATAAAAATAATGTTTGTTGGGTTATTTTACGCCGCATTTTTAGTCTCCTTAAAAAATTGTGTTCGTTAATAAAAATAATATATTTGTTGGGTTATTCTGATTCGCATTTTTTCTTTCTTTTTAATTTTTTTTTTTAAATCAAAATAATATGTTTGTTGGGTACCTTTGCGTCGCATTTTTTTTTTCTTATAAAATATTATTTTCTTAATAAAAATAATGTCTGTTGGGTTATTTTGCTGCGCATTTCTTCTCCTAAAATAAATTATTTTCTTAATAAAAATAATGTTTGTTGGGTTATTTTACGCCGCATTTTTAGTCTCCTTAAAAAATTGTGTTCATTAATAAAAATGATATATTTGTTGGGTTATTCTGATTCGCATTTTTTCTTTCTTTTTAATTTTTTTTTTTAAATCAAAATAATATGTTTGTTGGGTACCTTTGCGTCGTATTTTTTTCTTATAAAAAATTATTTTCTTAATAAAAATAATGTTTGTTGGGTTATTTTGCTTCGCATTTTTTTTCTCCTAAAATAAATTATTTTCTTAATAAAAATAATGTTTGTTGGGTTATTTTGCTTTGCATTTTGATTCTCCTTAAAAAATTGTGTTCGTTAATAAAACTGATATATTTGTTGCGTTATTCTGCTTCGCATTTTTTCTTTCTTTTTAATTTTTTTTTAAATCAAATTAATATGTTTGTTGGGTACCTTTGCGTCGCATTTTTTTCTTATAAAATATTATTTTCTTAATAAAAATAATGTCTGTTGGGTTATTTTGCTTCGCATTTTTTTTTTCTCCTAAAATAAATTATTTTCTTAATAAAAATAATGTTTGTTGGGTTATTTTACGCCGCATTTTTTTTCATCTCCTAAATGTATGCTCCACAATGATTGCAGATGTTTGTCTCAACAAAATGAGAATGTCTGACAGTGTCTAAACGTGTTCTAGAAACTTTTCTTCAAAATCATTTATTATTTAAAGTCCATTAACTGTGTGGTGTTGCATTGAAACTCTAAAACGCCTGCCTATCCAGCCTGCCTATCCAGCCAGCCAAAAGATATATAAAACATTCTGCTATTGTGTGTGTGTGTGAGTGTGTGTTCTCCCATATTAATGTATGTGTGTATGCATGTTTGAATGTTGTTGGAATTGTTATGTTGCTTTCAAACTATTCCATCTTTCATTTCTTTTTTTTTTTCTTGTTTTTTTTTTTCATTTAAACTTTGCCTTTGCCACATCGTCTATTCATTTTTAAGCCTTCAAAATGTTCGAGCACTGAGAAAAAACCAGACCAGGCAATAAAGTTTACAGTTTTGACAAGGCAAATGGCGGTTTGTTGGAGGAGTATCATCATATTTGCTTTTTATGGTTGTGACCATGTGATCCATTTGCTTTTATTTCCCGGTCGTTTATTATACACATGCAAAGCACCAGCCCTCCCCACTCTCCCCCTCTCTCTCTCTCAATCCCTCACACTCTTTTCCCTCAACGGAAATGTTTATGACTGGCATATATTTTAACATGTTTGATTGATTGTGAGTGCTTGACACCCTCAGCGAGAGGTATGAGATGAAAATTTTATGAAACAATAAAAAAGGATTTCAAATATCTGACACATTCTGCATGAAATTAAATTTTAAAGATACTCGATGACGGTTTTGAAGTTCTTTTTACGACGGGTTTTGTTTCAGCATGTCCTGTAATTTTATGTCATCCGACAACAAATTTTTCTTGTGAGTGTGTGTTTACAAATCAGTCGTTAAGTTTGTTTTCGAAATAAATTTACTTATCGATCGAACAAATATAACTCTTGTCCTTTCAAAGAAAATGTTTAGGACCACAAAAAGTGATTTTTTAACACAGAATATATTGTTTTTTGGTAAAAAGTATCATGTGAAAAGTTTTAAAATTTAAAAAGTTAATTTAATTAAAGAAAAGTGTTGTGTTTTTTCTTTTTAATATAGAACTTTTATTTGATACATAATTTAAAAAATATATAAAGTGAAGATCTTGGCTTTTAGAAAGCCGGTCTATTTGCCAACCAAAACTGTTGCGGAAGGATGGGGAATTTTTGAAATCAATTTGAATGGAAACTGTCGTAAGAGAGAACCATTTAATAAAAATTTAAATTTTTTACAGTTTCACTTTTGTTGAGCAAATTTTTAAAAACGTCCTTAATAATTCAAAGTTTATCAAACTCAAAAATTAATAAAACAATTTAGGGTTTCTATTGTGAATACTGGAATAATATATTTAATATTTAAACTTTAATTTAAATCAACATGTCATTGTAAAAATTATCAAATGCTTTTTCAATAAAAACGTTTAGCTATTATATATTTTCAAACTCAATAGTTTCCTATTTCGCAACAAAACGCTATCGATAACTGTGGATATTTATCGATACCTTTTGTTGAAAAAATTTGTTGAAAATTTTTAAAATCGTTTTTAAAAATTCCAAGTTTCCAAAATTCAAAGTTGACTAAAATAATTCATGGTTTTCTGTTTCGCTACAGAAAGTTATCGGTAACTGTGGATATTTATCGAGATATTTTGACAAGAAAATTTTTAAAAACGTTTTCAATATTTCTATGATGCTAAAATTCAAAATTAAAGACTAAAACAATTTATAGTTTTCTGTTTCTGTACAAAAAGCTATCGATAACTGTGGATATTTATCGATATCATTTGTTAAGATGACTTTAATTGAATTCTTGAAAACGTGCTAAAAATTTCGAGTTACCGAAATTCAAAATTGACTAAAATAATTAATGGCTTTCTGTTACGCTACAGATAGCTATCGGTAACGGTGGGATATTTATCGATATCTTTTGCTAAGAACATTTTAAAAAACCTCTTTAATATTTCTAAGATTCCAAAGCTCAAAATTAACAACTAAAATAATTTATGGCTTTCTGTTTCGCTACAAAAGCCACCGATAACTGAGGATATATATCGATATCTTTTGTTGAGAAAATGTTCATTGATTTTTAAAAACATAATTAATAATTCCAAATTTATAAAATTCAAAACGACCAAAATAATTTATGGTTTTCTATTTCGTTACGAAAAGCTATCGATAACTGTTGCTATTTATCGATATCTTTTGTTGAAAAAATTTTAAGAAAATTTTTCGAATCGTTTTTAATAATTCCAAGTTTATAAAACTTGAAATTGTCTAAAATATTTTATGGCATTCTGTTTAGCTACATAAAGTTATCGATAACTATAATAATAAAATAATTTACAAATCTTTCAGAAAATTTTTGAAAATCGTTTTTAGTAATTAAATAGTTCAAAATTTACTAAAATTATTTATGAATTTTTGTTTCGCTGCAGAACGTTATCGACAACTGTGAATATTTTTAAATAACTGGATATTTATCGATAGCTTTTGTTAAAAAATTTTTTTTTTAATTTCCTTAGTACTTCTAAGATTCAAAAATTAAAAATTAAAGGCTAAAATAATTTTTAGTTTTCGGTTTCTGTACGAAAAGCTATCGATAACTGTGGCTATTTATCGATATCTTTTGATGAGCAACATTTCTGAAAGTTTTTTTTTATAATTTTTAATAACTCCAAGTTTATAAAATTGAAAATTTACTAAAAAATTGTTTTCTGTTTCGCTGTAGACAGCTATCGATAACTGTGGATATTTATCGATAGCTTTTATTGAGAAAATTTTTATAAAATGTTTAAGAAAAATCCTTATGAATTCCAAGTTTTCAAGTTTAATATTGACTAAAATAATTTATGGTTTCTGAAAGCTATCGATAACTGTGGAACAATTATCGATGTCTTTTATTAACAAAGAACAGCTTCACTTACAACAAAAGCAGTCCATTTGTCTCATTTTTTTTTTACCACATTTCATTTACTGGTGGCCATTTTCTAACAAACTTTTCGCTGGCTTATGCGGCTTGAAATTTTTACGTAAACAAAAATTGTTGTTGTTTTTGTTTAATTTTTTTTTTTTTTTTTTTTTTTGAAACGAAAAGAAATTCAAATAATTTGAAACTAATTTCAATTTTAAAATATTATTTGTCACACGACCTACAAATTTAGAGGGTTGGGGGTGGGCGGTTGTAGTAGCAAATTTAACCAAAAAGTTTCCTTGACACTTTTCGCAAAGTTTTGAAAAGGATTTTAAGTTTTGCATTTTCAAAAAAAAAAAAATTGTTCTTTGGAAAAATTTCGCAACACTTGATATTCAGTTATTTGTAAAATTTATTGCAAACGGTTTGTCTCCTGGCAACAATCATGAAAATATTAAAATTTTTTTAACCAAAAATATCGATGTCCTTGTAGCCATAAATAACTCCTGCCAGACCATTTAACGAAATGTAACACGAGCCGAAAGGGAAGAAGAAATCAGTTGAAGGATTTTAATATTACCATTTTTATTCTCATTTCAAATTATTTTCAGTTTTGCCAAAGTCATCAAATCTGAACTACTTCTTGCGTGCAAACAAACAAACAAGCGAACCAACGAACAATCGAGCCAACAACTTTTCCAAACAACAAACAGTCAGTCGTACACGTGTCATCATTTATTTCTTCAACAATTCTTGACAAAATGTTCCACAACTCATAAATCATTCATGCAACTGAACAGAAGGCAAATAATCGAGTGTGCGATGGAAAAAAATATGTGTGTGAGCCAACAAACTAAAATCAAATAAAAATGCAGCCGGCCGGAAAAAATCTGGTCTTTTTATTGTTGTTGTTCTTCTATTTTTGGATAAACTTTTTTTTCTTTGCACAACTTTTGCTTTTCACAAGCAGGATATATAATATTTCGTAACAAATAGTGTAAAGAAAAGGGAATATAATAAGACAACTAAATAAATAAATTGAAAGCCTAAACGGCAGGAAGGAAGACATGAAGAAGAAGCAGACGAAGAAGAAAATTGACAAGAAACAGCAAAATTTGAGCACACAAAAATATTGTGCGAAATTGCTATTTAACTGGAGAGTAAGAAATGGCATAAGAAATTAAATTTCTATTATTAAAACTACTTTGCACACACATGTACGAGGCCTGTTCAATATCATAAGTTTAACTTTTCCTTTATGTCAACTAAATTTTACATATTTTACGATTCCCTTTTATCTTCTTTACTTTTGTGCCTTTCCGAAATAATATACGAGGTCTGTTCAAAATTGTAAGGTTAAATTTTCTTTTATGTGAAGTAATTCTTTAATGTTTTACGATTCCTTTTTACCTTTTTCAGTTTAGTTCCTTTCCGCAATAATACACGAGGTCTGTTCACTATTACACAACCTTCCCGAAGTAATATACGAGGTCTGTCCAATATCATAACGTTAGATGTTCCTTATGTCAACTAAATCTTTCATATTTTACGATTCCTTTTTACCTTTTTCAGTCAAAACCCTTTCCGAAATAATATACGAGGTCTGTTCAATATTATAAGGTTAAGTTTTCCTTTATGCTAATTATATATTAACGATTCCTTTTTACCTTCTTCAGTTAAGTCCCTTTCCGAAAGAATATACACGGTCTGTTTAAAATTGAATAAAAGCAAGTAAAATTTATATTCATCTTTGAATAGGCCTCGTATTTTGCAAAAAAAAAGTTATGCTTAAACATTTTTGAACCAAATGAAAATTAATCTTAGACAGCGCTGGCCCCGTATTCTTTTTTGAGCAGACCTCGAATACTGTACGTGAGAGAAATTACTTTGAATATAATAGACCTCGTATATTAGAGAAATTAATACCTATATTATGTTTAAAAGCAATTAACATTTAGATTATTTTTTTAACAGCCCTCGAGGATGCGCAATTTTTTGTTTCTCTTGTCCAACCATATTCTTTTTTGAACAGACCTCGTATACTGCGCGTGGGAGAAACTACTTTGCATAAAACAAATATATAAATATTCCCCATCCAACAGCCTTGTATATTAAAGAAATTAAGATCTATATTTTCTTTAAAAACATTAAACATTTGTTTATTTTTTTGAGCAACCCTCGTACATGCGCCTATTTGTGTTTTTAAGCTCTTGCCTGCACACGTTCTTATTTCAACGGACGTCGTATATTGTACGAGAGGGGAACTATTTTAATAGGGATATAAGAAAAATATATATCACTTTTTGTAAAAATAATCTTTATGTTCATCGAACAGGCCTCGTATATTAATATTTATTATGCATAAGCACTCGTATTCGACCGGAACTGCTTTGAAGGGATTAAAAATTTGTGAATGAATACCTTTTTTGATATTCAAACAGGCCTCGTATGTTAGTGAAATTGGTGCATAATTTGTTTAATATAAATGCACTTAATTTTTTTAACAAACCTCGCATATGTGCTGGGAATGAATACGGGTCTGATTAAAAGAAAATGTTACACACACACACAGACACAGACCCACACACATACACACACACACACACACACCGACATCTCTTTAATAGAGTTGTAGTTCATTTCCGTTTATGGCTGTTCAATTATATTTCCTGTTTAAGCCCAACCCAGGCGAGTGTATGATTCTAAATTCTTTCGAATTTATTTTCTGAAACAATTATAAAATGAGACGATTTTTTTAAATTATTTACTGTGATTATTTTTGCCATGAAATTAAAAAATTTTCAAGAAAAAAACTGTGCAAAAATCGCAGGCAAGTGAAGGAAGCGAATAAGTAAAAAACAAAAAAAAGGATCCTCAAAGACATTTTTGAGAGGATTTAATTAATTAATTTTATCTTTTGGAAGGGCGGGGAGTTTGTTAATATTAATTCCCAGTTTCTGCAGTGAAATCCCCTTATTTTACTTATTAAAATTATTTAAGTTTGGTTAATAATAGTTTGGTAATTTTAAGATTTTTTTCAGGATTTCGTGAGAATTCTTTCTGTTGTAAAATTACCTTTAAGGCAGAGTTGAAAAAAGTTTTATAAAATTATTTTTAAGAAAAATTGTTGTCTTTTGAATACCCCGTGAAAATGTCAGTAAAATTGTAGAAGTTTTAAAACGCGTTTTCAATTCGAATTAATTTCCTCAAAATTTGATTTTTTGCAAATTATTTTTCTCATTTTTATTTTATTTTTATTTTTTTGGGATTGTTCCCAACCATCTGCCAGCGTTGAGAATTTTCGCTAATTGCAAAATATTTCTCTGTATGCTCCACAAAAAACAAGAAGAAGAAGGAACACACACACACACCCACACACTCACACCCCACACGCACAGTTGTTTGTAAAAACTTTTTGTTGTGGTTTTCAGTGCAAAATTTACCAGCGTCATATTAAAATATGATGGCATAAATGCAAGACTTTCGTTCCCCCACCCTCATATTCGCCCGCCTTTTCCGTGCAACTTATCGCCAGAGCTTTAACAAGCTGCAGCCTTATCATTTTTATTTAGTTGTAACAAGTAAAAGAGTTTGTTGGCTTTTTTTCCAGGTCTGTTGGTTGTAAAAAAAAAAAAAATTGCAAAATTGTTGCTGTTGCTGATGATGATGTTGGTGGCGATGATGATGTGTTTGATATGTGTGGCATGCCATGTTAAGACTGCCAAAGTGCTTTACAAAAAAGTGTGCATGCACATGCATGCATACATTTTTGTATGTTGTGTTCACTTTTTATCTTTTGCAAAAAAAATAAAATACTAAACAAGCAGTGGATTTTTCGTAACAGCCATTTCCTGGCATAGTTCTCTCTGTGAGTGTGTGTACATGTATGTGCATGCTTTTGCATGTTTGTGCATGTCTCAGTGAAATGCAATCCTCTTCTACTATCTTTTTGAAGAATATAATTTTTCCAAACCCAAGTTTTTCCCCCCGCCGGTTTGTTATATCGTGTGTTTTGTGTTTCATATTTTTATATCATGTTGTTGCCTTTTTTGTTGTTGTTGTTGCCTCCATTTCTGTTATTGATGTTGTTGTTTAGGTTATATCGTTGTGCCTCTTTTTTGTGGCGGCTTCTTTTGGCGTATGTGTTCTGGGGTAATGTTCTGTGTTTTCTAGATAATATAAGTATAAGCCGACATAGACATTTACACAGACAAGTAAATGGTATGCGATTAAATGCACAACAACAATAACATGGAACAGACAGGCTGATACTGATACTGTTGCAGCTCTTTGAAATTTTAAATGTGTGTGAGTGGGTCGCGTAAATAAAAAAAAGTTTTACGAAACGAGGAAAGTTCTTTTGCAGTAAAAATAGTTATTTCTATCACTTTTTTGTTCAACAGGAGATTTTCCTTAATTTTGTTATTGTTTATTAACTGACCAGATATAGAATTTAAAAGTTCTCAAATCGGTTCCAATTTAAAGGATATATAAGTTTGATAGAACTCGTTGGAATTATTGGGTCAATTCGTTGAAAAGTTATTAGCGGTTCACATGCTTACACACAGTCATATTCACACAAACACACACACACACACATACACACATGTTTACATACACATAGATTCACACACACACACACACACTCATGTTCGCACAAACACAGCCACGGTGTCTTTGTAGTAGTCAGAGATATATAGAAATTTAGAACGCCCAGTTCTGATGGGAACTCAAATTTTGTAAAGCGGGTTCAAAACCAGGGATCGTAACGGTTATAAATTTCATTTTAAAAATCACAATTTAATAATTATTTTCTCAATTTTATTTCTTCCTCAGAAAGCAAAAAATATTTTTTGTTTTTATTTATTCAGCAGCAAATAAAATTTTTCAGAAAATTAACATATTTTTCTTTATTTATTATATTTAATAAGTTTTATTAATTTTTTTAACTCATTTAATTTTAATTAATTAATAAATTTATTTATTTTATATTTATAGCAAAATAATTGTTATTCACCAGCTCTGGTTAAAGGCAATAACTTTTCGATTTTGGAATATATTTAATTTTTTTAGTGACAAGTTGACAAAGACCCTGATGTCTGCTTGCAAGTATAGGGTGTTTTTTATACAGTGATACAACTTTGAGTTGGCATCACTGCTTTATTTGACCACCGATTAAACAGCTGATAGTTGCTTTTTGTTAAGTTTGCTTTAGCATTTCATTATGGATTAACTTACACCAGAGCAACGCGTGCAAATTGTGGAAATTTTTAATCAAAATAATGGTTCTGTTCGTCAATCTTATCGTGCACTTCGTCCCTTCAAAATTTTATTTTCCGATGAAGACCATTTTTGGTTGAATGGGCACGTAAATAAATAGAATTGTCGCATTTGGAGCGAGGAGAATCCACAAGCTTTTGTCGAAACACCATTACTTCCACAGAACATTACTTGTTGGTGCGCTTTATGGGCTGCCGGAGTCATTGGCCCATATGTCTTCATATGGGAAAATTGGTGTTCCAGATTGCGCGTTGTACGCGCCAGCCGTGGCGGCCACATGGACGAAATCATATTTAAACATTAATCTCACAAAATTTTCTATCCAATAAAGATCGTTTCATTGATATCAAAAATATATTACTAGGTTTTATTATCATTTAAACTTGTATCACTCTATAAAAAACACCCTTTATTTCTTGCAAAATAATTGTTATTTACCAGCTCTGGTTAATATATTAAATATTTATAGTAAATATATTAAATTTTTTTAGCGACAAGTTGACAAAGATCCTGATGTCTGCTTTCAAGTATAAAATAAAAACGATATAGAAATATTTGCTTCTTTCTTTTTAAGCAAATTTACAATGTCCTTTTATCACTTCTAAGCACAGACTCCCTTAGTCTTCATATCTACATAAAATAACCTTTTAAATAAAGTATAATTCTTTAAAATATTTGTATTGAAACTTGCTAAAAAGTGTACCACAAAATGAGGTCGGGAGTTTTTTTTATTTATAAGGCAACGATTTAGTGCTACTTGGCGTATGATGAATACTAATTTGATTTTGATACAGTCAATTTTTTTTTCTGCTATTTTGCAGATTTAAGAAATTAAGTTAAATTTTCCATAAAATTTTGAAAACTTTTTATATTTTTTATAAACTTATGGCGTTTTCTTTTCTAGAAAACATGTAACATTTTTGCACTTATTTTCTAAAAAGTGGCGTTTTGGAAAAGTTTGAAAACAGATATATTATTTATCGTTAAGAATGCTTGATCCATTTCTAATAAATTTCTTGTTTTGATATGACAAAATGTGGCCATTTTTTTTTTTTGCTAAAAAGTGTAAAAAATGTTGCACTATTTTCTAGAAAAGAAATAAACATTAAAGAGTTCTAACTTAGTTAAAATCTCAGAAAGACATGATGATAAATATTCCTAGGCACAAAGGAAGTCAACATCAGTTTTATTCAACTTACACAGCAGAGCAGAACAGCTGTTTTCGAAAGTCGCTACACTTTCATCTTCAGTGCTCATGTGTATATTGTGTTTATCACCACTGTTTAGGTGGCTTAGTTGAATGTGATTTTCTGAGATTTTAACTAAGTTAGAACAATTAGCCTATAAAAATATTAATATAGCAAAATAAAAATGTTCAATAAAAATAAAATCACATTAAAGAGTTCTTTAAAACAAATTTTGTCTAAAAACTTTGCTTTAAAGCATTCTTCAAGCTTAACAGATTTTTCATTATTTTGGCCTTAGGCAGCCAACTTCAACCCAGCAGCTGCACAGGAAAAAATACGTTAAAAACATAAAAGAAATTTTATGAAATCGATTTAAAAGGAAGATAAATTACTAATTAATGATGATGGCTGCCAAAAAGAGTTCGTTTTCTAAAACAAGTTATTAACCGCTAAAAAAAAAGACAAATTAGAGAAAAGAAAAGCACACGTGAAAGTAGTTTGGACGCCGTATAAAGCGATTTAGGGAAAAGCACAATTCAATTGAAGATTATCTAACAAAAAAAAAAATATAAATAAAACGAGTAATAAAATGTGGATCAAATTGAACAAGAAGTAAAAAAAAATACGTGATTAAAGACATGTGTTTTGCTAATTTCTTTTCTTACGATTCACTTTCATTACGCACCATATGGGTGTTTCCGTACAAGGAAGCAAAAAGCATAAAATCAGTTCTTGAAAATACTTTTATATTTTCTTAGATTAATAATTGATAAAAAATAAGTTCAACTCATTTAAAATATTTTTTGTATTTGATTTGTAAAATATTCTTATTTCAAATCCTTTTTAAAGTCACTTTAAATTTGCAGGATGGTCTGGCCACGTTCGATATTATGGAAAAGGACATAAATAGTTAGTTTTTTTTCCTTTCACCAACTACTTTTTGATATGTCTTTTAGCAAAATTATATTTAAATTTATATTGAATTTATGAGACTTTTAAAAAGCAAAAAAAGTTTTCGGAATGACTTGCCATAAGGGGCGTATGATTAATATTAATCTCAAGATCATTTACACAAGCAGCTGGAGCTTTCTTAATTTTACAGGATATTTTCTATGTTAAAACAGTTTATCAGGATGCACACACCTATAAAACCGAATAAAAAACCCCCACAACAAGAATGAATGGACATACTGACCAAATGTTTATATGAGCGCACAGTGGGGTGATTGTAAGTAATAAAATATTCACAACTTTCAAACGACTTTAACGATTGCGTTGAAACCAACTGTTTTGCATAGCAGACATCTTATATTTTAGCATAAATTATTTATAGTTTTAATTAGGGTATAATTTATAGCCCAAAAACATTTTTAAGTCAAAAAAATGTATATGGGAAATATATAAAAAAATATTGGTTTTTGCGGACAATATACAAACATATTGCCTAAAGCTTTTTTAACAATTTATACATCATTCGAAAGGTCTTGGTATATACTTTCCAATTCTGTGAATACAAAGAAAATTCCTACGATATCAGTGAAGTTATAGAGCAGTCAGTACATAGAGATATGGCAAACTAAGAAACTAAAAATTTTGCAGGTGTCTGGAATATTTCAGACAACAGATTTTTATTGTACGTGAGTGTAGCAGAGCAAGCAATATATGAGCCTAAAGAAAACGTGCTTCGCTGCTGAAGTTTAAAGCGTTTATCCGAATTAATTTATCCGTTTAATTTCAAACATATTTTACAACAGCATTAAAATTAATTACCAAAACTTAATTGCAGTTATTTTTTTTTTCATCATTTTAAATCCCCATTTCACTTTAAGGCTCTGCCATTTGACCGTAATTTAAGTTGCCGTCATTTATTTTTAGCCACACAAACGCATTGATCAGGCTTAAAATCATTTTCTATTTTATTTGATAAACAAGCCAAATGGCAGCTTTACAAAAAGCCTTTTCACAAAATGTTAGAAATCATACAAAGTAAAAACAAACAAAAAATATATCCCATAACAGTATTTAAAAAAAAAAATTGACGGTAATCCGCAAAGTTTTGCTTTGCCGCAAATGCAAATCAAACAAAGTGGCTGCAACAGCAGCAAAATGTGTAAAACGGCCATTAAGCAATTTCAATTTCAGTTGCAATTTCAATTTCAACAACATAAAGCTTACAATTTTAATACGAACAATATCCTTTTTAATCTGCAGCAGGACACATTTGAAAAAAAAAACTAACAAAAAAAAAATACTTGCACAGGACATGCAACAACAAGGACACTTGCAAGCGTAAATATTTATTTACGAGAAAAAAAATTAAAAGTTAAAAAGAAGAATATCAACAATTTGCTAAATAAACCACATTTGCAATTTGCAAATGTTATAACTTATAATTACAACATGTACGAGGTCTGTTCAAAGATTATTATGAAATAGATTTTGAATAAAAATAACACAGAAAAGAAACTTTCATTCAAATACGCAACTCAACAAAAACAGTTTCTATATAAACAAAAGTCCGGGCCAGAGAATTCAACTCTATTGGAAACAGTTTAACCAAGTTAGCATTTGTCTGCAAAATGCTTCTTATACGGCCCCCGTTTACAGGAAAAATTATTTTAAAATATATTATAATTCAATCACAATATTCCAAAGCCTCTTTTCCTTGACTTCAAACTTATTTTTAGTTCAGTTTCGAAAAAAAACCTCCATGTCCTTTGAAGAACCGGTTAATTATTAATCGATTAATATTTAATAATTAAGATGTTAATCGATTAATATATTATTCAATTATTATATTATTGGATCAATATAACATCCAATTAATATTTTATTCTACAATTGCATAATTCGTTTCACCTGTTATTCGATTAATATATTATTCGATTGGTTTATTGGCAAAATGCTTCTTATACGGCCCCCGTTTATAGGAAAAATTATTTTCAAATATATTATAATTCAATCACAATATTTCAAAGCCTATTTTCCTTGACTTCAAACTTATTTTTAGTTCGGTTTCGAAAAAAAGCTTCTATGTCCTTTGAGGAACCGGTTAATATATTAATCGATTAATATATTAACCGATTAATATATTAATAGTTTAATACATTATTGAATGATTATATTCTTGGATTAATACAACGTTCGATTAATATTTTATTTGGCAAGTGTAAGTAAGTTTCACTTATTATTCGATTAATATATTATTCGATTGATTTGTCTGCAAAATGCTTCTTTATATGGAGCGTTATCAATAAATATATTAATACAAATCACAATATTCCCAAACCTATTTTTCTTCACTTGAGACTTATTTTTAGTTCAGGTTAAAAAAAAAGCCTCCATGCTCCTTAAAGAACCGGTTAATATATTAATCGATTAATATCTAATAATTAAGATTTTAATTGATTAATATATTATTCAATCATTATATTCTTGGATTAATATAACATTCGATTAATATATTATTCGGCAAGTGTATAATTCGTATAAAATATTATTCGATTAATATATTATTCGATTAATATATTATTCGATTGATTTGTCTGCAAAATGCTTCTTTATATGGAGCGTTATTAATAAATATATTAATACAAATCACAATATTCCCAAACCTATTTTTCTTCACTTGAGACTTATTTTTAGTTCAGGTTAAAAAAAAGCCTCCATGCTCCTTAAAGAACCGGTTAATATATTAATTGATTAATATCTAATAATTAAGATTTTAATTGATTAATATATTATTCAATCATTATATTCTTGGATTAATATAACATTCGATTAATATATTATTCGGCAAGTGTATAATTCGTATAAAATATTATTCGATTAATATATTATTCGATTAATATATTATTAGATTACTATACATATTATTTGACTGCAACATTATTCAATTAACATATTCTTAGAACACTAAACAATTCTGTTGGATCAACTGATTATATGATTAATACATTATTCGTTTAATAGATTATTCGATTAATATATTATTCGATTGATTTATTATTCGATTCAAAAATACTATTATTAGATTACTGTATATATTTTTTGATCACAACATTATTCAATGCACATATTCTTAGAAAAATATACGATTAACTGATTATTTGATTAATAAATTATTCGATTATTATTATATTATTCGATTAATATATTGTGCGATTCAATGATATTATTATTCGATTACTATACATATTATTATTTGATGGCTACATTATTCAATTTATGTATCCTTAGAATAATATATGATTCTGTTGAATCGACTACTTATTCGATCAATAAGTTATTCGATTAATTTATTATTCGATTCATATATAATTCGATTCATATTTTCATTCAAATAATATATTGTTCAATCAATATTTTATCCAATTAATATAATATTCCATGACTACATATTATTCGATTAATATTAAATATTATTCGATTAATTAGTATTTTATTCCATGAAAATTTTATCTCATTCACGTTTGATTAACAGTATAACCGATTAATATGTTATTCATTAAACATATTATTCAATTAGTGCAAAATTCGAATGACATATTTCAAATAACAAACAATTCGATTATTGGATTAATCGGTCGGTCGTTAACCTACGTTGGAGATTTGTGACTTATAATTTTGAGAAGATGATTTTCTTAAAAAATATATTTTCATCTACATTCACTTCTAAAACGAACGGAAGAACTATTCGACTTTTCTTTCCTACAACTTTATTCGGCTAAAGTTATTCGAATCATATTATTCGAATGGAATTATTCGAATTATATTATTCGATTATAAATATATTAGACAAGGTTACAAAGTACACATCAACTTAAGCAAAAATGTGTTGAATGACAGTTTGCGGTTGAAATTATTCGAATATTCTTTAAATGAACATCCTCCTAAAGAAATCCAGCAATTCCTTTCGCATTCCGGTCAAACTTTCTTAAATGAAAAATGTCTTATTTTCCATCTACAATGACACTAAAATTTTTGATTGAAATACCAAAATAAGAAAATAATACAAAAAAGTTTAAAGAATAGCTGTTGACTGCAATAAGTTGCAATTAATTAATTTTATTAATTAAATTGATTAATTAATTTAAATTGTAACTCCTCAAGAAATTTCCAATTTCTTATAAATCTGCTGTTTGTTAGATTCGAAGGGGTATTAAACTCGTGACTTTACAATAACTAGAAGAAGAAGAAAAAATCATATATTAAAACTTACATTCGCTTCACAGATGCTTTTCATATTTCCAATTAATTATTTAGTTTCCATCCTCATTTTTTTGTTGCAAGTTGCAACATTTTAACGCTCAATACAAATTGCAGCAACAAAATTTATTAAAACAAAAATTTTCAATTAAAGCTGGCCAAGCTGCTGCCGCTGCTGCTGTTGTTGTTATTGTTGTTGCTGATTGAAAAACTTGTAGTTGTTTAAGAAAAACATGCAACAACAACAGAAAAAAAACTTTCGCTACAACACGTCAAACGAATAAGAGTTTTAGAAAAAGTTCAAAATGAAATCGTTTAACGGCATATGAAATTGATTTTACACTATGAGTTTATCGCATCCGCGATATTGACTCTGTGTGTGTGTGTGTGTGTGTGTGGTTTTTTTCACTTATAAAAATTATATGATCAACAACAATTTTATAACTTTTAATCCAAACACTAGAGGAGTTGCTTTAAATATTTTAATTTGTATGGAAATTAATTTATTTTTTTTTTTTTTATTTTATTAAGTACTTCATAAATTTCTATTTGTTAATTTTTTAAATTTTTTGAAAACCCATTTGATTTTAAAATGTTTTAATAAACGCTAATAGTTGATGTTCTTCTCAAATATTTTTCAAACCGTTACAACAAACGTTACGCGTCAAGCGCCAAATTGCAACTGAAATGAAAAGTTTGAAGTCATGCAGCATCAAATGGCAAACTCACATGCGATTGCATGCCGAACCATGCACGTTTAACTGTATTTTAACTAGTGCTTTTAGATGTTAATACGTGCGTGCGTGCGTGCGTGTGTGTGTGTGTTTTTTTTCCTTATTCATATTTCTGATTTTGTTTCTTTTAACCACCATCATCACACCATTGAATCTTATTGAAAACAACAACTATCACAACAACAAGAACAACAACAACTACAACACCAAAAAGCGTACATTTACCGATATCTTTGAGGTGAATTAGATTTTGTTTTGTACTCAGAGGGTGGATTGAGGGTGAATATAATTCTCACAAATGGTGGATTATAATTCTTAGACAAGGTGCGTTTACAAGGGTTTCTTGTACAGGCCCCACGGTTTGAAATGTTTTACAACAAATTCGAAAATATATAATTAAATATTTCGGAAATAAAAGTTATTGAAATAT
Organism: Linnaemya vulpina; assembly: GCA_963675445.1. Classification (NCBI taxonomy): domain Eukaryota; kingdom Metazoa; phylum Arthropoda; class Insecta; order Diptera; family Tachinidae; genus Linnaemya; species Linnaemya vulpina. The sequence continues at coordinate 69,508,930 of OY776280.1, read as the reverse complement.
CACTCGTCTAACAATAATACGAATATTTTTGAGAATATAATTTCGAAGTTATAAAAAAAATAATATGGCAAATAGTTGACCCAAAAGGACATCCCTGTAACTTCCCACCACCACGTAACCTGGTTTTTTTTAATATTCTTTCAACTTTTCAAGTAAAAATCTATTGTTATAATTTTCAAATCAACATATTCCTACCTGACAAGTGGCGATTGATGTAGATTTCACTATAAATGAATCGAAAACTAATTGTAAAATAAATAATTTGAAAATTGTATCTTTTTTTCTAAGTTTTTAGCGATATTTTCAAGTCTACCGTTTCGAATCGGTTCAAATTCACAGCAACTATAATGCCGATTTCTTTTCTAGAAAATAATGCAACATTTTTCACACTTTTTAACAACAAAAAAATGGCAACATTTTGGCCATTTCAAATAAAGTAATTTATTAAAAATTAATCCAATATCCCTCACGAAAAATAATCTCTGTTTTAAAATGTTTCCAAATCGTTACTTTTTAGAAAATAAGTGAAAAAATGTTACATGTTTTTTAGAAAAGAAAATAGCATAAGTTTAGGAAAGCTCTTCTTAAATAATTTGAAAGTTCTTTAAAAACATCACTTTTTTGGAATTATTTTCGTTCAAGATATCTCACGAGCGGATTAAGCGATTTTACAGCAGCCGACGTGGTTTTTAGGCTTGAGAGCTGTTTAGTTTTTGGGATCGATCGGTAAAGCCGTTTAAGAACTGTTTTTTTTTTTAAGTTCAAAACTTCTCTTGAAATCTACCGCTTCGAATCAGTCCCTGGGAAATCTAAGTTCAGTAGAACCCTTTAAGAAGCCATTAATTTTGGTTGAAATCGGTTAATCTATTCCAAAGTTATAAGCGGGTCACATACTTACACACACACACACACACACATACATACATACAGATATATTGGCGGGTTCTCAAAATTAGTCAGCGAAGCTTCCTACGACCTCAAAACGTCGAGATCTGGTGAGAAATCGATTTTTTTTTTAAATTGCTTAGATCTCAATGACTTCTCGATTTTTGAAAATTTTCAACTTTCGTAGTGGGAAGTTAAAAAACTAAAAGCGTTTTCTTTTCTGGAAAATGTGTAACATTTTTTCACATCTTTTCTGATTTGTGGCAGTTTGAAGGAGTCTTAAAACAAAAATTATTTTTCGTAAATTTTCTTTATATTCAAATGACAGCATGATGCCACTTTCTATTAAAAAGTGTAAAAACTTTTACACTCTTTTCTAGAAAAGAAATCAACATAAATTAATATTAACATACAAATCGGAATATAATGACATCTTCTTCTCGCTCTTTGTCGGTGCCTTCATTGCAGTGGCATGATCGCATCCGTTTTATGTGTATGAAGATTGTGTATACGAAAAAGAGAATATAAATTTTATTTCCATTTCCTATTTAAAATATTAATTTTAGTCCTGTCAAGGAATTTCTTTAGCCACCCACATAAAACAGTTTTCCCCTATTAAGTTGAATAACCGTAAGTGTTCTTTCTCTCTCAATCTCTCTACAATTCTTTGGCTTTCAAATTCAACTCACCACACAAGTGTGATGAGGTGGGGAGAAAAGCGACATGCGCGTGATAGATTTTGTTTTGTTGCAATTTTTTTTCCTACGGTTTAACAAATTTTTCATTGTCAATATTTGTGTGTTTGCTGGCCGATGTTGACAACATTGTTGTTGTATTTATTGTTAAATCCTTTTGAAGCTTTTAATACTTTGTATTTAGCAGCATGTTGTTGCTGGTGTTGTTGTTTAATTTAGTATACCTGAGAGTGTGTTTATGTTTGTGTGCGATTTGTTTTAGTTTTTTTTTTTTATTTTGCATGCAAGTTGTTGTGTTAATGTTCTATGTTTTGGATTGTGCAAGAGGGTGTGTATGGGTGCGTGTGTGTGTTCTTGTTTGTGTTTTCATTGTTATCTAGTTTACACTCTTGTCCTACCACAAGTTGACATGTATTGTGACCAATAAAAAAAGAATGCAAGTCTTTGAATTATTGCCGTAAAAATTTGGTTACAAAAAGCCGTGCTCATCATTTTCTCTGTCTCTCTCTCTCTCTCTCCCTCTTTTCTGCTTGCTCTCTTAAATTTCTTTAAAACTTTATTGCACATAAAATTGAGCCTTAACATTAAAGCTATTTAACGTTCATATATCAGCATTAATACAAAATCCCATACCAACTTGTTTGCCGGCGTGTGTTTAAAAAATTTATTTTTTTTCTTTTTGTGTTGCTTTTGCTGCGGGAGTGTTAATGCATGCCGCAGTTGGGTTTGGTGTTTTCTAACGTGTTTTCTTTCTTTCCCTATACAAAGTTTTTTTCTAATGTTTTTGTAAAAAAGCAACAAAAAGTAAATAAAACTTAAATGAGTAGAGAATTATGTGAGCAAAACAAACTAAACAACCGGCATTTCTATTGCCAGTGTTTTTTTTTTTTTTGTAATTTTAATTTTATTTATTTTTTTGTTGCCTCTTGGCACCAGATATAATAGGAAATATATTTTTGTTTTCATGCGTTTTTGTTCTTCTGTTGAAAATAGTTGTTGAAGGTGTGGTATTAAGTCTTAAGAGTTTTTTCTAAATTTACCTTGAACATAAACTTCCAGCTAGAAGTTATTAGTGGCAATTAGGAAAGTTGCAGTTGGTGTTTGTGGATAATGTTTTCAGTGAAATGCGTTAAGTAAATGCTGATTAAATTTATGAGAGGAAGTGAAAATTTTATATTGAAGAAAAGCTAAGGGAAAAAGGATCAAATCCCACTGTAGCAGAGAATTAAAACTTCAATATGAGGCATTAATTAACAGCAATATTCACAAACGGTCTTTAGGTAGCAATTGCTACTGGCTGTTTTCGTTTACTACCTTGTACTACTGCATTGCTAATTTAATGCTATTTTAAAAATGAAATATTAAAATTACTGATACAACTAATTTAAACTTTTTTCTATATATTTATATTAAATAATATAATTAATTTAATAATATTTAATTTAATAACATAATTGATTTAAAATTGTTTTAAAATTTGCTACTAATCTTACGTGTAATTCTCAAATGGTTCCTGAAAGTTTCTGCATAAGACAACAGATGTTGCTAATTTGGAATTAGCTTGTAGTCTACTGATGATTTGGTATAAGAACTAACTAAATGAAGGCATATGGACTTATTTATTGCTACTACACAAAGCAATGTAAGCTACAGTGGTACTAATGACACATTAGCTCATCTGAGCTCCTAGACAATAATTTAATTGTTTGCTATTACCTTTTTTATGACTACTACTGCGGTTAATGTTCTTGCATTTGTCAACAATTTGTAAAAGATAATCTTACAGGCCCACCCAAAATTAAAAATACAACATGCTTCTCATATTTGCCGATTGTTTTTTTTTACCTTCAAATTCGGCATTTTATATTAACGAAAAATTTAAATTTTCCTCTTTAATATTTTAAAAACTGAAAGGCAAAAGAGTCAAATACTATAAATGCTCTTGACTTCTATAGCCTAATTGAGAGCTAATTTCTTGCTATTTATATTTTTCAGTACTACTACTGGTAATCAAGATCTAAATTTTTAAATTTATCCCAATTAAAAAAAAAATATGGTACAGCACAGATTACGCTTTTACTACTAATGCTACAAATAATAGAAGCAGCAATAAATTGTATGTTATGGACCAATAGAGAATAGTTTCATTAACTTCTGTTAGTTTACTGTAGTTTTTGTTGCTACTGCTGTAGTTAAAGTTCTGAATTTAAAAATTACTCAACAGTCTTAAGAAATTAATGGCACAGGACAGAGTATTCGTTTGCTACTGCTAAACTGTTGGTCAAAAGTCAGCAGTAGCAATAAATTGAAATCTGCACTGGACGAATATATAGCTATTTCTTTAATTGCTATTAGTTTACTATATCTTTTATTGTTACCACTATATCCAAACTTATAGATTTCACAACAGCTCTAAGAAATTAATGGCAAAGCACAGAATAATACTTCTCTACAGCCCAGCTGCTGCTAAAAATTCTTCTAGGAACGAATAGAGATTAATTTTATTATTTTCTATTATTTCTTTTATATTGTGTGTTGCTACTTCTGTTTAGCAGGCTCTAAATTTATAAATCTATGAATATTTTTTGAAATTTAATGCTACAGATGAGAGTAATCTTTTTGCTACGGCTACACTAATTCTACAAATACATCAGTAGCTATGCATATATTATATGCTATGAACGAGTGAAGAGGAACTTCATTAATCGTTACTAGTTTGCTATAATTTTTATTGCTACTACTGTAGTTACAGCTCCAAATATAGAAATTCCACAACCGTTTTAAGAAATTAATGCTACAGCTACAAAGTAATCGTTTGCTACAGCTAAGCTCATATTAAAAATACAAGAGTAGCAATAAATTATAAGCTTATAGAAACGATTAGAGAGTAATTTTTCTATGCTATTATTTCTTTTATATATATTTATATCATGGCCCTTGCTACAGCTAAACTAACGTTACATATGCAGCAGTAGCAATAAATTAAAGCTCGTAAACAGTTTTATTTTTATGATTAGCCGCGAAAACATCGCTCTAAACACCGCAACAGTTTGACTGTGGATATGTTCTACTCAACTCCTTTAAAATTAGTAAAATGCTACTTAATGCACTATGCGTTTCAGTTAACGATATGTCAGATTTTGCAGAATTTCACTTTATTAAATAAAACAGAGATGAAACTGAAAGTTATGGTTTTGCTATTGACGTTTTTGATTTAATTTTTTTTTCTTGATAAACTGTTATACGTTTTGTATAATTTAATTTCCTTTTTTTTAATAATTCACAAGATGATACGAGCTTGTTTTGTTAAGAAATCGTATCGATGATATGCCAGATGCTTGCGAAAATATATATTTGCAGCTGAAGTTAAAACCGTAAAGAAACGATCAGCATTTTACCAATAAATTATAAGCAACTGTGGTTTTTGTTGTTGTTGTTGCAGGCAAGTCTATATTGTGAAGCATATGAAGTCATGTTTTCCATTGAAATCAATTGCTTTTCTTAATGTCATTTGTAATCGTATGTCAGTTGGACCATTTGATATACTCGCGCCGGCTGCGCTCGTTCAGTCACACACAATCCAGAGCACAGCAGCGAACATTTCGAGACATAAAAACCAGTTATCAAATTGAAAGATGAGACTCAAGAAAAATAAAAAATTAAATCAAACTACAAATAAGATGGACAGGCAACAAAGATGCTGGTCAATGGGCTGATTGAATGCGATGCACGATTTTGTATGGCATCTCATGGCAACGAGGCAAGAAAGAAAAATGAAAGTTTTTCTCGAATTCTTATTTTCTTCTTTTCTTTAGCTGGTAGATATGAACTGTTGTTGATGTTGTTGCTGTTGTCGTTTGTTGTTGTAGAGATTATATGGTGAATGATGCACAAATAAATAACCATTTAAAGACATCAAGTCAAGTGCAAAAATACACTGCCCAGCAATACTTTTAGTGGATTCATTTTAGCAAATAATTTAAATCAAATCCAGTTGTTTGTGAAAAGCATGAAATTTGAAAATATTTTTTCAAAATCTAGTTGGAAATATTTTATATCAAATTGCCTTAAATTTGGGTCAATTTTATATTCTTTGCTAAAAGTACTGCTGGGCTTTTGTTTTCTTTACTTTTAATGTTTATTTTTTATTTTTTTATTTACAACTTAAAAATAAGCTGCTTGTGATTTTATATGTTTAACTAATAAATCCTGTTATTATTCGTGTTTTCTTTTCGAAACTGAACATTAAAAATATTTATAAATAAATTCTCTGCTAAGGCCAGCAGTGCCATTTTATAGTGCAATAATGAACGGGCGTCGTTTGTAGGTGTGCGTAAGATTTAGAAAGAGCATTTTCTCTTTCAAATAGTCATAACAGTCACAGTGGAAAAAATCTGCATAAATTTATAGAACTACAACGTGATCAAACTTGACAAATCATGTTCAATCATGGCGAAACATGATTGAACACTACAGCTTTCCTTTTTTTCCTTATTATTTATAAAGATTACTTTTTATTTATGAATATTTACAAGGAAAAAATAACTGCAAAACGGTTGCCCCATGCCGTTAATTTTAACCTTTAATTGTGCGGTAACGAATTTTTAATTTTGTTTAATTTTTAATTTCAATTGAATTTTCAAAGTGTTTTTAACTTTTGAATTAATAAAGCGATTTTCACGTGATTAGTGTGGATTGTTATTGATTTTTGAGTCCTGTAAAAGGATCGGGATATACAACTTCGGAGTTCTTAAAAACTCCGCCAAATCGGTATTTCAAAGCCCCCAGGAAAAACCAAAGACTTCCGCTTTGGCTGGATATAACGAAATTGGTTAGAAATATAAAAATTTCTATTGGAATTCAGCAAAATCCAAATCACTGTTCCAGAGCTGGAAAACTTAAAAATATGTTTGACATATAAAACTAAATATCTTAAACCATTTTTCTTTTTGTTAATGAAATTTATTTTATACTGTACTTCAGGCAGTATTAAATTATTATTAAAAATCATTTAATATTAAGAAAACGGTTCCAGAGATGGACAACTGAAAACTTTTTTTTTGGAACTAGAAATAAACAACAATATAAAACTATAAAAACGTTTTCTTTACAAATCAAATATATTTGATATTTTTAGGGAAATTTCAGAAAAACCAAAAATTTTGTGTTCAAAAATAATGTAATTTAGAAATCCGATTCCAGGGCTGGACAATTTAAGCTTATTTCGGTACATAAAATCAACCAGCTTAAAACTAATTTTTCTCTTTTTCTGTACAAATTTACAATATTTAATATATTTTGATTCCAGGGTTGGTCATCATGTTTTGTAAATAAAATAATTTTTTGGTATCTTTTCAAGAAATTCTCAATTATTAAAAATCAGAAATATTAAAAATTTGAATTAAAAATTACAAATATTTAAAAGCAAAATACCAGGGTTGGACAATTGATACCATTTTTTCTATTCTGGATAAAAGTAAACAACTAAAAGTTTTTCCCTTATCAAAATAATCATTTCTGATACATTTCAACACCAGCGCTGGACAATAGAAACCAATCAAATAATAAGTTCTTTATTTCACTTTATAAATTATATATTTTTTATATTCTTGAAAGAAATTCAATGTTATAAGAATCTAGAAAAGCCAGAAAATCTAACATAGTCAAAAAGAAAATACCAGGGTTGGAAAATTTGGAAATCTGTTTTTGTAAATATAGTTAGCTAAGATATCAAGGTATAGTTAGTATTTTTGAGTTTTCCAGGGTTGGAATATTGAAAATAAGGAAAATATGTTTTTTGATTTTCATTAAAAATTAAACATTTTTTAATACTCTGGGAGGAAATTTATCGTTCATCAGAAAGACCAAAAATTGGTGTTGAAAATCAAACAAATTTAACGATTCCAGGGTTGGACAACCGAATTTAGTTTTTTGGCATATAAAAGTAATCAAATATTACAAATAGTTTTCCATTTATTTATAAATTAAATATATTTGATATTTTAGAGCTCCAGGGTTGGACAATTGAAACCAATCAAAGCAATTGTTTTTGTGTTACTTTATAAATTAAAAGTTTTAATATTTTTGCAAGAAATTCATTGTATTAGAAATCAGAAAGACATTGAAAATTCAATTAAAATAAAAAAAAGTATTCCAGGGTTGGATAATTTTATGCATATATTTTTTGCTCATAAAATTGTCTAACTAAAATAAACTCTTTCTTTACAAATTAAAAAGATTTAATATTTCTGGGTGCCATGGAAAAAGATTTGGTATTTTTGAGTTCCAGGGTTGGATAACTAGAGCTAACTAAGAAATATTTTTTCACATTGATATTTAAAAATAGAAAGCATTGTTATTGAAAATCATAGGAGTTAAAGTAACACTGTCAGAGCTGGAAAGTTTTGACTTTTTCATATTAAATAGCTAAAGAAAACCAAAACTTTTCATTAAAATAAATTAATATTACATTCATGATTCATGATGATCATGAGTGTTGAATTTATGTTTATTATTTCTTTATTTTTTACTTAAAATTGGCATTCCTTATTTCATGACAATATTTTAAGAAATTTAATTTATTTTATTAGCAACTTTTGGCATTTTTTAATTAAAATTTTTGTAGTTTCCTGAGGCAAATACAACAAAATCAAATCAAAATATATATTTTGCCAGTCATTTTGTATTAACGTTTTGCTTAGCTGCCGCTCAAGCACTGGAAAGAATTTGAGCACTTCAGCAGAATAAAACCAGCGACAGTTAAAAAGCAAATTTATTTTCTGCCAACAATTACAATCCCTTGCGGGCCATTCAGCGGCTATTGACCGCTTTATATTTAGCCGATCTATGGCAAGAGCTGTCTAAAAGTATGCAATGGAAAAAGGAACTTTTTTTTTGCTAACAAACAGCGCTGGCATTTGCAACTGCGCTCATCGAAAACGCCACAAAACACTTTGAAAATGTTACCAATTAAAATTTAGAGATTAAGCGAAGCATAAAATTTAATTGGCCACAAAACGCAGACCCCGGAAAAAAATGTATTCGGTGAATTTATACAAAACCAAACGCAACATTTTAAATGAATGAAGAAGAGAAAAAAGAAGTGGAAACACATTAAAAGAAATAAATAAAAATATTTTTTTTGTTGTTATTTTTCGTTCAAGTAGAGCATAGAAAATTGGTTTTTATAAAAGCCTGCAGCCTACAAGTAGACTATGAAAATAAAAGTCTTTTGGATTGTTGTAAGTTTGTTTTCGTGTCAAAACTCTCAAGGTGAATCAAAGTTGAACAAGAGTTTTTGAAATTAAAAATTTGTATGTAGATGTGCATGTGTGTGTGTGTGTGTGTGTGTGTTTTTTGTCTCTCTTATTGCCATTGTGTTCAACACATTTCAATGAGACTTTGATTTGATAGTGTGAACTTAATTCTTTTTAGTGTGCCAGAGTAAAATAAAATCTTGTTACACAACTCGCATGTGTGTGTGTGTGTGTGTGTGTGCGGTGGAAAATATTTGCTATTGAAAAAACACTTAAAGTGTCAACATTTACCTTTTTATAGATACTCTTTTCTCTTGGCTCTGCACGCTACAGTGGTTTTGAATATATTAAATTACATAAAATATTTGTAAAATACTATTAAATGTATCATTTAGTCAGGGTTGGGATGTAGCGAAAAATGATATTTGAATATTTTTACAAAATCTGTGATTTTTAACAGCCTAAAAATATGCACAAATAATAATTATTTTATTCCCTTACCAGGGCGTATGATTAATATTAATTCTGAGGTGTCAACAGTAAATGGTCTATAACTAAATCAATTTCAGAGCAATTTTCAAATTGAGAACTGTTTGCGAAAGCTAAGAAATCTGCCTTTAGATATAGAAATTTCACATACATATATTTTCATTAAAAGTGGCGATTTGAGTTTCCATAAAATTATTTACAACAAAATTATTTCCCGAAGCTCAGCAAAACTTCTCAGTGATCAATTAGTTTTCTTTGTTTTCTACAACAATTTTAACCAAAATCAAAGACAACTACAACAACAACAATTCCCTAAAACTAATTTTACTATAAAACTTGACAATTCCTAAGCAAAAAAACAGCTTAAATCGTTAACACTTAATAAATATTTTTTTATAGTAAAACAATTGTTTTTTATTGTTGTTGTTGTTGTTTTCATTTTAATCTCTTACAACTACAATTCAATTGAAAAAACAAAGTAAAATATAAAATTGTGGAAAGCAAAATGAGAAATGATCTATTTTCATTAATTTGAAATTTGTTTAAACTTCTCATTCATTTCAATCGAAGTTCAAAACAATTTTGTATTGTTATCAGATTGTTGGTGCAGTTCATGTTCTTATCTGCTCATAATGTGTAAGTAATTTTACACTTAAACTTAAAAATAAGAAAGAAAAAATATTTTGTAAAAATTAAAAGAACCAGCTTTTTACGCAACTCGACTTCAGGAGTTACAAATAAATTTCAAAAATAATCGCAATACCCTAATAAGCCAAAATACAAGTGTTCTGGTGAAAAAAAAAGTGCGGGCGCTTTTTGCCCTTTTTCTGTATGTCGAAAAACCGGTGGTTTTCTTAACAGTAACTCTTCAATTTGGATCCGCTATTGTTTTTTGAAATTTATTTTTAACTTTTTAATTCGGTTTTTCAAAAAGTGTGTTGCCAAGTTGCTAAAAATTTTTTTTTTTAATTTAATGTGCGTTCTTAATTTTTTTAAGGATATTTTGTATGCTGATGGAAATACTTTGCAAATTAAACTGTTCTTTTCCTAAACCTCCAGCACTTCTGGATGTATAATTAATTAAATTTTAATTCCTAAATAAACGCAATAAATTGTATAGAATACAGAGGGGGCTGTAAAGCTTTTATCATTTGTATGCTATTTCAATTAAAATGCTACGCATCGTAATACAGAATAACCCTCCTCCCCCCAGGAAATGTTTTCTAAAATAATTCAAATAAATCTGTGAACTAAAGAAGAGAAAAGAATTTACAAGGAAGAAAACTAATTGTGTGTGTTTAAATTAAATCATCTTCGTTATTTTGCCCCACTGTCTTTCTCTGTTTAAGTTCTTTTTTTAATTTTCAACACCTACAATTTGATTTTAGCCTGCATCTCCTTCTGCACCTTCACTGACATGTCCTAAACGAAAGAATGAACATTTTTAAATGTAGAAGAAGAAAAAAGCAGCACAAAAGGACAACTATTTTTTGCTTCCTTTTCATTCTGCTTAATACAACTTGACACATCTCTAGCCAGCATATCACTGAAACAAAAACAACAACAATAGCAACAAAAATATGCAACTGATGTCGTGCCACACACACAAACAATAATAGTCAAATTGCAAGAAGATGGAGGAGTGATTAGAAAAGTGGTTGCCGGCAAAAGTTTTCTTTTTAAAAGCAAAACCGACGAATGAGAAAAAAAGAAGGCTCCTTTAAATTTTGTTAAGGACGACACAACACATTTTCCTTCAATTCTTTTTTATTTGAATTTTTTTCTTTGTTTTCATGTTCTCGTTGTGCCATTTCTTGGAATTTATTTGCAATTCCTAAAAGGCTTTTCTACTCCACATTATCGTCTTTGAAATGAGGCAGGGAGCGTATCCTTAAGTGTAGTAAACATTTAACAAAAACATTAAATTCCTGCATGTCCTTTTTCCATTTGCTTCTGTAACAGAAGATTTAGAGGAGCTTTTGGCACGAGAAATGGAAAAACTATTCCGGCAACAGGAGATTTAAGTGCAAGTCCTTTACGAATTAGTGCTGCAGTAATTTTAGTTCGTCCTTTATGAAAATGATTTATCCCTGGATTTATCACTCTACTCTTTGGTTTCGTTTAAATGTTCCATTTTTCGTTACTCCAGCCAGTGTTTTAAGGAGTTTTGCAGTTTATTTTGTGGAATTGCAAAAGTGCAAGAGCTTGTGTTGTTGTATTTTATTTCCTACTTAATTATTGGATCATAATTTTAGGTGCGAATTTCTATTTTTAAATCGATTAGTGTAATTAAAATTGCTGTTAATATTAAGATTTTCCAAATTTTCTATTTTGGATCGAAGCAGTGATTCCGTCTTTTATTTAGACGTCAAATTCTGCAATTTTTAATTTAGACGATTTTTCTAAATTAGGCGATTTTCTTTCCTATGAGATTAAATTATTCTTTTTTTAATATTTACGATTGCAGGATAATTAAAATTGCAGTTAAAATTAAAATTTTCCGAATTATTATTTTTTGATCACCCCTTCGATTCCGTCTGAATATTTTGTTACTTTTTTCAATTTGCTATTATTTCAGCGATTTTCCTCTTTTTATTTACTTAATATAAACTTTTTTTGTTTTTAAATATTTTCATAATTATTTATGCGACAACTTCAGCAATTTTTAATATAGGCGATTTTTCAGAATTAGGCGATTTTTTTGCGTATGGTATTTACGTACTTTTTTTTTAATATTTACGATTGCAGCGCTTTCACCACCACTATTGACAAACTTGTTTACTTAAAATATATTGTTTTTAATATAAAAATATAATTAGTGATAATTTGCGTTTTGCGATTTGTTACTTTTGCGCCGTTTCCTTAAGAGACCAGCACTTTTTCTCTCATTTAATTATTGGAATATACTAAGATTTTCCAAATTGTCTATTTTGGATCGAAGCAGTGATTCCGTCTCTTATTTATGCGACAAATTCAGCAAATTTTAATTTAGACGATTTTTCTGAACTAGGCGATTTTCTTTAGTATGGCATTTAAGTACTTTTTTATTACTTACGATTGGAGGATAATTAAGTCTGCTGCTAAAATTAAGATTTTCCGAATTATCATGTTTGGATCGACGAAGTGATTCCGTCTTTTAATTTTTTGTTTCTTTTCGTATTTTTTCCAATCTTTTTATTCCAGCGACTTTCTTCTTCCTATTTATTTAATACAACCTGTTTTTGTTTTTAAATGTTATCATATTTATTTATGCAACAAATTCAGCATATTTTAATTTAGGCGATTTTTCTGAACTAAGCGATTTTTGATAAAAAAAAAATTTTTAGAGGTGTTTTTGCCGTTGTTTCACGCGAATTTTGAAACCATGCATGAGACCACTATTTAAAAATGGAAAATAGAAAAAAAATTAATTGACGAGAAGAAATACATACAATTAAGAGATAAAATTAAAACTACTGAAACGGCAACACTGGAAACTAGCAAAAGTATTTTGCCATCGTTTTGATAGACTCCTATTATTCAGTTACATTATAAAATTTGTACAATTAAAAAACTGTCATTTACACATGACAACTGATTACGAAAGTGTAGCGGCTTGCGAAAACAGCTGTTCTGCTCTGCTGTTTGAGTTGACTAGATAAAACTGATATTGAATTTTCCTGTTTCCTTGGACTATTTATCATGGCCTTTTGAGATAAAATCGAATAAATAGTATATAAAATTAAATTTAAAATTTAAAATTTTATAATTAATTTAATTAATTCATTCATTTTTTTTATAATCCATTAAAATAAAATATGCCAAAATATTTTAATTTTTATCAGTGATTTACGACAGTACGTTTGGCAAACGGAAATCATACAACTAAAAATCGACAACTGACAGATTAAAGTTGCCATTTGTTTGTATTAAAAACGCCAAAAGAAAAAAAATCCATTTCGTGGATTTTTTTGTATTTAAAAATTTAATGAAATAAAAAAGAAAAGGTATTCATAATTAATGTTTTATTATTTTTTGTTCTATTATAAATTGTGCTGAAATTCTTAAACTACTTCTGTTTCTTATTTTTTGAGGCCTTTAATGTGGCCGCCTTAGCACTCGCGTTAGTACGGCAGCACATTAATTTGCACAGGCTCACCAGCACAAGCACTACAGCGAATACAACGGCCACCAGGAAGGCAATAACATCCAGGGAGTACAATTGCCACCAGGGCATAAAGACAGCGGGTGATTGCATATGTTTCGCCCCATTGTGTCTTATAACATACTCCACCCAGTAGCGTACCAATTGGCGAGGAGTCATGGGTCTATCACGATATAGTTTCGAAAATTTTTGTACATTTTCGGTATAAGAAGAGTTTTCCAGAACCTCTATAATGGCTGCTCTAAAAGCCTCTTCACTAAAGCGGGCATATTCCAAGCCCAAACCAAAACCGGACTTCTCCACATTCGCTACATTCGCATGCTGGTCCCCGAAGAAGGGTATACCCACCATGGGCACGCCATGATATTGTGACTCTACGACACTGCCCATGCCGCCGTGTGTAATGAAAAGTTTGACTTTAGGATGGGCCAAGAGATCGTCTTGAGGCAGCCAGGATTTATAAATCATATTTGCCGAATGACCGGGGAAGGCAGAATCACCCCATTTCAACAGAACGGTGTAGGGCAGCTTCGACAAAACATTAAAAATCATTTTGGCCTTGTCCTCGGCCAGATTGGAGCCTTGCACGTTGGTGCCCAAGCTAAAGAAGATCACGCCCTTCTTCGAAGATTCCACAATAGCGGCCAAGTCCTGGGGTAAGGGATCCGGTTTTTCCTTGATTTGTATGCCACCGATTTCAATAAGTGCCGGGACATTTGGCCTGATGGGTCCCTGACTGAAGTGATGATTTGTCAATACCAACGAAATATTTTTATAGACCTCCTCCAGGGGCGGATAGCGGTCGGCGGGGAAGTTGTATCTGCAAGAGTTGCAAGAGCAGAAAATTATTGATTGTAATTAAATTTAAAAAGAATTTCCGAATTGATGCCGTCTGTTATTTCTTTTTTTTTTTTTTGTTTCCTTTCGCATTTTAATTTTTTCCAATTCAATATTATTCCAGCGATTTTCTTCTGCTATTTAATTAATACAACCTTTTTTTAGTTCTAAATATTATCATATTTATTTATACAACAAATTCAGAAAAATTTTAATTTAGACGATTTTTCTCAACTAGGCGATTTTTTTCCGAATAATTTTTAAATAAATTTTTTCGACTTCTCCAACACTTTTCAAAAAAATTTATTTATATGAACAATTTCCGCTTTGGCGATTTGTTACCTTGGACTTTATTTTCTATCTGTCGTCTTGGCGATTTTGTAAAAAGCCACTTGTTAAATGATTTTAAAACCCGTACTTTTCTTAAACAATTTGATTTTTAATTAAAATATTCATTTACACTTATAAAATTAGTCAAAATTTCCATTATAGTTTTGGCGATTTTTCATAGACTAGTTATACAATTTAACTGAATATTTTATGCTTTAATATTTTCCTCAATTTTCGTATATTAATTTTTTTAATTACCAATAAATTCATTGATATTTTTCAATTCTGAATAATTCATTGGACTTTAATTAAATTTTTTTATTTTATTATCAGTAACAACCCTCGTTTAGTTTAGCAATTGTTTTTATAACTATAACTACCTCTTTTTAACAAAAGCATTAAATTATATATTTAAAATTAATAAATATATTTATATTTTATTCATCCAGCGTCGTCACTCAATACAAAAAAGGTGGATAAATTAATTTTCTGTGTTTGAATATGCTGACTCACTATGACTTCATGCTGCAAAGCAAAATTACACTGCAAAATATTATTTATTATCTCATTTATAATGAAGATAACAAAGGAAACTGTTCGAATTCTGACAGTGACAAGCAATTTTTCTCAAACATGTTAACACAATCAAAACCACACAACTGCATTTAATAAGTGCAGGCATTGCAAACATACACACACGCTATTCATATGCTGAAATTTCATATGGAGCTAAAAACTTAATTAATATATGAAAAAATTCGCAGAGATCATCAATTTGTTATTTTCGAAATTTCGAACATCTGAAAAAGTAATATTACTGTTTGTAGAAATAATTTATATGCTTACAAAATCTCATTAGACATAAGATTTTCAATTTCGAAAATTCGAACATATAATTAAGTAGCGATTTTACGCACATTTATAAATGTTATATGTTAATATACTTAAAAATTATCAAAAATCGTAAAACTTTAAACTTCGAAAATTCGAAGATCTAGAAAAAGTACCATCAGCACTCGTATACATCAAATATATTTAATAATATATTTGAAAAAATTCCCAAATACCATAAAATGTTTGATTTCGAAAATTCGAACACATAATTAATTGGTACATTTACTCGCATCTTTATATACTACATATGTAATAACATGTTTAAAGACTCTCCAAAATGGTAAAATTTTTAACTTCGAATATTCGAAGATCTAGAAAATTAACATTATCATTTGTGTATATAAAATATATTTAACAATATATTTAAAAAACTCAAATATCATAAAATTTTTAGTTTCGAAAATTCGAACATGTGGAAAAGTATGTAATATGTATTATCACTTGAATTTACAAAATAAATACAATAATATGCTAAAAGAATTTCATTAACAAAAAAAAACTTAATTTCGAAAATTCGAACATCTAAATAATTAATAAAATTATTTATATTTATAAGAAATATATAAAAATATATTAAGGAATTCTAAAAAACCACAACATTTTTAATTTCGAAAAATCGAAATATCCATAAAATATATACAATCATATATTAAAATATACTCATATTTCAAAAATTTTATTTCGAAATTTCGAACATAACAAACTATTTTTATTTTAGCCTGCCCATCCTCTTAAAATACTATAACACGTACACAACTCGGGGAAAAATTATTTATTGAATCGCATCAAACTACTGTGGCTTTTATTAAGACCGCAAGCACGCAAAACGGTATGTGAGTGACACCCATCCGGCAGCAGTTAATGTTACACAATTATTTGAATTTATTATTTTCAATTAATTTAAATTTACAAAAACCAATTAGCCGACATCGACATCAATCAAATAAACATCTTGAAAATAAGTGTTTGATTAAGTCTCATACTCAAATAGATTTTCAACTTGTGAACAGTAAAGTAGCAGCACCCACTGGCTCTCAATTGGAGATAATACCGTGAGTTAGTTTTTATAATCATACACGCGTGACTTAAACATGCCCATGCAAGCTTTTGCTTTTCTCTATCTTCCTATCCGCCCTCGTAAGCTACCTCCTCCGAGACAAAAAAATATATATTCATGCCCTTGTAACTGAAGGCAAACGCTATCACGTCAATTCGTGATCATGCATGCTTCACCATCTACATTCGTAACAAAGAAAATAATAAGAGAATCTTTACATAAGAAATAAGAGAAAATATGTTCTCTTTTTATATATTGAACAAATTATTTAATCATTTCGTTTCCAGTTCTCCAAAATTAAGTGGCAGCAGACTTTTGCAAAAGATAAACACAATAATAATTGTTTACAAGCGAACACACACACACAACTACACATGAATACTGGTAGACAGACCCACTGTTTTCTAAAAACAAACAAAAAAACTTGTTTCATCTCGACGCGCATTAACAAAAAAAAAAAAAAACATTTAATTTTCTTATAATATTAAAAGTATAAATATTTTCCCAAAAAACGCAACCACTATTTTTAAATGTAAAATATCTTGATTCAATTGCGGGTTTAAAAAGTAAAACAGTTTCATACCCAACAAATAGACACTCTCGTAGAATTGAATATTATTTGAAAATCTTTTTCTCAATAAAACCTTGTCTGAGTTAAAAAATTAATTCAATGGATTTAGTGGTTACGTTTTTTGAAGCAAATATCTGACACATATGAAAGTACCTTTTTTACGCAGTTTAAAAGTGTGTATTTTAGAATTATTCCAATTTTAATTATCAATTATATTAATATACTTTTGTAAAAGAAAATTTTAATTTTAAAGGGTGAATTTTTTAGTGTCATGGGAACTTTCGATATCAATAGCTGACTGAGTTTTTGAATTGTTGCAAAATGAATTTCGTGACAAGTTCATTTCCAGAAAGTGGTCTCCTGTTCACTGGCAACTCAAAAAAAAATGTATCAACTTCAGAATTTTTCGGTATTTTCAATTGCAAAAGTTATCAAAAATAATATTTTTAACCTCAAAACTTTTCTTCAATTGTCAATTAATAAATTTTTCAAAATTTTGAATTAAACAATTTTTCAAAAACTTTCAATCGCAAAATATATTTAAAAAAATCATTTGCAACATTTTTCCTAAATTTTTTATTAAAAAATTTTTTCCAAAATCGTTGTTAACAAAAATTTCTGAATTAAAAAAACTTTGCGAATATTTTCAACCACAAAACTTTTGTTAAATTTTCAATTAAAAAATTGTTAAAAAATTTCCAATTAAAAAATTTTCAAATATATTTCGATAAAAAATTTTTCGAAAATTTCATTTGCATTTTCCCTAAATTTTCAATTAAAAAATTTTGCGATTTTAATTAAAAAATTGTTCAACAATTTTCAATTAAAAAATTTTTCACAAATTTTCAAGAAAAAAAATATTTTAATTTATATTTTTCCAAAATTTTCAATTAATAAATTTTTCAAAAATTATGAATTAAAAAATTTTTCAAATATATTTCATAAAAAATTTTTCGAAAATTTAATTTGCATTTTCCCTAAATTTTCAATTAAAAAATTTTGCGATTTCAATAAAAAAAATTTTCACAAATTTTCAATAAAAAAAATTTTTCAAAAATTTTCAACAATTTACAATTTTCAATAAAAAAATTTTTCAAAACTTTTCAATCAAAAAATTTTTCTAAAATTTTCAAATATATTTCAATAAAATATGTTTCGAAAACTTTCAGTCGCAAAATATATATAAAAATATTTTAATTTATATTTTTCCAAAATTTTCAATAAAAAAATTTTTCGAAAATTTTTAATACAAAATTTGCTGGAAAATTTTTTATTGCAAAATTTTTCTAAGATTTTCGTTTACAATATTATTTGAAAATTTGCAATTACAAATTTTTTTCGAAAATTTTAATATACAAAATTTTCCAAATATTTTCAATTCCAAAATTTTTTTGTTGGTATAAAAACTAAATAGAACGAAACGGAGCCTCTGAGAGAATTTCTTGCCCAAATCTTTTCCTATTTGCCATGGAATCACCCATATTAAAATTTATAACAATTGGACTGGTTTAGATACATTTCCACTATTTTTATCAAACTCCCCCACTGTGCCGTATTTTATTTTATAAACTTTAACTTGCAAAACTCATCCCCGACTCACCTATAAAACGCGTCCATTTTCCACTGCATTATATTCGTCAAAATTATTTGCTCGTAGCCGTGAGCCAACAGATTTTGAACTCTATTCCAAAAATTTAATGGCTGCTTGAAGCCGCTATATAAAGTGGGCACATACGCTACCTCCAAAGGTGTGCCGAGCATTTGGTCAACAGGAAACAGTGGCTGCATCATGAATGATAGAATAATGGGACACTGAAAGTGTGCTGCCAAACCCAACATAAAATCTTCCAAACAGTAGCCCAAAAGAATGGCATCAAAATCCCCCGACTTGTGTGTTTGCAAAAAGTCCTGCATTTCTTTGCGATTCAAGGTGTCGTTAGCCGTTTGTAGCAGTTGGCCCAGAGCCTTGTTAAGTACTCGATAAACGTGCGATGGCTTTTTGAGCATATTTTTGGCATAACTCTTAAGAAACATGTCGGTACGGATTTGTATGTACGAGTAATTGGCCGACGGATGCATGTTTGGCTGAGTGGCAATGACAGTGACCTCATGGCCCGCCTCCGCTAGAGTTTTTGCTATCGCACTGTGTACTATTAGATGGGATTCTGAGGGTGAAGGAAATATACTCAGAATACGAGCGGCTTTTGTTTCAGTGCAAAATAAACTGATTAAAACGGCTACCGAAAGCGGGAGAATGATATGACGGTTTGACATGATTCTGTTCCTTGTTTTCTCTTGGACACAATTCACTACCAAATTGATCAGTTTAGTTGGCTAAGTAAAATAAAACTAATTGCCTTCTAATGCTGGAAGCTTTCTAAATGGGGTTGTTGTAAATTGAGCACAAGGTTTTGTAAAAAAAACAAGAGAAACAAATTTGCACTCTCTCTTAAAGAGTTCACATTGAAAATGCAGTCGTTGTAATCGAAATTATCGTTAGATATTGGAAAAAAAAGTGTAACAAATATTTGTTGTTGGAAAAACTGTTCTGGAATTTCTCCTTGAAAAGGAAATAATTAATTCGCTGTTTAAACGACCCACAAGTTCGAATGGAGTGAAAAATATTTGCAGGCATATTAAAAATTTTGTGACTGCATTCCGCCAAAATGGATTAAAATTTGCAATCAATAATTTTGCAAAATATCATCACATTAAACTTTAGAAACTTCCTTCAACTCATTTACTATTCATCTCTTAACTTACCCATACATTTCTCTTAATTTCCTGTTTATCAAAGGTTCCACAAAATTATGCTCTATGAAATTGTAAATGTAATTTTTCACTCTGTCGGCAAAAAATCGCAGGGGCAATTTGAAATGACCAAATATTGTGGCCACATATGACGGCTGTTCTGGATTGCCCACTATAGAATTGATTGTGAAACTGGGACGCACCATGTATGACAAGATGATGGGACATTGAAAATGTGCTCCCAAGCCGATCATAAAGTCGTTGTTGTAATAACCCAGCAACAAAACATCAAAATCTCCCGCCTTGTGAGTCATTAAGAAGTCTTGCATTTTGAAATGTTGCAGGCTTTCATTTGCACTCTTCATGGCCACCTCAAGCAAATTATAAAGTTTTTTATAAACGTTTTCTGTACTCTCGAGAGAGTTTTTTGTAAAGCTCGCCTTCAACTGTTTGACTTCGATGTCTACATAATTATATGTAGCTTGGGGTAGAAGATTAGGAAACGCTCCAATCACCGTCACATTATGGCCGGCTGCTGACAATGTCTGTGCCACAGAAGAATGTATAAGTAAGTGGGATTTAATGGGTGAGGTAAAGACGGCCAAAATTCGTGCTGCAGTCGACAATCTTAATACGCTTGAAATGCTTAACACTAGAAGAGTATTCATTTTATTTAAAGATACTCAGAGATTCTTTGTTCCCGTAACGTTTGTTTCTTTTGATTTAAATTAAACAGCGACAACTGAGTGAAATTTATATTGGCTTTGATTTATATTTTCAAAAGCAGTTACTGATAATAAGAAAGGCACTACTGTTGGCTGATAAGCTGAATAAATATATTAATAAAAATGCTGAAGGGCGTTTGTGATAATTAATCTTAATCAGGCATTATTACAAGACTCACAAACATCTAGAAATCAGTAGCAAAATAAATAAGATGAGATAAATTTCAACGTTTTCATGTGTGATTTTCATAAGAGATAAAGTTTTTAATATAAAATATTAATTTTAAGCATTTTCGAAATTTCGAAGATATGAAATCCGAGGTTTCCTTGTGTGATTTTTATAAAATTTAATGTCTTTAGATGAAATATTACGTTTTGAGCATTTTCGAAATTTCGAACTTATGTTCGAAAATTTTCGAACATGCCTAATTCAAACAAAAATTTGTCTTTAGTCTTCACGGGCATAGAAAAGTAATTTTCTAACACAGAAGACTCGTATAATGTTGTATTTATTCGAATATTAATATTCGAATTGTCATTTTCTACACGCATAAACATATTTTTATGCTATTTGGAACAAAATAAAATTATTATGTAAGTTCTTAAGGCGAGACAAAAATTTTTGGGCATTTTCGAAATTTCGAACTTATGTTCGAAATTTTTAGAATATGCTACGTTCAAACGAAAATTTGTCTTTAGTCTTCGAGGGCATAGAAAATTAATTTTCTGACACAAATGTGTCATATAATGTTGTATTTATTCCACTATTAAATTCGAATTTTCACTGTTTTTCAGTGTACAAGTATTAATGGAAAAACATCTAATTATTTTATATTGAACAAAATAAAATTATTACGTTAAGTTTTAGGGTGAGATATAAGTTTTTTGAGCATGTTCGAAATTTCGAACTTAAGTTCGAAAGTTTCCGAACTTTGTTTTTTTTAATAAAAATGGAATGTTTTACATACAAATTAGTCATATTCAAGTTTATTAGTAAGATTTCACAACAAACTAAGTTATGGTTTGACTGTATCAAATGCTATTTTTTATTTATTTTGAATGAACCCCCAGATCCGGTCATCAGACTTTGTCTTTTCGATACACTGTTGTATTGGTAGAAATTATTGTTGTCATTTAATTCGTTTTTACTCGATATTTAAGACGACAACAAAATTTTTAAAATTTGTTTTTGTTTTAAGTTTAATTGTACGAGGCAAATCAGTATCACCAATTAGATAATTTTTATTTTTTAACTCTATTTGAGCGACAGTATTTGCTCTCACTCACCTGTACATGTATTCCGACAGGCTTTGAATTTTGTTGTACAAAAACATTTGCTCATAACCGTTGGCCAATAAGTTTTTTACTCGGCTAACAAAATCCATGGGTTGCTTAAGCCCGCTATATAAGGTGGGCACATATGAGAGCTCCAAAGGATTTCCAAACATTCTATTAACTGGAAATATCGGCTGTACCATAAACGACAGCACAATGGGACACTGGAAATGGGCTCCAACGCCCAACATAAACTCATTAAAAAAGTAGCCCAATATAACAACATCAAAATCGCCGGCTTTATGTGTCTGCAAAAATTCCAACATTTTCGGTTGATTGTGTGTACTGTTGGCCATGTCGATCACATACGAAATAATGCCATTGAATTTTCTATAAATCGACGCCGGTTTATTTAGCATTTCCTGGGCAAAATTACTATCGAACATAACGCCTGGTACGTGTATAAAATCATATTTCGCTTTCTTCAACATGTTCGGTATGCTGGCAATAACGGTGACCTCATGGCCCGCCTCAGCCAAGGCATCTGCTACGGCACAATGTATTAGAGCGTGAGATTTAGAGGGTGAGGGAAACACTCCCAGAATACGAGAAGCGTGTGCATGCACCGTCAGGCAACAGATCGTGAATATTATGCAACTTGTTTTCATAATTGTACGTTTTACTTTTGTAATAAATTTTACATTAATTTTATTCAACTAATTAAAATATATTTAATGTCATGCGTCAGCAGCGTTTGTTAAATCTGCGCTCCTAAAATTCTACTGATCTTGAAATAATTTGTTGTGAATCTATTCATACGTAAATAAACTCGTTCATTGTCTGCACCAAAATAAATACAATTTCAATCGATACTTTTATTACTCTTATTCTTAGATAAGCCGTTAACGCTCTCTTTCCATTCTCTGTTATACAGTTTTATGTTCTCTGCTATTTATTTGTTTCTCTCTATTTAATTTCTTGATAAAGACAGGCATGGAAAATGTATTTATTTGATATTTTTTAGATAAGCAGTTCGTCAATATTGAAATTCAATTTAATTTAACAAAAACTCAATTTGTAATAGGTTTTGTAGCAAAACTTCTTTTATAAAACTGTTATAAATCAAATAAAAATATATATTATTATTTTTTGGGCACTTAATAAATATCAACAGCCAATTTAATTTTTAAAAAATGGAGCTCGTAAGAGGCTTATAAAATAAATTTTTTTGTTGGGAAATGTCTTTTATAAAACTGTTATAAATCAGATGCAGATATTTGTTAATTTAGCCTTACATGGTTATTTTAGGCACTTAAGAAATATCAACAGCCAATTTAATAAAACAAACAATTGGAATTCGCCAGAGGCTAATAAAATAAATTTCTGTACGAAAAATTCTTTTATAAAACTGTTATAAATCAAATTCAAAAATTTTTTTATTAAATCTTAAATATTTATTTTGGGCTTTTAAAAAATATTAACAGCAAAATTTGCTTAAAAGAAAAATTTAATTCGCATGAGGCTTATAAAATAAATTTTTGTATAAAATTTTTTTTTATAAAACTGTTATAAAACAGATAAAAATGTTTATTAATTAAGCCTTTTGGGCACTTAATAAATATTAACAGCCAATTTAATTGCAAAAAATTTCAATGCGCATGAGGCTTATAAAATAAATTTTTATAGCAAAATTTCTTTTATAAAACTGTTATAAATCAGATGAAAATAGTTGTTAATTAAATCTTAAATATTTATATTTGACTTTTAATAAATATGAACAGCCGATTCTATATAAAAAAATTGTATTAATAGGAGGTTTATAAAATAAATTTTTGTAGGAAATTTTCTTTATAAAACTGTTATAAATCAGGCAAAAATATTTGTTTAGTAAGCCTTAAATATTTATTTTGAGCACTTAATAAGTATTAACAGCCAATTTAATAAAATAAATAATTGGAATTCGTAAAAGGCTTATAATAAAATTTTGTTGGGAAATTTCTTTTATAAAACTGTTATAAATCAAACAAAAAAATTAGTTAATTATATCTTAAATATTTATTTTGGGCTTTTAAAAAATATTAACAGCAAAATTTGCTTAAAAGAAAAATTTAGTTCGCATGAGGCTTATAAAGTAAATTTTTGTGGGAAAATTTCTTTTATAAAACTGTTATAAATCATGCAAAAATATTTATTAATAATTAAACCTGAAATATTTGCATTTATTTATTTATTTTTATGTATAAAACCGATGATAAATACATTTTCAACCGTAATAAGCAGACTTTTAAAGATGGCATATAGACAGCGTCATAACTTATAAGCGCCGTATTCATAAAACATAATTTGGACTTAAAGTGTACTTTAAAATAAATTTTGCATGCAAATCAGGGTTTTAAATGCACTTGAAGTTTAAATTATTTTTATATGAATACATCTGCAAGTACCGGTATTTGTATGGACAACATACCGATTTTAATCACTTAAAGTAGACTTTATTTTGACTATAATTATAACTATAAGCCATAACATTTAGCTTAAATTATTGTTTTTATTATGCCCTTCGTTAAAAGTTGTAAAGGTTCAGCTATTTTTTCCTTCTTCATATCAATTTTAATTAAAAAACTATTTTATTTAATCATTTTTATGTTCATTTTGCTTTTCGTGTTGGCTGAGTGGCGTTCATTCTTTTTTTCCCCCCCCCCAATTTCATGTTAAATTTATGGGTTTGTTTTAGTTGCAGTTAACAAAAAAGAAAAGAGTCCAAACTTGCACGCTGGCAGACAATAAATATTGGCAATATTGACACTGTGTGTTGTAGCCCAGTCAATATAGTTGTTGCATTAATCCTTATAAATATCGGACATGAACATGTACCCGTAGTCAAGTAAATTAAGTCGTCACAAGTGTTGTGAAGGAAATTAAATTTGAAGTATTACAAAAAGTTTGTTGAAGGTACAGCCTTCGTGGAGGCACAGTGGAATCAGGGAAGGAAGATACACCAGTGACTGTGATTTTTTTTTTTTCAAAAAATGAATAAACAAATTATTTAATTTCAGAAATATTTTTGTGATAATAAAATGACTACATGAATTTTTATAGCTCCCTCAGGAATTTTGTGGCTTATTGGCCCACACCCCTCCTCGTTGTATAACATGCGCTCACGGTTGGCAAAATGTTGTACACAATATATTGAATATATAAAAAAGCGTTGCGTTTTCCAATAAAACATTTATATGTCCCCCGTTACAGGCCAAAAGCTGACAACAAAAGCAGCAACATGGAAATGCACGTACACACAACGAAGGATGTACAACAGGGATGTTTAAAATTCCAATAAAGTTTTCACATGATACAATAAATCGAATTTTTGTCAAACAGAAAAAAATTGCATATGAAACGAAAACAAAAAGTTTTAAATAAGAAAATTAAAGCAAAGAAAATATATTAACTTGTCAAACATATTGTTTTTTTTTTTATAAATAAAAACACCCCACAGTGTTTTGTGGTACACATTTAGGCCTCTTGGAGTATTTAAATATTGATAAAAATTATATATTTTTATTTGCAATTTCGTGTAGATTTGCTTTTAAATTATTGTGAATAAATCTTGGGAAAAAGTAAAAAGTTGACAGCTAAATATTAGGGGTATACCTAAAAAAAACACCAAAAGGTGGCACTAAATTAATCAACCAATTTTTACTAAATAAATAAAAATAAATACCGAAACGAAAGCGGCGAATTCTGTTGCGTTAAAACAGGAAAAGGAATGAACGCCACTTGGCTAACACGAACAGCAAAATGAACATAAAAACGATTAAATAAAACAGTTTTTTAATTAAAATTGATATGAAGAAGGAAAAAATAGCTGAACCTTTATAATTTTTAACGAAGGGCATAATAAAAACAATAATTTAAGCTAAATGTTATGGCTTATAGTTATAATTATAGTCAAAATAAAGTCTACTTTAAGGGATTAAAATGATTATGTTGTCCATACAAATAACGGTTTTAAGTGTTTGCATTTGTGTTCATATAAAAATAATTTCAGACTTAAAAACGTTTAAAAACCTGATTTGCATGCAAAATTAATTTTAAAGTACACTTTAAGTACAAATAAATTTTTATGAATGCGGCACTTATAAATTATAACGATGTCTACATGCCATCTTTAAAAGTCTGCTTATTAGGGTTGAAAATGTATTTATCACCGGTTTTATACATAAAAATAAATAAATAAATGCAAATATTTCAGCTTTAATTATTAATAAATATTTTTGCATGATTTATAACAGTTTTATAAAAGAAATTTTGCTACAAAAATTTATTTTATAAGCCTCATGCGCATTGAAATTTTTCACAATTAAATTGGCTGTTAATATTTATTAAGTGATCAAAAGGCTTAATTAACAAACATTTTTATCTGATTTATAACAGTTTTATAAACAAAAAATTTATACAAAAATTTATTTTATAAGCCTCATGCGAATTAAATTTTTCTTTTAAGCAAATTTTGCTGTTAATATTTTTTAAAAGCCCAAAATAAATATTTAAGATTTAATAAAAAAATTTTTTAATTTGATTTATAACAGTTTTATAAAAGAATTTTTCGTACAAAAATTTATTTTATTAGCCTCTTGCGAATTCTAATTATTTGTTTTATTAAATTGGCTGTTGATATTTCTTAAGTGCCTAAAATAACCATAAATTAACAAATATCTGCATCTGATTTATAACAGTTTTATAAAAGACATTTCCCAACAAAAAAATTTATTTTATAAGCCTCTGACGAGTTTAATTTTTTTAAAATTAAATTGGCTGTTGATATTTATTACGTGCCCAAAAGCCTTAATTAACAAATATTTTTATCTGATTTATAACAGTTTTATAAAATAAATTTTTATAAAAAAAATTATTTTATAAGCCTCATGCGAGTTAAATTTTCCTTTTAAGCAAATTTTGCTGATAATAATTATTAAAAGCCCAAAATAAATATTTAAGATTTAATAAAAGAATTTTTGAATTTGATTTATAACAGTTTTATAAAACAATTTTTCGCACAAAAATTTATTTTATAAGCCTCATGCGAATTAAATTTTTCTTTTAAGCCAATTTTGCTGTTAATATTTTTTAAAAGCCCAAAATAAATATTTAAGATTTGATTAACAAACGCGTGACTTAAGCATGACTCACGTATAGCAAAAAAACAGCATTCAGCCATCTTTTTTAATATTTGTCAGAAGTCGCAAAGAACTTTTTCTTCAATCAATCTTAATGCGTGAGACAATTATTAATGTGCACATAACTTTTAAAGCGTCCCAGTGTGCAGCATAATTTTACTTTAATATATTTTAAATTTATTTAACCTTTCAAATAAAATGAAAGACTTGCCAGAAGTAACAAAGAACTTTTTCTTCAATCAATCTCAATGCGTGAGACTATTATTAATTTGCACATAACTTCTGAAGCGTCCCAGTGTGCAGCATAATTTTCTAATATATTTTTAATTTTTTTAATCTTTCAAATAAAATTAAAGACTTGGCAGAAGTCGCAAAGAACTTTTTCTTCAATCAATCTTAATGCGTGAGACAATTATTAATGTGCACATAACTTTTAAAGCGTCCCAGTGTGCAGCATAATTTTACTTTAATATATTTTAAATTTATTTAACCTTTCAAATAAAATGAAAGACTTGCCAGAAGTAACAAAGAACTTTTTCTTCAATCAATCTCAATGCGTGAGACTATTATTAATTTGCACATAACTTCTGAAGCGTCCCAGTGTGCAGCATAATTTTCTAATATATTTTTAATTTTTTTAATCTTTCAAATAAAATTAAAGACTTGGCAGAAGTCGCAAAGAACTTTTTCTTCAATCAATCTTAATGCGTGAGACAATTATTAATGTGCACATAACTTTTAAAGCGTCCCAGTGTGCAGCATAATTTTACTTTAATATATTTTAAATTTATTTAACCTTTCAAATAAAATGAAAGACTTGCCAGAAGTAACAAAGAACTTTTTCTTCAATCAGTCTGCACGCGTGAGACAATTATTAATGTGCACATAACTTTTAAAGCGTCCCAGTGTGCAGCATAATTTTCTAATATATTTTTAATTTTTTTAATCTTTCAAATAAAATTAAAGACTTGGCAGAAGTCGCAAAGAACTTTTTCTTCAATCAGTCTGCATGCGTGAGACAATTATTAATGTGCACATAACTTGTAAAGCGTCCCAGTGTGCAGCATAATTTTATTTTAATATATTTTAAATTTTTTTAACCTTTCAAATTAAATGAAAGACTTGCCAGAAGTAACAAAGAACTTTTTCTTCAATCAATCTTAATGCGTGAGACAATTATTAATTTGCACATAACTTGTGAAGCGTCCCAGTGTGAAAAATAATTTTTATTTTTTTAACCTTTAGAATACAAAAAAAACCTTTGCTTATCTTTTAATAATTTTAAGCCGACATTATTTTTACAACAACGCTCTGCTTCAAAATCTGGTCAAACTTTAATTAACTTCCTAATTGACCACTAATTAAAACGTTAACGTTTAACTAAATTGTATCTATTAATGCTGTTTGTGAGACTACTGAAAAAATGTTATCTGAAAAAAATGTGTGGAAAAATTTGGCTACCAGACAAATTCCAGCAGACAATTTTGCCAACCTACAAAAATCTCTCTGACCAACACAGAGGTGGAGGACACTTGACTCTTAACCAGACTGTGTTAATGTTTACAATGTCTGCGTAATTTAAGCCAAACGGTGATCTTTTATTGCGTTTTACAATGTTTAAAGTATCCAACAGAAAATTGTTGGCAACTTAGACTGGCGTCTCGAATGGAGCAGCTGTCCCCAGCTGTTGCCGTTTTAGTTCACTTTGTTATTAAGCCAGAAATATTTATGTTTAAGCAAGTATGTGTGTGTGTGTGTGTGCGTGTGAGTGTGTGTGCATATAAATTACATCAACACCTGCTAAATGGAAAACAAGTGCATTTATTATCCTGGGATATAAATTGAACTAAAAATATATACTCCTGCTCTCTCTCTCTCTCTCTCTCTCTCTCTCAGCCGTTTCCTTTCCTTTTTTCTTTTCCTATGTTTTCCTGGCTTTGAAATATTTACTAACTTTGGAGTACAAAAGCAAATTGATGAAAAAAATAAAGAAAAACATCTGAAACTTTTAAAAATATATCCTGCTTATTTGCACCAGCAGCCACTCGGCTTTTATAATATTTTCATTGCCTACTCCCAGGAGTTTAGGGGTGGGGTGAATTTAGCCCGTGTTTGCAATTTTAAGTCGCTTTATTATTATGTATTAACAAATAAAATCCTAGAGGATTTTAAGGCCATAAATGCCTTTTGCCATTAAAAAAAAAATGAATTTAAAAAAGCAACTTGAGGTCATCAGGCTTTTAGTAAAAAAATAAAAGAATTATTATAAAATCCAAAAGTTTTAAAACTAAAAATATTGAAAAAATGTTTTTCATAATTAAGGCAGCAACGAAAAAAATAACACGATCGCACTCTAACGAATTTAAATTCAATCGTTTTTCGAATCAACATGATTCACGCTACCAGAGCTGGAAAATTCAAATTAACTTTTTGGTATATAAAAGTAATTTTTGTTTTTTGCCAATTCAATTGATATTAAAATTCAAGAAAAAAATATCGAAAATACTGTT
Source organism: Linnaemya vulpina (assembly GCA_963675445.1). Lineage (NCBI taxonomy): Eukaryota > Metazoa > Arthropoda > Insecta > Diptera > Tachinidae > Linnaemya > Linnaemya vulpina. Next base: position 69,479,334 of record OY776280.1, on the reverse strand, counting down.
TCAGAGCTGGAGATCTCAAAGATAGTTTTGTAAATAGCTTAGTCCAAATTGTTTTCTTTAATTAAATCTATTTTATACTCCAAGAAAAATTAAGTTGTAATTGAAAATCAGTTAAAATTGAAAACAAGATTCCAGAGATGAACAAATGAATTTTCTGTTTTGGTACATAACAGCAGCTAATCCATATTTTTTTTATTTTTCTTGACATTTTAGATATGAATTGTTTGTGTTCCTGGGTTGGACAATTGCAGCCAATCAAAACAATTTTTTTCTTTTTCTTTACAAATTAAATATATTTAAAAATTTTTAATTAGAGGGTTGGAGCCACTAAAACTTTTTTCTTATATTAAAAATATTTTGTATTTTTTAAAGAAATTTATTATCAGATTTTAGAAAAATTTTCAATTCGGTATTAAAAATCCAATAATATTTTTTTAAAAAATTCCAGGGTTGGAAAATTGAAATCTTTTTTGGCAGATATAAAGTAACCAAATTTAACAACTTTTTTCTTTTTCTGTATAAATTATATATATACGATATTTTTAAATTCCAGGGTTGGACAGTGAAAGCTATTTTTTTAAATTAAACAGATTTGATATTTTTGAGAAAACATAATTTTTATTAAGAGCCAGAAAAACTAAAAATCGAAATTAAAAATATTTTGTATTTTTTAAAGAAATTTATTATCAGATTTTAGAAAAATTTTCAATTCGGTATTAAAAATCCAATAATATTCAAAAAAAAAATTCCAGGGTTGGATAATTGAAAAATTTTTTGGCACATATAAAGTAACCAAATTTAACAACTATATATATATATATATATATATATATATATATATATATATGATATTTTTAAATTCCAGGGCTGGATAAATGGTATTTTTCGCTATAAATTAAAAACATGTGACATTTTCTAAAGAAATTTATTCTTAAAAGACATCAGAAAATATATAAATCGATATTAAAAATCAAAAGATATGTGAATACTATTATCAGGGCTGGATAATTGAAACTTTTTTTGGTGCATAAACATAATCAACTAAGAAAATCATTTTCTTTTTCGTTGCAAGTTAAACATATTTGATATTTTTTAATTCCAGGGTTGGACAACTAAAGCCAGCGAAAACTATTTTTTTTATAAATTAAAAAAAATTTTATATTTTTGAAAGAAGTTAATTTTTTTAGGCACCAGAAAGACTAAGAATCGGTATTAAGTCATAATCCAGGGTTGGATATTTAAAACTTTTTTTGATACAAAAACGTGACGAACTAAGGAAATTAATTTTTTATGCACCAGAAAAACTAAAAGTCGGTATCAAAAATCAAAAGATATGTAAATCATATTCCAGAGTTGGACAACTGGAAACAATGAAAGCTATTTTTTCCTTTTTTTCAAATTAAACAAACTTTATATTTTTGAAAGAAGTTAATTTTTATTAAGAGACAGAAAAACTAAATATCATATCCCACGGCTGGATAATTGAAACTTTTTTTTTGGTACAAAAACGTGACCAACTAAGAAAATTTGTTCGTTTTGACAATTACTTCAGCATATTTAATATCTTTGAAAGAAAACTAATTGTTTTTCCTTGTCAATCAAATATTTTACATTTTACAAATAAACGGAAGATTATTTAAAATCACTAACGTGAAAAATATGGTTGCAGGGTTGGAAGTTAAAATCTGTATTTTGCTTTATAAAAAGTAATTAAACAAATTTTTTTCATATTTTATTTTCCTTTTTTTATTATCTTTTAATCAAATTATTCGGTCCGAAAATTGCAAATAGAGCTAAAAATATCTGCACCATGGGTTTCTTTTACTAAAAGTGTGCATGACCTTGTGAATTATATAGAATCCAGCTGTAAGTCGGTGAAGGATATATAAGATTCGTCGCAGCCGAATAACACTTTAAATCCATTAGTACCCCTCTTCCTGTAGCATGTGTTCGCATGAGAACTTCTTGGAAACATGTGAAAGGGTGGCCCAAAATGACGAACGGGATTGGAGTTGATTTGAAAGTTTTTTAGTGTACGAAAGAAAAACAAATTTGATTCGATTATTGATCAATTCTTGAAATTTTCTTTGTCCCCTGGAATACTTTTTATTATTTGCTGAATATTGTCATCCTTTTGCAATCACCCCCTCCTTCCCCTTCTTGTCGAAAATTTTACTAAAAATTATTGCCTAATGCTGGTAAAGAGTTTTCAACGCAGTCAAACGTGATAAATGTCGCAAGAAACAAGAAATTATCCACTTATCAATAACACAACAGCTGTTTTCGAAGGCCGCCACAATTCCATCATCATCATCGCTCATGTATCTTTTTGCTTACCACTTACTTATTGGCTGCTTTATCTAACAATCTAAAAACTATTCTTATTTATACCGATTTTATTAGGAAATAGAATACGAGAATTGTATCGAACTGATGGTCATACACTTTATTATTTTTTTTTTTCAATCCTGATCACTGAATTTCTTAATCCATTTTTTCTTTATTGGTTCGATATTTTGTATGAATTGAAATTTTTGCTTTTATATATTAAAGTCAAAAATTCGTACAACGACAATATGCACAATGGGCCAAATGGTCTGTAATTAGAGAAATAAATTTCAACGATTTGGTCACGTCTTGCAATTGTGTGTGATTCCTTTTAAATTTCCTGAAGTCTTCTTTCCAAAATAATATTTTAAAAACTGAAAAAGACAAATACAAAATGAATTCAAACTCCTGTGCTTGTTTTGGGCCACCCTGTATTTATTTGTATGACCTTAAACTTCTGAATTGGAATTGGAAGTGAGTGTGTGGTATGATTTTGTAGATATTTAACCCGAACAGATTGTAAAATATGTTGCCCTTCGCAAGAGAAAAAGAAATTCGTTGTGAAACCTAAAAATGTTAAGGCTTAAATCCCTTTGCCTGCTAACGTTTTGTGGCACATATTTTGGCTGCCCCACGAATTACCATAAATAACCTTAAAAAAATTGTTTTTTCTTATATAACGAAAATATGGAAATTCTGTTGCAAATTCATTTGAGTGTGTGCGAGAAGGCATTTTGTAGTGAGGCGATTTTCCTTTGGCAACAAACATGTGTGAAGCAGTTGTGTAAAAGAATTGAAACTTATTAATTTGAAGAAAAAAAATTATTTTTTTTCAAATCCGTAACGCACATTGAAAGTGTCGGGCTGCTTTAAATAATATTTTTTTTAATTGCACATAAAAAATTTTCGATTTAATACCTTTAAGATCTGCCTCAATAATCAGGTTTATGGCTTTACTTTACCTGCATGACACTGCCAGAACAGCACCATTATTTATATAAATTCTACCGATAATAATAATAATATTTATTTATTTGAGGATTTGTTGCCATAAATTTATGAGCGCACAAAATGTTTGTGAAATTCTAAGGCCGTATTCATAATAAATAAAGAGTTTCTCAAATATTCAAACCTCAAATAGCATTCAAAAAAATATTTCATGTGTGTGGAAAAAAAAAACTATTCAAAAATAATAAAATTTTGCTTAAGGCAATTAATCCCTAATTTCTGGCGAAAGCGAAAGACAAAGCGATGCATGCACGAGCATGCATGCACAGACGAAAATAAGAGAAACCTTTAAAATTCTTTGCAAGTTTGTTTTTAGTATCCTATCAATTCCATCATACTTATTTAAAAGTCATATCAAAATATAAACTGATTTTTTTTAATTTCTGTATTTGAAGAAGAAGAAGAACATTTTAAAATATGTATATCCATTTTTATAGCAAAAACTTAGTTTAAGGGCCTTTTTTGGATATGAGCAAAAAAACTATCATTCCATTTTAAAGTCTAATCAGCTATATAATATTTTTAAAAAATCTCCATTTTGGGATTTTCCAATATTTTTTTGGGAATCTATTTTTATTGCAAAAACTTAGCTTAAGGGCTGTTTTTGGATATAAGAAAAACTTACAATTAATTTCAAAGTCTAATACGCTATTAAATATTTGAAGAAATTTGTTTTAGCAAAAATCCCCATTTCGGGATTTTCCAAAATTGTTTTGGGAATCTTGGTATTTTTTTAATAGACATTAAAAAAGCTTACTACAGCATCTACGTCTTATTTAAAAGCTAAACATATAAAAAATAAACTGTTTTTTTTTAAATTTCTGTATAGAAGAAGAAGAAGAGTACATCAAAATATATACATTTTTATTGCAAATATTGAGGACTGTTTTTAAATATAAAACAAAACTTTCATTTCATTTTAAATTATAATATGCCATTAAATATTTGCAAAAATTTTATTTAGCGAAAATACCCATTTTGGGTTTTTGTAAAACTTTTTTGGGAATCATGGTATTTTTTTAATAGACATTAAAAAAGTATACTAAAGCACTTACGCCTTATTTATACTAATTTAGAAGGTAATAAAAAAAATATTTGAAAAATTATAACTATTGAAAAAAGAAGAAGAGCAGTTCTAAATAGATTTATTTATTTTTTGCTGTTTTCAGATATCAAATAAAGTTGTAGTGCCTTTCAAAGTCTAATGTACTCCTAAATATTTACAAAAAGAAGTAAATTCACGCATTTAATATAAGTTAAATTAAGTCTGGGGATTTTGCAAAAAATTTTTGGGAATCCTTAAATTCTTAAATAAAAATATATAAAAAAATGCCCTACTAAAATTAAAACTCAAGTATTAAATTTTAAAGTCAAATATGCTATTTAATTTAACGATAATATTGAAATATCCCCATATTGGGATTTTGCAAAACTTTTTGGGAATCATGAAATTTTTTCCTGAGACTTTAAAAAGTTTGCTAAAGCAGATGCCACGCCTTGTTCAAACTAATTCAAAAGATAATCACAAAAAATGTTTTAAAAATTTTAATTATTGGAAGAAGAAGAAGAAAGGCAGTTTAAATGGAATTATTTATTTTTCTTGCTGTTTTCGGATATCAAATAAACTTGTATTGCCTTTTAAAGTCTGATAAAGCTCGTAAATATTTTTAAAAAGTAATAATTTCACGCATAGATTAAAAAAAATTAAGTATGGGGATTTTGCTAAAATTTTTTGGGAATCCTTAAATTTTTAATTTTAAATATAAAAAAATTCCCTAAAAAAACTAAAACTCATGTATTTGATTTTAAATAATATGCCATTGAATATTTGCAAAAAAAAATTTATTTGGCAAAAATATTGAAATATCCCCAGATTGCGATTTTGCTAAGACTTTTTGGAAATCCTTAAATTTTTAATTCAAAATATAAAAAAATTCCCTACAAAAACTAAAACTCATGTAGTTAATTTTAAACTCTAATATGCGATAGTGCTGAAATATCCCCATATTGGGATTTTCAAAAATTGTTTGGGAATAATGGGATTTTTTTATTTAGAAAATAGAAAAATTTACTTATAATCCTACGTGTTATATATACTTAATAAAAATGTGTTACTATATCTCAAAAAAAATTTTGTAAAAATGTTATTTATTGGACGAAGAAGAAGAGCATTTCAAAATACTTTTATTTTTTAATTGTCTGTACGGAGTTTAAAGGCTGCTTTGTAAAATGGAGAAAAAAACTTATATTGTATTTTAAAGTCGGAAGAAAGGAAGAAAGAATTTAAGGCGTTTACAGAAAAAATCCCCATGGGGGGATTTTGAAAATTTTTTTGGGAATCATGGAATTTTTTTATGACAAAATAGAGAATATTTTAAAAAAATCCTTACCCTTATTTAAGCTTATTTTAAATGTGGTATTTGAAAATAAATCACTAAAAAAAATCTAAATGCTTCCCATTGAAAGAAAACGAGAATTACAAATTTGGCGTTTTTTTTTTCATTATAAATAATGAGTTCCGAGGCTGCTTTCAGATATAAAAGAAAATTGTATTTTTCTGTTCAAATCCGATTTTTTTTTTCTTTATATTTCAGCCATTTAAACGTGTTAAAAGCGGCTAAATGCCAGCTTTTATTTCCTTTTCATTTTGCAAAACTCCTTTAATCACACTCAACTTGATAATTTTTATTAAATTTTCTTTTCACTCTTTTCACATACGAATGACACTTGAAACTTTCCATCTGCCATCCAAAATTCAATTGTCGCTCGTGTCACAGATTTTCCTAAACAAACAAAAAAAAAACTCCCATTTACACCTGCCAATATTGCAGGGAATTAATACGAAAAAGCAAACAGAAAAAAAGGAGTATCTGCTAAACCAATAAGAAGAAGATAAATTGGAGTTTGTATGTGCCAGAGGACACATGACAGAAACGTTCTTGAATAGACCCCTGGAACAGGATTTCATTACATTTTTCACTCTTCCAAGTGTTGGAGCGTTTGATGCCAAAACGGTTTATCTGATTTTAATTTGCCATTAATTACAGCCATTTCATTGGCGAGACACAAATCCACATGAACACATGAAGGAAGTTCTTGGAAATTAAACGAAAACAAAAAATGGAGGGAATGGATTGGAAAAGAAGTGTCCTTCTTAATGTCTTGAGATTAAAAACAAAAACTGTTTGAATCTGAAGAAAAATTTTCTGATTTTGCCTTTTTGTTTGTTTTTGTTGCTGCTTAAGATTTTTATTTATATGAGTGTTTTATATTTTGTGACTTTAAATTGGACTTTCCGGTGGGAAAATATTTAACAACGAGTGTGTTTGTTTAACTGCTGCCTCTTTTAATTACATCCTTAATGCCTTTTAATGGGCAGTTGTTTTTATATTTTTTAATTGCAAAAACATGTTTGTGCATGTCTTTGTGTGAACTTTAATTATTTATAAATACAAATTTTAATATCAATTTTTTTTTTATCTGTGGAATTTCATTTATTTGATTCTGCCGATAAAACAGAAAAAAAAATCCTTGTAAATTGTAGAGAGAAAGTGAGATTAAAAAAAAACTCTGTGTGAAAATAGTTTCGTCGTACAGAACGTTTGATTAATATTAATTTTCAAATTTATAATTTTAAATGTGTTGGTAAACTAGACAATTTTCGGATAAAATAAAATAAATGACTTGAAAATTTTTGAGGACCTTCTTGAAAGCCTAAAATCTAGTCGTATTATTAAGAATTTCTAGTGAAAAACTCAAATTAAATGCTTTTTAAGAAAACTGAACTAAAAATTAAAACCAAATTTCTAACAAAAAACTAGGATTGAACTTTTTAGGAAAATTTAACTAGAAAATTAAAAATAAATTCAAAAATATAAGAAAAACAAAAATCACTTTTTCCGAATTTCTTTCTCTCGCGATATATCTCACAAACGGGTTAACCGATTTTGACCCGATTCGCAGTGGCTGACGTGATGTTTTTATCTTGAGAACTGATTAGTTAACTGGAACCGATCGGTAAGAACGTTCAAGAATTTTAAAAAAAAAATTCTTTTTTCTAATTTTTTTTTAATATCTTGAAAAATACCACTTCGAATCGGTTCAAATTCACAGGAAATCTCAGTTAAGTAGAAACCTTAAGAACGCGATCAGTTTGGCTGAAATCGGTCAAGTCGTTGCAAAGTTAAAAGCGGGTCACATACTTACACACACATACACACATATACACAATCACACTTATAAACACATACAGACATAGTGGACGGGTTCTCAGAATTAGTTGAGGAAGCTTCGTAGAACCTCAAAACGTTGAGATCTAATCAGAAGTCGATTTTTTCCAAACGGGTTAAAACCAATAACTTCACGATTTTGGAAAATTTTTATATTTTTTTCATTAAATAATTTTTTATTTTTATATTTTATATGAAATTCTATAAAGAAAAAACTCTAAATATTTCTTAAATTAATTCTTAAAAAAAAATTATTTTGTACATTTGCGGATTCGAACTTGAGCCTGAATAATTATAAACCAAAATACGAGAATTGTTGAGGAAAAAAAAAGCCGGGCACTCGGCATACGAAATATAGGGCACAAAGCGCCCGCGCTTCTCTCACAAAAATGCTTAATTTTCGTTCTTTATTGTTTGAGGTTTATTGAAAATTTTTTACTTTTTACTTCGCCGTTTAATTTTTGCTACAAATATAGGCGAAGGGGGGTGTGTGCTGTAGTCGGCTCTTTTAATACATGACCGGTCACCAGTATTACGCCTTCGTCGTTAAGACAAGACGACAACAATTAACACAACCCTGATCTAAAAGCAGATCGTAAAAACTCGACACCATAATTCCCCAACTGAGAGCGGAGTCGAACTCGAGTCCTAAGTCGTGGTAGTCTTATGTCTTACTACTTCAGCCAATTGTAGCTTTAATGGACAATCTTCAGAATTTCTATTTTTAATATTTTCAAATAAATTTTAATTCAACTCTTTTGAAAAATAATAGCCTCGGGTAATAAACTTTTAATAACTCCTTCTTCTTAAGGACTCCACTCAACAGCCATTGTCAGTTTTCTAGCTCAAAGTGTTTATGTATTTGAAGCATTTTTTTATTATTTTTATTATTTTACAAGCTCATCTAGTTTGAAATGGCTTTTCGTTGTAGTTGGCCATAATAAAATCAAATTGATGTAGTCACAATTCTGTTCTCACCCCCACCCCTGACTTTTTTTTTAACGAGAAATCAATTTATTTTTTCAATCTTTATTTTCTTTTTTTTTTTCATTATTATTCAACTCCAAGGGCTGTTAAATAATATTGGCTTCACTAACCCATCAACACTGTCAGTATTCTAATAGAGTTATTTACACCACATGGCAGCTGCCAAATATTTTAAATAACACTGTAAAGCACACTCGATGCTTCAACACAATTCCTAAGTGTTTAATAGCGTATCCAAGAGAGGGAAAACATATATCGTGTGTGTGTGTGTGTGTACGTATGGGAAAAAAGGTAGAATTTAAATCCAGCAAGTGTTTGCCAAAATAGAATCTCAATACATTTTTTAAACCTCTCCCTAACTGCCTCTTCCCCTCTCTCCCAGTTTCTCTCATCTATTTTATTCCTCTTTTGCATGCTTCATAAATCTCTGGAGTACGTACAGGTAAATGAATGAAGAGTGTGTTTGTATATGTTCTTAACATGCATTCAAGCGCTTTAAAGTATGCAACTTGTCCAGCCATCAAATTCTTATACACACACACACACACGCACACACTGGCATGCATTTATGTTTCATTGCTAAATGCTTGTGTTCGTTAGTTTCTTATATTGAATGTGTAAAGTTTGTAGAGATGCGTTACGCCTGAATGCATGCAACAAATTTGCTCAACCGTATAATTTTATAACGTAAAAATTCTGTTTTCATTCTTAACACGAGTGTATGCAGGTTCCGTTATATTATGTATGCATGTGAATATGAATGTGTAAGTGTGTTTGTGTGTGTGTGTGTGGGTTTATGAGATGTTAACCAAATTTTCAGTAGATATAAGAAAATAGGAATTAACATTAAAAATGTTTCAACTGAAGGTTCGTTGTATGGTTGCATGCAATACAGTGATTAAAGTTGAGCACAAGATGCAGCCTCAACTTATGCTCTGCTTTGGCAACAATTTTTCTATTATTCATAATATTCGAGTGGGAGTTTAGTTTTCTAATAGAAATGAAGTTCAGCGTATTCTCAAAATTGTTATCATCTATTATCGCTTAAAATATCTATAAGAGGAGTTCTTCAATCCTTGTTTAACTCTTTATAGCCACGCCCAGTATGTCATATATTAGGGAATAATGTTGGGTAGCATTTTTGCCGTGCTCGAATTTGCTATAAAAATGTTGGTTGAATAGTAATTTTAGTATAAAAAAAAATTGCCAATATTTTTTCACACATTTTGAAAGATATATATTTTATAGGAAATGTGAAGGGACAACAATGCACACTGGGATCACAAGCCGTCATTTAGAAATTTACAAATCGCAACACAATGATATAAGCAAATATATTCATTTCCAGTTTTTTTTTTTCAATAAAATTTGGCGGTATAAATAAAGCAGCACGCTTAATATTAAATTAAAAAGTTAAATATTGTAAATTCGCGAAATTCGAACATGGAAAATTTTAATAATTATCTTTATTTCAGTGCTAATATAATAATTGTTAAACTCTACAGGGTCATATGAGCCATTTTAGCTATCTTCGAAAATTCGAACTTAATTTCGAATATCTAGAAAATGTAAAAAACAGCTCTTAGACTCTAGAAGGAATGATATATTTGAAATAAAACATATACATACACACATATACACACACTCATATATAAACATAGACATCCATACATACACATATACGTATATGTCCATATCTAACTAAGAAAACATTTTGGAATGCAATTAAAGCCTCCGTTTATATCTGCTTATTATGAGGACGTAAAATGGAAATAATACTGCGGAATATTGGGAAGCATTGCCCAGTTTCGAAAAATTTCGAACATAAAGAATTTTTAATTCTTAACCACTCGCACTATCTTCGAAAATTTGATATTGAAAATAAATATATAATTTTTTTAAATTATTTGCTTTGATATTTCTTTTTATTTGATAGTTTAAAACTATTCAGGCTTAAGTTCGAATCCGCAAATTATCAAATTATTTTTCTTTTTAGAATACATATTAAATTCGAATTTTTATTAGTAGTGAAATATTTAGAGTTTTTATATAGAATTTGATATAACAAATCAAATAAAAAAAACTATTTGTAAAATAAAATGAAAATTTTCCAAAATCGGGAAGTTATTGATTTTACGCCGTTTGGAAAAAATCGACATCTGATCAGATCTCGACGTTTTGAGGTCCTACGAAGCTTCCCGGACTAATTCTGAGAACCCGTCAATATGTCTGTATGTATTTGTAAGCGTGATTGTGTATGTGTGTGTGTGTGTGTGTGTGTGTGTATGTGACCCACTTATAAGTTTGGAACGGCTTGACCGATTTCAACTAAAGTGATCGCGTTCTAAAGGGTTCTACTGAACTTAGATTTCCTGTGAATTTAAACCGATTCGAACCGGTAAATTTTAAGATTAAAAAAAATAGAAATAAATTAAATTTTTTAAAGGGTTTTCTTATTTTTAAAAGCTTTTGAACGGCTCTACCGATCGATTGCAGAAGCTAAGCAGTTCTCAAGGTTAAAACATCACGTCGGCCACTGCAAACCGGGTAAAAATGATAAGATATTGTGAACGAAAAAAAATTTGAAAAAAGTCATTTTAAAAAACTCCAGGAAGCAGTCCTGATTTGCATTTTCCGTTGTGTTTTCTCTCAGCTTTGCAAAGCGCCATCTGTTTATGGGCCTCTCTGGGAAATATAGGGAAACGCGACGGGGTTGATTTTTCCAAAAAAAAAATTACGAAAAAAAAAATCGTCACTAGGACTTTTTTCTATTCAACATTTTTGGAACCAAATTAACTGTTTCTTTTATTTAATTTTAATTGTGCTGGTTCCTTTTTCCCATTTTACATTAAAAAAAACTCAGAGTGATCATTGAGCGCTTTCCCCGTAATTCACTAGAGCTA